>CM048745.1:690487183-691687183 GCA_026315105.1 Locusta migratoria | reverse complement strand
CAGTATTCATGGGTGATTGTAAATTGAGCAGTTTTAATTTTAAAAAGTAATGACTCATTCCTATCAATGTTTTGAATCATACCTGACACAACTCACTTCTGTCAGAAGTCACACCCAATGGGTGGCACACCATGCATCAGGTTGCCTGTGGTTTCTAATTATTTGCACACAGTTTGAAGTGGTGGTCCCTGTTTTGATTCATTTTTCCAAATGGAATTGGATTTATTTTCTTTACATTAGGAGTCAGTTGTCAGTAAACGTGTCATGTTTTCCAAACATGATTGAACCACATGTCAACTACGGTAACGTACTTAGCCCTTTTGCCTTTTTCATTTGAAGACAAATTCTGTGATAGAAATAGGCCTAGAGTTATCTAGGTTTCTAATTAGGCTATTTCATTTTTGTAATCCTACACTGCTATTTCTACACTTCTACCAGGCAACAAACCATTTTTATTAGTACTGTCCAGTAGCTCCAGGTCATTTGAGTCCCTAGTGATTTGTGGCATTAATCTCTTATTCCTGAGAGGATCAATAGGGGTTGATAATTTTCAACTTTAAAGTCCTTTATACTATTATAGTGGCTTTATTGGTAAACACATGCAGACAAGAATCCAACAATTGTTTTCTTTGCCATTCTGATTGGTTTTACCCTCCACACATCCCTTTTGTAGTGTGGAAGTTACTCCTCAAAACTAGTGACCTATCATTCTGTCCCTTCTTGTCAGTTTTTGCTCATCATTTCACCTGCAAGCATTCCTTCGCATCACAGCTCAAACCCTTAGATTTCGTTGTTTTCCAGTGTCCCCACTGTCTTTGATTCTTCACCATCTGAGCTGTGCTCATAAAATATTTTTCTCAGAAACTAATTACTCAAATTTACACATGTTTGATACTAGTAACTTCTTTTGGCTGGAAATGCTCTTTGTGCATGCTAGTCTACTTTTTCATGTCCTTACTAACATTGTGATATTTTGCTTACAAAATAACAGATTTCCTCAAGTTTCTCTCCTATGGCGTCACCATTTTTATGTTAATTCTCATTAGGCCTACATATTCTGTACTCATTGCACAGTTCATTTCGCTCAGTAGATGCTATAAATCCTCATTTTCGCTTAGTAATATCATCAATAAGTATTATGATTGATATCAGTAAAGAGTATAAAATTATACTTGAGAGGCAAAGATTGCTGATGTTGGCAATGGCCATTAAAATGCTATTTGAAAACCAAATAATATAGAATGAGTTTATAACCTTTTGTGTTGCCCATGAAATAAATAATTAATGCTGATCCTGTTCTATGTATAACATGATATTGTATCTACCATTAATTATCATTGTAAAGCGAATGTTTCATTCATGACATTAGCACATGCCCTGCTGCTGCTGTATGTAAAACAACCTGTGAAGAGTAATAAATATGTGTTTTTGCTGCCAGTGTGTTTTCTTTAACAGATTTGTGCTTCGGTGTTCAGGCAGCAAAAGTGTAAAAGTTTGTAATTTCTTGACTGTTTACTCCATATGTTTGAACCAGGGGGAAATATGACTGCTGTATGCCCCTGATGTTTCATTGAATACTACTTAGAATGTTAGTTTCCACAATGAATATGTGTTTAAGAAGAACAGACACAGACAGTAGGCTGCCCTTATATAGATCTGTAACTAGAATCCGTATTTCAGACTTGTTGACTTCACTAATACACAATCTGTCTCTTTCCAACTTGACACACACTGGGGACCATGCTGTAAACCAGTCTGTCACAACAAATGGGATCTCGAGGGCACTAGAGGATGTCTAGTTGCTTGATCAACAGTTAATTTGTTATCTTGAATGCTTGTTTTCAATAAATAAATTACTGAAGCAGAGATTAGTGCACACTCTGGGGTAGTCATTGAGGGGGAGTGGGAAAATATTATATGATAGGTTTGTTGAATTCTCCCTTCTAACTGACCATAGAGGGAGGGTACCAATGTGTCAATGTTGGTGACAGGTATAACTAGCTCACATAAACAATTTCGTCAAGATGTTACACAACTTCATCAGTCACCTCAACCTACATAATCATGCACTCCTGTGTGACCAGCCTTACCTTTTCTACACTGCTCCTTCACAGCATCACCTCCCATAAACCCAACCCCACACACAGACACTATTGGAGTGACCTTTGATGCCACTGACTACACTGCTGAAGTAGGATATAGGCCCTACCTTAGAACCGAAAAGTGACACCTTTCATTTCAATCAGTTGCCACTTTCACACTGACCAGCATAACAGAGAATTTCGGATGCAACGGACTTTAAGTTACCTTTCCTTATCATGTAGTTGCCCTGAAGCTACAATCGTTTGTTCATATTTAGTAACCTGTCAGAGGTTAATGTATAATAGCCCTCATATATGGTAGATCTCAGGTTGAATAGGAATGGATGTTTGGATGGTATTTGGGGAATGGTGACAAGTGAAACAATTGAAAATATTGTCATGCCAATTCAGTACATATATCCTGTAAACTGATTCAGTGTCATTTCAGTAAAGAAATAGTACAGATGTTTTATGTTTTGTGATTCCTGTGACACTATCTTTAGGACCCATTCCCTTCTCTTCCAGCTTCTTTCTTGGAAATTCTCACCCCCAGAAGTCCTGTCAGGAGCCATGGACTGTAACTCCCAGGGCTGCCTACCCTTCTTCCATTCCTACTTCCACAGAAGTCAAGCCCTCTATAAGGATACTCAATAATGGAAGATAGGTAACAACTCACCGTAAAGAGGCTCGCAGAGCTGCTGACAAGACAGGAAAATAGGTAATCACATTCACACAGCTAAATTTTCCCCCATCGTCTTCGTCAGAAAAAGAAGCACATACATTCACGCAATCATTCAGACAACTATACACACACAACTGTCATGTCCAGCAACACAAGCTAGACTGTGAGTGAGGTGGGGAGTGGAGAGGGAATGATGCCAGGTAAAGGTTCTGCGTGGTGTGATTGATTTTAAAGGCTCTGATAGGCGGGAATTTGAATCACGGCAATGAATACAGTGAATGGAAAAGGGCAGGATAGGATAAAAGGAGGTGGGGAGGGAGTGGGGGGATAAAATAATAAGGATAAATAGGAAAAAAATTAAGTTAGGGAAAAATAAAAAAGTAATTAATTAAGCGGATATTGTAAGTGGTGACACACAGTTGCAAGGAAGACATGAGAAACAGGATAATGAGTGGGGAAGGAAAGGGGGAGGGGGGCAAAGATGTTAGGCATAGGATGCAGAGATGGGAAGTTATCTTAGGTTGAGGCCAGGATGGTTGCGGCACCATAGAACATGTTGAAGGGACAGCTCCCATCTTCGCAGTTCAGATGAGCTGTTGGTGGAGGGGAGGATCCAGATGCCTCAGGTAGTGAAGCAGCCATTGAAAGCCAGAGTGCTGCGCTCAGCTGCATGCTGTGCCACAGTTTGGCGGTAGCCATTCATCCTGATGGACAAATGGTTCGTGCAATCATATAAAACACTGTTCAGTGATTGCAGCAGAGTTGGTATATCACATAGCTGCTTTCACAGGTGGCCCGACCTCTGATGGGGTAGGAGAGGCCTGTGACAGGACTAAAATAGGAAGTGCTAGATTGGGCAGGTTTTGCGTCAGGGTCTTCCACAGAGATGTGATCCCTGTGGTAAGAGGTTGGGGTTGGGAGTGGCATAGGGATGGACTAAGATGTTGTGGAGGTTGGATGGGCAACAGATCACCACTTTAGGAGGAGTCGGAAGGATTTTGGGTAGCGGGTCTCTCATTTCAGGGCATGATGACAGATAATCAAAGCCCTCATGAAGGATGTGATTAAGTTGTTCCAGTCCAGGGTGGTATTTGGTGACAAGGAGGACACTCTGTTGTGACTGGTTACACAAAGGCCTTCAGCATAATAGGCAAGGGACTTCTCATCACTTCAAATTCGCCATCCATCGGTGGCAAGGCTGTATGGAAAGAATATTTGGATGTGGAATGGATGGCGGCTAGCAAAGTGCAGGTACTGTTGGTAATTAGTAGGTTTAATGTGGACAGAGTTATGGATAGAGCCATCAGTGACTTGCCTGGTTGAGAAGAATCAAGTGAAACTGATTGGGGGAGGGGGGGGGGAGAAGGAAATGACGTTGTGAAGGAACGAGGATAGTGTGTCCTGGGCCTGAGTCCAAATCATGAAAATGTCATCAATGAACCTGAACCAGACCAGGGTTTTGGGAAGCTAGGAAGGTTTCCTCTAGACGGCCCATAAATAGGTTGGCATAGGAGGGTGCCATGTGTGTGTCCATGGCTGTGCCACAGATTTGAAGGAAAAGTAATTGTTAGGATGTAATTGGTAAGGGTTATAAGGAATGAGGTATTGGACTTGGAGTCTTAAGTACATTGAGAAAAGTAGTATTCGAGACCAGCAAGACCATGGGCATTTGGAGTATTGGTTGTACAGTGAAGTGGCATCAACAGTGACAAGGAAGGATCCAGGATGTAAGGGGGTGGGGTTGGTGGAGAGTCTGTGAAGCAAGTGGTTGGTATCTTGGATGTGGGAGGCTAGGTTTCGAACAATTGGTTGGAGGTGCTGGTCAACAAGGGCTGAAATTCTTTCTGTGGGAGCACAGTAACCAACCACAATTGGGCACCCACGATTGTCAAGTTTGTGGATTTTTTTAGGAGCATGTAAAATGTGGGTGTCTGGGGTGTTGTCGGGGTAAGGAGGGAGATGGATTTGGGGGACAGGTTCTGGGAAGGGCCATAAGATTTTAGCAGGGATTGTAGGTCATTTTGGACTTTTGGGATGGGGTCATCCTGGCACAGCTTGTAGGTGGAAGAATCAGACAATTGACGTAAGCCTTATGTCACTTAATCACTTTGATTCATTACCACAGTGGTGGAACCCTTGTCTGCAGGGAGGATGATTAGGTTGGGATCTGTTTTGAGGTTGTGTAAGGCTGTCCTTTCTTTTGCCGAAAGGTTGGTATTCTTAGGAAGGGACTTGGGGAGGGATGGTGATGCCAGTTGGATGTGAGGAATTCCTGGAATTTGACCAGAGGGTGGTTGGGGGGAGTGAGGGAGGGTCATGGTTGGATGCTGGTAAGAATTGGGAGAGGCAGGGTTCAATGTTGGAATTGGATTGGCTTTGATTGGAGGAATTAGTGGCAAAGTAGTTTTCCCATTGTAGGGATTGTCAGAAGGAGATGTGGTCTATGACAAGTCCAGTGTAGTTAAATTTGGTTGTGGGGCTGAAGGTGAGACCTTTGGGCAGGACTGAAACTTCTGTGGGGTTGAGGGTTTTAGCAGAAAGAAAAACAGTCTTCTGGGATTGTTTAGGCTTTGGGTATTGTGGATTGTTGGTGGGCAGTTTTGGGGGATGTGGCAAGGGGCTATAAGGGGTTCACTGGGGGGTATAGGAGCTGGCTACTGGTGCTCCAAGCTGTCATAGGATGTTAGCAGTCTAGATCATTTATGAAGGTGGTGTCTGGAATACTCCTCCAACTGCTGGAGTGCAAGGTATTCAATTTGGGATATGGGATTTATGTACTAGGGATTGCACATTAGCAATATCTTTTGGAGGGAGCAGAGGTGGTTCATGGATGCCTGTGCAATGGAGATGTGTTTTTGGAGTACTAGGTGTGTGAGGGACAAGGATTGGTGAAATCGAAAAAGGCGAAGGACTTTTTGAAAGGAAGGATGGGATCCAGAGAAAGGGATTTTAATGGTTAGGCCATTAGGATAAATCCCATGGTTTAGGCAGGATTGGAGAAATAGAATGTGGAACTGGGTATTGGCTAAGGACAGGGAAACTCTCCTGAACTGGCCTAGAAAGATGGAGCAGGGATCCACTGGTGCAGGAATGTTGTTGGAAAATGGGATATGATGGATAAATAGGTGGATGAAGGTGTAAGGAGTTAGGGAGGGGTGCTGGATAGCTAGAAAGGACACATGAAAATATGCAAAAAATTCACAGAATCACACACCAATATGCAAAAGATTCTGGAGTACCAAAAGTTGTGAAACATAGGAAGAAATCTTAGAGGTGTTGCCAGGCTGATCCAATGCTCATAGATTTTGGCCCATCCCCAAAACTGTCCGAAAATAGTCCTAGGGCATGACCCATCCTCCTTGGCCTCTTCATGCCTAACTAGGACACTCTCAATGCAGTTACATCTAACATTATTCACTAGGAAGGAGGACTACACCAACAAAAGATTTTCTCATGTTCTGTGGTCTGTGTTGCCCTTCAAGAAACACCGTTTATTGATCATCTTTCGCTAACACTTCCTAGGTTACTACACATTGTTGGAACTGTTTTATCCCCAATATAGTATCTAGAGTTATTTTTGTAGTAATTCACATGTCGTTATCCCTTTATACCACATTGGAAGCAATAACATTGTGCTGTAAACCACCCTAGCGGTCATTATTTGTAACATTTGTTTACCTTCATGCAGGTCACTTACTTACCTTGAAAAGACCACCATAATCCAACAACTCTCCCTTCTTTTTCATCCTGTTAGGATTGCTGTGTGCAGCACCTACTGTGGAGAAGTACCACGTTGTGTGGTAGAGACCTTTAGATTGACCAATGTCTTTCCACTCTCATTCTGTCTAATCATGATGGTATTACTACACACTTCAGTGCCATCCATGCTATCTTTCTGCTAGTCAGCTTTATGATATCTCTGTGTATCACATGACTTCACTATGTAATCATCTTCATGTCGGTAACTACTTCCCAGTGTCTTTCCATGAGATATACATAGGAGGAAGCTATATATTGGTTAACTCTTTGAGAAACATTTGTTCTTGGAACTTTGACACAAGCCCATACTGTGATGCCAAACATTTCTCTTTCAGTGTATGCCACTGGAGTTTGCCGATCACTTTCTAAATGGACATGTAATGAAGTGTGCTGCTCTTTGTTGGATCTTCTCTCTCCCTGTCTGGATCCTACACTGATGAGTGGTATTAAAGTATTGATTGAATGAAAGAGTGTTGTTTTGTAAGCTGCTTCCTCTGTATATGGACTACCCTTTACGAGTATTCTTCCAATGAATCTCTGTCTCAAATGTGCTTCATCCACGATTAATTTTATTTAGTCATTCCATTTCAAATAGCTCTTTATGCTAACTTCCAGATATTTATTGGAAGTAACTGCTTTTGGTGTTTTCATACTATAGCATAGTTATAAATAAAGAATATTTCTTTCTATGTATTTTCAACACTTTACACTTGTTTCTGTGAAGGATCAATTGCCACTCCCTGCATCAAGTGTCAATATGCTGCAGATCCTCCTGCATTTCACTAGAATGTTGCAACTTTTTGATATTATATAGCATCATCTGCGAAAAGCCTCATTGAACTTCCGATGTTGTCTATGAGGTCATTTATGTATATACCGTATTGTGTAAAGTAACAGTCCTACAACATTCCGTTGGTGCTTGCCTGAAATCACTCCCACATCAGAAGACTTCTCTGTTCAGAGTGAATGCTGCGATCTGTTAGTTAGAAACGCTTCAGTCCAGTCGCACAGTTGGTCTGATATTCAGTAACCTCTTCTGTTCTTCTTTAGGTGACTGTGCTGATTTATAGGAATAGAAGAACTTGGTGTTTACCTGAGAGCATGTATTTACTGCTTTCTGGGTCTTCTCGACAAACTGCGTAAGCTGGGATTCATATTGCACAGGTCTGCGACATAATAATTGTTTCAACTTTAATAAGTGATTTTTATAGTGTTTTCAACGCTGGTTTCGAGAAAAATAGCGAAAAAATTCCATCACTTACATGTATTTCACAAACTGCTTGTCTAGTTCTAGCTTTTTTCGATATTTGTATACATATTACAGCACTCTAGTGACTCGGAATTTTTGTTTTTTAGGATCTGTTATTTAGTCGTTTTTATACTAGATATACATCAAATAAAGAGTTTGTATCTTTCTTCTCTCAAGAAGGTGACCTGGCGTTTCGCAGTGATGTTGTTGGACTTATGGCGCGTTTCAGAATAGAATATACTTCTGATGAGTGGAGACTTTTTATCGATTCTTTAAAAAGTTGCCTTAAAGCAGGACTTCTAGACAACGACAATAAGTATGCTTCTATACTAGTTGGACACTCAGTTCACTTAAAAGAATGTTACGAAAACCTTGAACTGGTTTTAAGCAGACTCTGCTAATCAGACCACAAATGGACACAATGTGATGATTTAAAAGTAAGTTCAATGCTGCTTGGTCAACAAAGTGGCTATACAAAGTTTCCTTGCTGTCTCTGTGAATGGGACAGTAGAGACAGAAAGCAACACTACATAGAAAAAGCTTGGCCCTTGAGAAAAACCTTATAGGTAGGGGTTAAAACAGTGGAGAGTAAAAGCCTTGTGTATCCCTAAAACGTGTTACTTCCACCACTTCACATTAAGGTGGGGCTGATGAAACAATTAGTGAAGGCATTACCAAAAGAAGGGGAGTGTTTCAAATATCTTTGTGGACAGTTTCCTGGTTTATCTGAGCCAAAGCTAAAGGAAGGAATCTTTGCCATACCTGACAATAGAAAACTAATGACAGATCCCAACTATATGGACAAAATAAAAACAAAAGAAAAGGTGACATGGATATCTTTTAAAATTAATTGTTACCAGTTTTCTAGGAAACAAGGTAGATCCAAACTACAAGACAATCGTCTTTGTGTCACAAACAACAAAGGACCAGGAAGGGCAGCTGAACGGAATGGACAGTCTTGAAAGGATTGTTAAGATTAACATTGACAAAAGCGAAACAAGGGTAACGGCATATATGTAAGAAAGAAGGTGATGCTGAAGGAATTAGATCAGGTAACTAGACAATAATTGATTAATGATGGAAATTCTCCTCAGAGATGATAAATTATTTTTCAAAAGAGATGGATTGGCTGGCCAGTACTTACCTTTGTGCTATACCGCCGATAGTGACACAAATGAAGAAAGAGAAAAAAAGGACAAGCTTTCGGAACACAGTTGCTTCTTCAGGTGGGAGAGAAGGGAAGAAAAAAGGATGGGAACAGAAGGGAAAGGTAATTCACAATCTAGGTCATGACCTAGCTTGTCCTTTTTGTCCCTTTTTTTCTTTTTCTTCATTTGTGTCACTATCGGTGGTACAGCACAAAGGTAAGTACTGGCCAACCAATCTATCTCTTTTGAAAAATAATTTAACTAGACAACAAAAGTAATAGACAAGTTTTGTTACTTGGGTAGCAAAATTACTTAAGATCGCCGTAGTATAGGTGATATAAAATGCAGTTTGGCAATGGGATAAGAAGCATTTCTGATGAAGAGAAATTTATTAACATTGAATATTAATTTAAGTGTTAGGAAGTCTTTTCTCAAGGCATGGTCTCCGAGCTGATAGTCGATGCTGCTGCAAACGTCGCTGAACTGTTCGTGCAGATGGTTGTCGTCTTGCAAGCATTCCCATCTTTTGACTCAAGGATCGAGAAAAAGCTGCACAATACATTACAGCCATGCAGATAAGATGCCTGTCATCTCGACTGCTAGTGATACGAGGGTGTTGTGATCCAGTACGATGATCCGTGTTGCCCTCCTGAGCCCACTGATTCCATATTCTGCTTACAGTCATTGGTTCATGACAACGCGACAAGCAATGTCGCGATACGATAAACCACAATCGTGATAGGCTATAATCCCACCTTTATCAAAGTTTGAAATGTGATGGTATGAAATTCTCCTCCTTACACGAGGCATCCACTCCCATGAGCCACAGACATTGCCGAGGTGGGGTGGCTTGCGTGCCTCAACGATACAGATAGCCGTACCACAGGTGCAACCACAGCGGGGTATCTGTGGAGAGGCCAAACAAACGTGTGGTTCCTGAAGAGGGGCAGCAGCCTTTTCAGTAGTTACAGGGGCAACAGTCTGGATGATTGACTGAGCTGGTCTTGTAAAATCAGCTAATGTGGCTTTGCCACACAGCTACTGCGAACGGCTGAAAGCAAGGGGAAACTACAGCTGTTACCTTTCCCGAGGACATGCAGCTCTACTGTATGAACATATGATGATGGCATCCTCTCGGGTAAAATATTCCGGAGGTAAAATAGTCCCCCATTCGGATCTCCGGGCGGGGACTACTCAGGAGGCTGTGATCATCAGGAAAGACAATACTAGCATTCTACGGGCCGGAGCGTGGAATGTTAGATCCCTTAATCGAGTAGGAAAATTAGAAAATTTAAAAAGGGAAATGGATAGGTTGAAGTTAGATATAGTGGGGATTAGTGAAGTTCGGTGGCAGGATGAACAGGATTTCTGGTCAGGTGAGTACAGGATTATAAATACAAAATCAATTGGGGGTATCACAGGAGTAGGATTGATAATGAATAAGAAAATAGGAATGCGGGTAAACTACTATGAGCAACACAGTGATCGCATTATCGTAGTCAAGATAGATACGAAGCCAACACCGACAACAGTAGTACAGGTTTACATGCCAACTAGCTCTGCCGATGATGAGGAAATCGAAGAAATATATGAGGAGCTAAAGGAAATTATTCAGACAATTAAGGGAGAGGAAAACTTAATTGTTATGGGAGACTGGAATTCGGTAGTAGGAAAAGGAAGAGAAGGAAAAATAGTAGGTGAATATGGACTGGGCAGAAGGATTGAAAGAGCTAGTCGCCTGGTAGAATTTTGCAAGGAACAAGATTTAATCGTAACAAACACATGGTTTAAGAATCACAAAAGAAGGTTGTATACGTGGAAGAGACCAGGAGACACCGGGAGATACCAGATAGATTTTATAATGGTAAGACATAGATTTAGGAACCAGGTTTTACAGTGTAAGACATACCCAGGGGCAAATATAGACTCTGACCATAACTTGTTGGTTATGAACTGTAGGCTGAAACTAAAGAAACTACAAAAAGGTAGGAAAATAAGGAGATGGGACCTGGATAAATTGAAGGAACCTGAGGTTCTTAAGAATTTCAGAGGGAGCTTTAGGCAACAATTGACAGAAATAGGGGAAAATAAAACAGTAGAAGGGGAATGGGTAAAATTGAGAGATGAAATAGTGAAGGTAGCAGAGGAAAAAATAGGTAGAAAGGAAAGACCTACAAAAAATCCTTGGATATCACAGGAGATACTAAATTTAATTGATGAAAGGAGAAAATATAAAAATTCAGTAAATGAAACAGGCCAAATGGAGTACAGACGACTAAGAAATGAGATTGACAGGAAGTGCAAAATGGCTAAGCAGGAGTGGCTAGAAGGCAAATGCAAGGATGTAGAAGAATGTATAAATAGGGGAAAAATAGATACAGCCTACAGGAAAATAAAAGAAACATTTGGAGATAAGAAAAACAGCTCTATGATATCAAGGACACTGATGGAAAACCAGTTCTCAGCAAAGAAGGGAAAGCTGAAAGGTGGAAAGAGTATATAGAAGGGCTCTACAAAAGAAATGAACTTCGAGACTATATTATAGGAAGGGAAGAGGATGTAGATGAAGATGAAATAGGAGATACTGTACTGAGAGAAGAATTTGACAGAGCCCTGAAAGACCTAAGTCGAAACAAGGCCCCTGGAGTAGATTATATTCCCTCAGAAGTCTCTGGGAGAACCAGTCATGACAAACCTGTTTCACCTAGTGTGTAAGATGTATGAGACAGGCGAAGTACCCTCAGACTTTAAGAAAAATGTTATAATCCCCATTCCAAAGAAAGCAGGTGCAGACAGGTGTGAAAACTACAGAACCATCAGTTTGATAAGTCATGGTTGCAAAATATTAACACGAATTATATACAGAAGGATGGAAAAGCTGGTAGAAGCCGACCTCGGGGAAGATCAGTTTGGGTTCAGGAGAAAGGTAGGAACACGGGAGGCAATACTCACTTTACGGCTTATCCTAGAAGATAGATTAAGAAAAGGCAAACCTACATTTCTAGCTTTTGTAGATTTGGAGAGGGCTTTTGACAATGTTGATTGGAATAAACTCTTTCAAGTTCTGAAGCAAGCAGGAGTAAAATATAGGGAGCGTAAGGTTATTTACAACTTGTACAAAAACCAGACAGCGGTTATCAGAGTTGAAGGGCATGAAAGGGATGCAGTGGTTGGAAAAGGAGTTAGACAGGGTTGTAGTCTTTGTCCATTGTTATTCAATGTGTACACTGAGCAAGCTATAAAGGAAAGCAAGGAGAAATTTGGCGAAGGAATTAAAGTTCAGGGTGAAGAATTAAAAACATTGCGTTTTGCCGACGACATAGTAATTCTGTCAGATACAGCAAAGTACCTGGAAGAGCAATTGAACGGAATGGACAGTGTGCTGAAAGGTGCTTATAAGATGAACATGAACAAGAGCAAAACTAGGGTAATGGAGTGCAGTCTAAGAAAATCGGGCGATGCTGAAGGAATTAGATTAGGTAACGAAGCAATAAAGGAGGTAAATGAGTTTTGTTACTTGGGCAGTACAATAACAAATGATGGTCGCAGTACAGAGGATATAAAATGCAGAATGGCAATGGGTAGAAAAGCTTTCTTGAAAAAGGGAAATTTGTTAACATCGAATATTGATTTAAGTCTAAGGAAGTCCTTTCTGAAGGCATTTGTATGGAGTGTTGCCTTGTATGGGAGTGAGACATGGACGATAAACAGTGTGGACAGGAAGAGGATTGAGGCTTTTGAAATATGGTGCTACAGAAGAATGCTGAAGATAGGTGGGTGGATCACGTAACTAATGAGGAGGTACTGAACAGGATTGGGGAGAAAAGAAATTTCTGGCATACCTTGACTAAAAGAAGGGATAGATTGGTAGGACACATTCTTAGACATGAAGGAATTGTGAATTTAGCATTGGAGGGAAGTGTGTGGGGTAAAAATCGCAGAGGAAGACCAAGAGATGGATATAGTAAGCAGATTCAGTCAGATGTAGGTTGCCGTTCTTATGTGGAGATGAAGAGGCTTGCTCAGGATAGGGTATTGTGGAGAGCTGCATCAAACCAGTCTCCGGACTGAAGACCACAACAACAACAACACGAGGCATAACAACAACATTTCACCAGGCAACTCTGGTCAACTGCTGTTTGTGTATGAGAAATCGGTTGGAAACTTTCCTCATGTCAGCACATTGTAGGTGTCGCCACCGGCACCAACCTTGTGTGAATCCTCTGAAAAGCTAATCATTTGCATATCACAGCATCTTCTTCCTGTCGGTTGAATTTTCCGTCTGTGGCATGTCATCTTCATGGTGTAGCAATTTTTATGTCCAGGAGTGTTCGCTATTTGATAAACTGCAACTTTGTTAATAGAGAAGTTACTTCAAATCACATTACTTTGCAGTATTTTGTCATCTGAATTTCTGCTTCTTCACATTAGATACATTCAAATTTGTTTTTTTTTTTTTTTTGGGGGGGGGGGGGGGTTACAAACAAGTCAACTTGACTAGAAATATAAATGGTGTTGTAATACGAGACACTCAGAGAAAACACTTAACATTGACCAACATAAGGACATGTAAAGCTTAAAATGATGACAGTCCGTTCTTTACTGCTTTTCCAATATTTTGTGTGTTTATTGAGGAGAAAAATAAGTGAATTCAATACATACAAAAGGTATTTGTAAAGTTAATAATTCATGCACTATAACCATTCTCTGTTAGGCTTGTGAGAAATGATCACTGTAATGCCTTGTGTGTCGTCGTCTTAAAATCACATCTTGAGTAAATTCATGTCAGATGAGGATGAAGCATTGCATATGGAAGTCGCAGCCCTTAAATTATTGATTCAAACAAGCAAGCGTCTTAGTAAAGATATGGTTTTAAAAGTATGAAGAAATATAAGTTACAGGTTGCAATTTTGTCAGAGAGGAATTTTCTGGGGAAGGAGATTCTTCTAGAAGAGTACTTTGTAACCCTTGTCACTGTATGGGCGTAACAGATTTTTTTAGATGAATGAAAGTTTTAACAATTTCATTCAGCAATATCATTTCATAGTTCGTTTGCATTTTCACCCCTTTTGTGACTGGTTTTCAATGTACGTTTCTTAATATCTTCTTCTCCAGAAAATGCCTCTATTATAAAATTGCAATCTGTTATTTTTATTTTCCCCCAGGGGGTCACGGTTCTTTCGTGAGTACCTGCGTGGTGAGCACGTGTCCCTGAGCTACTGCAGTCTTCCTTCCTTCTTTACTTCCTGGACTGCATTTCCTTTCCCCCTTCCCTCCCCTCCTTCCCTATCCTCGCTCCTTCCCTCCCCCCCCCCCCCCCCCGGGGGGGGGGACTGATAACCTCAGTAGTTTAGTCCCCCTATTCCACCCAAACCCCTATTTTTATTTTTTTTATATATTTAAAACCTGTACTCTTTCATAATTCTCATAAGCAGTGTAAACAGTAATCAATTGTTTTGACTATGATGATTGATGTACTATATTGTTTTGATGCCATGAATTCAATAGACAGCACTTCTGCCAAATTACCCAAATGACTGGAAGATTGTTTCCTGTAATTTTCTCTTTTCCTATTTTCAGAAGAAAATTATTTTTTCTGTCACATTTGATTCCAGTACATACTCCCTTTGAATTGTTTCACATGTTCACTGGATGGAGACAGTGTTAACTATTTGACACATGCAGAATTTACTAGTTCAAGTGACTGTTGATGTAGCTTCCTAATTTTTGGGAGCTGGTTAGATAATTAGTGTCACATTTGATGCATTGTTTGCATCTTTTATTTCAAACTCTGGGTGTATTACCAAGTCATTGTCTCTAAGTATATTTCCAATGCCCTATAGCATTTCCGCTGTTTTCTGCTCCTGGCTGCACTGCTCCAAATAACTTTGGATTAAAAACTGAGGTTGCTACTTGATGTAGGTTATTTGTCCTCCAGGTTTTTTTCAATTAATTGTAAATGTTCTTGTGTATTGCTCTCAAGCTGTATTTTACATGTGAACGATTGTGTTAAAAGTAGGATATGAACACGGTTTTCTCTTGCTTCCTCTGTCAAAAAGTGTGGTGATATGCCTATCAAGTATTTGTGCAACAAGATCACCTCCAAATGATTTCACAAAATTAACAAAATTGAATCGACCTACTAAGGTAGAAAAATGAAGTTACCCCAATATGAGATACTATGTCCACTCCCCGTGCCACTCCCATGAACCACAGACATTGCCGAGGTGGGGTGGCTTGCGTGCCTCAACGATACAGATAGCCGTACCGCAGGTGCAACCACAGCGGAGGGGTATCTGTGGAAAGGCCAGACAAACGCGTGGTTCTTGAAGAGGGGCAGCAGCCTTTTCAGTAGTTACAGGGGCAACAGTCTGGATGATTGACTGAGCTGGCCTTGTAACATCAGCTAATGTGGCTTTGCCATGCAGTTACTGCGAACGGCTGAAAGCAAGGGGAAACTGCAACCGTTACTTTTCTCGAAGACATGCAGCTCTACTGTATGAACATATGATGATGGTATCCTCTCGGGTAAAATATTCCGGAGGTAAAATAGTCCCCCATTCGGATCTCCGGGCGGGGACTACTCAGGAGGCTGTGATCATCAGGAAAGACAATACTAGCATTCTACGGGTCGGAGCGTGGAATGTTAGAGCCCTTAATCGAGTAGGAAAATTAGAAAATTTAAAAAGGGAAATGGATAGGTTGAAGTTAGATATAGTGGGGATTAGTGAAGTTCGGTGGCAGGATGAACAGGATTTCTGGTCAGGTGAGTACAGGATTATAAATACAAAATCAATTGGGGGTATCACAGGAGTAGGATTGATAATGAATAAGAAAATAGGAATGCGGGTAAACTACTATGAGCAACACAGTGATCGCATTATCGTAGTCAAGATAGATACGAAGCCAACACTGACCACAGTAGTACAGGTTTATATGCCAACTAGCTCTGCTGATGATGAGGATATCGAAGAAATATATGAGGAGCCAAAGGAAATTATTCAGACAATTAAGGGAGAGGAAAACTTAATTGTTATGGGAGACTGGAATTCGGTAGTAGGACAAGGAAGGGAAGGGAAGATAGTAGGTGAATATAGGCTGGGCAAAAGGAATGAAAGAGGAAGCCGCCTGGTAGAATTTTGCACGGAACATAATTTAGTTATAAGAAACACCTGGTTTAAGAATCACGAAAGTAGGTTGTATACGTGGAAGAGACCAGGGGACGCCGGGAGATAACAGATAGATTTTATAATGGTAAGACATAGATTAGATTTTATAATGGTAAGACATAGATTTTGGAACTAGGTTTTAAAATGTAAGACATACCCAGGGGCAGATACAGACTCTGGCCATAACTTGTTGGTTATGAACTGTAGGCTGAAACTGAAGAAACAACAAAAAGGTAGGAAAATAAGGAGATGGGACGTAAATAAATTGAAGGAGCCTGAAGTTCTTAAGAATTTCAGAGGGTGCTTTAGGCAACAATTGACAGAAATAGTGGAAAATAAAACAGTAGAGGAGGAATGGGTAGCATTGAGAGTTGAAATACTGAAGGTAGCAGAGGACAAAATAGGTAGAAAGGAAAGACCTATAAAAAAATCCTTGGATATCGCAAGAGATACTAAATTAAATCGATGAAAGGAGAAAATATAAAAATGCAGTAAATGAAACAGGCAAAATGGAGTACAGGCGACTAAGAAATGAGATTGACAGGAAGTGCAAAATGGCTAAGCAGGAGTGGCTAGAAGACAAATGCAAGGATGTAGAAGAATGTATAAATAGGGGAAAAATAGATACTGCCTACAGGAAAATAAAAGAAACATTTGGAGATTAAAAAAAAAAAAACAAAAAAAAAAAAAACAGCCGTATGAATATCAAGGACGCTGATGGAAAACCAGTTCTCAGCAAAGAAGGGAAATCTGAAAGATGGAAATAGTATATAGAGAGGGTCTATGAAGGAAATGAACTTGTAGAAACGGGAGAAGAAGTAGATGAGGATGAAATAGGAGATACTATACTGAGAGATGAATTTAACAGAGCACTGAAAGACCTAAGTCAAAACAAGGCCCCTGGAATAGATGATATTCCCTCAGAAGTCTCTGGGAGAACCAGCCATGACAAAACTATTTCACCTGGTGTGTAAGATGTATGAGACAGGTGAAGTACCCTCAGACTTTAAGAAAAATGTTATAATCCCCATTCCAAAGAAAGCAGGTGCAGACAGGTGTGAAAACTACAGAACCATCAGTTTGATAAGTCATGGTTGCAAAATATTAACACGAATTATATACAGAAGGATGGAAAAGCTGGTAGAAGCCGACCTCGGGGAAGATCAGTTTGGGTTCAGGAGAAATGTAGGAACACGGGAGGCAATACTCACTTTACGGCTTATCCTAGAAGATAGATTAAGAAAAGGCAAACCTACATTTCTAGCTTTTGTAGATTTGGAGAGGGCTTTTGACAATGTTGATTGGAATAAACTCTTTCAAGTTCTGAAGCAAGCAGGAGTAAAATATAGGGAGACAGCGGTTGTCAGAGTTGAAGGGCATGAAAGGGATGCAGTGGTTGGAAAGGGAGTAAGACGGGGTTGTAGCCTTTCTCCAATGTTATTCAATTTGTACATTGAGCAAGCTGTAAAGGAAAGTAAGGAGAAATTTGGAGAAGGAATTAAAGTTCAGGGGGAAGAATTAAAAACATTGCGTTTTGCCGACGACATAGTCATTCTGTCAGATACAGCAAAGGACCTGGAAGAGCAATTGAACAGAATGGACAGTGTGCTGAAAGGTGCATATATGATGAACATTAACAAGAACATTAACCAATTAGATTAGGTAACGAAGCAATAAAGGAGGTAGATGAGTTTTGTTACTTGGGCAGTAAAATAACAAATGATGGTCGCAGTACAGAGGATATAAAATGCAGAATGGCAATGGGTAGAAAAGCATTCTTGAAAAAGAGAAATTTGTTAACATCGAATATTGATTTAATCCTAAGGAAGTCCTTTCTGAAGGCATTTGTATGGAGTGTTGCCTTGTATGGGAGTGAAACATGGACGATAAACAGTGTGGACAGAAAGAGGATAGAGGCTTTTGAAATGTGGTGCTACAGAAGAATGCTGAAGATTAGGTGGGTGGATCGCATAACTAATGACGAGGTACTGTACAGAATTGGAGAGAAAATAAATTTCTGGCATACTTTGACTAAAAGAAGGGGTAGATTGGTGGGACACATATCAAGGAATTGTGAATTTAGTGTTGGAGGGAAGTGTGTGGGGTAAAAACTGCAGACGAAGACCAAGAGATGGGTATAGTAAGCAGATTCAGAGAGATATAGGTTGTCGTTCTTATGTGGAGATGAAGAGGCTTGCTCGGGATAGGGTATTGTGGAGAGCTGCATCAAACCATTCTCTGGACTGAAGACCACAACAACAACAACAAAAACAACATCCATATATGTAGTATATATTAATCTATTACAGTAGGTGCACTATTTCATGGCCCCTGTGTGATCGGCGAAAGTCGGCTGAGCTCGTGCAGCTCTGGAATGTTTATGCTCTCTGCAACCTTGCCGAAGTAACAGAGTTGTGAGCCGTAGCCATTGTGTACTGTCGATTTGTGTCTGGTATTGTTCGTTGTAGAGTTATTCTGTTATTTTTGAAAATGAGCGACAAGGCCGTACCTGGTCCTTCAACACCACGTACTCCATGTCCACTGGCGACTCCTATGAGAAAACAGAGGGCTGTTATTCAGAGTGGTGCGAGGAAAGTGATAATGAATGTCAATCAGTGCTGCAACAGGGAAAAGATGCAGAAAGTACTGCTACATCCGCTTAATAAATCTCTCAAAAGAGCAGCAACACATACAGGCAAAAGCGAGCAAGCCTAAAAAGGCTAAGAAATTTTATGGTAACTCATCTTGGCGTATCACCTGCTACTCTTAGCAAGAAGTGGTAAGTTTCATATATTTGTCAAATATATTCATTTATTTATTGTGTAATATGTATAAAGTGCAGTAGTAGATTCCTTCTCAATTAACAGAATTATGAAGTCAGTACTATCCATTACCGGTAACCACTTTAATACTTCTATTTAACAACTTCCATTTCAACAATTTTACTTCTTATGGTGCCGTTGAGAATGTTACTCTAATATTATTTTACTGTGAGAGGTGCATAAAGGCAGAAAGCAATTAGTTCTTAACAAATTTTATGTAGCAAATACAAATCTATTGTCCAATAGTTGAAGATATCATGCACCTCTCTTCACAGCACTGTGCCTTATTGATTCGTGAGATGACATCAGGAAGTGAAAAGTATGAATTCCACCTATCCCGTTGCTCCCTCTGTTTTCAGCATACAGCACATAGTCCAAAATTACGGTGTGCATATAGCACAACATTGACACATTATTTTTACTTGAAATTTAATTGAACTTCATTTCATTGTATGAGTGGAGATTGTAGTTCAACTTTCTAAGAATTATTTTTGTTTTACTTTTCTCAGGCCAAGAAGTGGTGAAATTCAGACAGCAGTAGATGAGTTTAATAAACGGGTAATTAGATACATGATTGAGGAATTTTATACCCAGAAGAAGATTGTACCATCGATTGCTAAACTGCTGCCTGTTTTAAAAAATAAAGTTGACTGGAAATGGAGTCCTGCCTCTTTGAGGAAAGTATTAATGTCCATGGGAGAAGGTCCAGAATAAAAGACAGCTGCTGATTGAACACCCAGACATAGTGTTCTGGGGATTTCGTTTTGTCATTGAAATGAAAAATGTAAGAGAAGCAGGGACAGAAATTTTCTATCTAGACAAGGTCTGGGTCGATAATAATATGATGATTAGAAAATGTTGGCAGATGGGAGGGGTGACGGTTGTCACAGCATGGGGAAGTGCCTCTAGAGTGCTTATTATAGAAAGTGTCAGTTCAAGGAAGGGTTTTCTGAAAGAAGCAAAGCTTCAGTTCTGTGCGAAATTATTGCAGGGTATTACCATGGACAGATTAACTACTAATTTTGAGAAATGGTTGCAAGAGAATGTTCTTGTAAACCTACCACCTCACTCATTGTGCTAGATAATGCACAAGACCACTGCAGGCAGATCAATAAACCACCGACCAAATATGACACAAACATGATGATGGTGGAGTGGTTACAAAGCAAAGAAGTGGAATACGACAAGAGCATGTGCAAGGAGGATCCATATGAATTAGTTCTACAAAATAAGCCCTCAGAAAAATTGTATCTCACTGTCCAATTGGCCACAAGTAAAGGTCACAAAGTGGTCAGACTGCCACTATACAATTGCAATATGAATGGAGTTGAGTTTGTATGGACCAAATTAAAACAATTGTTCAGAGAAAGGAATGTTACAAGGATATGTCCGCCGAACATCTTATAAATCTCGCAGATGCTTCTTATCAATCAATCACAACCGAGGACTGAGATGTCTACTGCTGAAAGATTCAAGAACTGGAGGATGAATATTGGAGGTGTGATGGTATCAAGCAAATAGCGATTGACAACATTATAATTATTGTGGGTCCAGGAAGCACCACCGAATCAGACGACTCAAGCACAAACGCAGGCACAGATGATGTCAGTGGAAGTGACTGGTAGTTTTGTAAGTTATTTTGTAACAATTTTATAGTAATAAGTTTCCGTCTACAAACAGAATGAAAAGTCTCAGCACTGACAGCCACGGATGATTGTAATGGAAGCAGCTCGTAATTTCGGTAAGTTACATTGTTCACAATTTGTACAAATAAGTTTATTTTCAACTACTCAAACGTTGAAGTATACCACACATTAAAGCTATGCTTAATTTCGTGCCCCTTCTGCGAAACATTAAGCCATTTCTTTTAAAAGCTGTAAGCTATACGGTAAAAGCTGGCTGCACTGCGAGAACTGGACGGGGCTTGTCATAACAGCCAATGTGCTATGGCCCAAATACAAACTTATGCTCCCAGCGTCCTCTGCTCAGGGGCCAAGAAATACTGCAAATACTGTATAACATGCTAGCTGAAGACCCAGCATTGCCATTGTATTTATTTATTCCGTACACTGGTTAGTCTGTCTCCTACCCCATTCATATTTCTCTTCCTCTCGTTCGATTAGAATAAAAATGTAGACTGATGTCGAAGTCTGTATGTAAAGTACCTTCCTCCATGCACTGTACAAAATTTTATGTAGACTGTAACCTTCCTCTTGTTTTGGAGGTCAAATTTTATCGAGATTGGAAGAAAACTGTATATTTGTATGCAATACAAACACAAGGACACTAAAAAATAAATTTGTTTGAAAAATATATAGATCTAATCAACGTCTGTCTATTTATTGCAGTATCATGTAAAAATGTAGAGTAAATTGGTCAAGAACTTTCAGATATTCTTGTCAAAAATGTTAAACAATGACTTCTCTTTATAATATACCCTTAGTACCTAGGTTTACCATTGATCTCATGGTTTGCAATGTCATATCTACTGCTCTGTGTGTCATAGGTGGTTCTTACAGCTACAGTCATTGTTACTTCATGGTAAGGTTTATGTGCACCAAATTTAGATGAAACAGTCCAGTGGTTGAGGAGGATATGTGAAATATTGTTATTTGATGCAGCAGTATCTTGCATATGTTATTTACAATGTCATATCCTTCTGAATTATATTTTGTACAGTGATATAATTATGCCTATAACATTCGTCAAAGTACAAGTAATATGTTAAAGTTTCATTGTAGTTGGATGAACAATAGGGCAATGCATAAAAAAAGGAGGGGGGGCAAATTTTCATTTTTATATAATTATTAGACTAGCTGAAAACCTGGCACTGCTTGCATTTTTATTTATTCACTCCATGGTTTTCTTCTTTCCATGTCCTTCTCTCCCCTCTTTCTGTTCATCTCAAATTCCCATCTTTCAGTCCATCTCATCTCTTCCCTCAATTCATCTTCTACTCTCTCTGTCCATCTCCTTCTGCCTCTGTTATGAAAAGTTACATATAGCTACCAACTATCATGGTGAACTGTGAAACAGTGAAAATGTACCTACTTTCACAGTGATTGGTCACACAGTGTTGAAATCTGTTGTAACGTACCCTCCCCTTCAGGGGCTCAGCATTCATTTGCTGAGTACAGGTTTGGTGGACCCGGGGTCCTGAGCTGTGGGCTGTGTCACACCAACAATCCGCCACACTCTATGCTCTGTGCATGCTTCAATGACCATCGTTCGGTGCAACGGTGGAACATTGTACGTTTCAGAGCTTGGGGATCTTGGCTTAATCGCCCTGTCGTGATGACAGTACAAAACTCTATAAACAAAACCCTCAATCTCAATGTGTCCTATGTGCCGAGGAGATGCATGGCTGTTGAGGCTGAACAGTCGCTAGTGGGCAACCTTTGGGGAACGTTTCGCACCTCAGTTGTATAAGGCATACCCAGGCAAGTGGGGCACTGCCTAGGTGGATGTATAGTTCCCTAGCTGCTCGTGGGACCACGATGAAATGAGCCAATCATTAGATTAGATTAGATTATTTATTTGTTCCGTAGATCCATATTGAGGGGATCCTCGTGGATGTGGAACATGTCAAGAAACAAAATTTACAAGTTGAATAACAAATAATACTAATAATATAAATACAAATACATACACTTATAATATAAATACAGATACATAATTTTTTAAGGTTTTTTTTTTTTTTTTTTTTTTTTTTTTTTTTTTGCTGACAATATAATAATACTAATATAGTATGAGTGCATGCATCATTTGGTACAATTTAGAAATTCACTAATGGAGTAGAAGGAGTTGGCCACTAGAAAGTCTTTTAGGTTCCTCTTAAACTGATCTTTATTTGTAGCTAAATTTTTTATACTTGATGGTAAATTATTGAAAATGTGTGTTCCTGAGTAGTGGACCCCTTTTTGAACTAAAGTAAGTGCTTTTAAATCCTTGTGTAGATCATTTTTATTTCTAGTATTGTATGTATGAACTGAGCTGTTTGTTGGGAAAAGGGATATATTATTTATGACAAATTTCATTAAGGAATAAATATACTGAGAGGCAGTAGTTAATATACCCAGTTCTTTGAAGAGGCTTCTACAAGACGTCCGTGAATTTACTCCACAAATAATACGTATTACACGTTTTTGGACTCTGAAGACTTTTGACTGACTTGAAGAGTTACCCCAAAATATTATACCATATGACATTAAGGAATGAAAGTAAGCAAAGTATGCAAGCTTTGTTATTTTTATGTCTCCTATGTCTGATAACACTCGTATTGAAAATACAGATTTGTTGAGTCGTTTCTGCAGTTCTGTGGTGTGCTCCTCCCAACTAAATTTATTATCAAGCTGTAATCCCAGGAATTTAATTCTGTCAACCTCTTCTATCTGCTCTTCTTCATATTTAATGCATATGCTGTCAGAAAATCTCTTACATGTTCTGAACTGCATGTAGTGGGTCTTTTCAAAGTTTAATGACAATGAGTTGGCTTTAAACCATTTATTAATGTTCATGAAAATATCATTAGCAGACTTTTCTATCAATATACTTGACGTACTCTTTATTGCAATACTTGTATCATCTGCAAACAAAACGAACTCTGCTTCTGGTAGTGTAACTGATGAGAGATCATTAATGTACACAAGAAAAAGCAATGGCCCTAAGATGGATCCTTGTGGGACACCACATGTAATTTCTTCCCAACCCGATGATGACTGTTGGCCTAATTCACTAGTCACTTGCACTGACACCCTTTGTTTCCTGTTAGTGAGGTACGACTTGAACCATTTTGCAGCATTTCCCGTGACCCCATAGAATTCTAATTTACTTAAAAGGATGTTATGGTTCACACAATCAAATGCCTTTGACAAATCACAGAAAATACCTGCTGCTTGCAATTTATTATCTAATGAATTAAGTACATTCTCACTGAAAGTGTAAATAGCCTTCTCAATATCGGAACCTTTCAGAAATCCAAACTGTGTTCTAGACAATATGCCATTTGCGGTTAAGTGGTTGAGAAGCTGCTTGTACATTACCTTTTCTATAATTTTTGAGAATGCTGGCAAAAGTGAAATGGGTCTGTAGTTTGATGGTATCTCTTTATCGCCCTTCTTGAAGAGAGGTTTAATATCTGCATATTTTAGCCAATCAGGAAATGTTCCCGTTATAACAGACTGGTTACACAAATAACTTAAGATTGTGCTAAGTTCACAAGAACACGCTTTAATTAACTTTGTTGATATTTCATCGTATCCACTGGAATTCTTTGTTTTTAAAGATTTTATTATGGAAGATATTTCTTGTGGTGAAGTGACTGACATATTCATGTGTGTGAAGTCATTTGTAAATGCTAGTTTCAAATATTCAAGCGCATTATTTACTGACCCAGACAATCCCATACTATCAGTAACGGATATAAAGTACTTGTTAAATAGATTTGCCACACTATGCCCATCAGTTACTAATGTCTCAGCTACTCTTAATCGTACCTGCTCTTGTTCCTTTCTGGTTCTACCAGTCTCTTCTTTCACTATATCCCATATTGTATTTATTTGGTTTCCTGATGTTGCTATCTTCTTTTCATAGTGCATTTGTTTAGATACCTGAATAACTTTTTTTAATATTTTACAGTATTCCTTATATTTAGTTAAATCATCATCATTGCAACTACTCTTGGCTGATAGATACATACTCCTTTTTGTCTTACATGAAATCTTTATTCCTTGTGTAATCCAAGGTTTTATTATAGACTTCTGTTTAATTCGCGTTACTTTTAGAGGAAAACAGTTTTCAAACATGATACTAACATTATTAATGAATACATTATATTTTTCATTCATGCCATTAGCACTATATACATCTTTCCAGTTCATGTCTTTGAGGAGTTTTCTAAAATTTTCAATTTTTGGTGGGTTGACTACTCTCCTGTATGTACATTTTGCAGTCTTCATAATCTGTTGAGAATCTATACCTAAAACGAGGAGCTGCATATCATGATCTGACAGGCCATTTATTATTGGTTTTATGAAATGATTTTGTTCCTTTGATTTGTCTATAAAAATATTATCAATTGCTGTCCTAGAGGTTTTAGTTACCCTAGTTGGAAAGTTTACGGTGTGTGTTAGATTGAAAGACAAAGTTACTGACTGCAATAAATTTTTACTGGAGGACTGCATAAGAAAATCTGTATTAAAGTCACCAGCAACCAGGATTTCTTTATTTCTTCCTGTTAAATAACCCAATAGAGCTTCTAGATGATTTAGGAATAGATTATAATTTCCTGCAGGTGCTCGGTAAATAGTTACTATTATATAGCATCTGTTATGGAATTCTACTTCTGTTGCACAAGCTTCTAAATGCTGCTCTGGACAGAATTTATTTATATCAATATTCTTGAATTTATAGCAGTTTTTAATGAATGTGGCAACTCCTCCTCCCTCCATATCTACTCTACAGAAGTGTGAAGCTAAATTAAATCCTGGAATGTTTAACATATCTATACCAGTGGCCACATGATGTTCAGAGAGGCAAATTATGTCAATTGGGCTAGAGGAATCTATTTCATCAATACAAATGAGTAGTTCATCAAGTTTATTTCTGAGTCCTGGAATATTTTGATGCAATAAAGATAACTGATATTGCATACTAATGGCTTGAGTAAGATTTACTGGAAGTTTCTGACTACTTTCTGTTAAACATTGTTTGCTAAAATCTATCTCCTGTTTATCTGCTTTTCCAAACTGAGAGTGTCTTACAAGCTCTCTCAAAACTGGTTTTCTTCCCCCCCTCCCTATCCTAAAAAAGGCATCCCTCTGACACCTGTAACCACTGGTATTTTACCATTTGTGACAGTGCCCCCCCGTAAGTTACTTGCAATCAACCCAGACAATTTTCCCTTCCCTTTCCTGTTGAGGTGAAGGCCATGCCTAGTATAGTCCCACCTACAGATATCATCCACAGGAATCAAACCAATATGGGACCCCATATCTGACATGAGTAGCCGTTCCAACTCCAAGTTTACTCTCCTGACAGAAGAGTTCAAATGAGGCCGATCATGGCGACTCAAGACAGATACAAATCCCACACTAGTATGCTTCGTTGCCGATGATATCTTCACCAGGTCACACTCATAGTGTCGCCGGACGCAAAACCGGCGTCTGTAAGTGTGGAAGAACAGAATTGAATGCTGCTAAGTATGACCCCCAAGTGTTTCCTTCCATGGCCACACCACGGGAAGAACGGAGGGCTTGTCAGCAAGGTGAGGCAGTAGAACAGATGGTGAATTATTTATGTCGACAAAGCCCCTGTTTTTTGTTGAGAACATAGAGGACACGTTCAGTGAGGTGGAGGGAATATCCAAGATGAGATCTGGTTCTATCCTCATAACGACGTCATCCCCAGCTGAGTCGCGAGCATTGCTCGCTTGTGATTAGCTGGGTGATGTTCCCATTAGTATCGCTCCACACAAGAGCCTGAACATGGTGCAGGGCATTATATTTCATAGGGACCTTTTATTGCAGTCAGATGACTAACTGATTAAGAACTTAGAGAGGTGAGGAGTACACTTATTTCAGCATGCGTATAGGGGTCGAGGGAAAACAGGGTTGCTACTGATGCCTTCCATCTTGGCTTTTGAGAGTGATTCACTGCCCGAGGAAGTCAAGGTGATGGTCTATCGGTGTGATGTCAAGGTCTACATTCCTCCCCCTATGCGCTGCTTCAAATGCTGGAGGTTTGGTCACATGTCCTCCCGCTGTGTTGCTGACCCCACCTGTTGGCAGTGTGGGCGTGCGTCACACCTGGACGTCCCATGGACTCCTCCTCCAGTTTGTGTTAACTGCAGTGTACACCACTCTCCCTGCTCACCCAACTGCACAGTCCTTCAGAAGGAAAGGAAAATAATGCAATACAAGACTCAGGACAGGCTATCATATTCGGAGGCAAAGAAGAAATATTTAAGGCCCCACCCTGTGAGCAATAAACCATCCTATGCCACAGCTACAGCTCCATCACCGTTCTATCCCTGTCGACTCCATCTTCTATTTAGTCTTCTATTGTGGGCCCCCAGGCCCAACCGTTCACACCTGCCCCCTCAGTGTTTGGGGGTACCTCTTCTGTTGCCCCCAAGGTGCCTACTTTGGGTGCAATAACCCCACAAACACAGGGAACATTGGTCCCCACCCCTGAGGGACTGATGACCCCGTAGTTAAGTCCCATAAGCTTAAAAAACATTTGAACAACCCACCCCTGAGCCAGAGAAATAACAGCTATTTCTGACTCCTCTCGCGAGGAAGGGCTCTCTTGGAACTTGAAAGAGCCACTAACTGCTGGTTGCAGGGCCGCAAGGGCGTCCTCATTCCCTGAGGATGGGTCTGCAAAGCCCTCCCAGCAAGAGAAACCTAAGGAACTGTGAGAGAAAAAAAAAAAAAAAAAAAAAAAAAAAGAAAGAAAAAGCCAAAGAAGAAAGAATCCACAGTGGCTACCGTGCCACCACAACACACATCTGCTTCTGAGGACAAGGTAGAGATCCTTGCGCCCCCTGAGGTCTTGGCAATTGCTGAGTCTTCGGAAGCCATGGAAGTTGAGGCTCTGCCCCAGCAATCAGTGACAGCAGACGGTTCTGTGAATCCCACTGGAGCTTCGAAATCAGGATGTCACAGCGACCAGGAGACACTATGATCCTACAATGGAACTGTGGCAGTTTCTTCCACCATTTGTCCGAGCTCAGCAATTGTGGTGTCGCCTCCCCCAGCCTTTTGTGTAGCCCTGCAGGAAACTTGATTTCCTGGATTTCCTGGCAGAGCACCCCAGCCCTTCGTATCTATCAGGGCTATTACAAAAATCGTCCCTCGTACAACAGGGTCTCTGGAGGTGTATGCATTTATGTCCTTGCCCCAATGTCTCCAGTGCCGCTGTGCCTCTCCACACGACTCTCTAGGCAGTGGTTGTTAGAATACGGGCTCTGCAGGAACTGACGATCTGTTCCCTCTACCTACCTCCAGACGAAGCGATCTCACTTACTGACCTTGCTGCCCTGGTGGCACAACTTCCCCCACCATTTCTGCTTCTGGGAGACTTCAATGCTCATCATCCCTTGTGGTGTGGAATGGAGACAAGCCACTGTGGTAGGGAAGTTGAATCATTATTAGTACAACAAGACCTTTGCCTCCTTAATATGGGTGCCCCTGTACACTTTAGCGTGGCACATGGAATGTTTTCATCCATTGACCTGTCCGTCTGTAGCCCAAGTCTTTCCCCATATCTCGCTTGGAGGGTCCACGACAACTTGTGCGGCAGCGACCACTTTCCTATCTTCCTGTGGCTCCCACAGCGTCCACCTGCTGCCCGCCGGCCTTGCTGGTCCCTCCATAGGGCTGACTGGCCAAGTTACACCTCGGTTGTCATGCTTTCCACTCCACTTCCAGCTGATGTTGATATTGCTCTTCAGCAGGTTACAGAAGCCATTGTTTCTGCCACCATAAAAACTGTTCCCACCACACTTGGCTCACTCCATGGTAAGTCGGTGCCTTGGTGGAAACTGGAGATTGCCGAGGCCATTTAGGAACGTTAGTGAGCACTACAGCACCATCGACGCCACCCTTCAGTAGACAATCTTATTGCCTTTAAGTGTCTCCAGACCCGCCCGAGCTTGGCGACTGATACAGCAAAGCAAGAGGGACTCCTGGAAAAGGTACGTTGCGTTCATCGGTTCCTGTGTCTCTCCTTCGCGGGTGTGGTCACAAGTTCGACGCCTTTTTGGGTACCGCCCAACGACAGGTGTCCCGTGTCTCAGCATTTGGGGTACAACCTGTACCGAACCTGTTGCCATAGCTGAGCACCTGGGAGATCATTATGCCCGCTGCTCAGCAACTGCAGCTTATGGTGCAGACTTTCGCGCCCATAAAAGAGCGAACAGAGAGAAATCAGATTTCCTTTTGAACACAACACCAGGAACCATAGAACATCCCTTTTAATGAGTGGGAGTTTGAAAGTGCCCGCGCTGCGTGCCCAGATACCTCCGCTGGACCTCATAGCATTCACAGTTAGCTACTCGGACACCTGTCAGCAGACTTCAAAGTGCAAACTTCTCACCCTGTTCAATCATCTCTGACTTGAGGGTGTTTTATCATCCTACTGGTACGATAGCATCATCATCCCTGTGATTAATCCTGGGGCAGACCTACAGGTGGCTGATAGTTACCACCTGATCAGCCTCACCAACGTTCCATGCAAGCTCCTTGAACGTATGGTCAGTCAGAGGCTCATGTGGATTCTCGAGGATCAGGAACTCTTGGTGCCACAACAAGGTGGGTTCCGTCAAGGCCGCTCCGCTATCAATAATCTCGTGTCGCTGGAGTCGGCCATCCGTACAGCCTTTACTCACCGAGAACACCTGGTTGCAGTCTTCTTTGACCTGCGGATGGCATACGACACTAACTAGCGCCACCATATACTGTCTACGCTGTATGACTGGGGCTTGCGGGATCCACTTCCTACATTCATTAAGAACTTCCTTGTGTTGTGTTCTTTTCGTGTTGGTACTTGTCTCAGCTCACCTCATTATCAAGAAAACGGTGTCCCACAGGGTTCCGTTCTTAGTGTCCCTCTATTTTTAGTCACCATTAATGGTCTTGCAGCAGTTGTGGGGTCATTGGTATTCACATCCTTGTATGCCGATGACTTCTGCATGTATTTTAGTTCCACCAGCATTGGTGTTGCTGAATGACGGTTGCAGCTAGTCATTCGAAAGTCGCAGTCTCGGGTGTTTCTCCACGGTTTTCAGTTCTCGCCATCGAAAATCCGGGTAATGCATTTCTGTCGACGTCGGGCAGTACACCCAGAACCCAAACTTGATGTAGCTGGTGACCTGCTATGTGTCAAAGAGACGCACAGGTTTTTAGGATTTTTGTTTGCTGACTGTCTCACTTGGGTGCCGCATCTGCGACAGCTCAAACAAAAGTGCTGGCGGCATCTAAACATTCTGCATTGTTTGAGCCACACCGTTAGGGGAGCTGCACGCCCAATGCTCCTGCAGCTCTACAAAGCCTCATCCAGTCGCGGCTTCACTTTGGGTGCATCATATACGATTTGGCCGCGCCTTTGACATTGCAGTCTTTGGACCCAATCCTACATTGTGGTGCCCGTTTTGCAACGGGGGCTTTCCGCACGAGCCCTGTGACAAGCCTCCTCGCCGAACCTGGGATCCTTCCTCTGCAGTTCTGCCGGCAACACCTGCTAGCTTCTTATGTTGCCCATGTTCAGGGCTCGCCCTTTCATTCGAGCCGCCGGCTGCATTTCCAGACACTGCACTCCCTATCCCTCCACGACAGCCCAGGGCGGGTTACCCGATTGCCGTCCTCAAACCCCTCCTTGGTCCATTCCTTGTTTGCATCTCTGTCTGGATCTGTCCCAAGCCTGGAAGGACATAGTTTCCCCAATACATCTCCGTCAATAATTCCTGCAACTCCTTGATTCATTTCATAGTGCTGAAGCCATTTACACTGATAGTTCTGTAGCAGATGGTCGTGCTGCGTATGCGTATATGCATGACGACCATGTTGAACAGCATTCTCTGCTGTGCGAGAGTAATATCTTTACCGCAGAGCTGGTCGCCATGCTAAGGGCTCTGGAACGCCTGAAAGCCTGCCCCAGGGGGTCATTTGTCATCTGTAGTGACTCCATGAGTGGCTTACAGGCAATCGATCAGTGTTTCTCTCACCACTGATTAGTGCGGTCAATCCAAGATACTCTATACTCTCTTGGCTGATCTGGCCATTCTGTGGTCTTTGTGTGGACCCCGGGCCACATTGGCATACCACGGAATGAACATGTTGATCGGTTGGCCAAGCAGGCCACTATATTAACACCTTTAGTTATCGCTGTCACGGAACCAGATCTCAAATTGACGTTGTGCTGGAAGGAGCCACCTGTCCCTTTTGTTAGCGGGTGTTTTTTTTTGTGCTCTTGACAATGGACTCTTAGCTAGGAACAGGGGACTGTTGACCTAGCTGTTTAGTTCCCTAAAAACCAACAACAATAACATACTCTCCACAGTCTACCATCAAAATGTGATGTAGGTCGTGCCCTTCATCTTGTTCTGAAGGTAAAATTTCATCAAGATTGGATTATAACTAGATTTCGTTGAAGTCTGAGGTAAAGTATCATGCATCACAATAAAGTTTATGTAGTCAGTGACTCTCCTTTTGTTTTGAAGTGTAGAATTTTTTTAATCAAAACTGAAAGAAAACAGTAGATTTGTATGCTTTACAAATCTTTTAAATGTGAGTGGGTGCTTTATCATGCATTTCATTGTTTATGATGTCATGTCTCATGAACTACCGGTATAAGTTGTACAATGAAATAATTTTGCAGGCATATTCACTGCCATAAATGGATACAGTTTGCAAAATATGTTGTAAATACATTTAGTAGCTAATAAATAATACATTATTCATAATGGTGCAGTTTTTCACGCATCATGGCGTTCATGATGTCATATCTACTGAACAATGTCTCATACAATCATATGATTATGTCTGTAACCTTCGCAAAAGTGCAAACAACATATTGTTAAAGTTGCATCACAATTAGGTGAACAGTACGGCAGCGCATAAAATATAAACTAACATTTACTGTTTTTGTTTCAGGAGACAGCACGAAGACCAAAGAGATCACTGAAAAGTTGGCAGCAGTAATACATAAAAAGTACAGAGATTTCTTAAAAGCTGAATCAGATAGTTTGGATGATGGTTTGAAAAAGATAGTAATATTTTTATTGTTGAATTCTGACATATTTGATGAGGACCCATTAATGTCAGATGAAAATTGTGGACACCTCATTGGAAGTATCCCAACTATCAGTAAGGAGTTGCTGATTTCATTACTTTGGGATATTGGTTTGCAAGCTTATGTCTACGATTTCATTGCAAATGGAGCCCCAACACTAGTTATTCACTTAGTTGATACCCTGGCTCTAAAAAACAATTCAATGGAGCTGTATGATGCCTTGGAATTGAGCTCCAAATCAATTGTTAGTATATACACACAACTTTTAAAACTTTCTTCCGGAGGAATTACTTCTGAAAGTATGAAGTATTGTTGGTGTAGATTGACACAATATTTAAAAAGTTTTTTATCAATATTTTTGGACCCAGGGAGGAAACGGTTTGAAGGAAGAAAAAATAAAGACTTGCATTATTTTGCAGGTTGTGCAATGAAAAAGTTATTAATTATTTGTGAAATTTGTTTAAAATATTTCATAAATTGTCCAGAAGGGAATGATAGTATACATGCCATTTACAAGAGCATAGATTATCCTGTTGAGGAATGTAAACATGAAGAGTGCTGCAGGACAACTTCTATTTCTGAAATTACTAATAACTTATTGGCTGCTTGTTTACATAATTTGTATGGAGTGACAGTGGATTTGTGGTTATTTTGGGTAGAGTGTGATGAAATAGATGACAGGAATTTGCAGCTGGATATTGCAGAGGCTTGTTATCGTGTCTCTGAAGCTATAAATGGTAATCAGCAGTTCAATCAGAAATTTTCTACTGTGGAAAAATTGCTGCCTATACTTCAGCGTATCGCTGTCAAACCTATAAGTGAAGAAGACATAATAATGTCTGCAGATCTTTCAACAGTAATTAAAAACATACATAATAAAGATAAAAAATTTAATAAATGGTGGAAGGCCTTTCTTGCTTTTGATTGTCTCTGCGAGACTGAAGAAACTTTGGCATGCTTAGAAGAGAATTTGTCAGTGGTGGATATAAATGATGTTTGTAGGATATTAGACATTTCTGCCAGCAAACTGTCTTCTGCTGAAAATTTAAGTGATGCCTCATGTGAGAGGCTGAAACATGTGTCACTTAATGCAGTGAAAATGCTGGATCTACCATTGCAGTTTGAAGCACTGAATCATTTCTTTTTGAAGCAAGGTGTTACATCTTTACTGGAAACTAAAGAATTTAATAAACATTGTACAGTGTGTTTCAACAAATCTACAGAATGTTGTGAAGCAGAGAAACAAGAAGAGGTAATTATGTTGTTGTTATACCTTTTATTGAAATTCTTGTAAACAAATTAAGCAGCTTCACATTGTGTGAATTGGTAATTGTACTTTATTTATTTTGGAGAAGTCTAGTGTTGCAATTGTGCAGTCTCACATTTGATGAGATATAACATATACCTAAAACAGGCAACACAGTGGGCGATAATACTTTAGAAAGAACTAAGAGAGTCTGACGACTTTTTGCTGTACATTGGCTGACCGAAATCAGTCATACAGTTACTGAATCAGAGATATCATCCATTTCGGAAAGCATAATGGAGAACAGCAATCTTAAAATAATGGTTAAATTTGTAACAGTCCAGATTTCAGAATTGCCATTTTTATTTCATGACTGGTTTCAATGTTGACTATGTCCAAATGACTTGCACCATGATGGCAGGTGGTAGCAGTTGACACGGCGAGCCGCACAAGCATTGGCTGAAACCGGTTATGAAATAAAAATAACAATTCCGAAATTTGGACTGTTTTTATTTTAATGCCAGCCATTGTCATACTCATTCATTGAGAAAACTGTACATTATCTTGGTAACCAATTGATGATAAACAAATTCATAATGTGATTCCCATGCATACATTGTGCACTAGCTTTTTCTGAAAGTCAGTTGCAAAATTACATGTTAATATTAGACTAGCTACAATGTTTATAGTGTGTGATTCTTTCTTTCTATTTTATTTTGCAGTTTGTTAAACAGTGTGTTATAGTCTGCTTACAGTCTCCACAGAATTTTGTAATGAAGGCATTGTCACAAGTGCTTCATAACAAGAAACAACTAGCTGTTGTAGTAAATGCACTTAAAGAATTAAGATGTCCATTGTCTGCTTTAACAGTAAATGGAAATAACTTGATATTGGACTGCACTGACAAAATTGTATGCAACAAATTCCCTGAAGATACTGAGGCAGGAAACTACATCTGTATGGTAAGTTGACTGTCCTTTGCACTAATTCTTTTACTAGCAATGAAAGCAGTTTATGAAAAAAGTTAAAATACCAGTTGCATTTTTATTTTAAAATCCTGACTGGTTTAAGGCCCCTAGATCATTATTCAATGCTATCTACATCGTATCAAATAACAAAGTACACCAGTCAAATAAAATGGATAAGAATGAAAAAAATATGACTCACAATCAACAAATGAAATACTAAATATTCAAAAGCACTCATTCCACACACTTCAAAATAACACGAAGTTAAAAAAATAATATCCCCCCAAAATACTATAACCTGAGGGAAGCATCCAAGTGAGGTGAAATTTGCTGCACATGTTAAGTGAAGGCACGCCATGCACATGAGTAGCATTTTAACACAGGTGCACATCACAGATGCTAGTAGCACCACATGAAAACGGGGGAACAAACAGTATTGTGGTCATACTGGACTTGTTCTTTTATGTGGTTGTATTGCTAAAGCAGCTTCAGTATGCCTGATTGAAGACAGCAAGTGTCTTTGAGTATGTTTCAGATTTTGACCAAGTGGAACAAGCTGCCTATAGGGATTTCAGACTATTCTTCAGATGTGGATCTTTAATCACAGGATGCAAGAGGGGATGACGGTCTGACAGGAACAGTTGTGCCCACCTTTTGCACCATTACATGTGAAGACTGTCATATTTGGTGTATGTTTTTGTGATGGATTACTGTGCCATATCACGAACCAAATCACAACAGCCTTGATCTGTTGTAAAACAAACAGTGTTCATGCATACCACCCAACGTCATTTGCAGTGGAGTGGATTGTGCACAAGATGTCCATTGCTGAGTTTACCATTGAGTCATTTCCACAGGTGTTAGTGTTGGCAATGGTTAAATAACATTTAAATGACATGGACAACCGAATTCAGATTCTGCCTGCCCCACCTTGATGGTCTGGAGACTCTGTGGTGAGAGATTATTGAACTGTTGCCCTATGGATCACCATACTGGTCCTGTGCCCAGTTTTATGGTTTGGAGTGGTATTGGATTCTACTCTTTCAGCCTCCTAGCATGCACAATAATCAGTTTAGATTTCTGAAGAAATGCAGCCCATTGTCCTCGTATAGCTTTGAACCTTGTCCACAGCCATGTTACAACAGAATAACTTGTGACCACATGAGACATACATTGTTCAAGACTACTTTGTCACCCATTAGATTGTATTGCTACCTTGGGTTTCCCCTATTCTCCCAAATTCATGCCTTTTGAAAATGACTGGTCAATGATTGGAAAACAACTGGCCCAGGAAACACAACATGCTCCTACACCAGACTAGCTCTGGAAATATGTGGAAGTGTAATGGACTCTTATACCTCTGGACTGTTCGTGTAGCAGCGGTTATAGTCTGCAATTGCAACAACTCAGTACTGATAGCATCATCTTTCTCACTTCACATAAGGCTCTATTCTCTGCCACAGGATCCTTGTACAACTTATCTCCCAAATAAATTTGGCTGTGAAGACTCCAGTCCTTTTTGTTGTGTTCTGAATGACCAGCAGTGTAAAATATAACAATGGAAAGTCGAAGTTGAAATTCAAAATATTGAGAGTAGTTTGTCATTGACCACAGGTATGACCATTGAGAGACAGACAGACACAGAGATCAGACAAATAATCCAGACACAGTTTAACTTTTTGCCAAAGACTTCATAATAAAAAGAACACATTAATACAACCACTCAGGCACAAATAATGAACACAGCACCATCATCTCTGGCCATTGTGTTCTCTGAACCTGATTGTGAGCTGCAACTGGCAACTAGAGCCTTTTAAAATAGCACTGTGATCAGCCTCCTATCAGAGGCATAGGTTACACCATTGTGGGTTTGGTGCTAACAACTGATTACGTATGCACAATGCATGTGTTGCTTCACCCACCCACCGTCCTCCCCACCCTATTTCCTTTTTCCAGACATGTTCTACCCACCACAGTGGCAGCCGAGATCTGGGGTTGCAATCACAATCAGCATCTGTCCCTCTTCTCTGATCTCCCCCTTCTCCTTGTACCGCCTCTTCTCAAGGCTCACTCACATACATCTCCACAGTACTTTCGTCAGTCACAGCTCTGTCTTGACCCGGCACAAGGTCTGATCAACTTGGTTCATTCTGAAGCCCTCCACTCCCAACTTTTTCCCCATTGTTGGTGGTATCTTGGTTCAGATGTAGCAGAAATAGTTTATACTGATGCTCAGTGGCTTCCAGTCACATTGGCTTCACTTACAATCATACTGCCCATATTAAACTTGATTGTTTGCCAGATTGCTTTAGTCTATCCATTCTTGCTCCGATGAGCCTTATCTGCACAGTCTCTTTGAGTTATTCACAAGCTCTTGACCAATGTTACCGACTGAAATGGTGCAGTGGTTAGCACAATAGTCTCATGTTCAGGACAGTGGTTCAAGCCTTTCTGTAGCCAAATAGTTTTGTGTTTTCTCTGATTGCCCAAAATTGCCCTAGAAAAATGCTAAGTTGGTCTCTTTCATAGAGCAGGGTCGATTTGACTGGACGTTAAACTCTAATTTTTCTGTCGTCTTGACCAATGATACTCTCACTATCCCTTAATTATGGCTATCTGGATTTCTTTTTATGCCTGTAAACAATGTGGACAATTGGTGATCTTTCTCTGGACATTAGATAGTATGAGGATTCAGGGGAATGAACTGATGGGCTGACCAAATTGCCTGGAAGCAGACTTTTTGAGTTGGGTATTTGGAACCAGACCTTATTTGAGTAACCATCTTTTTGATGATCACAAATGTTGAGGATATTCTGCCATATGCAAAGCTCATAATGTTAATTAGTTTTCCAAAATATGTTTCATCACATTTTATGCTATCATCAGTGGGGGTGATTTATTTTTGTTCTGAAAAATTATGGTGTACTGTAAGACAATTCTACAGTACACTATAATTTTTCAAAACAAAAATAAACTACCTTACTGATGATATAGTACAAAATGTCCTGAAACATGTTTGGGAAAAATAATTAAGTTCCGCATACAGCGGAATATCCTCACCACTTATGTGAGTATCATATCAAGTTCTAGGGATATGGAGCAAGGAATGGTGCACCCTGACTCCACCAAAATTACAGGCAATAAAAGACACTGTGAATTTATGGAATTCTTGGATGTGTAATTCTTACAGGAACTCCATTGTCCTTTACTACCTCCATGTCGGCTACACTTGGCTGACTCATGGTCATCTCCTCTGCTGTGAAGACCTGCCCCACTGCCACTGTGGTCACCATTTGACAGTAGTCCACATTTTGCTGGACTTCCAATTTTCCTGACTTCCAACTGGCCTCAGTGGTCCGCCACAGCCCACAGACTACCCACTCTTTTTACTTTCTTTATCCTCTCTCATCTTATTGGCTTGACTTGGTATTCTTTTGTGCTTTTTTCACCCCTTCTGTGTCTCTAGTCTTTCCCTGATATTTTCAGGTGGGATGCCTCTGCCAAGTAGTAAGTGACTGGTGTGAGATGGGGTTTAGATGGTCCTTATCACACTTTCTGCTTCTTCTCACTAGACAGGTACCCCACGTGCCTTTCATTCTTCTCCCACCTTTTTCATCTCCATGTCCATTTCCATAGGCATTATTGACTTTCAGTAGACTTTGGAGCTTTTTCCTCCTGGAGTTCAGACTAATAGTTTCAGTTTTTTAAATATTTGAACAATGAATTGAATTGAATGAAAGTGAAAAGTACAGAGTCAACAGGAATAATGCTTAATTACATACACGATGTCTCAGGAAATCTGTTGTCAACTGCCATTGTTTGTACACTTCAAATTTAGCTTCCTTTATTTCTATTATTGTTATGTCTGAGGAGACCATCATGAAATGGATCAGAATCTACACAACTTCTTTGCTGAGCCAGTACTATACCTAACTAAAATTTTAAGCTGCAGCCTGGTGGTGTTTTTCGGAGAGACCATATATTATAACCTTCAGGTGGGCTCTGGGTCGCGCTATACAGTGGCAGCCATTCAGGGTGTGGTCCTGTAATGGTTGGCGGTGATTTGGTGTGGGAAGGGGGTACTGGTGTGATGTCTTGAGTCACCTCCACGTCCAAATGTGGCACCTTCAACCGTTCTATGGGAGCTATTTCGTCTTTACCGCTGCGTCAAATTTTAAAAGTGTATGGCCCTCGCTTGAGGACCTTACATTGGATAATGTCTTTAGCCTATCGTTGTTCTGTCAGTTGGTGTCGCTACGAACTCATATCTGCTGACTATGACCATGTGATCCTATTAATGGAGAATTTCTATTTCTGTCTCCTTTGTTTCTTCCCCTCGGTGGCACGTCTTTTCCACACTTTCTTGTCTTTATAAATTCTTGGGCTCATGAACCAAATCAAATCTGTGTTGTAATTAGCCCAATAGCACCTTAAAAGCCTTCTTCTTCTTCCTTTGCAGAAGTGCCTCTGTCAGTACCTACATCCACATACAACTCAGCAATCCACACAAAGGTGTGTGGCGCAGGGTATTCAGTTACTTAGTTTCCTATTCCACTCTGATATAGTACGAAGGAAAACAAATATTGTCGTCTTTACGCGAAATGCAGGTTAGCAGCAGTAGAATCGTTCTGCAGTCCATTTTAAATTTCAGCCCTTTAAATTTCTTCAACAGTGCTTCTCGCTTCTCCTCTTCCATGCGGCCCATGAAGAGGTTGGCATAGGAAGGGGCCATCCTGGTACCCATAGCTGTCCCCCTGCTTTAATAACCTTGTTCAAGCCACCTTTAATTGTGGCCTTTGCCGAAATTATTTCACATTCTGTATCTGTAATAATTTCAGTAAATTATCATATTTTTATTACTATAAACACCTTCCCCTTCATTATTCATATTCAACCTCTGTCTGTGGTATATGTTCTCGTCTGACTTTAGAATTTAATTATTGTCGACATATGGTTTCAAACAGCTTTCTGTTCCTAGTATTATGTGGACACTGTCACTATTTATTTATAAGTTAGAGCAGTTCTGGGTTCTTTCCACAGACTCTTTTGCAGCTATCACTATATTAACATATTTTTTATTCATTCTGTTGTGTTTCTTAACAGGCCTGTGGAGAAATTTCTCTATCTTTAAAACCACCCATATGCAGACCCCATATACTCCGATGCTTTAGTAGCTATGTCCTGCGAGTAGTACACACATGACCTCTTAAGGGGGATCTTACATTCGTCGACCCGACAGCGGAGGTTGAGAAATTTGCGTCCAGGATGACCACAGAATCATCTGAGTATCTTGTTTAAACCTGAGGACAATGATTGTTTCAATAACTGGCCTCAGAACAGAGGTACCAGGAGTCATTGGTGTCAATATGAGCAATGATTTGCAATCAGGTGCACCCAGTGCTCTCTATCTCCATTAGTGATACTCTCCCTTCACTCATACAGATCTGTGACCATAAGCATGGCCCTTCTTTTTATATGTTCTTTATTCTCTGTTATTTCTATTTGGTGTGAATCCCACCTACTTGAAATGAGTGCTGTTAGTGTTTTGTTTCTCCTTAGTTCTGCAGGTAATAGTTATGGATATAGCAAGCTTTGTTCCTCATTCTTGTTTTTACCACTTGGTATACTTATCTTTTGTTTGATAGACTTTGTTTAAACATTTTTATTCTTCAGATTATCTAGTTTATGTTTCCATAAGTTTCAGTGTGACATTTAAAATAAGAATTTCACTTGTATGACGAGTGTAAGTAAAAATATTTCATTAACAGTCATTTACTATCTGTAATTTGTCCAATTTTAATCTTGAACTGTGAATCATATTTTAAAAAATTTTCATGTTGTGTTATACCAGGAAAATTCCACCTGACACTGTTAAAGCCCATCCTGTTATGAACAAAAAAAAGGAAAAAAAAGGCAGCTATCATGAACAATAGTTTTCCTATTATTTCATTTTTATTTTACTCACCAGATAATCTTTGTGTAAACGAACAGTGAGTGCGTTACATGAAATGTGCATAAAATCCATTTTTGATTGTGAATTAAAAACATCCTTTTGTATGTACCCAACTGTGACTAGGTTGTGAGCAGTTAATTGTAGATTTACTTAATAAAGTTAAAATTTTGTTAACTATGTTCTACTTAGAAGTGATGCATTTTCAGTAATAAAAGAACTAGGCAGTTGCAAAATATTATAGGAGCTAACCTCTTTATTTTTATTTATGATTTTTTTTTCTTTTTTCAGATTGTTGCTTTAGCTAATGAATGTCTCATAAGTGGAAAACTTTACATTGAGATGATTCTCCTCCCACATTTGCATGAAACAGCAACAAGAAAAGAATGGTCCAACCTAATAATTTGGCTTCAGGCTTTGCATGTAAGTTTTATGTTAAACCTTTCATGTTCAAGATATTTAAATATCTATTATAGATAAAACCAATATTTAGGATATTTGTGAAATGCTATTGTCTTTGTGTTAGTGATATGCTAGTAACTCCTGTATCTTTAAAGAATCAAACTTCCAACTATAAAACAGCTTCAGACATCTCATTACTTTTAAAAATGAGTTACTCCTTAACATAATAATGTTTTGTGAATTTTGTTCCAAAAAAGGAGTGACAGTTAAGGCATTTAGGGAGACTCTTTTCAGCAAACTGCTTAATAATTCTTTAAAAAATATTGTTAACATGATCTTATAATGTTTTTATGGATCAATTTTAACACTTGTGTCCTCTGTAAAAAGTAAGGTATCTTGTGGAACATACTTTAGGATACTGCCTCAAGTCACTAAAATTTTCTCTCCTTTCAGCTATGTTTGAATTATTCAGATTTTTTTTTTTTTTTTTTGCCTTGTAAAGTGTGATTCAATCTTTTTGTTGTTACATATTGCATATAACTTGTGCTTTTTTATAGTGTACATTGATCCAAACAAACCAACCCCTCTGAGAGATCATCAACCAGTTATATTTTAACAATTAAAGGTTGTAATGTTAGGTACAGAAGTCTTTAATAAGAATCCACTCAAATACAGCAAGACATTTAAAATCTCTATGATTTTAAAAGGAAATTGTTATGTACTGGTTCTACGAAGTATTGGATTATTAGGTTCAAGTACTGAAGACTATCATTAACACCTTCAGTGGATATCAATGATCACTGGGTGTAACAGAATGTGTCATATTGTTACCTGGTATTCCTAAAAATATGCCTACTGTTGTGAAATTCTCGGGAATTTAAAATTGAAGAAATATTCCTACAATTCATAATTTCCCAGGAATTTATGATTAATTAGCCAGATAGCTCAATAAAACTTAATAGGTTTAAGGCTGTAATTATATAGTTAAACACAAAAACTGAAATGTATTTAAGAAAAAATATTATTATTAAATAAATTTCTTGGGAATTTATAATTTTAAAAACAAAATCACTCAAATTAATAGGTCAGTGTGGTAACTGTGTTATTAAAACACACACTAGAACTCTCATCTTCTTAAGTCTCAAGGACTTCTTTTTCCTGTCCTGCTTCCTCTCCATTGGCTTCCACTTGCTTTCTTGTTCCTTTCATGTTTTCTTTCCAGTTGTATGAAGAAAAAAAATGTCAGTTTTGCTGCTTGCTCAGAAGGAAGACAATTTCTTTTCTTCAAATGCAACCAAGAAAACATATTAAATGTACGCTGTGGCAGCTGAAGTTTCTGGTGCCCCAATATTATTATGGCTACATCTGCCAAGTCGCAAGTACCTCTTAACCCCCTCTGCCATCCAAACCCACCTGCTGCGCACAATCACAAACAAAACCTATGGCATCTAGTAGTTCCATAGGGTCAAGCATCCTTCACTGTATTTTAGGGTCCATCATAAATGCTGCGAGATGGATTGGTCCAATGCCAAAGTTTTTTTCCTCGGTAAACTTTTCCATGACTTTCATTTCTTTGGATTTTTGCAGGGGTGATTTTGGTACATTTTCCTTCATACTTTTCTCTTGTTCATTTAAAGTCCTGACCACTTATGTATTTGTGGGTCATTTGATTCAATGGGTGTAATAAGATCAACAATTGGTTTATATATGTTTATAATTTCTTCTATTCCAACCAATAACACAGCATCGTATAGTAGTTTTCTTATAATGGATGGGTCTAGTTCGGCCTTTTCATTGACAGCCAATGTTTGCAGGACTACTTTGTTAGACTAGAAGCATTCCACCAAAATAGGTGGCTGCCCCATCTGATCTGCTCAGGCAACTTCAGAGATATTCGATCTTAGAATTTTTTCTCAGAAGAAATTTCATCAAACAATACTTTCAGTATCTGGCTTTTTTTTCCCAACCTCGAAATAATTATTCTTTGGAAAAACCGAATTTATAATATTGGCATTTCGGGGAAAAATTATTCAAATAACCTGCCCTCGATTTATGATATACTTGAAAATACAAGTGGTTTTATTGACATGGAACATTGTGAGACATTAAAGATTGTAGAACTGATACTGATAGCGATACTTTAGAAAATAAACTTTTATAAATCATAATTCATCGTAGGAATTGAGGAGTCTTTGAATTCTGAAAGCAGAACACCTAGTAATTCGTTTGGAAAAATTTTAAAAAAATTACAGATGACGACCAGTTGAGAATCAAGCCTCCAGAGAAATATTTTGTAAGTTCAGGTTTCATTCAGAGAATTGTGGGGTTTCAACTTGCCAACAGTTGTAGCCCTAGTGAAGATTTTAAATTTTTTTCCACCAGACTTAGAGGAAATGATCTGTATGAATTAGCAAAGAAATTAATGCAGAGAATGATAAATCTTAGATTAAAATGCATGAATTTACTTAGTTAATCTAGTTGTCATTTTCTTTATCAGTTAATAAGTGCCAAAACTTTCAAAATCTAAATTTTTTGCAATCTTCCTGGGCCAAAGAAATACTCCCAGCAATATTCCCATTTTATAAGTTCCTTCCCACTGGGAATATTCCTGGCCCACATCACTAAATATGCCAGACAGCATTAGATACCTTTTTTACCTCCACATGTATTTCTTTGAAACTTTATTTATGATTATTGTTATGTTACAGGTATTTGTAGATGGCACAGTGGATGAAGGAAAGTCATTCAATATTGCTGCTGTGATTATTATGTTGGCACAGTTACTTGAAGCTGTCAGATGGAATATTTCCACTTACACACCACAGCTGGCAGCTATTAGAGAAGAAACTATAGCAATCATCAATGTGCTTTTGAATGAAAATTCTGTTGACATTAAAGATGGTGAGATCATTTCCGCATGCAGTTTTGATAAGTCTCTCTCTCTCTCTCTCTCTCTCTCTCTCTCTCTCTCTCTCTCTCTCCTCTCTCTCACACACACAAACAATTCTCTCTCTGGCCACTGAGACTGTGGGACCTAAGATAGCCGAGGCAGAAGCAACCAGTGGTGGGGTTAAACAGCATAGAGACAGAAGTAGGAAGGGAGGGGATGGATGCACGGCAGGGGTTGGTGGGGGAATACGCCAGTACTGTCTGACGGACAGAGAGGAAGAATATAGTGAAGTATGTGGCAGAATGGAAGATGTACGTGAGGCTACTGTGTGGGGAGGGAAGAGGAGGCTGGTGGAGACAGGTATTAGTGAACATTTAGGCCTAAGGGATTGCAGGAGTGGAGGCTATATTGTAGGGAGAGTTCCCACCTGTGCAATTCAGTAGAGCTCGTGTGTGAGTGGGGGATCCATATGGCACATACTTTCTAGTAGTCATTGAAGTGAGCTTGTATCATGCAGGACTGAATGCCCTGCAACAAGATGGTCCAGCTGTCTCCCAGCCAATGTTTGATATGGCCATTCATGCAGACAGACTATTCTCAATGCTGCCTCCTCACCCTCAACCACTGGTTGTTTTCATCTCGGCCATCTAAGGTTCCACAGTCTGGCTGCAGCAGCTGGAGATGATGGTTGTGTGTGTGTGGGGGGGGGGGGGGAGACTTACAAAGGCCATCTGTTATGTGTGCCTTTCTATGGCTCTTCGGGACATCACTGTGGTGAGTAGCAACCTATTCTTCCCCAAAATATTGTTGAATCCTCCCTCGAATTTACATTGTTTAATTAAGAGGAAAGACTCGTAGACAATTCTGATAAAAGTAACAAAGAGATTGGGGAGTTGGCCAGGACTTAAACTTAGTACAACTAATAGTCGTGCAAGAAACTGACAAAAATAAATTCAAAACTAGCTTTTAGAAATTTGTTTTACTCACATCTTAAATTATGAGGTAACATGAGGAAGGTAAACAAATGTAACTTACTATTTTTTTTTTTTTTTTTTTTTTTTTTTTGCAATACTTTTGGGTGACTCTTAGTTGTAGTGAGCTAAGGCAAGTAATAGGCAATCTCTCTCTCTCTCTCTCTCTCTCTCTCTCTCTCTCTCTCTCTCTCTCTAGTTTTGATTTTAAATATGATAGCACAAAAATATCGCTTGCAGTATGCAGGAGGAATATATGTTGCATTCACTAACATATTATTATGTTCCCTGTGAAGAAAAATTTCATGTCTCTTCTGCATTCTGTGTCGGCTTATTGGGAGTCTGATGAAAACGCCACTGAAATACAGATCGGGGGTACCAGTGTCTCAATCACATTGAGCATAATTATACCTCAGTACAATGTCATTTCAACATGCAGCCTTTCTCTATACATGTTTTGTGCAGTTTTATGTTTTATAGTAGACTTGTGAGATTTGTTGGAGATATACTGCCTAAAAAACACTCTCCAAGGAATCATGGTTGGGTCAATTACCACATCTCTTACAAATGTTAGAACACTTTGAAAGTTTTACTGTAATGATTATATCTTAACAGTGAACAATATTTTGCTGCCTGCCATAAAGCAGCATTCTTGCCTGCTAACACAAGCAAATGGTTCTGCATGTATTTTGAAGCAAATATTCTTCATTGCTGACTTTAACAAGTGACAGTTTGTGTATTTTAATGCCCACAATAAGCGACTTGATCTCTGTTTGGTGATAAAAGAGCGCAGAGCAACAATCGGGACACCAGATGACACTAAATATTGAAAATTATTCCGAATAAGTGTTATCAGGTGGGCCATATGGAAGTGGTAATGTTTTAAACTCATTTTTCTTATACAGCACATACACACCTTTGAGCCTCTTGCATCTTAGAATTAGGTGTAATAATTGCTTCCCCAGTTGTGGGAAGTTGCTGAAATTCCTGCCAATTGCAAGGAAAGAATGGCATTGGGACTCATGCTGAGCGGAACTACAGGGAACATGTTAGAGACCAAAGGTTTTTAAAATTATTTTTAAGTTGTATGATAGTTTAAGCATCTCATCAAAGTACCAGTAAAATTTTCGTATGATGTAAGACATTTTGTGTCTGATGTTTCAGAAATTTTAGAAAACTGGCTTTCACCAAAACTGACATCGATATTAAGGCCCATAAATATTCCATATTTCAAGAACATATTGCAGGAAGATGAATTTATGGATTATGATAGTGATCTCAGTTCTGCTCTTGTGGCAGCTATGCATGGAAAAATGGAACTAAGTTCATTGGCAGACATAATAAGAAAGAGTCCACTAAAAGATGTAATACTTCTCAAGGCAGCTGTGTTCCAGGTAATGCATATACTTATATACATATTCCAGTTTACACACACACACACACACACACACACACACTCACACACACACACACAATGTTTGTCCACAATAAACTCTGAAACTACTCAACTGATTTTAATGAAAGCGAAAGGCCACGGGTTCGATGCGTGTTGCTGGAATCTCAGGTGGTCCTCCCCCCCCCCCCCACTCCTTCCGCCCACTTTGAGGTGCAGCCTAGCGTTCACCTTTCAGCATCACCATTTATACATTCGGAACAATGACCCGGAAGAGTGCATATTGGTAAAATGTATGTTTCACACTAATTACAGTAAAAAAGCAAACTATTTCAATAATCTAGATACAGGAAAAGTTAGTGTGTATTCTACTGTTTAAACTGAGATATGAACCTATACCTACTAAATATGACTGATAGCAAAATATATTTGGAAAATATTATTTCTGCTGAAATGATAATTACTCTGAAAATAATTAATATCAAATGTTCCTATCATGAATTGGAAATCATAGTGATAATTACTTTATTATTATTGCTGATTGATTTTACCTAATTTCATCAAAAATATCAATCTCAATATTAGCTATACTGTAAGAATCAAATTATAGCATGGCATAATTAATATCTATTAATTGAACTAATCGTTGCATAGAAATATGAATATACACAACTTCAGGTAAATACATTAGCAAAACGGAATGAATAAATTTTGGTAATAAACATTCTCATACAAGTTACAATTATACCTATTATTATGTTGCACTGATACAGGAGGTATAGTAATGCAAGTAGATGGGAACAAAAACCATGCTTCATTATGTTTACTTGATGCTAGTTTTTCCCATTACACACGTTTTTCCAATTTTATATAAGGCCTAATCATGCTTTTTAAATTATTCTTTTATTTCTTTTTATTCTAATTGTGCCATCATTTTATATGTATAAAAACCCCATGGCACAATGTTTGTCCATGAAGAACTCTGAAGCTATTCAACTGATCTTAATGGTATTTTGCACACTGTCTGTAATTTGGTCCAACTTGAAAGCTATACTTTTTAACTTGATGAATGACCTCATTATATTGTTAGAGCAAATTAAATGTTGTCATCTAGATTGGGTAAGTATCCAATAAATAGTGCTAAGTTTTGACTTCACAACTATGCTTATGGTAAAGTGCTCAACAGCAAAGGGAAAGGACACAGGTTCAAAACCGTCTCGTATCATTGATTTTTTCACTCTGGGCTAGCCTTTCAACAATGTGAGGAGTCTCCAGAAATGACATGTTTAACTGTAAATCCTCTTTTCCCCTTTGGACAACTGGACATGGATTTGAAATGTTTCCTTCTCACTACAACTTATTTGACATTACATATTTACATATGACATTACCGTGCTTTTTAAATGTTTCATGTATTTCATTTTATCCCAGTTGTGGTTGTGTATTATTTTCTTTAAAATGACATGAAAAAAATTTTGGACACATGATCTGCAATATAAGACTCTACCTTCAAAATGAGGGTAAGACCACAGTGTACATAATATGTTTTACATTATCTTACAACAGTCAATGACACCGTCTCACCGATCACCGTGAAAGTTATCAGAACTACGTAATTGTTCATCAACATAGGCAAGAGGAGATGGACTGAGAGAGAGAGAGAGAGAGAGAGAGAGAGAGAGAGAGAGAGAGAGAGAGAGAGAGAGAGAGAGAGAGAGAGAGAGAGAGAGAGAGGGTTGAGATGGGCATGAGGAGGAGGAACAAGAGAGGGAGAGGACGCAGACCCTGATGGGGTAAGAGGTGGACCGAGAGTAGGGGAGGAGATGGGCCGAGAGAGAGGGGCCAGGACAAAAGGGGGGGGGGCAATGACGGTCAGGTGAATAGATAGAGGGTACAGCAATGTCAAAAGAGAGGGGGGGAAGGATAAGATGGACCAATGGAAGACAGTTACAAGTACATAATGTAGGAAATGTTGTAGTGTATTACATATACCATTGCTAGGGAGAGGAAAAAATCGGCATTATTTTATAGCCAAAATCAGAGTTATTTTTTATACTTGTCGGTTTTATTTATTGTTGTTATTTTCTGCTTATCTTTTTCCATTTTTGGCACTATCTTTATGTCATATTTAACAATTTTTCAATGGTATGCTGAAAATTACACTATTCCCAAGGTAGTGTGGGTCAAATTTGATATAGGTGTTGAAAAAATATTTTTTATTAAAATTATTGATGCAAATATGTACCTGAAAATTCTTATTTTATATGCCAAGTATTTTAAATTCTGTGAAAAAAATTGATATTGATTGTATCCAGCAGGTTATCATCCCTTTTTTCAGGTCAACAATCTGTTTTTGACACAAGGACTTGTCTCACTGACTTAAATATTTATACGTAAAAAATAGATGAAGTACACTTACCAGGGGCACAGGCAGTAATAGCAACAAATAAACACACAGACACACACACACAAAAAAATGCTAGCTTTCGCAGCCTAGCTGCTTCATCAGGCAGAAGGGAAGGAGAGGGAAAAGGAAATGATGAGGGTTTTAAGGAAGGGGGTAAGGAGCCATTCCAATCCCGGGACAGGAAAGACTTACCTTGGGGGAAAAAATGGAGGGTAAATAAATGCACATACACCCACACATTTACACACACACAAGTACACTTAGGCAGACATACTGTAGTTCTACAGTATGTCTGCCTAAGTGTACTTGTGTCTGTGTAAATGTGTGGGTGTATGTGCATTTATTTACCCTCCATTTTTCCCCCCAAGGTAAGTCTTTCCTGTCCCGGGATTGGAATGGCTCCTTACCCCCTTCCTTAAAACCCTCATCATTTCCTTTTCCCTCTCCTTCCCTTCTGCCTGATGAAGCAGCTAGGCTGCGAAAGCTAGCATTTTTGTGTGTGTGTGTCTGTGTGTTCATTTGTTGCTATTACTGCCTGTGCCCCTTCGCCTGGTAAGTGTACTTCATCTATTTTTTACGTATATTTTTCCTGTTAGGAATTTTTCCTCTATAATATTCGTATCATAAATTTGACTTAAATATTTGTGTTATATTGTCGCATTTTCTTAGAGAATAACAGTATTGATAAATAGAAGAATATATTTTAATGTAGGCTAAAGAAAAATCTTTGCCTTTGCAGCAGTATTGTAAATAAATAAAAAGTCTTTGCTACAAGAGAAATTTTTACATGAAAATCACCAAAAAACTTGAAGGTTCACATATTTTTTAAGTATTTCTCAGGAACAACATATTTATAAATATGTAAAAAAGGTATGTAACTCAAGGTTAAAATGTGACAAAATTGAATTTTCATAATATTTTTAATATTTATTCACATCTGGTTTTGAAACTAAGATTGTAATATATGTTTCAGTACAATTTTGAGATTTAAATTTAGTTTCCCGTCAGTAATACTGACTTTTGGTACAAAAACATTTCTTTTAATGTTATCTTATTTTTATACATAAGAAAATGGTAGTAAGGCTCATTTATGCTCTGCATTTTCAGGTGTTTTTCAGTGCCGGATCTTTGACTACAGTCTGGCCGCGGTGGCCGAGGGGACTGAGGCGCTTCAGTCACGGTCTGCACGGCCACTACGGTCGGGGGTTCGAATCCCCCCTCGGGCATGGATATTTGTGCAGTCCTTAGGATTAGCTAGTTCATAAGTAGTTTGTAGGTTTAGGGACCGATGACCCCGTAGTTGAGTCCCATAAGACTTACAAACATTTGAACATTTTTTGACTCCATGACAGAAACTCTTTCTCCTCCCTGCCCCCCTCCTGCTCGGCGTCCTTTTGTTGTGCCCACCTCCCCCAATATGTGCCATTTTTACAAACGTCTGGACAAGTGGCATAAAAACAGACAGAACACAAATCCATCTTGAAACAAAAGAAATTTTATGTACAGCAGCAGCAGCGTTGCCGTTATGTTGGCAACGAAATGTTCGTTTTCGAGTATAATTGACTGACCAATCAAGGATTCATAAAAGAATCTGTCATGAATACAGCATGCACAGCATTAATTATTTATTTATTTCAGGTCAACACAAAATATTATTCCCCTCATACTATGTGACTGATGTTTCGAAGAGCATTCAAAGATCGTTGCAAACTTTGGCACACTAGGCCGGCGTTTCCGTAAATAAAAGTTTACTTACTAGGTTAAAATGGACAAAGTCCAGAAGCTGATAAAAATGAGTATCCAAAAAAATAAATCATTTGTTTAAACCCAGCTGCAGTGATTATAAGCCTGAGAGAAATCCAACATCAAGTCTAAAAGTAGTAATCCATGTCGCAGCGAAACAATCAAGGCTAACAATAACAGCGCAGCCAAAGAATATAACGACAAAACTGCTCAACTTCGATGCTGCTCAGAGACCTTGTTAAGACGCAGTTTTGCTAACGAAAGCTGCGCATGCACAATATGTCAAATTTACAAACTGCCAGGTTGGCGTTTGATCACGAAAAATAACCTCAAACAGTTTCAAAATGCCAACAACATTTCGGTGAAGAAATCCATCGAAATTTGAAAACAATTATTTCAGTATTAATTACCATAATATCTTCATAACTTAACATAGAGAGATAAATAAGCTTGCTGACAGTTACCGATCAGAAATCGTACTACCGTCAAAATGCGCATCTAACAATGTGTGGCGCTGTCTTATTCCAGAATAACAAAATAACCACTACATTTGTATATGAAACACTTCTACACCAAATATATCACTGACACAATTAAACTTACAACATGTCTTACCCAGATACAGTGTAATTTTGTTAGAAACTGCCTAATCCATGTAAAAAAAATCGAGAAATTTGCGTTATTTTGTTAAAAATTGCTGAATTTGCGTTATTTGTCGCGTTATTGTTAAAACGAACTTTTCCTGTCACCCATTGCTTATAACAGAAAGAATGTAGAGGGATATATAGAGTGGGAGGAGTTAGGAGATGGTGGTGGTGGGGCAGTGGAATGAGGTGGAAGTAGATAGAAAGGGTGGAGGGTGTTGAAAATTAGAGGGGGTAATGGAGGAGATGGACTGAGAAAGGTTGAAATAGAGGGAAAGAGGAAAAGGAGATGGAGAGTGTAAAGGAGGAGACAAAATAGTGAGGAGTGATGAGAAGATGAACAAAGAGAGAGGCGTTTTCACACACTGCATCTTGAGATGCAGACCTAATCATGGCTTAGATACACAAACGTTGGTCTAACATCTTGTGTATTATGTAGGAGGGCCACAAAGTGAGTTGAGTGGCAAGCATAGTTTCAAAATGAGACCAAGTCATGGTGCTGATAATAGAAAGTGTCAAAGAATGGTAAATGTACTTTAAAATTATTTGTGATAAGATAGAAATGCGCCTCGGTTGCACAGTGGTAGAGTGCCAGACTACAAATCCAAAGGTCGCGGGTTCGATCCCCGCCAGGACCTAGGATTTTTATCTGTCACTTTCCACTTCTTTCACCGCTGGCAGTATCGCTCATGTGAAAAATACCGAGTAGCACCGTGGTTCGGAACCCATGTTAAACAGTAGGTCCCCCTATAACTGGCTGGGTAAGTCAGTTCGAAGGTCGGAGGAAGGCAATGGCATACCACTTCCAAACAGGACCATGCCTAGTAAAGCACTGTGGTGTTCAAACCAATCTTCGGATTGTTGACTGCTTTACCTTTTAAGATAGAAATAAAAAAAAAAAAACCTAAAGCCTGAAGTAATGGTAGCAAGGGTCAAGGTATTTAAAAACACCAAAACTTAATATAAAAGAAATAAGTTAGTGTTGATACAAAGTAGGGGAGGTGGGTTGGTAAGAGGAAGAAATTAAATTAGTGGATGGAAAAAAGGAATAAGAGGTGGGGTAGACTAGGAGATTCAAAATTTAAAAAAGTAATAATTATAATAAAATAAAATTGTGGGTTATGAAAAGGATTGAATATAAGGCTATGTCATATAAATATCACAAAAAGAGAAAGAGGACAATGGTCAATTAAGGCTGATTGAATTACTTAACACACTTTTAAAATTTACATTTTAAGTGTATTTTATTCTTTAGACAGTAACTGGGATTTTTAGTCTCAGCTACTTATAATCATACAATTTGGAAATACTAAAATTTGTGCCAGGACTGGAATTCAAAGCCAAGAAGCCAAGACCTACTTGCTAGGCATTTACACGGGCTTAAAACAGCTGCAAGGACTGCCCATGCAAGTACCCCATCCCATTCAAACTCTTTATGTCCTCCTCCTCCTCCTCATCAGCATAATTTTCCATCTCCAGGTTTTTTGGGTGTTGCTAACAAACACTCTCCACCTCTTCCGATCTTGATATAGCATTTGGTCTTGGACATCATCCCAGTTAGAACTGTTCTTCTCAATGTCTGGTTGTACTGTCTCCTTGGCCTTCCTCTTGGTCTTCTTTCCCCCCACTTTTGAAGTATTTCTTAGCTGTTCTTGTGCTGTCCATTCTCATTATATGGCCATACTACTGCAGTCTTTGTTTTCAAGGGATGTTGGCAATAAAATCCTGTACCTCATTTCTGATCGTCTCTCTCCTGGTACTTTGATTCATAGTCCTAATATGTCCTCTGACTTTGCCCAGTGGCTTGCAGCAGGCCCCGTATTACCAGTAAGAGTTGGGTTCTTGTGTGCATCTGCACTGAAATAAGCCCTCATACCTTGATAAGGTGGATTACATTTAAGAATTGTGCCATATATTGTTTCTTTGTATTCAATAATTTAGGATAATAACAACTCACAGTAAAGAGGCTCGCTGAGCTACTGACATACATGAAAGTAGATAATCACATCCACACAACTTAAATTTTTGGCCATGGCCTTCGTCAGAAAAAGAAACACGTACATTCACGCAATTATTCAGACAACTATACATACTCAACTATCATGTCCGGCCACTCCAGCAACACAAGCTAGTCTGTGAGTGAGGTGGGGAGTGGAGGGGGAAGAATGCTGGGTAAAGGTGGGGATGGAAAGTTTTGAATTCCCAGATCGATTTTAAAGCCGGAAATTTGAATTGCCGCAATGAATACACTGAAGGGAAGGGGTGGGAAAGGTTAAAAGGGAGGTGTACAGGAGTGTGGGGAGGGAGTGGGGGAATTTAAAATGATAAGAATAATAAGAAAATATAAAAATAGGAAAAAAGGGAAAAAAATAAAGTTGGGGAAAAAAAGGAGAAAATAAAAAGTAATTAATTAAGGGGATATTGTAAATGGTGACACACAGTTGCAAGGAAGACATGAGATACAGTAATGAGTGGGGAAGGAAAGGGGAGAGAAGGGCAAAGATGTTAGGCATAGGATGCAGAGATGGGAAGTTATCTTAGGTTGAGGCCAGGATGGTTGCGGGACTGTAGAACATGTTCAAGGGACAGCTCCCATCTTTGCAGTTCAGAAGAGCTTGTGGTGGAGGGGATGATCCAGATGGCTCAGTTAGTGAGGCAGCCATTGAAAGCCAGAGTGCTGTGCTCAGCTGCATGATGTGCCACAGGGTGATCTATCTTGCTTTGGCGGTGGCCATTCATCCCGACAGACAACTGGTTCATCGTCATGCCGATATAAAACGCTGTGCAATGATTGCAGCAGAGTTGGTATACCACATGGCTGCTTTCACAGGTGGCCTGACCTCTGATGGGGCAGGATAGGCCTGTGATGGCACTGGAATAGGAAGTGCTGGGTTGGACAGGTTTTACATTGGGGTCTTGCATAGGGATATGATCCCTGTGGTAAGGGGTTGGGAGTGAGATAGGGATGGACTAGTATGTTGTGGAGGTTGGGTGGGTGACGGTACACCACTTTAGGAGGGGTCGGAAGGATCTTGGGTAGGATGTCTTTATATTCCAATTATTAGTGCCATCACTTGATCCCATTTGAACTTACATTCACCTGTCAACTTACAGTGCAACTCTCCTACGTAACATACACATTGTCAGACCAATTTATGCACCACACAATTGTGATCAGCTTATTACTTCACATATGCAGTGGAAGTTCCTCATGTAATTATATTTTTTGCAGTTTTACCCTTTTCATTAGAGTATCCAAATTTACGCTTTTAATCAGACTGATAGTTGTGATTACACCATCACTTTAGTGGCTTTCAATGATAGCTAATATTGCCTTCAAAGTTTAAGGCAAGAGAACAATTTTTCTGGGTATTTTATCCATGATAGCAACTGGTTGCTGTCTTATTTAAACTAATAATTTTTCTTATTATTTTAATTTGCTAACTCCATAGCTGGTGCTAGATTGTTACACAATCTACATACATACTCCGCAATCCACCGTAAGGTGCGTGGCGGAGGGTAAAATGTACCACTACTAGGCATTTCCTTTCCTATTCCACTCCCAAATAGAATGAGGAAAAAAAGAATGCCTATATGCTTCCGTACGAGCCCTAATTTCTCTTATTCTGTCTTTGTGATACTATGCGAAATGTAAGTAGGCGGCACCAAGATCGTGCTACACTCAGCTTCAAATTCCGGCCCTCTAAATTTCCTCAACAGAATTTCACAGAAAGAATGTCTTTCCTCCAATGATCCCCAGTTGAGTTGCCGGAGCATTTCCGTGACACTCGCGTATTGGTCGAACCTACCAGTAACAAACCTAGCTGCTCGCCTCTGAACAGCTTCCATGTCTTCCCCCAAACTGATCTGCTGTGGGTCCCAAACACTTGAGCAATACTCAAGGCGTGGTCGTACAAGCGTTTTATGCGCGGTTTCCTTTACAGATGAAGTACATGTTCTCAAAATTCTCCCAATAAACCGAAGTCGGCTGTCCGCCTTACTCACAACTGTCCTTACATGTTCGTTCCATTTCATATTGCTCTGCAATGTTACGCCTAGATATTTGAACGACGCGACAACATCAAGAAGCTCACAACTAATGCTGTATTCAAACATTATGGGATTGTTTTTCCTACTCATGCGCATCACCTTAAATTTTTCTACAGTGAGAGCTAGCTGCCATTCTTCGCACCAACTAGAAATTTTGTCTATGTCATCCTGTATGATATTACAGTCATTTAAAGACGATACCCTCCCATACACCACAGCATCATCAGCAAACAGCCGCAAATTACAAGTTACTCTGTCCATCAGATCATTTATATAGATAGAAAATAATAGCAGTCCTATCACACTCCCTTGGGGCACGCCTGACGATACAATTGTCTCTGATGAACACTCGCCGTTGAGAACAAAGTACTGCATTCTATTACTTAGGAAGCCTTCCAGCCAGTCACAAATCTGTGAACCTATTCCATAAGCTCGTATCTTCGTTAGCAGTCTGCAGTGTGGCACCGCGTCAAACGCCTTTTTTGAAGTCGAGAAAAACACAATCCGCCTGTTGCCCTTCTTCCATGGCTCGCAAAATGTCATGTGAGAAAAGGGCAAGCTGGTTTCACATGAACAATGTTTCCTAAACCCATGCTCATTCACAGAAAGAAGCTTTTCTGTTTCAAAGAAAGTTACTATATTCGAACTGAGAATATGCTCCAAAATTCTACATGAAACTGATGTCAACGATATTGGCCTGTAATTGTGTGGGTCAGTTCTCTTGCCTTTCTTATAAATGGGAGTCACCTGCGCTTTTTTCCAATCACTAGGAACTTTGCGCTGAATTAAAGATTCGTGATAAATGCAAGCTAAGTAGGGAGCCAATGCCGCAGAATACTCTTTGTAGAACCAAACTGGTATTCCATCCGGACCAGCAGACTTTTTCGTATTTAGCTCTCTCAGCTGCTTCTCTACACCAGAAATACCTATTACTATGTCCTCAATTTCATAATTAGTACGTTGATCAAATGATGGCACATTTGTGCAGTCCTCCTGCGTGAAAGATTTCTTAAATGTTAAATTTAGAACTTTAGCTTTCCATTTGCTTTCTTCTATTACTGCCCCGGAATGATCGAGTGACTAGACAGTGGGCTTTGACCTGCTTATCGATTTTACATAGGAGCAGAATTTTTTCGGTTACTAGGAAAGATCTTTTGCTAAGGTATGGCCGTGGTAATTATTGGGTGCTTCGCTTATCGATCTTTTTATAGACGCACGAATCTCTACTAACTTTTGCCTGTCATCATTTGCGTGTTCTTTTTTGAATCAAGAGTGCAACAGTCTTTGCTTTCTCAGCAGCTTTCTAATATTATTATTATACCACGGTGGATCTTTTCCATCCTTAATCGTCTTTACTGGCACATATTTCTCAAACCCTTTATTTACAATGCACTTAAATTTATCCCACAATTCCTCTACATCCATAGTCCCGGAATTAAACGATGCCCATTCATTTTCTAAGTGCGATCCTAACTTTTGCTTATCGACTCTTCCCAACAAAAACACGCTCCTAGCCTTCATGATTGGTTTATGAACTTTGGTCACCATCGACGCTATGGCGATATCATGATCACTAATTCTTTTCTCTACACAGACATCGTTAATAAGTTCAGGGCTGTTTCTGGCTAAGAAAATTGTATTGATAAAGTCGTTACATAACCATGATGTTTTATTAACAGAAAATCTGAAGATGTACCGGAAGTACACATTATTGGTAATTAAAAAATTGCAACACAAATTGTTTTGTATTCTAGGAATCACAAAATACTTGTGCACCAAGCCAGAATGGAGTGGGGAGAAACAGCCTTGCCAAATCATAAGGTTTTTTTGGGTTTTTTGATACATAAAACCAGTTGTTTGTAGGAAGCAATATAAGCAATGATTCATTGGACCATACCATGTACTTCCAGACATAAAGTGACAACTTTTATCATCGCAGCACCACTTACTTTGAAGCATTGCATTGGCTTCCATTATTAAGAACTTAGCAACTGCTCCCTGCCAATGAATGTTAAGTTCCAGGTGAACTGTTTTTATCAAAACAGTATTACTCAGATGAGTGTTGAGCTTCGCAGTTACTTTTGTTGTGGTAGTTTCATGCTGTCTGGCCACAGCTGTTGTTAATGCTTCTTGGTTGTTGTCAATTAACTTTAGGATATGTCCAGTATGCCTCTTCACCAGTGATTTTTTTATCTTGTTTTGTGTGGGCTGTTATTACTGATGATAATGTTGCTAGTGAATCATTAAATAATGAAGCCGTTTGCATCACAGATACTCCCACTAACTGTGCACCATTTAATTGGACTCTGGAAATCTGAGAGATCACTCCTTTCAACATTGTCTGTGGTGACCATTTCAGAACAAAACATATTATATACTGCAAGGTAACTCCCAAGACTTTGTCAATTATGCACTGTTGTGTTTGAGTGTTACCATGTACAACACAGTAGTGTTTTTGAGAAGGGGGGGCAGGGAGGGAGAGAAAGTTGTTAAGGAAAAATCTCATAATTTCTATCTTTCCCATTAAATTAGCATTTAAGTTAGCCAAACAGATAGTTGAACATGCAAGTTCAGTCTGCCACAGGTAGTGTTGCTAAACATGTACTTTGTTTGTCTATTTGATACTGAACAAAAACTAAATAAAATAGTAGGTTGCTTTTGAAGTCTGTTGTAAGGACCCTTCACCATGCACCGTATGAAATCTTGTGTGTAGACCATGATGTTGCTCTGGTTTTGAAGGACAAGAGACAAAATTTCATGAAGACTGGAATCAATCAAAGATGTGCGTCAGTTACAAACAAACATGAAAGCAAATGGATGCTCTTCTTTATACCGATAGAGAGATACAAGGATAGTCCATTATGCTGAACTTTTGTATGTGTCTTAACATATTTCGCACGATCCCAGTTACACTCACGGGCTAGCCGTGTCCGAGTTTGTTCACGAGACTCACTGCATCCACGTGCTCGCTGTCTTGTTTCTTCTGTCTGTGCTACTGCCCATGTAACTGACAGCACAGCTCATATACTATTGTTGGGCACAACTTTATTATATGTGCCATGTTGTTGGTTGCATTGGCAGCAGCAGAGACTGGCATGCTGAGTAATCCCCCTGCGATGTTGGGGGGGGGGGGGGGGAGGTCAATATAAACCCAGGTATTCCTGCCTGTTTGAGAGGTGACTAAAAGGAGTCCACAGACTTTTCGGCAATACTTGACAAAGTCCCCTCAGTGGGGAAGTGTGGGCTACTTGTGGAAGGACACATTATGTGGTGCGTCATGTATTTACATTGCATTAAGACCTTACAAACAGAATGGACTTGTACCTGCGAGCTAAATCCAACGTGCAAGGACAATGAGGATGTCAAAAGCTGAAAATGCCGCTAGTTGCTAGGCTACCAGCAACTCTAAAGCCTGACATGATTGAGTTCAGTGCAACAATACATGACCCTCGTATGTTCCTTCTGATGTTACACCATAGGAGGAATATAGGACCCTCAGTCGATCTGAGCTGTGCCAACACTGTCTGAAGAGAAGGCCTCTTGCGCTGTCATGCCATGTCACGCAGAGTAGGTCATGATCGTGTAATTCACTGGCTGGCCAATTGGGCACAGCCCACTGCCTCACATCGGCCAGCCAGTGAGCTACGTGATTGCGACCTACTCTGCATGACGTGGCACAGCAGCACACAGGCCTTCTCTTCACACGGTGTTGGCTGTACTCACCCCAATACCTTATATGTATACGGTCAGATAGGGAATCTTTGTTGTCTCCCAAGCCACTCTTCTTTGTTGAGAATCTTGAAGACAAGTTTGGTGAGGTTGTGTCACTACCTGTGACTGCTCAGCATCCCCTGAGTAGTCACAGGCTTTGCTTGTCTTTGACAGTCTGTGTGATATTCCTGTAAGTATTACACCCCATAGACACTAAAAGTGGTCCAGAGTATAATTTACCACAGGGATATCCTGTTGCAGTCCGACGAAGAGTTGCGTGCCATCTTACAGCAACGAGGTATTCCCTCCATCTTGCTCTTCTATAGGAGACTGAAAGATTACAGGGTTGCCACCATGGCTTTCGTTTTGGCCCTTCAGGTGCTGCACTGCCTGAGAAGGTCAAGGTTATGATTTTCCAGTGTGATGTGAAAATTCCCGATGCACTTCCAGTCCCACATGCAGGGAATGCAGACAGGCAGCACCATCCACCTTGCTCGTCAGACTGTACCTTTTACATATAGAAAGAAAAATTATTGAGATCAAGGCCATGGATAGGTTGATACAGTGATCAAAGGAAGGAGACAAGTGGCTTCATCCTGTTCATATGGTAATGTCATTCACTGCTGTCACATTGTTACCCATCTCTTTGGGGATGACAGCATCGCAAGTACAACCTCCCTCTGAGGGCTCTACAGGTGTCAACCTCACAATGCTCCCTTGACAGGTGGAAACTTTCTTCTGTTGCTCCCAGGAGACCACTTTGCATCCCCCAGCCAGAGAAGCAACATTGTTCTCAGGTTCCTCTTGCTAGGAGGGGGGCCCTCGAGATGCTTCCTTCTAACATTTCTCCAGTCAAAAAGAGGATCCCAGCTAGTGACTGAAGGATCCACAAGCTGCTGGTAGAAGGGCTTCCCGTATCTTGATCAATCTCTGAAGCCACTTCAGAGAAGCCCTCCAACCCTTTGTTTCTTTTAGCTCCCAGAATTTTCCTTAAAATTCTTCTTTCGACTTTATCTAGTTTCTCCATTTCTTGAAACTTCCTGGCAGATTAAAATTGTGTGCCGGAACCGGGACTCGAACCTGGGACCTTTGCCTTTCACGGGCAAGCGCTCTACTGACTGAGCTACCCCGACACGACTCACGATGCCGCCTCACAACTTTACTTCCGCCAGTACCTCGCCTCCTACTTTCCAAACTTCACAGAAGCTCTCTTGCAAACACGCAAGACTAGCACTCCTGGAAGAAAGGATATGGTGGAGACATGGCTTAGCCACAGCCTAAGGGATGTTTCCAGAATGAAACTTTCACTCTGCAGCGGAGTGTGCACTGATATGAAACTTCCTGGCAGATTAAAATTGTGTACCGGAACCGGGACTCGAACCTGGGACCTTTGCCTTTCGCGGGCAAGCGCTTGCCCGCTTCAGAGCTTACAGAGCATACAGAGCTTCAGGTCTGCAGCTTGCATTCGAGTAAATACGGTAACTTGGGGGTCATCTTATAGGCCAGATATATGCGTAAACAATAAATATTTGATGAAAATTTGTACCTTGTCTAATCTGCGGAAATATATGGTAAATTGTACTATTAAATTTAATATATTTTGGTTTACAATAAATCCTGTTCCAAATTGGGGTACATTCTTCAAAATCTTTTTCCCAGCTTCCATTTGAAGATTCTGAATCCCTCTGAATCAAATGAATGTTCATCAGTATATTTTGTTTCTTGGAGTGCTGTTATCATTATATTTTTCTGTTTCATAAAATTTATTAATGTTTTAAGTTTTCCTGTTTTTAGAAGTGAGTTTATGTTAAAAGTAGCCAAGTAGTTTATATTTTTGTGTTTAATTTTATTTGTCGTTTGCTTAAGGCAGGTTTCATGATGCTCTGACTCATCCTTCGCACATTGCTGTAGGTCCCCAAAATCCGAATCCCTACTTCCAATATCCTTAGAAATTGGAGATAGGTTACTCCCTGGGGTAAAATCTTTTACAAGGTGCGTGTCCATGGTTGATTGTTTGTTGGGTTAGGGGAACACGTCTCCTAAGGTTTCTACTCGAGGTTGTTAGCTCTGGTTGCCTCTTCCGCTAGGTCCGCCATATCGAAAACTCTTCCCTTCACCTTCACTACTATTGAGGTCTTCACTGTAGTCCTAGCAGGGAGCCCTTACAAGGTACTATCACCCAGGCTAGGAAAAACCTTGGTTTTTTCACGAGGTTGTTACTCCTCCCCCTCCTCCTTCCTCACTTCTTGTATGGTGAGGCCCTGGGCTTGGGACCAGATTACACATCATTCACAAAACATGGCAGCTTTCATGCCTTCCCAGTGCCACTCATTTACTTTCATAGCAAAGATGTAACAATATGGGAGCATTGTGCAAATTACATGCTCTCCTGACCGAGTGGGGTGACACCTCCCCCACTTAGCATCATACTTTGCTTTCATAGAACATAAAACATTATGAGTACAATCTCTGATGTTAAGTCAGAATAATTACTTTCAAAATAATACTTTTATGAATAGATTTTGCTATGAAAGGAACAAATTATACGGTGGATTTTTCAAATATTGTATGTGGATATTATAAACAAAAGAAATCATTAACCTGGCAAAATACACATATTGTATAGCTCATGATAATGAACCTAGTAGTGTTTTGTGAGTCATTGCCTCAAAATTGACCTAGTGAATGATAAGGTTTAATCTCCTTTATCAAATGTAGGTTTTGATGATGTGTAAGAATTGATGTATTTTACATTTTGAAATTTGAGGGTGTTTTTTTTACCTAATATCAGTACTGATAGTTCGAAAATACGCCAAAACCATCCAAACACTTACTTTCTATGGGTGTCTAAACTTTTAAAATGCTTCTTATGTGAAATAAGATTTGTTAATCATTTTGATACAAGGTGCAATTGTGTTCACCATTGTAAACATATATTTATAGACCAAATTTGATGTATATAATGGATTTTAAATATCTTATTGAATACTTTAACACTGGTTTCCCCATTATATGTATCGTTAGGTGTTCTAACCATCTTTGGCCGGCCACGGTGGCCGAGGAGACTGAGGCGCTCCAGTCACGGTCTGCATGGCCACTACGGTCGGGGGTTCAAATCCCCCCTCGGGCATGGATATTTGTGCCGTCTTTAGTATAAGGTAGTTGATAAGTAGTTTGTAAGTTTAGGGACTGATGACCCTGTAGTTAAGTCCCAGAAGCTTAACAAACATTTGAACATTCTAACCATCTTTGTTTGCTATTCTTGTTACCTTCTAGTTGTTTTTATTTTTGTCTTCCTTTATTTTCATGCTGTTGTTGTCATTAGTATATTTTATTGCCTTTGTTCATACCTGTTGAGCAGAATGCTGTGCACAGATGGCAGGTAATGAGTAATGAACAACCTGGATAAATTCAATTAAATATTATATGATTACAGATTTTAGCAGGCCAATGTTCAGTTTATGTGGCTTGGTAGTATGCCAGACTTGAATCCAAAGGTTGCGAGCTTGATCCCTGCCAGGTCCTAGGATTTTTATCTATAACTTTCCACTTCATTCACTTCTGACAATGTTGCTTATGTGAAAACTGTCGAGTAGCACCTTGGTTCGGAATGCAGGTTAAACTGTAGGTCCTCCTATAACTGGCTGGGTAAGCAGTTCGAAGGTCAAAGAAGGCAACAGCATACCACCTTTCTTTCTTTCTTCCTTTTTTCCCCCCTTTATATAATGTCCAAGTTATTTCGTGTGGGTAGGTGTCTTCGAGCCTTAATATATGAGCGAAGTAAAAAGCAAGTATGAGCTGCTGTGCAGTTAATTACAAGTAAAATTTACTTGGAAAAACTGACCAGTACGTAATTGCAGTAGGGGAATATCCATTTCTGATGGTAGTCACACATAACACATGAAGTATCCTTTTGCGCAACAAAGATTTTTAAGCTAACATAGGTATTTTGTTTAGTGTGTATCTATTGTCAGAAATTATATTTATTTTCCTTGAGGTAATTATTGATCAGTCATTCTGTCTACTTGTAATTGTGTTCTTAATGATGGAAAAAAAGTAATTGAAAAAAGTTTATAGCAATATTAACATTTTGTGATAATGTTGTTTTCTACAGATATGCAGGAACAATTTACTGCTTTGATCAAAATGTTGAGGACATATGCCTGATAATCAGTGTTTCTTGTGTTACAGGTCTTGCCAGAACTTGGATCTTCGGAATGGAAATTATTATTAGCTTGTGTTGAGAAGTTGTTCTTGATATTAAAACCAGAATCAAATGCAGCTGTGGAATCATTTCATGTTTTTATGGATGTCATTCTTCTTATAACTGATGTTGTCCAAAGCAAGAATGCAACAGAAAATTGTGCAACTTACTTAGATTTCCTCCTGCAAAACGTCGCCCAACTTGTAATGGTTAGTACAACACATGTAGAACCGCAGCAAATGCAGAAGTTTTTAAATGTTTATTTGAATTCAGATTGTCTCCAAGGAATTCTGTATATTATATATAAAAAATAGATGAAGATTACTCACCTGGCGAAGGAGCACAGGTGTGACAGCATCACAAATAACACACCTAGGCAGACATACTATCGTTCCATTTGTGTGTGTGTGTGTATTCATTTATTTATTTGTGATGCTGTCACACCTGTGCTCCTTCGCCTGGTGAGTAATCTTCGTCTATTTTTTATATATAATTTTTCCTGCTGTATATTGTTTTATATTCTCATTTTCTGCTGGGCGCTATTGATGAGCAAGTCTCCTTGGCCATGTAATGAGTCAGAACATGAAACTTGTAATAAAAAAGAAATTAAAGGTCTAGTGGGAAGAAGAGAGAGACTGAAAAATTTACCAAAGGTCATTGCTCACCATCCGTCAACATTATTTCGAGTGCAAATGGGGGGTTTATGCATTGTTTGAGAATGTGCTTTGTAAAGAAAAAAAAAAACACACACACACACACCTTTTCAGTTTGTGATTGAAATAAAGAGTTTCTAAGTATCTTGGAGAATCGGGTTTCTACGGGTAATCAGTGTCATACTAGCACAATATTTTGATCGTGTTACTCACGATCTTCATCAGGTGCCTCCTGAAGCTGAATCCAGTATGGAATGCACCCATTATTTATGCCAGCCTGTAGTGGCTATGTGTTCTGCCATTGGTTGGCACTGTGGGAGGCACTCCATCCGACGTCCACTAGCAGCAATACTAGCATTTACTAGGTATGGCTGTTCTGCCTGCTGTGTACGTGCTTTTTGACTATTGTCAGTTAATAATTTCATCATGTTATGTTCAGTTCCACCTCAAACTTGTACTGGGAATTCAATCTGCTGATTGCCGTCATTTAAGCTTTCTTGTGCCTATACTGTTCTGTTACTGTAGCCGGCCGTGTCAGGTACTCCCTATGAGATCTGCGCCCGGTAGAAGCACCTGCCGCATTGCTCTCTGGCTCCTGGTGTTGGAAAAGCTGTTTATTCTCTATGTGATTCTCTTCTGGTGCTTGATTTGTTGTCTGATTCAGCACTATTTGTTCAGCTTGTGTTATTTGTGCTGACTTATTCATTCTGTCATATGCAGAATTGTTGCCCCCGCAGTTGGGCTGTTGCCTCCATTGTGTCTTTAGGAGATAAAGTGCTGGATTCCAGGCGGAACTAAGTTGATATCCTGTGTCATTGTTGATAAGATTTTGTGTGACCTTAATTTCAGTGGATTCTTTGATAACACTATCCCAGTATCTGGGAGTTTGTGCCAGGATCTTGACATCATAATTCATCAAATGATTTAATTCCAAAGAGTACTCCGCTATAGCTGACTTGGAAGCTTGTTTGAGACTGGTGTGCCATTGATGCTCCTTACACCTTATGACAGTCTTGGTTGTTTGGCCAATGTATGACATACCACACTGTCATGGTATGTGGTAGATTCTTGGTTTCTGTAGGCCCAGATCATCCCTTACACTCCATAAGAGAGCATTAATCTTGGGTGGTGGGCAGAACATGCTTTTAACATTATACTTGAGAAGTATTCTGCTGATTTTTGCAGATATTGGTCCAGCATATTACAAAAAGGCAACTGACTTTGTTTCTTCTTGTACTTCTGCTGATTCCTCTGGCAGAGAAACAGGTTGCAGCGCCTTCTTGATGTCTCTGGATGAATAACCATTCCTGTGGGAGACAGACTGCAGGTGTTCCAGCACCGTTGTCAGATTGTCTGGGTCCAAGAGACTGCGTGCCCGATGAATCAGAGTTTTGAGTACCCCAATCTTTTGCACTGGATAGTGGCAGCTACTGGCTTGCAGGTACAGATGGGTTTCCTGCAAATACTATGACCGAAAGTGCGACCTGTTTTCCTCTGGACAAGAACATCTAAGAATGAAAGTTGTCCATTCTTTTCCATTTCCATAGTAAATTTTATCTTTGAGTGGAAAGAGTTTAAATGGTTTAAAAAGACAGGCATAAATACTGGACATGTTCCACACTGGATTCAGCTTCAGGAAGCACCTGATAAAAGATTGTGAGTAACGCGATCGAAATATCATGCTAGTACCAGCAGAAACCCAATTCTCCAAGATGACAACAACCTGCCGGGAAAGCCTTAATATGTACAGCTTCTTGAAGTACATCTCCGAATAATACATTTCCATCATTAAATTAAGCCATCTAAGAATGACATTATTAACAGATTAAAATGGAGGAAGCTAAAGGCTAATGACAAAGAAATAAGATACCGAGATTTGAATGAATTTGGAGGTATTATTACAGAAAAGATGCATATAAAAATGTTTACATTGTCTTTCAAATCCCAAACAAGAGTAAGGGAAACCTCGGCTAATGCAATAAATGAAAGTGCCATCTTGAATTGTCATTAAGATACTCAAATTCTTGCAGAGGTGATACAGTTTATTGCAGTTAAAAAAATCTTACATTACATTAAACATTAATAAAAATTATAAAATCTATAACAAACTGTAAGAGAAGAGTAGTAATAGGTGAAATGTATACAAACCTGTGCATAGAACAGGCCTAAGCATAAAGAAACATATCAACAATGTAACATAGAAATTACCCTACTAAAATAATAATAATAATAATAATAATAATAGAGGCATTCCTCGACAGAATACAGAGAGCCATGAGAAAACTCTTCAATTTAGTCTTAAAAGTGTATGGATTAGTTTCAATTCTTGTGGTGGCTTATTGAAAATTGATGCTGCAGAATACTGCAAGGCTTTCTGCACATGAGTCAGGAAGGTATTATCCAAATGCAGATTCAGTTTCTGTTTAGTATTAATTGCGCACTGATGGGAAGAATCTGATAATGTTAACAACAAATGACATTAAAGAAAATATGGATTGAGAGACCAATTCAGAATTCCCGGGCTACTGAACAGGTGTTGACAAGAGGTTCATAAGCATGCACTACATATTGCTCCACTCACTCATTTAGTCACCATAAGTACCCTTTTTGAATAAGAAGCGTTACCCCAAAAAATAGCACCATACATTGTAAGCGAATGAAAATAAGCAAAGTAGACTACTTTTAGTGTTGAACTATCACTTATTTCAGATACTGTTCTCATGGTAAATAGCTAGAATTTTGTCTTTCAACAAGATCCCGAACTTTGGCTTTCCATGATAGCTTAGTATATATCTGAACATCTTAAATTTTAACTGCTGTCTCACTCACCTGCAAAAACTGAGTCTTTGTATGATTTACCATCAATTTATTTTCCACAAGCCATGAACTTGTAGTGCAACAGGTTACACTACATGTCCTACATTCAACCCAAGATATCAAATTAATTTTTTTTTCTGGGGTTTATTAGTTTATGGAGGTAGTTACTGTCCCGAGAACTTTGTACAGGTTCTGGATGGCCCCAGCACAGTCTTTGACAGGAATGGAGAAATATTTAGCAACAAGGAGCACCAAGTCCCTTAAATATATGTAATATCTGTGTAACACCGTCAGTGTACCTTTCTTTTGTCTGAGATTCAGAATTGTTTATTCATTCATCTTGTATCATGAGAGATATAACTCATTTTTTATAATTGGCTCTGCAGCAATTCTTAATTTTAAAATTTTTTATTTCTATGTGCATTTTATTACATGACGAATGTCACTATTCTATTTGATAGTAATTTGCAATGCACCTGATGATGAGCTATAGGTCTCAAAATTTGGATAGTGCAAAGCAATACTAAAGTTTAATGACTTGCATAGTTCAAAGAAATAAAGTTAATATTAAATGGATCCAATTTTAAAGATGAAGATGGGCGGTTGTGGCTGTCCCAAAGGAAGAAAATTGTGGCAAGATATAACTCAGTTGCATTGAGACTTTCAATAAAACACTTTGTAATAATAATCTGTTGATATTATTTAAAAGGAATATAAAGTGTTGTTTTAAATGGAAAGCACTTTGGAAGTTGAAGTTCAATAAAATGTGTGGGAAAAATAACTTTGAACTCCTTATGGGCACAGCATATCTGGACTCATATGACAGGAGCTACATTTAATAATGTACATCATACGAAGAACCTGCAAATCAACAAGAAACGAAATGAGACTTTAACTTTTCTCGGCGTAATGAGTGTTCAAACAACTTACGGGTATGCTGCCGGGTGACGTCATCGACAACCGCCGATATTTCGGCAGGAGAACACCCTGCCATTCTCAGGCACAACTGCACTTAAGGAAGCAATGTGCAAGCGTATTTAATACCTCGGTTTGCAAAGTGTAAACAAGGAAGATAACACACACAGTACAAGTCACAGCAGAATCAACACAACCAAAAGTGACCAAACATCAAAAATATCGATAGTGACTTAATCAACAGGTGAGGCAGCATTAATTTAATCCCTCTGTTTTTTGACGAGAGACAATGCCGGATTCCAAGCAGAATTTAAACAAAAACCACCATCTCTGTTTATAAGGTCACTTGCTAGTTTAATTTCAACAGCTTCCTTAATAACACTATCCCAATAGGTGGAGGTGCATGCCAGGATCTCCGTGTTGTTGTATTCCATAGGATGACCGGTGTCAAGACAGTGTTCTGCAACAGCGGATTTGTTGGGCTGTTGTAAACGCGTGTAACGTTTATATTCAATACACCGGTCTTCCTCAGTCCTGATTGTCTGACCAATATATGACATGCCACAACGTATAAAGCAACGTGCTGGCTTAGCTCTAATTGACGATGAGTAAAGTGGATCCTTTCACGAACAAGAGCTAAGCCAGCACATATAAAGCAACGTGCTGGCTTAGCTCTTGTTCCTGAAAGGATCCACTTTACTCGTCGTCAATTAGATTTTGTTTCGAAGGAGTTATTTCGGCTTCATTTAATGATTGCTGCTAATGTGTCTCAATTTTCTTGGGATTGGTTGGACGGTGCCTCTTCGACACAGTCTGATTGGGAATTTCAATCTGTAACGGCACGGCATTTGGCGAAATTTGAACATTTCCTTGGCTCAGAGTCTGATTCCAATTTAGTTTCGCAACGATCCGTGATCAATCTCACGGAGAAAACTTATGACGACACAGCTTTATCTGTGTTTGGGAAGGGTTTGAATTTCGCACCGACGCCTAAGCGTTTGCCGGTCGTTGATTTCATAAGTTCTATTGAACAGGCTGTTTCCAAACTATCTTCCGATTCTGCAGAAGAGGCTAGGAGGGAAGCTTGTCGTGTGTTGACTGTGGCCCGTCCACCCAAGTGTAATATAACAGCAGCTGAGGCGTCTGCTTTACGGTCTCTCAGAATGGATCCTGATATTGTTATCTTGCCTGCGGACAAGGGAAACGCCACAGTTTTGATGAATAAAGATGATTACATTCAAAAGATGCAATGTCTACTTTCTGATTTGACATATCGTAGGATCGGTGCTGACCCCACAAAGAGTGTCGAGAGAAAGACTAATAACCTCCTGAAGAAAAGTCCTTTCTCATCGGAGACCATCAAAAGTCTTAATTCTTACTGTGCTGTTCCACCTAGATTGTATGGCCTTCCTAAGGTTCACAAACAGAACATTCTTCTGAGGCCTATAGTGTCTAACATTGGTGCTCCGACATATCGTGTAGCTAAACATCTTGCTAGTTTGTTGAGTCCAATGGTGGGCAGGTGTGAACACCACATTAAGAACTCAGCAGATTTCTTACGTTGATTGCAGGGATTGCGTTTGAATGACTCTGATATTTTAGTGAGTTTTGATGTTGTGTCTCTCTTCACTCGCGTTCCTCTGTCAGATTCGTTGCAGCTAATTGAGGTTAAGTTTGGTGTCAAGTTAACAAACCTTTTTCGACGTGCTGACTTCCACTTACTTTTTATTCAATGGTCAGTACTATGAACAAACTGATGGAGTTGCAATGGGAAGCCCGTTGTCACCTATTGTGGCCAATTTGTTTATGGAGGATTTTGAGGAACGTGCTTTAGCGTCAGCGACTCTGAAACCTGCGTGTTTTCTCAGATATGTAGACGAGACTTTTGTAGTTTGGCCTCATGGCAGTGAGAATTTAAATGTTTTTTTGGAACACCAAAATTCAATCCGCCCGAATATTCAGTTCACAATGGAGGTGGAACAGAATGGCTGCCTTCCTTTCCTTGATGTGTTGGTCAGAAGGAAGGTTGATGGTACATTGGGACATTCTGTTTATAGGAAGCCTACTCACACAGATTTGTATCTGCGAGCTGATAGTTGTCACCATCCAGCTCAGCGTGAAGGAGTACTTCGTACTTTGGTTCACAGGGCACATGTCATTTCAGACCCTGAAAGTTTGTCAGCTGAGTTGTCCCATCTCAAGGTGACCTTTCATCAGAATGGTTATAGTGAGAGACAGAGAAAACATGCATTGCGCTATCAGCCTTCTGTGCAATGGGTGAGTGACGATAGTAATGAAGTGGCACCTAAATCTATGGCCTTTTTGCCTTACGCAGGAAGTATTTCCAACAAGACTGGTCGTATTTTACGGAAATTTGATGTGAAATGTGTTTTTCGACCACCTTCTAAGATAAGGCCCTGTTGGGGTCCGTAAAGGATGATCTTGGTTTGCTTAAGGCAGGTGTATATCGTATTCCTTGCAGTTGTGGCATGTCATATATTGGTCAGACAATCAGGACTGAGGAAGACCGGTGTATTGAACATAAACGTTACACGCATTTACAACAGCCCAACAAATCCGCTGTTGCAGAACACTGTCTTGACACCGGTCATCCTATGGAATACAACAACACGGAGATCCTGGCATGCACCTCCACCTATTGGGATAGTGTTATTAAGGAAGCTGTTGAAATTAAACTAGCAAGCGACCTTATAAACAGAGATGGTGGTTTTTGTTTAAATTCTGCTTGGAATCCGGCATTGTCTCTCGTCAAAAAACAGAGGGATTAAATTAATTCTGCCTCACCTGTTGATTAAGTCACTATCGATATTTTTGATGTTTGGTCACTTTTGGTTGTGTTGATTCTGCTGTGACTTGTACTGTGTGTGTTATCTTCCTTGTTTACACTTTGCAAACCGAGGTATTAAATACGCTTGCACATTGCTTCCTTAAGTGCAGTTTTGCCTGAGAATGGCAGGGACGAACATGAAACGAGCAAATAAAAGCATGGCCGGTCGCGAAAACGGCGTCTCTAAGTGTGGGAAGACAGAGTTTAACGCCTCTACCTATGACCCTAAGACGTTTCCGTCCCTTGCCACCCCATGGGAGGAACGAAGGGCACTTAGTAGATCTGAGCCATACTCACCTCAATATCTGGTCTGTGAGCGTACAGATGGCGAATCCTTCACTTCTACGAAGCCCCAGTTTTTTGTTGAGACAATAGAAGACAAGTTCGGTGAAGTAGCATCATTTTCTAAGATGAGGAGTGGGGCCGTTCTGTTACAGGCGGCGTCCTCGGCCCCGGTGCATGTCACGCCCCACAAATCATTAAATATGGTCCAAGGTCTTATCTATCATCGCGATCTTTTGTCCCAGACAGATGATGAGCTGCGAGCGTACCTGCAGCGACGAGGTGTCCACTTCGTCCGGCGGGTGTATAGGGGTCCTAAAGAAAGTAGGGTTGCCACTGGTGCTTTTATCTTGGCCTTCGAAGGTAATACACTGCCCGAGAAGGTTAAGGTAATGGTCTACCGGTGTGAAGTCAAGCCCTATGTCCCCCCTCCTATGCGGTGTTTCCGGTGCTGGAAGATCGGGCACATGTCGGCCCGATGTACTTCCAGCCCAACATGCAGGGAATGTGGGCGGCCACCTCACCCAGACGCCCCATGCACCCCACCTCCGCTATGTGTGAACTGTGGGCAACATCACCCGCCATGCTTGCCGAACTGCTCTGTCTTACATCGGGAACGTAAAATTATGGAGATAAAGACCTTGGACCGGCTGACCTTCTATGAGGCACGTAAGAAATACGAGCGGCTACACCCTGTCCGTATGGAAACGTCTTTTGCCACAGTTACAGCAGCCTCCTTGAGACCAGCAAAACCACCAGTATTGTCTCCTCCTGTGGGCCCTAAGGGCCGTCAATCTTCCGTGATGGGTGGGGGCCCGTCTCCATCTGTCGCTCCCTCGACACTTGTGGGAGCAACTTCTCCCCCACCATCGGGGACATCTGTCCCCACTCCCCAGTCGGAGAAGAAACAATTTTCCCCGGCCCCTCTTGCTCGGAAGGGGTCCATCGGGACACTCCCTTCCGAGGATTCTCAGAGTGCGCCAGGGGATCCTAGCCAATGGCTGAAGGATCCAACAACAGATGACTGAAGGGCTTCCAGCTCTTCGACTGTCCTCCCTTCGAAGTCCTCCCAGCCCTTACCACCAAAGGGCCAGCGGGAGAGAACAAAGAAGACCAAAAAGAAGAAAGACAAGACTAAGGACCCTTCAGTGGCTCGAAAGGAGCGCTCGCTCACATCCTCGGCCACTGAAGACGAGGTGGAGATCCTTACGTCCCTGAGGATCTCGCCTTCCTAGGATCATTAGAACCCATGGTTCTCGATCCTTCGGATTCTGTGGAATTGGCAGCAGGTGCCCCTGCTGAATGACAGTTTCATCTCTTAAATTATGGCTATTCAGCAGACTGCAAACGAAATCTTGCAGTGGAATTGCGGCGGATTTTTCCGCCATCTGGCAGAGCTGCGACAATTACTCTGCCACTTCCCTGCGATCTGTCTAGCCATGCAGGAAACATGGTTCCCCATCGACAGGACCCCAGCCCTCCGAAGCTATCGGGGCTATTTTAAAAACCGAACCATCTACGACAGGGTTTCTGACGGCGTCTGTGTTTTTGTCCACGCCTCTGTCCCCAGTGCTGCTGTGCCTCTTCAAACGTCTCTAGAGGCAGTCGCTGTTAGACTCCGGGGAGTGCAAGATTTTACCGTCTGCTCTGTCTACCTTCCACCTGATGAGGCCATCTCTCCCACAGACCTCGCAGCCTTGGTCGCCCAACTTCCCCCACCCTTTCTTCTTTTGGGGGACTTCAACGCCCACCACCCTCTGTGGGGTGGCACGCAGACCTCGGCCCGGGGTAGGGATGTTGAGTCTCTCCTGTCAGAGCAGAATCTCTGCCTTCTTAACACCGGTGCTCCTACCCACTGTAGCACAGCACATGGTACGTATTCTGCCATAGACCTGTCTGTCTGCAGCCCTAGCCTCCTTCCACATCTCACCTGGAGGGTCCATGACGACCTGTGTGGCAGCGATCATTTCCCGATCTTCCTGTCACTCCCACAGTGTTCGCCTGCCGACCATCCGCCTTGCTGGTCCCTCCGTAGGGCTGACTGGTCAGCTTATTCTTCAGCTGCTGTGATTTCCTCTCCGCTTCCAGCAGATGTTGATGCCGCCGTTCAGCAGGTCACAGAGGCCATCGTTACTGCAGCCGAGAACTCTGTTCCCACCTAATCCGGTTCGCTACATCGTCCATCGGTACCCTGGTGGACACCGGAGATTGCTGAGGCCATCCGGGAATGACGGCGAGCACTACAGCGCCACTGACGTCACCCTTCCGTCGAACATCTTGTAGCCTTCAAGCGCCTCCGGGCACGGGCCCGGCGACTGATACAAGATAGTAAGAGAGCCTCGTGGGAGAAGTATGTCAGGTCCATTGGTTCTCGCGCTTCTCCTTCCAAGGTGTGGTCGCAAGTTCGACGCCTCTATGGGCACCGCCCACCGGCGGGAATTCCGTGCCTCAGCGTACAGGGTATGCTGTGTACTGACCCTGTCGCTGTCGCTGAGTACCTGGCAGATAGTTTTGAACGTGCATCGGAGACTGCTGCCTATAGTGCAGATTTTCGTGCCATTAAAGAGCGAGCAGAGAGCCAGCAGATTTCATTTCGAACACGACGTCATGAACCATATAATGTGCCATTTACTGAGTGGGAGTTTGAAAGTGCCCTTGCTGCATGCCCGGATTCCTCCCCTGGACCCGATCGCATTTACAGCCAGTTCCTCCGACACCTATCAGCGGATGCCAAGAGCCAACTTCTCGCCCTGTTTAATCGCGTATGGCTTGAGGGTGTTTTTCCGTCCTCCTGGCGGGATAGCATTATCATTCCGGTGATTAAGCCTGGGGCAGATCCGCAGGTGGCTGATAGTTACCGCCCGATCAGCCTCACCAACGTTCCATGCAACCTTCTCGAACGGTTGGTGAGTCGGAGGCTCATGTGGATCCTCGAGGACCGAGGACTCTTGGTGCCTCAACAGGGTGGGTTCCGTCAAGGCCACTCCGCTATCGATAATCTCGTGTCACTAGAGTCGGCCATTCGTACAGCATTTTCTCGCCGTGAACACCTGATTGCCGTCTTCTTTGACCTGCGGAAAGCGTAGGAAACCACCTGGCGCTATCATATTCTGTCTACGCTGTACGATTGGGGCTTACGGGGTCTACTTCCTACATTCAAAAATAACTTCCTGGCGTTGCGTTCTTTTCGTGTTCATGTTGGTTCTTGTTTCAGCTCACCTCATTGTCAAGAGAACGGAGTCCCACAAGTTCCGTTCTTCGTGTTCCTATATTCTTAATCGCCATAAACGGTCTTGCTGCGACTGCGGGGTCATGGTTTCTACTTCCTTGTATGCCGATGACTTCTGCATGTATTACAGCTCCTCCAGCATCGGCGTAGCTGAACGGCGGTTGCAGATCGCAATTCGGAAGGCACAGTCGTGGGCGTTTGCCCACGGTTTTCAATTTTCTGCATCCAAAACCCGTGTGATGCATTTCTGTCGACGTCGGGCAGTACACCCGGAACCCGAACTTTACTTAGCTGGCGACCTGCTACAAGTCGAAGAGACGCACAGATTCTTAGGTATGGTGTATGATGACCGTCTAACCTGGGTGCCGCACCTACGCCAGTTAAAACAAAAGTGCTGGCGACACCTCAACATCCTGCGCTGTCTCAGCCACACTGTTTGGGGAGCCTCACGCCCAACGCTCTTACAACTTTACAAGGCCCTCATTCAGTCGCGCCTAGACTATGGCAGCATAGTCTACGATTCGGCTGCGCCGTCAGCGCTGCAGGCAATAGACCCAATTCTACACTGTGGTGTTCGTTTGGCGACAGGGGCTTTTCGCACTAGCCCTGTGACAAGCCTCCTAGTCGAAGCTGGAGTCCTCCCGCTGCGGTTCCGCAGGCAATACCTGCTGGCTTCATATGTTGCCCATGTTCAGGCCTCGCCCTTCCATCCCAACCGCCGACTCATTTTTCCAGACGCTGTGGTCCCTATTCCTCCACGACGGCCTAGGTCGGGTTACCCGATCTCAGTCCATGCTCGTTCCCTTCTTTCGTCCCTCGCATCCTCTCCACTCCCTACCATGTTCCCTCCTTGGTCTATTCCTAGATTGCAGCTCCATCTGGATCTGTCCTGTACGTCAAAGGACTCAGTCTCCGCTAGACATCTCCGCCACGAGTTTCTACAACTCCTAGACTCGTTCCATACCGCAAAACCCGTCTACACAGATGGTTCCGTAGTAGATGGCCATGCTGGGTATGCGTTTCTTCATGACCACCATGTGGAACAGCATTCTCTGCCAGGTGAGAGTTCCATTTTTTCTGCCGAACTGGTCGCCATTCTAAGGGCTCTGCAACACCTAAAAGAGTGCCCCAGGGGGTCATTTGTCATCTGTTCTGACTCCCTGAGTGGCTTACAAGCGATCGACCAGTGTTTTTCTCGCCAACCATTGGTACGGTCGATCCAAGATACTGTTCACTCTCTAAGCCGATCTGGCCGTTCTGTGGTCTTTGTGTGGACCCCGGGCCACGTCGGCATCCCAGGGAATGAACAAGTAGATCGCTTAGCCGAGCAGGCCACTATGGAACCACCCCTAAATATTGGCGTCGTGGAGCCTGATCTAAAATTGATGTTGCACGGGAAGGTGCGCGAGGCTTGGAGCGCCGAGTGGGCTATGGCGAATGTGCCAAACAAGCTTCGGGCAGTGAAGACGTCCACAGCCCTGTGGAAGTCTTCACTGCGGCCGATCCGCCGAGAGGCGGTTGTCCGCTGCCGCCTCCGTATTGGGCACACGTGGTTGACCCACAGGTATCTCCTTCGCCGTGAGTCCCCACCCGTGTGTCGATGTGGTGTCGTAATGACAGTGGCCCATCTTTTGATGGACTGTCCGATTTTAGCCAATCTGCGGCACTCTTTTAATCTTCCAGACGCACTACCCTTAGTTTTAGGTGACGACGCCTCTGTGGCTAACACAGTTTTAAGTTTTATCCGCGCTGCTGGTTTTTATGATTCTATCTAACCGTGGGTGCTGTGGCCTGATATCTTACGCCACCACCAACCCAGCTTTTTATATTTTCGCGCCCTTAGGGGTTTTTGGTGTGTGCAGTGTGGCTGGCTCATCCTGTTTTTTCTTTGTGATCAGCCAGCCAAGGTACTCTGCTATCCAGTTTTATTCGTGACTTTATTTTACTCATTCTGTGTGTCTTCGTTTTGTATTGTCAGTGGCTTGTCTATTGTTAACCTGCCCTTTTGTGCGGTGTCATTTTCAGGGCATTGTTTTGTCTTTATTGACAGTTGACTCTCAGCTAGGAACAGGGGACTGATGACCTAGCTGTTTAGTCCCCTTAAAACAACCAACAACAACAACAACAACAACAGCAGCAGAACAAACTATCAACCTGTCAGTAACAAAGCATTCCAGAGAACACTGCTTGACTGCATTAGATAACAAGAGACTTGAAAATTGATATGAATAGTAGTTCGTTGGATGTAGTTCTTCTATCATCTATAGTGCAATCAAAAACTAATGTCATTTACTAAAAACCTTAAAATTTTTATAAAATGATTTCCAGTCCATGGTGTACAGCAATCAGTGAGAATAAATATTCCTTCAGTAAAAACCGTCTTGATTACTGAAGGAATATTAAAATTTTTATTTTACCTTAATTGGACAATTTGTACCAAAATTGGGAAAAACTAGCGATTGACATATACCGGTATAAAATTGTAAGTTAATTACATACATTTTAATTATTGTTTCAGCCGAAAACTATAAGAGGTGCTGAATATTTGGTTTCAGTGGCAAATTATTTCTGACAGACACACAAAAATATTTTTTATCTTTACAAACTTATGTTGCGTTCTTTAAGGATATTGATCTGGTTTTCAGTAATAGGCAGGGTAATTCAGAAAGAGTTTGTGGATATAGTTCACATATATTCGAGGATTTTCCATTGTTTAATTCACAAATATTTCATGCTAAGTGGCTGAGCTATGATGAAAAGAATTCCTTGGTACTGTGAAAACAATAGGCGTCAGTCTTCCCAGCCACTAATCGCACTCATTCTGTATACAAACTTTCTCTGAAAGATTATTCCTATAAGACATATAATATCTACAAAGTTTGTAAACAAATTAATACTGATAACTACTGCAGTATTGCATCATTTGGGAATCATTCGAAGTGCGGCAGCCGGAGGTGATGGTTGTATGACTGTGTTGTGTGCCTGTGTGATTGCGTGAGTGTTCTATGTTCTGAATAAGGCCATGGCCGATAACTGTAAGTGTTGTATGTGTGTGTCTTTTGTATGTGCCTATCGCAGCTCATCGCCACGTCTTTGTAGTGAGTCCTTATTACTATATTATTAATTCCAACCTGGACTTTCCATTATTATATTTCCACAGATTGGCTTTTTGTGCCCCTTTATTTTATCATTTTGACAGTATTTCATCTGCAAATTAGTCATGCGTATCTCCGAAAACGTCATGGGGAAGTGGTTACATATGTCTTTTTCCATGTCTTAGGCAGATACAGTATCTCTAATTTTGTTGTCTACACTTCACTCACAATTTTTTTTATATATTTCACAGTCTCTTCTTTTTTACACATATTCCATACAAAACATAACTTTTAAGAGAGACATTTCCATACTCATTGACAGGTGCTGCATTGTTGTTGATCACTTGCTCATTGTTTTGTTTGTTTGGTGTGATGTTAATTTTGAATGTTTGATGGGAACTTTGTGGTGTGTTTGCTGGAGAGGGGGAGAGGAACTTATTGTATTTAATTACTGCCACCGGTCTTAAGAAGCCCAGGTGACTGTTCTCCATTGTCTATTACTGCAACCTTTGGCTTGCATTTGGCATATGGTGCAGCTTTTGAGCAGCCTTTCATCTGAATGACAGCTTGTCTGGATAGGGTTATTGACCTGGTGTAATAACAAACATAGTTCAGCTATCAAGAAAACACATTTCTATTTATCTATAGCCCATTTTTTTCATTATCCTGTTCCCACTGCAACTGTAGCTGACATTGTTGGTTGGTCAGCAAGGGAACACACTGGGTAAAATATATTATAAGATCCAGGTCCAAAAAATGTATGCTGTATAGTGTGTTCTGAAACATTTTAATCACCACAACATTGTACTCCATTACCAGATCTGCAACACATTTGTGCCTATCATGCTGTACAAAAGGACAAGCCCCCAACTTCCAAATTTTGTGATGAAGTATGGACTTCCAATGTTTTGTCTAAAGTTTCATTGTGCTTCAATCAATTTTCAAAGTTGCTCACAACAACTGCACACTAACCCAACCAGTTCCACCATTTCTGACATGTCCATACACAGGTGGTGAGCTACTCAGCAATAAAAATCTGCTTATTGTTAAAGTCACTAATGTCAGTGTAATTCCTAATTTTCAGTCTAACATGCAGTTCATCTCATCTGTAGGCTACAGATATACCTTCCTTACTTTGTTACTAGCCCATGATGCCAGCAGCAGCATTCAGTCATGCAGTAGCCAGTGCTCATAATGTTTTGCTCATCTTTAAATTTATTAGAAAGTCAATAATATAAGTTAAAAGTTGTCTTCAAAATGAACACCTCATCACCAGTTCCTGAAACAGAAACATTTGGAGCAGAAATGTGAAGAGAGTCTCAAATTTGTTTTCATTTTGGATTACAATTTGAGAGTTTACATAGATTACATTTCTTGCACTATAATGAACTTAAATAAGTCATTGTTTATTAGTCAAGTAACAATGCAATCTTGATGGTAGTTTTTATGAGTTTCTTTTCCTCATGTAGTAGGCAACAAATTGAGAAAAGTTTTCTTTAAAATGCAGCAATGACGCAATATACCTAATTGTTCAGTTGCTGGTCTGAAAAGGAAGGGAGGAAGGAAGATTAAGATTTAACGTCCTGTCTGATTGTTTAGGGAATGTAATCAACCATGCCCTCTCATAGAAACCATCTCAGTAATTGCTTGGAGTGATTTAGGGAAATCATGGAAAACCTAAATCTGGATGGCCAGAGGTGGGCTTGAACCACCATGCTACCAAAGGCGAGTTCAGTGTGATAAGCACTGCACCTCCTTGTTCACTGGTCTGAAAAGATATCATCGGCAGTTCAGCCATATCATCTCCTGTTGGATTGTTGATCATGTTCATTAGAAAGTGAGGGGGGTAAAATGAATACACATTATTTATTTAAATTTTTCTTCTTTACTTTCTTTTCTTTTCCTCATTATCTTATTAGAGTAAGAACTATGATGTCATTAGCCACCTTTGTGTATATTTAGGTGTGTAAATATGACCAGTACTTACTTACCTTTCTCTTTTGCAGGAAAACACTTGTCAAGCCCTGGTATCAGAAAGTGTACATTCATCTTTGTCTGTCTTCCAGAAAGTGCTATATCTAATTAACTCTGTGACGCATATGTCATGCTCAATATGGGTCAATGTTTGTGCGTCTCTTATAGCAAACATTATGGATGGTCGAGAGGATGCAGAAAAAATAGTTACTGCAAGATACATAGCACTCAGTCTGACCACTGTTGCAACTGAGGATTTAAGAAAACCTCTTGCAAAAAAGTTATTAGATGTAATGCACACTGATGTTAACTAATATTATAACTACTGTTACTGTTTGTGTACCTGCATTGTTTAAAAAAGGCTGTGAAATATTACTTTGTCCATGCATAATAATCTTTATGTATTATTGATATTTATATATAATTATAGTGACAAATAGTAATTCATTTTAAAAAATGTTAAGTCAACAAACACATTGGGTCGCATGAATAAAGTGGAGGATGTATTTCATTCTCGAAATTTTGGAGAACATTCTAAGATTCACATGAATAAAGCAAATCAGATGAGTATACTTCACATGAGATTATATTAGATCAGTTTTGATACCTTCCAGTTGATCCCAACTGAGAACATCCTCATAGATATAGAACATGTCAGAAAATAAGATAATAAATAATACAAAATGAGATCAGATGTATTACTGTTCCTTCCAAAGGTATACAATATTTGTGTATGTGGAATTGTTCACAAACAATTTTACGCTTTTTGTAGGAAGGTTCATGAAGAAAAAATGACATAATCTATATAAATTGATGCTGGCATGGCTTTCGCCTTAAATTATAGCACTTAAAAATTATTTACACTTAAGTTTCTTGACACTTTTCATTTATTCAAATGTATATTTCATGTTTCGTTGTTGAAAGTACGCATCTAGTTGACTTACGAAGTGCCAATTTGTGGTGATGTAGTTCCTCTTTCCGCCAGCTTCTCTCCGAGAACACCTAGCGTGTACTCAGACAAACAGAACGCTTTGTTGACTTGAGAATAATGCCGATTTGTGGCGGTGTAGTTCCTCTTTCCACAGTGGCTGGCATGTACTCAAACAATCAGAACCAGTTGCTTTGTTGACGTGAGAATAAAGAGTTGCATTGTTTTTGTGATATATTTTTCTGATTAATAAATAACGTTATCTGTTAAAGTTGGGTATCATAATAGCCACAACCTCAAAAAAGCTATAATAATGTGAGATGCCAATCCTATGCAATCTTCACAAAAAAACTTATGCATATATTTTCATTTGAGAACGCAAATAAATTCTCTAATTTCGTACTGTGAAACATTGAAAAATACAAAAAGAATGGAACTTTAGGAGTTTTACTATGTAAATAATTAATGCCGGTAAGAGGCACTAATTTTGAAGATGTTACATAGCCTGGCAGCGGCATCCAAACGATATCTATTGAAGTGGTTCAGGTAATTTTGAAGATGTGTTACATAGCCCAGCAGCAGCATCTTCGTTATAATGAATGAAATTACGTCAAAAATTTCTTCTTCCCATAAAATTACCAGTTCTGCCTGGCGCTTAAAATAGTAAAATTTTGATAACCTTTATTAGATAATAAACTTCTTGGCGAGTATTTAGATGCCCATTATGTACATATATCACAAATAAACTACGAAAATGCAAGGCTGATCTAGTAAGCATATTTTACATCATCATTAGAGACTGGTTATGCCTTTCAGCATTCAGTCTGGAGCAAAGTACCTCTAATAAAATTCCTCCATGATCCCCTATTCAATGCTAACATTGATGCCTCGTCTGATGTTATGCCTTTTACTTCAAAATCATTCTGCATCAAATCTAAGTACTTTATTCTTGGTCTACCTTGATTCCTCTTACCCTCCGCTGCCGAGCTCAGGAGTCTCTAAGGTAACCTTGCTTCTCCCATGTGTGTAACATGACCCCACCATCTCAATCTGTTCGCTCTAATTGCTTCATCTATGGTGCTCATTCCCAGTTTTTCTTTGATTTGCTCATTATGGACACCCTCCTGACATTGTTCCCATGTATTACTGCCTGCAATCATTCTTGCTTCTTTCATATCTGTAACCTCCACCTTATGAATAAGGTCGAAAGATAGTCTTTGTACTTACTTCCTTCTTGCAGAAGAGAATAGATCTTAGCTGAGCACTCACTGCATTAGCTTTGCTGCACCTCAATTCCAGTTCTTTCACTATGTTGCCATCCTGTGAGAAAATACATCCCAGGAACTTGAAACTGTCTACCTGTTCTAACTTTGTTCCTCCTATTTGACACTTAATCTGTTTGAATCTCTTTCCCACAGACATTACTTTCGTTTTGGATACGCTGATCTTCATATCATAATACTTGCTCCTCTGATCGAGCTCTGAAATATTGGTTTGCAACCTTTCAATCGAATCTGCCATTACAACTAAGTCATCCGCATATGCGAGACTGCTTATTTTGTTTTCACCTGTTTTAATCCCGCCCTGCCAGTCTATTGTTTTCAGCCTATGATCCATGAATAGTACAAACAACAGCGGTGACAGGTTATAGCTTTGTCTTACCCCTGAAACTACCCTGAATCATGAGCTTAATTTGCCATCTACTCTAACTGCTGCCTGACAGTCTACGTGAAGCCCTTTAATTTTGTGCAACAGTTGCCTCCTATACCATAATCTTGAAGGTCTGACAGTAGCTTCCTCCTAGGAACACGGTCATAAGCCTTTTCCAGATTCCATTTAAAATATTATTTCCTGCATTTTACATTTTCCTGCATTTTGCACCATTTCACCAAAGTCCCTTGAAAAGTGTAAAAACAAGGCTCTATTGTATTTACAGATAAAAGGACATTAAACTCGTTACTACATTCTAAATGTTGATTATATGGATATATAATAATGGAAAGTCCAGGTTGGAATAAATAATATACTGAGGACAGTTACAACTCACCGCAAAGACGTGGCGACGAGATGCGACAGGCACATACAAAAGACACACACATACAACACATTCAGCTATCGGCCATGGCCTTCTTCAGAAATAGAGCACTCACGCAATCACACAGGCACACAACACAGTCATACAACCATCACCTCCGACTGCCACACTTCGAATCACGCTCTGCAGCGAATCGGGGACGGGAGGGGAGGGGAGGGGGAGGGGATAGAAAGGTTACGTCACGGTGGTGGGGATGGGTTAGATGGGAATAACGAGATGCAGCTTAGGAATGGAGTGGGGAGGCGGGTGAGGGGAGAAAATAAAATAAAATGTGTATAGAGAGAGAGAGAGAGAGAGAGAGAGAGAGAGAGAGAGAGAGAGAGAGAGAGAGAGAGAGAGAGAGAGAGAATTCATGCACACTGCAAGTGCACAAGACCACATACACACACACACACACACACACACACACACACACACACACACGATCACACATTCACACACCACTCAAATCAGGCGAGGTTTGGGATACAGAGGTAGGAACTGTAAGGTATGGAAAAATATATATATAGGGAAATTATCGTAGGTTGAGGCCTGGTTGATTTCGGGATCGGAGAATGTATTGTAGGGATAACTCCCATCTGTGCAGTTCAGAAAAGCTGGTGGTGGATGGGAGAATCCAGATGGCCCGGGTTGTGAAGCAGCCATTGAAATCAAGCATGTGCTCCGCTGCATGCTGTGCCACAGGGTGGTCCACCTTGTTTTATATGGAGTAGGAGTTGGCCACCAAACAATCCCTTAGACTCCAAACTGAGCTTAATTCTGACTTAATTTTTTTATGGCTATTGGCATGTTATTGAAAAAGTAAGATGCTGAACAGTGGTCACCTCCACCTCTTTGTGAAGATTATTATTGTTTCTAATATTGATTCTTACCCTCAGCCTCATGAACCGTAGACATTGCTGAGGTGAGGTGCCTTGCATGCTCTTGGATGCAGAACAGGTCAGAAAAAAATACACAATTAATACTTACAAAATTAGATCAGATGTATTAATGCACAGATCCAAAATGTAATTGCCAGACCATTTGGGGGGGGGGGGGGGGGGCTGACAAACATGGTTCTTGAAGAGGGACAGCAGCCTTTCCAGTAGCTACAGGGGCAGCAGTCTGGACGATTGACTGAGCAAGCCTTGTAACTTCAGCTAACGCAGCTTTGCCATACAGTTACTGTGTACTGCTAAAAGCAAGGGGAAACTACAGTTGTTACTTTTTCCTGAGGACATGTAGATCTACTGTCTCGGGTAAAATCCTATTCAGACTTCCAGGCAGAGACTACTCTGGAGGAGGTCATCAGAAAAGATAACACTGGCTTTCTATGGATCGGATTCTAGAATGTTAGATCCCTTCATCAAATAGAGAGGTTAGAAAATTTAAAAAGGGAAATGGATAGGATTAAGTTACATATAGTGGAGATTAGTGAAGTTCGGTGGAAAGATGAGCAGGAATTCTGGTCAGGTGAGTACAGAGTAATAAGTACAAAATCAGTTGGTGATTTTACAGGAGTATATCTAATAATGAATAAGAAAATAGGAATGTGGATAAACCACGATCAGCAATGCAGTATCACAGTATTGTAGTCAAGATAGATATGAAGCAACACTGACTACAGTAGAACAAGTTCATATGCCAATTAGCTCTGCCAATGATGAGATCGAAAAAAATGTATGAGAAGGTAAAGGAAATTATTCAGACAGTTGCAAGAGAGGAAATCTTGATTGTGATGGGGAACTATAATTCGGTAGTAGGAAAAGGAAGGGTAGGAAAGCTAGTCAGTAAATATGAACTGAAAAAAAGGAAAGGGGAAGCCACCTGGTAGAATTTTGCACAGAATATAATTTAATCCTTATAAATATTTGTTTAAGAATCATGAGAGAAGGTTGTATATATGGAAGAGACCTGAAGATGCCAAAAGGTAATAAATAGGTTTTATACCGGTAAAACATATTTTTGAGATCAGATTTTAAAATGTAATACATATCCAGGGGCAGGTATAGAATGTGTTCTTATCTTATTGGTTACGAATGGTGGAATGAAATTGAAAAATATGCAAACAGATTGTGTTGTTGTTATTATGGTCTTCAGTCCGGAGAATGATTTTGATGCAGCTCTCCACCGTACTCTATCCTGAGCAAGACTTTTCATCTCTTCATAAGAACGACAACCCACATCCACTTGAATCTGCTTACTCTACGCGTCTCTTGGTCTCTCTCTGCAATTTTTACCCCACACACTTTCCTCAAATGCTAAATTTACGATTCCTCGATGTTCAAGAATGCATCCTACCAAGCGATCCCTTCTTTTAGTCAGGGTAGGGAAATAAATAGATGGGACCTGAGGTTCATGAGAGTTTTAGAGAGAACTTTAAGCAACAGTTGACAAATGGAGGAAAGTAACACAGTAGAAGGTAAATGGATAGCTTTGAGAGATGGAAATACTGATTGTAATTGATGAAAGGAGAAAACACAAAAATGCTGTAAATGAAGCAGGTAAAATGGAGTACAGGTGACTAAAAGATGAAATTTACAGGGAGTGCCAATTGGCCATGCAGGAGTGGCTAGAGGACAAATGAAAGTCTTTCACAGAGTGTATAACTCGGGGAAAGATAGATACTGCCTGCAGGAAAATAAAGAGAGAAGAAAAGCAGCTGTATGAATATCTAGAACTCTGATGGTAAACCACTTCTTAGGAAAGCTGAAAGGTGGAAAGAATTTATGGAGGGTCTCCACAAAACAAATGAAATTCGAGACAATATTGCAGGAAGGAAAGAGAAAGTAGATTTAGTTAGGAGATACTATACTGAGAGAAGAATTTGACAGAGCACTGAAAGATCTAAGTTGAAACAAGGTCCCTGGAGTAGATGACAGTCCAACAGAGCTAGTAAAGCATCTGGTGGAGCCAGCAATGACACAAATATTCCACCAGGTGTGCAAGATATTTGAGACAGGCAAAATTATTCTCAGACTTTGGGAAACATGTAATCAGGGCCGTATTTAGGCAGATGCAACATGTACAGCATGGCAAAATTTTGCCATCAAAAACATTTTTAAATATTATTTTAATGTTAATTGAACCACCATTCTGGCATTTCATAATTTATTAGCAAAATGTTCACATATATTTCCACTTGTCATTAAACTCGTTCTTTACTACTCGTAAAAATGTATAATGTCTTCCATTTGTGAATGTTTTAAGTCTCTGTCAGAAGGATTGTAAGCTGCTTGAGTGGCTTCCGACCATGCTACACCGCCCTTGCCCACAGTGTTCAGCAGCTTTTAAAATCCACTCATGATTACATTTCCATCGTACACAACATTGTTCCTTAATTTAAAATCAAGGTGTGTGCTTAGAGTACAAATTGGATATAGTACAGTTGGTTCTACTGTAATTGATGTAATGAAGGTGCAGTCAATTTCCTACATTATACTGAAGTTTTTTTATTATAATTTTATATAGTATTTCATGGTAGTTGTATGGATGGATGATCTAGGTTAAGTGGTGCTTCATGTAGAAAGAAAGCTGAAGAGAAAAGGCAGAGGGACATTAAACTTTCACAGAAGATACCACGACTTGACTCTTCTTCTTTTTTCTTTTTATTTTCTATTTTTTTTTTTTTTTTTAAATGGTATAAGAGACAGTGAACTATGTCTATTTCTAAATATTCAGATGAAGCTGTGGTTGGAAACTGCAACAATGAACAGTGTAGCTCTGGAAGTGAGGGTCAAAGTAGAGTTCTAAATGCCATAGGATCCAAAAGTTGTAAATTTTGGAGTTCCAGAAGCAAGTCAAGAGTTCACATGTTCTATGGCAGAAAATTTTTCTGTTCCCAGGAATGACCCATTTCGTTGGGAAAACATTGACCGGACAGCGGATTATTTGATTAAAAATGGTTTTAATCAAAGCAAAGATGTTGATTCTTCTATGTTTTCATGGCGATATGAGGATGGATTGCAGCGGGAAACTGTTTCATAGAGTTTTGCTGAATGGAAAAGTTATGAATCGTAACTATATTGTATATTCTCCTAGCCAAGGATCATTGTTCTGTGCATACTGTAAATTATTTGGTGGTGCATCTGAATTTGCAACATCTGGTTTTAGTGATTGGAGCCATGCTGGAATACGAATAGTGGAACATGAAATTTCTGCCTCTCACAGAGATGCTTATGAAAATTGAAAAACAGAGCAAATGAGATGAACAGAATTGACCAACAGTTACTAAACCAGAATGAACATGAATTTGCTTATTGGAGAGAAATGTGCTAAAAAGAGTTATTTCTGTAGTTAAGAAGCTACCTTCCAGGAGTCTGACCTAAGTTGTGACTTACCTTTCCCTTCCTTTCCCATGCCTTTTTTTCTTTTTCTCCGTCCTTTCCACCTGAAGAAGGAACACAGTTCCGAAATCTTGTTTAATTTCGTCCTATTTTCTCTGTGTAACTATTGACGGTACAACAAAAAGGTAAGTACTGGCCAGCCAATCTATCTCTTTTGAAAAATAATTAAGTGTAGAATTTTTGGCATACCCTGACTAAAAGAAGGAATCGCTTGGTAGGACACATTCTTAGACATCGAGGAATCGTAAATTTAGCATTGGAGGGAAGTGTGTGGGGTAAAAATCGCAGAGGGAGACCAAGAGACGCGTATAGTAAGCAGATTCAAGTAGATGTGGGTTGCCGTTCTTATGAGGAGATGAAAAGGCTTGCTCAGGATAGAGTAGGGTGGAGAGCTGCATCAAACCAGTCTCCGGACTGAAGACCATAACAACAACAACAACAACAACAACAGTCATTAGATATATAAGTGAAGATGGGCTCTCAGCTGAAAGATTGCTGTGTTTCATAAAAAATGCAGGCCATACCAAGAAAGGAGGTTTCTGAAGCAGTATTGAATTATTTAGAACTACACGATCTGAAATTTGTTAACTGTTGAGGTCAGTCATATGATAATGCTGCGAATATGTCTGATGTATATTCAGGCTTGCAAGCTAGACTCAAGAACTGAAACAAATTTACTTCATTCCGTGTTCAGCTCACTCGCTGAATTTAGTAGGTTCTCGAGCTGCACAGCTGGGAGACAGTTTTTTGAGTTAATTCTAGGTCTATACAACTTCTTTGCAGGTTTTACAGGTAGGTAGAACATGTTGCAAGCTATTTTCAATTGTACAAATGTGGCACTTAAGTCACTGTCTACAACTTGGTGGTGTGCACATGAGGGTGCTTGTAAAATAAAATACTGCACAGGTCCGTCACATACCCTAAATACACCCCTGCATATAATAATCGCAATCCAAAGAATTACTGGCCCATAGTTTAGTAAATCATAATTACAAAATACTAACACAAATTATTCACAGACAAATAAAAATGCTGGTAGAACCCAACCTTGGACAAGATCATTTTGAATTTTGGAGAAATGTAGGAACACACAAGACAATCCTCACATTACAACTTACCTTAGATTAAGGAAAGGCAATCCTACGTTTCTAGCTTTTGTAGAGTTGGGAAAAGCTTTTGACATTGTAACTGGAATTCACTCTTTCAGAATATAGGGAATGCAAGGTTATTTACAACTTATACAAAAACCAGATAGCAGTTATAAGAGTAGAAGGGCATGAAAGGGAAGCATTGGTTGAGAAGAGAGGAAGACAGGTTTGTAGCCTTTCTGCAATATTATTCAATCTGTACATGGAGCAAGGTGTGAAGGAAAGCAAGGAGAAATTTGGGAAAGGGATTAAAGTTCAGGGTGAAGAAATAAAAACTGTACGGTTTTGCTAATGACATTGTAATTCTGTCAGGCAGCAATGGATCTGGAAGAGCAGTTGAACAAAATGGACAGTGTCTTGAAAGCAGGTTATAAGATTAACATTAACAAGGGTCATGGAATGTAACCCAAGAAAATCAGGTAGTGTTGAAGGAATTTGATTAGGTAACAAAACAACATAGGTGGTAGATAATTTTTGTTACTTGGACAGTAAAATAACATACGGTGTGATGATACTGATAGCCCTCTCATCTCAATGTTATAGTATGATACCGTCTGCGTCAGACCCGGAATCGTGTGGTCTAATAGTGATATATGTTGCTTGTGAAGTTAGTTACAAACGAAATAGCTAGCCTAGGAATCGGTGTAAGACAGTGTCTCGGTGATACTGTGATTAGTTAACAAGTGATAGATTTCATTAATTAAGAGATTCGCATATGAGGTTTCCAGACAGTTCTATAAACAATAGCTTCTTGGTGTTGTAGCTCTCAGGGGCACTTAGGGATGATCTCTGTGTGAGGCACCTCTGCGAATCTCTGTGAGCCACAGCGCTCTCTCTCGCTTAGTAGGTGTGGAGGGGCCCCAGGCCGGCGCTACATCAGTGAAATTGAGCAGTACTGAAAGTTGTCGAAGCAGAAATAGACAAGAAGTGGTAGGGAAAGACATCTTGCATTGTGTCATACAGAGCTACATTGATAAGGAAGAGAAAGCCATTGTTCTAGATACGTTACTGTGTAAATATCATGAGCTAGAAGATAATGTGCCTAGGTTAGAGCAGTGTGTTACCAATGATAACTGTGTTGCTAATGGATGTATGGCTTGTCAACCTATAGAAAGTAATGTGTCCCTGAATCATGTACAAGTTAATGACAATTTCTGTATTATGAAACATGAAGATATTACTCATGAAGAAGAGGAAGATATACAATATGATGTCACTGGATGCCCATATATTACTGTGTTTATTGATGGAAAAGGCAAGGAAGTGTTAGTTGATACAGGTAGTCCAATCAGTGTAAATTCTGAACAATTTAGAGATTGTGTGGAACATGTACCAGACTACATGGAGATGCCTGTAGTAGGAATCAAGATCAAGGGTGCTACTGGCAGACACAGCAATGTAGTTAACTGGCAAGACTTGTTGAACTTTAGTGTGAATGATGTCAATCTGTCTGAGGATATCTTGCTAGGAACTGACTGGATCATGAAAGTGAATGCTGTATTTGACTGGGGAGAAAGAAGAGTTATGTTTGTGGACCCGAAGACTGGTGTTTTATATTGTACTGCTATGATATTGAAAAATGGGAATAGCCTGAGTAAGTAGAGTGACATGCATGAAGAGCCTGAAGAAGCCATGGAGGATATTAATTATCATGAACTCGTAAATACCATGGTGGAGGAAGCCAACAAATTAGACGAAGAACAAAAAGAAGAGCTGAGAAGAGTCTTGTGGAACTATCATGATGTGTTCGATGACAGACTGGGGAGAGTGAAAAACTACCAGTGTACCTTGTGGGTCAAACCACACGAATCATTTTACATCAAACCATACGGTGTCCCTATTGCAAAAAGGAAAGCTGTAGAGTAAGAACTTGAAAATATGGAAAACTGGAACATAATTGAGAGGAGTACTAGTGAATACAACAACCCGATCATTGTGATATTCAAGAAGAATGGCAATGTGAGGATTGTACTTGACGCCAGACATCTGAACAAGTATTTAGAAAGGGAAACTGACAACCCAGAGAGCATCGACAAGCTATTGTATAAATTTGAACATATAAAATATATAAAGAGCCTGGACTTGACTTCTAGTTTTCATCAGGTGCCACTTGCCAGAGACTCAAGGAAGTACACTGCTTTCTTGTATAATGGAAGAAGCTATCAGTACTGCATGGTCCCATTCGGATTAAATGTTTCTATAGCTGAATTTATCAGAGCTTTGGATTTGGGATTAGGCAAAGATCTTTTTGAAAAGTTAACTGTGTATGTGGATGATATCTTCGTCACTGGTCAAACCTGGGAAGAACACATAAGCTTACTGGAAGAAGTGTGCAAAAGATTAAGAGCAAGAGGGATGTCTCTTTAAGCTAGAAAATGTAAATTTGCTGAGGAACAGTTAAAATTTCTTGGTCACATTGTAACTGAAGAAGGCATACTCCCAAGCAATGAGAAAATTGAAGCCATAGCAAAGTTTTCTGTGCCCATGATCAAGAAACAACTCAAATCTTTTTCTGGCATGTGTGGATTTTACTGCAAATATATAAGTACTCAAGCACTGAATGCCCCATGTTTGAACAACCAGCTGAAGAAAAATACTGTTTGGAATTGGTCAGAAGAATGCATACAAGCCTTTGAAGAGATAAAAAAAAAGCAGCTTTGTAAGAGCAATATTTTATACAGACCGGACTTGTCATTGCCGTTTTGTTTAAGTACTGACAGTAGTGATTGTGGAACTGGTGCTCATTTGTTTCAAGTGAAAACAATTGATAACCAGCCACAACACCAGACCATTGCATTTGCAAGCAGGACATTACAGAAAGATGAGAAAGCATACACCGTTACAGAAAAGGAACTTTTAGCAATTTTTTGGGCTTTCACAAAATTCAGAAACTACTTGTTAAGCCACAAAACTATTGTATTCACAGACCATAAGGCTTTGACCTACATTCAGGAGTGCAAACTTCACCATAACTGGATTACCAGATGGGCATTGTTCTTGCAAGTTTGATTTCTCTGTGGAATACATTAAGGGCAAGGACAATCTTGTTGCTGATTCACTCTCTCGTTTGCCAGTGGGTGGTGAATTTATAGACAGCAGTGGAGCCTGTGAAAAGGAATTCAGAGTCATGTACCTGAAAGGTGTTAAAGAAGAAGCAGAAATCTGAAAAATTTGTGACAAGATTAGGAGATACCAAAATCATGATGATAATTGGAGATTAGTCAAGAGCTTGTTAGGCAAAAGAGCGGAAGATAAGGTAGGACAATACTATAAGACATACAAGGGCATGTTGTTTAGAAGTATGAGTGTTGACAGAGATAAATGGAAGTTGTGTTGGCTCGAGAACTGTGTTGATGTATTAATAAAGTATGTTCACGAAAGTTTTGGTCACTGTGGTACTCAAAAGTGTATACAGAAAATACAAGAGAACATATAATTTTATAACATTGCCAGGAGAGTTAAGAAATTAGTGACTACATGCGACAGATGCCAACGAGTCAAGGTGTCCAATCAGACATGTAAAGGTCTCGTGCAGAACATCTTGTCACAAGAATTGTTTGAAACTGTAGCTGTGGATTTTTATGGAAGTCTTCCCAAGACCAGAGGTGGTTATAGCCATATATTTTTTGCTGTGGATCTTTTCTCTAAATTTATTAAATTTTACCCTGTGAAGAAAGCCACCAGCAAAACCATAATCAACAAATTCAGAAATGACTACTTTCAGGCAGTCAGCAAACCTAAGAAAATCTTGTCTGATAATGGAACTCAGTTTACCTCGAAGCATTGGGAAATGATTCATACAAGATGAAAACATCAGACACATTAATTTCAGCATACCACCCCTCCAGCAATCCGGCAGAAAGAGAGACGAGGGAAATTGGCAGATTGTTCAGGACATATTGTAACAAAAATCATGCATCATGGATAGATTATGTGTATGAATTTGAAGAGATTTTGAACAGCCTTCAACATACTTCCACAAAATTCTACACTTACGAAATCATGTTTGGAAAATCATCGCCTAACCTAATCAGGGAACTCTTCAACTTTCCACCTTGTAAAGAATTGAGCAAACAAGAGAGAGAGAGAGAGAGGAGATCGTACGTAGGACTATGAAGGAGCAAGCTGAAGCCAGGAAGAGAAGACATGACAGAAGTTAGAAAACTACCAGATTTGATATCGGACAAATGGTTTTGGTCAAAGCCCAAGAAAGATCTAAGGCTATCAACCATGAACTCAAGAATATATATATTTTTTTTGTCCTTTCAAAGTTGTGGGAAACCTTCATCCTAATGCTTACAGGTTAGAGTATCCCAAGTCAGGAAAAGCATTTGGACTGAGGAATATAATAGAACTCAAGCCATACAGACAGTAGTGGGTAATAATAAGACTTTGTACACGTGCTATTTTTGTAAAATTTATTGTAGCTATAAGAGTTTTGTATATATGTATTCTTTGATGAAATATCTTGAAACTTGTATTGTCAATATGTTGGATATAAACTTTTGTAAACCTCAGGAAAGTACACATTCTGTGTGTGCTAAGTGCGTTGGCGAGCACTGGGTTTCTAGCTATGTCGTAGCATAGTTCTGATTTCGCTTTCTGGTGCCACATCTCCTACTCCTTCTGTAACCTGTTTAAATTATCTCATATCTATAATTCTGTCTTTCTTCTTTAGTGTTAAGGCATGAAATGTGTGAATGTAATTTTTTTATGTTAATAAGAATATTGATTTCAATATAGGTTGTTCAGTTAGATTAGATTAATACTTGTTGCATAGATTATATATTCGACATTTCGTGATGATGTGGAACGTGTCAGTTAAGTAAATGTTGTCTATACTTGACAATCAATATTTTAAGGATTTTATTTATTTATTTATTTATTATTATTATTTTTAAGTTTTATGTAAAAATTCATCTACATTGTAGAAGGAGTTGCCATCCAGAAATTCCTTTAATTTCTTTTTAAATACTAGGTGGCTATCTGTCAGACTTTTGATGCTACTTGGTAAGTGACCAAATACTTTTGTGGCAGCATAATTCACCCCTTTCTGAGCCAAAGTTAGATTTAACCTTGAATAGTGAATATCATCCTTTCTCCTAGTGTTTTAGCTATGCACACTGCTATTACTTTCGAATTGGGTCAGATTGTTAACAAATTTCATGAGTGAATATATATTCATATTGTGAAGCTACAGTGAGTATCCCTAGATCCCTAAATAAATGTCTGCAAAATGCTCTTGGGTGGGCTCCAGCAATTATTCTGATTACACGCTTTTGTGCAATGAGTACTTTGTTACTCAATGTTAAATTGCCCCAGAATGTATTAATTTATGTCACAGTTAAAATTTGAATTCAAATTGTTGTCTGAGTATTATAGGCTAGAGTTAAAGTATTTGAGATATTCATAGAAGCCATGATGGAATCAGTTAATTAATGTTAGTGTCTTATGATTTTGCAACATACCAAGTTTCATGTCCTCAAAGTTAAAAAAAAATCAGTTCAGAATGTGAAAACAGTAAATTTTACAGTATAGTTATGTGGATATTTTTTGTCGTATGTTTCTTGTGTATTTTGTTTTGATGCTTAAAAAGGTCAGATAAGTTCAGTGTGGCAGATTCTTGAGAGTCAGCTGTTCCCGATACTGTTCTTGAGGAGGCCATACCCTCGTCCCATACTTACTTCACTTGGAAATTTCAGGATCTGGCGATGTTGCGCGTGTGGACTGCGCTGTGCAGCCAATCCAGCCACCGGGTCCAAGCCATCCAAAGTAGGTGTTTTACTCTTGCATCACCTCAACTTATGAGGGCATCATTGAGCTGATGGGGGAGTATTGTGATGATAACTGATGGCCCTCTCATATCAATGTTATTGTACAATACCGTCTGCGTCGGACCCGGAATCATGTGGTCTAACAGTGATATATGTTGCGTGTGAAGTTAGTTACAAATGAAATAGCCAGCCTAGGAATCAGTCCAGGACAATGTCTCGATGATATTGTGATTAGTTAAAAAGTGATAATTTCATTAATTAAGAGATTCGTGTATGAGGTTTTCATACAGTTCTATAAACAATAGTTTCATCATTGTACGGCCTTTGAATAATTAGACAGAAAAATTGTAGAAACTTTTGTAAAATAAAAATACATGAAAATAAATAGCATTGCATATATATGTGAGGCTCATAAACAAGTTGTGTTGACCAGCTAATTGTGTTAATTAATGTAATAGTCGTGATTTCAATATTGTAATTCTTTGTATATATTGACTGACGTGAGATTTTGAGAATTGCCAAGATATTTGATAGTTCAATATATGTTAGGAACATGTATGATGTACTCATTAACTAATTAATTGACATTTAACATTCCACTTTGCTGTCAAACAAAAAGAACCGAGATTAAGAATTAAAAAGATACGCGCCATCTAAAATTGTTGTATGTATAGTTTTCATTTTATATTGTGATTATTTTTGTGAAACATGAAATGTTTTACTTGCATGTTTGGTAATTGTAAATTAGTATATTCAATTGTTATGAACAATGCATTATGTAATGTCATTATTGTCAATGTTATATATTTGCCTCACCGTCTTGCGTGGGGAGAGTTCGAGTTTTGGCATTCATTATGTGCTCTGGAATTTATGTCAGTCTTTGTCTTAAAATGGAAGTACTATCAGTTAAGTTCTGTGTGTGCAAGTTAAGAAGTTGTAATGTTTAGCTGGAATAAGAAGCAGTTTGATTGCAAATTAAAGAAGAAGTGAAAAATTGTACATACGAGTATTTATTTCTACCACGATGCCCCAGGTGAATAATTTTGCATACATCATAATGTTGAAAAGCTGAGTATCGTCTTTGATATGTTTGGCGTTGGTAGAATGACTGAACTGTAATTACTTAATAACCTAGTAACGTTTTAATGGTCATAGTACAAATGGTATAAAATGCATAAAGGCAATGAGAAGAAAAGTGTTTCTGAAAAAGTGAAATTTATCATTGAATATTAATTTAAGTTTTAGGAAGTCGTTTCTGATGGCATTTGTGTGGAGTATTGCCTTGTACAGTAGTGAAATGTGCCAATAAATAGTTCAGACAGAAAGAGGGTAGAAGCTTTTGAAATGGGCCGCTGCAGACAAATGCTGAAAATTAGGTGGGTAGCTCATGTTACTAATGAGTTGGTACTGAACAGAATAATGGAGAAGAGGAATTTGTGCTAGGGCACATTCAGAGACATCTAGGAATCATGAAATTTTCATTGGAGGGTTGTGTGATGTGTAAAAATTGCACGGCCACTATGGTCGGGGGTTCGAATCCCCCCTTGGGCATGGATATTTGTGCCGTCCTTAGTTGTAGGTAGTTCATAAGTAGTTTGTAAGTTTAGAGACTGATGACCCCATAGTTAAGTCCCTTAAGCTTTACAAACATTTGAACGAAAGATGTCAAAGTCCTTTTTTGGAAACTTGAAAGTGCTGCGCTGTTGGGTTCGTCACAAGTGCAAAGACTAAAAGGAGAAAATAATCTCCCACAACTGCGGAATCTCCCACATGCAGGTTTGGGGTAAGAATAGGCCCGCGTCATTCCTGCCTGTCATAAGAGGTGACTAAAAGGAGTCTGCACACGTTTTGGCCATTAACATTTGGTCCCCTCTGTGGGTTTGACCTCCACAATTTCTAAATTTTTCTGCACTGCGAGCCATTTGGGGAAGGACTCCTTACATGGTGCTCCATATATTCACTGTGCAGTTACAACTTAGGCACCCATTATGGAATGGGCTTGTAACTGTGGCCTCTTTAGCCCCTGGGCAGGAGCAATGTTGTGGACAGGCTAAAATGTGGGAGTTGCTACCATTGTGCACTGTATAAAGTTACCACTTGTACCTAATGATTATATTGCGACAATGTCAGGTAGAGTGAATAACATTTTAAAATACTTAGATCTTATAAATCTGCCTGGATCTAGTGTTGATGTGGGAGAATTGGTTTACAGCTTTAAATGAAAGTTAGAAAAACATCTTTTCTGAATTTATTCTCACTGGTGTAACTCACAAAATATTTACAACAACTTCTGTTTTGACAAAACGTTTCCACCAATTGATTTACATAATCGAACTTCCTTGAATTTTCACAGCACTTCTACATACAGAATCTCATACAGCACAGACTGAAAACTGTAAATGATTGACTCTGGCACTGGAGTGCGCTTCTAGACACACACACACACACACACACACACACACATATATATATATATATATATATATATATATAGAAAAGAGATGACTTACTAAAAGGACCGGCTCGTCGAGAGAAACAAATAAAATCACACACAAACACACATACAAGCTTTCGCCACCACTGACAGCTTCTTCAGGAAAAAGAGGAAAAAAGGGGAGGAAAAGGGAAGGATATGGGTTTTAAGGAAGTGGAAAAGGAGTCATTCCAATCCCAGGAATGGAAGGACTTACCTTAGGGGAAAAAAAGTAAGGTAAACAAATACACACACACTCAAACATATCGAAACGCAAACACACCTAGACAGACATTTGTGAAAAGCAAAGAAGTTGGACAGAGATACCAATTGAGGCAGAGGCTCTGTCCACAGAACCAAGGCAAAGATGCTAAAGATAGTGGGCGGGAATTTGAGTTAGCGGAGATTGAGACCAGGTGGGCAACGGGAGGAGAGAATAAGCTGAAGGGCAAGTTCCCATCTCCGGAGTTCTGAAAGGTTGGTGTCGGTGGGAAGTATCCAGATAACCCGGACGGTGTAACACTGCGCCAAGATGTGCTGGCCGTGCACCAAGGCATGTTTAGCCACAGGGTGATCCTCATTACCAACAAACACTGTCTGCCTGTGACCATTCATGCGAATGGACAGTTTGTTGCTGGTCATTCCCACATAGAACACTTCACAGTGCAGGCATGTTAGTTGGTAAATCACGTGGGTGCTATCGCAAGTGGCTCTGCCCTTGATCGTGTACACCTTCCGGGTTACTGGACTGGAGTAAGTGGTGGTGGAAGGGTGCATAGGGCAGGTTTTACAACGGGGTCGGTTGCATGGGTAGGAGCCAGAGGGTAGGGAAGGTGGTTTGGGGGTTTCATAGGGATGGACTAGGAGGTTACGAAGGTTAGGTGGGCGGCGGAAAGACACTCTCGGAGGAGTGGGGAGGATGTCATTAAGGATGGATCTCATTTCGGGGCAGGATTTAAGGAAGTCGTATCCCTGCTGGAGAGCCACATTCAGAGTCCGCTCCAGTCCCGGAAAGTATCCGATGACAAAAGGGGCACTTCTGGGATTCTTCAGTGGAAGGTTCTGGATTTGGAGGAATGAGGAGGTGGCTCTGGTAATTTGCTTCTGAACCAGATCAGGAGGATAGCTGCGGGATATATATATATATATATATATATATATATATATATATATATATATATATATATATATATATATACTTCCCACTGACACCAATCCTTCAGAGATGGGAACTAGTCCTTCAGCATATTCTCTCTTCCCGTTACCCACCTGGTCTCAACCTCCGCTAAATTCGTATTCCCACCCACCATCTCAACATCTTTGCATCGGTTCTCTGGACAGAGCCTCTACTCTGTCTAACTTCTTAACTTCTTTGCTTTCTACAGTATGTCTGCCTAGGTGTACTTGTGTCTGTGTGAATGTGTGGGTGTGTGTGCATTTGTTTACCCTCCATTTTTTCCCCCAAGGTAAGTCTTTCCTCTCCCAGGATTGGAATGGCTCCTTACCCCCTTCCTTAAAACCCTCATCATTTCCTTTTCCCTCTCCTTCCCTTCTGCCTGATGAAGCAGCTAGGCTGCGAAAGCTAGCGTGTGTGTGTGTGTGTGTGTGTGTGTGATTCATTTATTTATTTGTAATGCTGTTACACCTGTGCTCCTTCCCCTGGTGAGTAATCTTCGTCTATTTTATATATATATATATATATATATATATATATATATATATATATGTGTGTGTGTGTGTGTGTGTGTGTGTGTGTGTGTGTCTGCCTAGGTGTGTTTGGATGTGGATATGTGTGAGTATGTGTGTATTTGTTTAACTTCCTTTTTGTCCCCTAAGGTAAGTCCTTCCAATCCTAGGATTGGATTGGCTCCTTTTCCACTTCCTTAAAACCCGTATCCTTCCCTTTCTCCTCTCCTTCCTCCCTCTTTTTCCCGAAGAAGCCACCACTGGTGGCGAAAGCTCGAATGGTTGTGTGTTTTTGTGTGTGTTTGGTGTTTCTATCAACGAGCCTGTACTTTAGGTAAGTCAAAAATCTTTAAGGGTGTTTCACTAAGTGTGTTTGCCTCTGTAACTTATAATAGGTGACGGGAAATTTTAATGCAGTAGGTCAACACAAGAAATGTTACACTTTCTGCGGAGCTATGAACATAGTTCATTGTATCATTTTCCAGAGAGTTACAGCACAAAGATATAATTTTTTAAATGGAACAATAGGTTTTATTTTGTGCATTGGAATCGATGAAACCAGCTGCGTCCAAATCAATTTAAACTACATTCCTATCACTGTTAGCTTGGGAGCTACAACCTTTCAAAGTTTCAGGGGCAGATACCACATTCTGTACATAATACACGGCTGTGTGGTGGGTGATGGATGTTATGGCAGTGGGAAGTTGATTTACATGAGATGTTCAAATATGTGTCCATGTTCCTCAATGCATAATGCAATGTGCCATCGAAAGGATCTGCGGACGAGATGTAACATTGCTGGTGTGACGGAGCGACATGCGTCCTCGATGCACCATTTTAGATCATCTGGGGATGTGGTCTCAGTGACATAAATATGATCCTTTAGAGATCCCCACAAAAAGACATCTACTGGTGTTAAATTGGGCGACCTTGCGGGCCATGAATGAGGACCATGGCCCCCCAACCATCTTCCTGCAAACCTCTTGTTTAGTTCTTCCACAACAGTACGCGCAGAATGGGCTGGGTGACCATCGTGCTGCATCCACATATGGACTCTCGTGTGTAAACACATGTTCAAGAAAACCACCCAAACTGTCAGCTATAAAAGCGCGATATAACTCACCTGTCAGTGTACCTGGGAAGTAGTGTGGACCGATGATTTCATGCCCAAGGATTCAACACCACATGTTAATAGACCACCTAAGTTGACGGTCGACAGGTCGTACGCACCAAGGATTGTCTGCGGCCCAGTAGTGCATGTTATGGCGATTCACTGCACCATAATTTGTGAACATGGACTCATCAGAGAACATAACACTTTGTAAAGACTCCAGCGTGAAATTACGCATGACCCACTCACAGAATGTCACTCTTGCACGGAAATTGTTCCTGGATCAGTGACAGGCTGTACAGGTGAAACCTGCGGCCGTGTACTATACGCCACAAAGATGTGAGACTGACACCAGCAACTGTAGCAACGGCTCATAAGCTGACATGAGGATTGTGGTGTATTGCAGCTAAAACAAACACCTCCGTCTCCTCACTTCTTGCAGGTCTACGTCTGTTACTGCGGCGCATTACCAAGCTGCCTGTTTCCCGAAGTCGTTGTTTGGCACGTAAGAACGTAATGGCTGCCGGGGCTCTTCGCGTAGGATATCTCACAGCATACGCTGTGGCTGCTTCAGTGGCATCGTGTCGGCACTCACCGAGCATCAGCAACATGTCAACGTACTCGTTGTTTGTGTATGCCATCATCATCCAATGTCAGTAACTGTGGTATATTGAGCCCTGGTTGTTTGTGTGGCTCCAACTGTCAGGTATACGGCCATGTGCGGCGACAGTCGGCAGTCTAACAGCGCATCGAGGAAGCTTCTCGCTCTGTGACACCGGCGACGTTACAACTCAATCGCACAACATTTAGAAGGCGCATTGCATTATGTGCGTTTGTTGGATCTGGCCCTGAAACTTTGAAGGGCTGTAGCTCCCAAACTAACAGTGATAGGAATGTAGTTTAAATTGATTTGGACGCAGCTGGTTTCAACGAATCCAATTCATGATAGAAAAAACTATTGTTCCATTTAAAAAATTATATCTTTGTGCTGTAACTCTTTGGAAAAGATACAATAAACTATGTTCATAACTCCGCAGAAAGTGTAACATTTCTTGTGTTGACCTATTGCATTAAAATTAGCGGCACCTATTATTTTGTAAGTTACAGAGGCAAGCACACTTAGTGAAACACCCTGTATATAATAGAGGAAAAATTCCTAGCAAAAAAAATAAATAGATGAAGTTTACTTACAAGGTGAAGGAGCACAAGTAGTGATAGTAACATAAATAAAAATTAAATAAAACACAAATAATGTGTGTTTTATTTATGTTACTATCAGTACTTGTGCTCTGCGCCTGGTAAGTAAACTTCATCTACTTATATAATTTATAATGTTGTAGGGTGATTGTTATAACAATTACAGATGTTGATTTATAATTACAAAAGTTAGTGTTAATTAAAACATATAATGTAATTTAACAGCGAATACAAAGTACATTTATACAATGTTATAGTCTTTCTTCATTGGTTTCTTTGGTAATTGTGTACTATTCTATTTACAATCACACAAATGCTTTAAGACATGGTTACAAATTAAATACTGAATGAGTAACTTTACAAACGCTTACACAGTTTCTGCACAAACACTGGTAAGTTTTTATGATGGTTTTTAACTTAGTCGTTCCAAAATATACAAACAAAGAATCGAACAATTTGTATCTTACATGAGATTTCATTTTTAATTAGCACCAGCATAATTACTATGTAAGTAATGCTGTTGTACACAGTCTTTATAACTTAATACTCACATCTGCAAGTGAATTTCAATTAATATCATTTTTATTTCTTTATTTACTATGAACAATTCTTGAATGTTCAGTCCAACATTTTTCTTAAGAACGCCACAATTAATCTTCTTTATTATCACAAGTAATGTCTGTAAGTACACTTTATATTTGACGCACACCCGATTTACCACTCTTACATTCACATTTGTTTGAAGGAAAATGATGAGCATGTGTTAATATTTTCATCTTCCACAAAGGACTTCCAAGATTTTGAAGTAAACTGGGTCCATTGTCTGACAAAACTCCCTTTGATATTCCAATTTTGGTGAAATAATCTTTCCTAAATTTTGAAATAATGGTTTTACTAGTTGCCTTCTTCAATGGGTACAGCTTTACAAATTTAGAAGATAGTTCAACCACAACAAATACATAACAGTGTCCTCCCTTGGCTTTTGGTAGGGGACCATAAAAACAACAGCAATTAACTCAAGTGGTTCCTTAGGAATAATAGATTGCATATATCCTCTGCATGTCTGGTTTGGCACTTTGACTCTCTGGCATCTATCAGAAGCTACTACCAGTTTTCTAATCCTTCTGGAGATTATGTAAAAATAAAGATTTTCTTGAATTTTCTGGGCTCATTTTTGTGTGCCACAGTGGCCAAAACTTTCTTGAACAAATTTAATTAAGACATGCACTGTTCAGGCCAACACAATTTCCAGTTATTGCTGTCAACACTCATTCTTCTAAACCAAATTCCCTTATAAACTTTATAATATGTTCCACTTTGTCTTTGCCATCAGGCTCTTCACCAGCTCCCAGTTAGAGTCATAGTTTTGGTACCTCTGGATTTCACGCATATCTTCCTCAGTTCACTCTCTTTTTTGACACCCTTCAAATACATAATTCTAAATTCCCTTTCACACTCACTGCTTATGTCTTCCTTATCACCCCCCACTGGCAAATGAGACTGACTGTCATCCGTGGCATTCTCCTTGCCTTGTAGGTATTTGACTGTAAAATCAAATTGCTGCAGAAACAGGACCCACCTCATGATTCTGTTGTGATGGAGTTTACACTCATGGATGTAGGTCAATGCCTTATGGTCAGTAAACACCACAACTTTATGCCCCAGCAAGTAATTTCTGAACTTGGTAAATGCCCAATAGCAAGTAGTTGTCTTTCCGTGACCCTATATATTTGTTCACGTTTCTTCAGTGTTCGGTTAGCAAACACAATGGATCGATGCTCTATTCCTTCAGCTGACCGTTTTTCTTGGAAAAAATGTGCTCCAACTCCATAATCATTGCTATCAGTCATAATACAAAAGGGAATGATAAGTCTGGTCTATACAACGGTTTTCCATCACACAACTGGTTCTTGATGTCTTCAAAAGCTTTGTCACAATAATCGTCCCAAACCCATACAGTATTCTTCTTAAGCAGGTTGTTCAGACAGGGTGCATTTAATGCCTGAGTGCTAATTTATTTCCTATAGTACCCACAGAGGCCATAAAATGATTTTAGTTGCTTCTTGGTTTTTGGTATTGGAAACCTGATGATAGCTTCAATTTTTTCATCGTCTGGTAAAATGCTTTCAGTAATGACGTGCCCTAGGAATTTTAATCTATTCACAGCAAATTTACACTTTTCAAGCATTAATGACATCCCCCCCAAGTCTTCGCTTCCAACAAACTTCCTTAAGTATGCTCAGTTAGTTTCCAACAAACTTCCTTAAGTATGCTCAGATGTTCTTCCGGTAATTACGATGTCATCAACATACACAGTCAGTTTATTATTCAGCAATTCTTTTCCAAGCACAGTATCTAAGACCCTAATAAACTCAGTAATAGATACATTCAACCCAAAGGGAATAAAACAATACTGGTAGCATCTTCCTCCGTACAAGACTGCTGTATATTTCCTTGATTCGCTTGTTAATGGCACTTCATGGAATCCTAAAGTCAAATCCAAACTAGTCATATACTTTATAAAGTGAACACCATTTCCCACTTTATTGAACATTCTGAGAACACTTGAAGACTGAGCTGGCTGTGATTCCTGGCCATTTGACAGCACGCTGCCGGCAGATGACGTGCAGCTCATGTCAGCTGTTTTAGACAGCTGTGACCTCCCATGAGTAGGCCGCAAACTAACGCGTCTGGGTCAGTGCACGCCAACAGAGCATAATACGGGCACGTACAGTCTGAATGGTCCGCAAGGCCATATCATCCCTCTCCCCTTGGGGCGAGAGGCTGGAATTCGGAATTGCTCCACCTCCATCCAATAGTCAAGCGGCTCCATCCACTCCCTTGCCAGAACCACCTCATATGGACGAAACCCCTTTGCACACTGAGGGGTTCACCCTCATGAACGACATCCTGCTGCTCCCAGTACTGGCGATAGTGGTGGGTCATCCATCCCTTCCTCCTGTGGGATGTCCATCGGAAAATCTGGGCCCCTGTTAGCTGGCAGCAAGGTCCCCCCACTGCCGGTGACTGAAGTTGTCCACTACTTGGACCTGGCCGCTGGGGCCACAGCACGGAAATGGGCCCTGGACATGGCGGCAAGACCTCCCCTCGCCGACCTGCCAATGTCAGTGGAAATGAAGTTGGTAGAGAATGGTACCCTGACGGTGCTGCAGACAGACGGTGGGGGGGCCATGACCTGTAAAAGGGGGAAGGGACTGTAAGTGTGGGAGAAGGATGGCAGACATAGAGCTGATTGTGGTGGTAGGTGAGAATACCAGTGGAAGAACGGGCCACACAGAGACGATGGCCATGCCGCCAAACGACCATGGCCGGGATCCAACAAGGATGGCGGCCATAAACTTGAGACCACACAGCCAAACCTAGGGAAAAACATGGAGGAGGACAAGGAAGGGATGCGGGAGAGCCCGGATGCAAGAGGGACGACAGCGTCTTAAAGAGGGCGGCTGTGAAGGAGCCCAGGGGGGCTATGCTGCTCGGCCGGAGTGGACCGATAGGAAGACAGGAATTGAAGGAGGGCATCCTCCACTGAAAAACGTGACACATAATTGCGCATTTGTGTCTTGAATGTGTGGCCAAATCTCTCCACTGCCTCATTCGACTGTGGGTGAAAAGGTGGGGCAAGGACATGGCAGATCCCATGGGTAGAACAAAAATCGCGAAAGTGTTGCGAAGTAAATTGTGGCCCGCTATGTCACCAATGCGGCTGGGAGACTTTCAATAGAAAAAGTCTTTAACAGGAAATGTGTAGTAGCTTCTGCGGACGTGGAGGCCAGGCAAACGAAAAACGGGAAGTATGCGTCATGACTAAAAGCCAAAAGCTGTCTAAGGAGGGCTCCACAAAATTGACATGGAGTCACTCCCAAGGTGCGGACGGAGTGGGACATGGAGAGAGAGATGAGCGAGGAGCTGCTTCTTGGGACGCACAAGAAGAGCATCCTGCTATGAGGTGAGTTATGTTCCCATCTATGCCTGGCCAATATACATGTTGATGGGCGAGCATCTTTGTGCGGTAGGTGCCCGATCTAGAAGATCTAGAATCCGGCAGTGATATGATGCTGGAACTACCACGTGGTGGGAGCATTCTTCTGTAGACAGAAGTAAAATGCCCTTGTAGGCACTAAGGCAGTGGCGAATTGCGTTATAATTGCGGAGATGGTCCCATGCCCCACCCGGAGGATGCTCCAACCAGTCTTGCAGCATCTGGTGAAGGACCCAGAGGACAGCATCAGCAGGCATAGCCTCCCTGCTCCATGAGCTATTGATAGGGAAACTGCCGACTCGTCTACTGCAAAACACAAAAGCTCTTCTGCATCACAGATTGGGTCAGGGCCTACCGGGAGGTGCGATAGGGCGTCGGCATTGGCATGATGAGCCATTGACTGATACTGTACATTGTAATGAAAACAGGGGAGGTAAAAGGCCCAGCATTGGAGACAATGGGCCGTGTTGTCCAGAAGAGCTGCCGATGGATGTAACATAGACACTAGTGGGCAGTGGTCTGTGTATAGGGTGAATTTGGACCCATAGAGATAAACATAATTTTTTTAGAGCAAAAACGATTGCTAGGGCCTCCTTGTCCACCTGGGAATGCCGGCGCAGCATCTCCATAAGAGTTTTAGGTGCAAACACGAACAGGTGTTCCAATCCATCTCGGAATCAATGTGCTAGCACCACCCCACACTGTACTGGGAGGCATCTGCTGCCATCATAAGCAGAACCCCTGGGGTGTATGCAGCGAGGCATGGAGCCTCAAGAAGAGCCACTTTAAGTGAGTGAAAATCCCACTTACAAGCCTTAGTCCAGTGTAATGTGACACCCTTATGCAGCAACTGGTGAGCCACTGTGGCTGCCTGTCTGAGGAAATGGTGATAACAGATGATCTTGCCCAGGAATACTTGAAGTTCTTCAACGGAAGGAGGATGGGGAAGATCTGTGACCACATGCACGTGATTGGCCACGGAGCGCACCCCTGACTGGATACATTGCAGCCCAAGTACTCAATAGATAGTTGGAGGAAAGACGATTTCTGGAAATCACAGCAGAGGCAAATCTCCTCCAAAATGGAAAACAAGGAGCGGAGGTTGGCAATATGGTCAGCAGCTGTGGACCCTGTCACCACAATATCATCCAAGTTAGTTCACGCAACAGGAAACGGTGCTAGCAACTGCTCCAAAAATACTGAAAGATTGCTGGGGCACTGGCCACCCCAAATGGCAACCTCTGATATTGATACAGGCCAAAAGCTGTAGAAATTACCAGCGCCTGCTTGGAGGCATCATCTAAAGGCAACTGGAGATAAGCCTCTGCCAGATGTATCATCGAAAAATACTGACCCCCTGACAGCTGATCTATCAATTCCACTGGGCTAGGCATTGGGAAAGAATCAATGATGGAGTTCGAATGTACAGGTTTATTAAAGTCACCACATAAGTTCGGGGCCCCAGAGGGCTTGCATATAACAACTAGAGGTGAGGGGCACTCGTTTGCTGTGACAGGAAGCAAAATACTCTCTGCCGTCAGGTGATTTAATTCGGTTTTAACAGCACTGCGGAGGGCGATTGGGAGGGCCCAAGCCCAACAGCAGACGGGGCGAGTTGTATTTTTAAGTGTGATAGAACCCCGAAAATTCTTAGCACACCCCAGACGCAGCACAAACAAGGACGAGAATTCCGCCCGTAGCTGTGTGAGACTCTCGTATGCAATTTGATCGGAAACCAAGCAGACAGCATCAGTAATAGTAAAGCCAAAAGCATGGAAAGTGATGAGGCCAAAGATATTCGTAGCCATTACACTGTTTATGACCACAAACGGCACAACGCATCGGACTTTCTGATATGTAGCTAAGGCGACAAACGACCCCAAAAGTGGAATAGGGTGGCTTCCATGCCCAACCAATGCACGAGGCACTGGACATAAAGTGGGGGAGCCTAATGCTTGATGAGTAGCAGAACTTGGAGGTGATGTCATCACGTCCATGGCCACTTTAAGCGTGACAAGTTTTCGCAAAATGCACAGGTCAATAAACAATTTCGGTGGCTGTAAGCTGATGGCAGCGACCTTATTAATATCCATGGGTGACGTGCCGAAATGACAAGGGTGAAAGGTCCCTGAACAGAGGGGCGACACACTCAGGCGATGTGTCAGAATTTTCCACAACGATTACACGTGGCCCATCTGTGTGGACACGATAGCCAACAATGGGACACCCCACATGAAAGACAAGAATTCAGCTTGCTCTCTGAAGCAGATTATGTGTGTTGCCTTTGCCTTTCCTCCCCCCCCCCCCCGCCCGTACGATACAGGTGGGTGCCACGGCGTCGGAAGGGAGGGAGGGGAGGGCGACGCCACAACAGCCATTGAGGAACCCAGCGCCGCTGATAACTGGACCGAATCAGCAATGGAGGACACCTTCCCCCAAGTGGAAAGTTGACTCCCCACGGTCTCAGAAACTTCACAGTACGCAAAACCTCTGCTAATAAGGGATTGTCTGATTGAAGAGCCTGCTTGTAAACGTCCAGGTCGAGAGCAAAACAAATCAAAACATTGCGGTCCATAGAGTCTGCATACGAATCACCATGGGGTTCAGACCGAAACAGACAATGACAGGCCAGCCCCTGCAGTTCTCTGGCCCAGGCGTGGTACGATTGACCTGGCTGTTTATGCGAATGGTAGAAGGATTTGCGGCCGACACCACATCAGAGTGGCGGTGTCAATATGCCACAAAGAGAGAACAGATATCCAAAACGGAAAGGGACACTTGTGTCTGAAGCGGCGCCAAATTGGCCAGCAATCGACCAAGACGAGGCGAGAGCCACGTAAGGAAATAAGCTTTTTGCCTACCTGCATCATACACACCTGGAAAGCTACGAAGCGTTGTCGGAAACACTGTTCGTAGTTGGACCAATCCTCAGCATTGTTGTCAAAGTGAGGAAACGAGGGAATGGGCACAGAAGACCGCAACCCGACATGTTTTGTCACATCCCTAGTCATGGTGTCAATATACGCTGTGAGGGGAGCATTCTGTTGAGCCAAAACTTCTGGTAATGACTGAAGATTCGTCAGCAAATCACTAAGTTGCTCTGCCATGACTGTGGCTGGAAGATCACGCTACCATAAACCTCGTCGCCACTAAAGTGAACGTCATTTCTCACAAACACTTTATTGAACGTTCCGAGTGACTGCCAGCCACTTGGCAGTGCGCTGCTGGCAGATGATGCGCAGCTCATGTCAGCTGTCCTAGGCGGCCGTCACCTCCCATGGCTAGGCCGTGAAATAACACGGTCGGGCTGACGCAAGACAACGGAGCATAATACGGGTGCGCGTGATCTAAATGGCTCACTAGGTCATAACACTTTACTTCATCAGACTTGTGTAACAACTCGTCCATGTTCTCCAGGTGATCTGTTTCCATTTCCAGGAATTTGTTCAGGTGTCTAGAATCCAAAACCAACCGTATGTCGCCATTATTCTTGGATATCTTAATGACCAGGTTGTTGTATCACTTTTTTCCCTCTCAATGATCTTTCATTTCTCCATTTTCTCCAGCTCCTTCTCCAAAGCTTTCCGCTTGGCTATTGGCACATCATATGATTTGATGTAGAAAGGTTCATGACGTCTCACTTTCAGTTTGCATTCATAATTCTTCACTCTTCCCGGCCTATCGTCAAATACGTCATATTAATCCTACAAAAACTTCTTTCAGTTGTGCCTTCTGTTCAGGGTTCAGTTTCTCAGCTTCCTTTACTTTTGTTTCTACTACACTGTTGTAGTCTTCATCTTCTAAATCCTGTCGTTCCTCATAATGTTTCCCAAACAGTGCCCCTGGTCTCGAAACTTCACTTCTTCGAATCAGTTACTTACATTATCGTGGGGCCAAATTATCATGTGGGTGTTGTATCCTGCTTTAGATTTGGGATCAATAAAATTAATCCATCTATTCTGCCAGTCAAATGACATCTGAGCTTTGGCTATCCAGTCAACTTCGTAGTACTGACTCATTCAGGTATGACAAGACATCCCTGAGTAAACTCTACTTCTCCTATAGAAAATGCCAACAACACTTGTCTATTAACTAATTTGCTATACCCTCCAGTAGCTCCTTTACTTTTTACACCAACTACTGGCATTTCAACAAAATCAGGGATCTGCTTAATTAGGTCTCTAAACTTGGCTGAAAGCCACTGATTGGTCTTCCTGTGTCTACAAGAGCAATTACTCTCCAAAATTTCTTCAGCTTTATTGCTACATGTGGACTTCCTAGTTGATCTGATTCCTCCTCTTCTTCATCTTCTACAACTCTGTCAAAAGCCATATTCCTTTCATCTTTGGGGTCAGGTTGTATGTTATAGAGATCCACACCAAGTTGTTTTACACAGTCTTTAGCGCTATGCACATACTTATTACCATGGTTCTTGGTTCTTATTATTGTAGGACACATTAACTCATTGATTTGTTTCTGCACACAAGGGTTCAAGTTTCTTCCCAATCTTATCTTTCTTACTGTAATTCTTGTACTGGTTCCGTACTTCTTGAAGGATTTTTTTCTCAATATTCTCCTTATTACAATTTCTTGCACTGCATGATGTGCTACTAAGCTATACTGGTAGGATCAGCTTCTCAAGTTCCCTAGAATACATTCATTGCTCCTTCCACGACATTCACCATTCAAAATAACATCTTCTATTACTTCCACATACACCATACCATCTAATTCTTCAATATCTTTAACATTAACATCATCTTCAATCACGTCACAAGTATCAGCAACTTCAACAGTATCTTCAATAACAGCCTCATCATCTTCAGCTATATCATAAGCATCTGCGATTCCAACATCTTCTAAAACAACCTCTTCTTCATCAACAGTAAGGACATCTTCAACATCAATAGCAACATTTTCCTGATCCTCAATCCTACCATCCAGTTGAACAGTGCTATCCAACAGTTTGCTTCATCTTCAATCTCACTATTCATCAGTATACTTAAACCAAATATATCACAACTGTTGTTACTATCTTATTTACAAATGCTAGTAGTGTCCAAATATTCTTCATGTAAAATTACATTTTCAGGTTGTTCCTGCTTCCCAAATACTTCTGGGCCACATTGGCAATCCACGGAATGAACGATCTGATCAGCTGGCCAAGAAGGCCATCGCCTTCCAGCGTCTGGATATTGGTACCCCAGAAAGGGACATCCACTTGGGTCTGCACCGCAAGATATTCATGGCCTGGAACTCAGAATGGTTGACATTGAGCACGCGCAACAAGCTCCGTGCGATCAAGTCTTCGACAGCAGCTAGGAAGACTTCTCTTAGGCCTTCTTGAAGGGACTCGGTCATCCTCTGTCGCCTGCGTATAGGCCATACACGGCTCACGCACGGCCACCTCTTATGTTGAGAGGACCCGTCAAACTGCCGTTGTGGCGCTCTGTTGACTGTGGTCCACATCTTGGTGGACTGTCCACTTTTAGCTGCTTTGCAGCAGTCATTTAACCTGCCTTCTGCGCTCCCTTTGCGTTTAGCTGACGACGCCCCTATGGTTGACAGTGTTTTAGGTTTTATTCGTGCAACTGGATTTTATCATATGATTTAATGGTGGGTGCCCACCACTTAAACAGTTTTAATCTTCTGTTCCTTTTGTCTTGCCAGCCCTATTTCCAACTGGCAGCTTTAGTGTGTACAGGATGATTGGCTCTTCCACTGCTATCCTAGTGGCCAGCCAGCCATTCTTTTCTGCTGTGATTCTTTAGCACAGTAGACTATTTGGGTCCAATGCTTTGTGGCTTCCCTTCTCCTTTTGTTATGTCATTTTAAGCACATACCACCTTCCTGTACTTCTTGTGTACTGGCTGTGGAATGTTTCGTCTTCAACTGCAAATCACATAATGTGATCTCTTTGATGGTAACAGAGGACTGATAACCCAGCCGTTTAGTCCCCTTTAAAAACTACAACAACTACAATGATCCCTGGCAGGGCCGGCGCAAGCCCACGTGCCGCCCCGTGCGAGCTGTTAAATTGCCGCCCCCTTCCCCGTTTTAACACAAAAAGTATGTGGAATATTTTAAAAACAAATTTGTAGGAAGTGTCATCAATCAATCGCAATTTTTGTTTCTACTTTTCAGATCTACCTAGGTCTCGGCCACTGAGTGGCCAGTCTCGTAGCTTTTAATATGTGCTTACATCTAAACCGTCATGTTGACAGGTACGTTCAGCATGATGGTATAGATGTAAACATAACTCAAAGTATTGAGAATGGCCACACTGTGTCCGAAATCTATGTAGATCCGGAAAATAAAAACAAAAATTGCGACTGATTGGTGGCATTCTCTACAGATTTGTACAAAACAGTCGCTGGGCACCAGCTCAAAAATTGAGTCAAACCTGATAGAAGAAATCCAGCTAATTTTAATAAGCCTTGGGAATTTACAAAAAATGTTCAAATGTTTTGCCTATGGATTTTCGTTTTAGAAGGTGTCAAAATTAACGTTTTGTTTTGTGCGGACGAGAGGGTTTTGTTGCTAAAAGACCATACTTTCTCTGGTTTTCATCAGAATCAAAGCGACTAGTAGTTTATTTAGATGAAACATGGATTCACACGCATTATACAGTAAATAAAGGTTGGCAAAGTGATAGTGTGCTAGTAGTATTGTCAAACAAAGTGCCGGTCAGAGTTTAATTGTTGTTCATGTAGGCGGAGACAGGTGTATCATGGCTCGAAAACCAAAACGTCCGACTATCATTCAGAAAGGGATAGCAAAAATACGTCGAGACCCAACTTATGGCAGGCTTACTACCAATGTCTTTACCCCTTGTAATTACTCGCAGCGTGTTTACCCATTCGGAATACTTCTAGCCATTGTTAAGTGTTGGACATGGCTGACTGTAGTAATGTTGAACCATTTACCTCCATAATGCAGGAAGAATAAGACACTCGGAAACTGCCATTGAAAGGTATAGCAAAATTGTTTCAGGCTTAACATGTAACAGCAGTGTCGAACATTGCATTGGAATTTCCAAATTACATTTCGTCTTCTGCAAAATTAGTTTGAGCAAACGCATGGCTGGCAGCGCTCCACTTACAAGAAAACTTACAAGAATGCTGCTTGCCCCTCTCTGTTCCTTCAGCGTATACACGACGGTGCTGCCACAGTGGCGAGCAAGAAATTAGCCCTTCTCCCTCCCTTTGTCCAACAGGGGCGGCCGGCAGGTGGTCGAGGTGTTATGCCATGCGACTGTTCCCGAAGCCGCTCCCTCCGAGGTTTGGTTTCGAATCCCCTCTTGGGCACGAATGTTGAGTTTGTCAAGGGAGGGAAAACTGGGGGAGGGCGTCAGATTTGCCGCCCCTCGGAAAGTGCCGCCCCGTGCGGCCGCACGTTTCGCACGTGCCTTGCGCCGGCCCTGATCCCTGGTTCTTGCACCAATCGGCTTTGAGCACCGCCTGTGACAGCAGATCATTGGAGTACCTAAGTCAAACGCGAACTTGTATGCACAAGTCCGGCTGCACTGTGCACTTTTGCCATTTCTGTCACACAACAGCAACGGTTAGCTGTACTGTCCCGCAGCGAACTATAATTACTTGGCAACATAGTTACATACCATTTCCACAGCTGGGGCATCTCCCAGCCCAATAGGCGGAACCAGGGGTCATCGTGTTTCGGTCCGACTATAAGCAATAGGCAGTTTGGCTTTCAGGAGGGAGTATCAAATGAGGATGCAATACGTGCATTTATTGACAATGTTTTGCAATCAATAAATGATATTATGATAATTGGAATATTTTGCGACCTGTCAAAAGTTTTTGACAGGTAAGTCATCGAATTCTACTGAATAAAACCAAGACCCTAGGAATGAGTGGAACAGTAGACAAGTGGCTCGAATCCTGCCTTTGTGGTAGAAAACAGAAAGTACCCATTGAAGGACTGAATATTGGCAATGTATCTTCAAACTGGGGAACCACTACCACTGGAGTACACCAAGGCTTGGTACTGGGCCCACTGCTTTTTCTGTTATTTATAAACGATTTATCAATTTGTACAGAACATGGAACAATTACCATCTTTTCTAATGACACCACTGTATCAGTTAATAATCCCTCAGATAATGTGTCAAATGATGTAGTTAATAAGGATTTTACTGCTGTGATAAACTGCTTTAGATATCTATCTACCTAAAAGGGCTAATTATATTAATTTTTTTCTGTGATGCAAATGTTTCCAATGAAATCAGCCTAAACGTGGGTAAACAGAAAATTTTAAAGGTAGAGTCTTTCAAATTTTTGGGTCTGCATATAGACAGCAAACGGAAGTGGCACCACCATATTCTAGAACTCTGTAAAATATTAAACTCAGCTACATTTGCCTTGCTTATCAAATCGGGCACCAGAGAGATGAGCACAATAAAAACAGCATACTTTGGCTACTTCCATCCATGCATAGTCTATGGAATAAAATTCTGGGGAAATCAATCTATAGCAATAAAGGTGTTCTATGCCCAGAAAATAGCTATCAGAATTATGTGTGGAGTACATCCAAGGCACTCGTGCAGAAATCTGTTTAGAGATCTCGAAATTTTCATGACAACAGTTCAATATATTTTTTCACTTGTGTGCTTTGTTTAAAAAAAAAAAATAGCAGTCAATTCAAAATCAATAGTTTGTACTATAATTAATGATAACACCTGTAGGAAATTTGATATTCATTATAACCTGACAAAGTTGCAGAAAGGGGTTCTGTACAGTGGCACCATGATTTTTAATGCCTTCCCACCACAAATTAATGAACTTGTGCTTACACTCCAAGGTTTAAGGAAAATCTCAGGCAGTTCCTCCTAGATGGATCTCATTGTAACATAGATGAATTTTTAATGAAAATGCCTAATATTTTACAAGTATGCCTATATATATATATATTTGTGGCCCTTATGGTGAATTCAACATTCTTTGTTTATGTAAGGGAAATTTAAACACAAATTTATGTATTTTGTAATGCTAAAATTTATTTTTGTGGCCCTTACAGTGGATTGAACATTCTTTGATTATGTAAGTAATTTAAACTCAAATTTATGTATATCATAAAACGGGGTGACTTTTGACACTTTTTATGTTTCCTTAGCTTTTTCTCTGAGTCCATGCATCTTATGAAAAGAATATGTATATCAAAATTTAGGTCTGGATCAGTAGATTACATTTATGTATCAAATATTATCTTACATTTCGTCATTTATTTTTAATTTAATTTTTTGTTCGTGTCCAAAGTCACCTCACAGGGTGGGGTGACTTGGTACACATACAAATTTTTTTCCACAAAACTGCATTCACCTCACCAAAGAGGTGACTGGGGACAGTGAAAATGTTTTTCTTTTTTCATTTTAAATATATGATACCAATTTTAGTGTATTTTAAGATGAAATAATCAAAATTATGATGTATTAAAATTAAAACAAATGTTAAAAAATCAAAAAAGAAATTTTTATGATATTTATTGTCTTAAAATAGTGTTTCACATATAAAAGTACAAAAATGAATTGTTTCATGTTCTTTTAATCGCAGTAATTAGATTTTTTCACATTATCACTCTGCAGTTTCAAGCAGGAACTTGTAATGACCACAATGAACAAAGAAGGGAAAACGTTTGCACAGAACTTGAGAAATAGAAACTTCTTGAATGTCTTCTTCATTTGGAAAAACATAAATGTTATAACATTACAGGATCGATGGTCGAGCGTAGTGTTGTGGGATCGATATTCAACTATTTGAATATCGATGACCATATAATCGATAGGCAAAAGGAAACTGCTCGGTTGTATTAATGCGCCACATCCTATAGTAAAAATATTGTAAAATAATCAGAAAATAAATTGAGTTTGTTAATTGCAAGTAGATTTGGCACATATATATACATTTTAGATCTATGCAATACTTTTAAGAATGTGAAATTGTATTATTTAATGTGGGAACTATTTTATATAAAAAAAGGGGTATGTAGCGCGGTACCCAAAAACGGGTGCTCGCGGTCTTTTCCGTTGAGCGGTTGGTGTCTGAACACGAATTAAAAAGTATGTCTTGAAGTTGGTGATTTTCCTTTCTTTTGGCCACACCACCTGCACATAACTGAATATCTATATAAACGCTAACGCTGACCTGATGTTGCATTTCCCCTAGCGAGTCGAAAGCAATACAAAGTTTTGCCGATTTTGTAAATTGCGACAGTTAGTGTTAGAATGTGTGATTGATTTTGAGACTTTCTCATAAATGAAGTTTTCACTTTGGAATCTTTAATAGCCAATATTTTCACTATGCATGTTTTCAGATCCTCTTAACCTAACCATAAAACAATAATCAAATACTAATAATGACACCAATGTGTATAAGAAACACCAAAACTTCATTTTAATGCACTTTTGTTCATACAATTCTCTTTAATTAAGAATAATGAAAGTTTGTGAAAATCAACATGTCCCAAGTCACCCCAAGTTTGCTATCATTTTGAATTTTTCAATCCTAAATAAGGGGCCTATATTTGTATCTTTATGTGCTTATTATTAAAGATAGAAGTGGGGATTTCATTTAAACATTAACCACATTTCCACTACTAATCCATAGCAACCAACAGGCCTCCTTATTTCACTATCCTTTATTTGTTAATATTTTGACAATTTTCAATTATATGAAAGTAGTACTTACATTGATAACAAGTTGTTCCCTTCAACCCAACCTAAGGACATCAACACACCATCAAACAAATGGTAACAAGCAGCAAAACACAGTTCTGGCCACCCACTGCAGCGAACATAATAAAATACCAAAACACTGTCTAAATGTCCCAAGTCACCCCACTGTCCCAAATTACCACATTTTACGGTATCTGTATTTTGTAAGGATGCTTAAATCTCTTTGTGGCCCTCATGGTGGACTCAACATTCTTTCTTTATTTAAGTGTAATTTAACCTGGAAATGTATGTATATCCGTATACTCCTTCTGAAGTCTAGTATTTAATGTTATATGATGAACTACACAATTTCTGTCATTTATATGATACAAACATAGTACTAGGAAAAAAGAGAAACATTCTACATCCAGAGACACGTCCTTATGTGGATCTATGTAACACGAAATAAATAAATAAAATGGAGTCCCGGGGACTGGGAGGACTTGTTCATATGCACTAAATAGTGGTGTATGATTAAAAAATAATTTTGAACAATACAATAAAATCTTCTTTGCATATACTTCGGTTTATCTGAAAGTACAGTGTGGTATAACAGAATGATGGTAAAATTATGTAGTTATGTACACAAACTTTCATGTAGTTTTACTTCAAAACATTGTATACTGCTTTTCGTCTCTTGGGAGTAAAAAGGCACATAAATATTAGTGCTGAATTTCCTGTGGTAAATTTTATGTACCCAAAAGAGTGACCCATTGCTAAACATCTGAGTGTCACTGTTGGGCATTCTTCTGTTCAAATGTTTCTTGTGACCATTGTATCTGTTTTGCTAATTTTATTCGTAATCAAATCCAAAAAATGTTAAAATATACATAATCCACCTGTAAATGTTTTTGAAATCATCAGGGAATTACTCGTGCATTTAAATAAGTAAAAGCAAATGACTATAGCAGTGCCTGCATACTTTCACTCAGAGACATCACTTTGATTTCTTTCAGCTTTTTACAAGTGCATTCCACATTCCAGTTGCAGTAATCATACGAATACAGTTCCTTTCCACTTGCAACATGTTGACTTGTCATTGTGCTACAAAGAGCTGTCGGAATGCCCCAAACGCTAGGAGCCACACATAACTGTGCAGCGAGTGGCTTATACCTGTGCATGGTAGAGTCCACCTGCCACTTCACATGCCAAGCCACAGTTTTGGTAGCGTTCTTGCTGACCAGTAGGTGGAAGCAATCAGGTGCACCCATGTAAATGCCACTATTGCCTAGTTGGCAGTCTCAATTCACTATATCCTTAAAACTTTCGTCCCCACACTCCACAAAATCCAGAAGCAAAAAAAAAAAAAAAAAAAAAAAAAAAAAAAAAAAAACTTTCCATCAAAATAATAAGTTTCACAGACGTTTGCTCTATCCAAAGGACTACAGTCTCAGCCTGACGCCTGCATTAAAGCGTAACGAAAACTTACATTACTCCTCTCGATCCTTAGAGTAGAAACACTTCTTTGCCACAAAATCCTTCAACGAAAGCCAACTTAATGTAAACAGTAAATCCTACCTCTCCCTGTGCCTACCATCATTCACACCTGCCATCCCTCATCAAACTGCCACCTAGTCACCCTCCAGAAATTTCTTACCTCCATCTTGAGCATCATCATCATTAAGGTCCATTCCTAAGAACACCAACCCTTAAGCAGAAGATAGGACTGCCATACACAACCACAAAATAGATCCTTCCTGTTTACACAGGTCTCTGCCAACTGTCTGACTCGTCCAACTACAAGCTATGCCAGAATTATCCCAAGACAATAGACCAAGATAACGCCCAATTCCTGGTGAAATCCTTAGGCCCTTATGAGAACATTGCTGATTCCATCTTCCTTCTCACCCTACAATACTCTACACTTCTACATACTTCTCAAAGTCCAAAAATTGCATGCTTATGTAATATTGTCATTGTTGTGCGACTGAATTCATGATTTAATGTCACAAAGGACACAGTACATGGAAAGGCATAGAGTAAAACAGAAGTTATATCTAGAGTTCCCCTTTATTGTTCCTCATCTTTCTAAACAATTTAGGAGACAATCTGAGCAGCTCTGTTCACGGACGAAGCTGTTATTTATTGGTTAGTAACGTAACCAGGAGATCAAAACCAATCGCAAAATTATTTTAATAAGCTATCTGTCTGGTTCGAAAAATGGCAATTGACCCTAAATAATGAAAAGTGTAAAGTCATACATGAGCACTAAAAGAAATCCGTTAAACTTAATTTACATCATAAATCTGTCTAATCTAAAGGCCATAAATTCTACAAAATACCTAGAAATTACGAACAACGTTAACTGGAAAGAATGCATGAAAAATATTGTGGGAAAGGCGAACCAAAGGCTATGTTTCATTGGCAGAACACTTAGACGATGCAACAGTGCTGCTAAAGAAACGGCCTAGACTACACTTGTCCGTCATATTTTGGTGTTCTTCTGCGCGTCGTGGGAACCTCAGTAGGTAGGCCTGCTAGAGGATATAGAGAAAGTTCAGAGAAGGGCAGTTCATTTTCTATTATCGCGATATTTAGAATCACGGAATGTATGAGTTGGGGTGGAAAACTGGAAATCACTAAAAGAATGGAGTTATTCGTTGCAGCGAGATTTATTTTCGAAAGTTCTTTCATCAACTTTCTCTTCCAAATGCGGAACATATGTTGTTATCAGCCACCTACATAGGGAGACATGATCATCGTATTAAATTAGAGAAATCAGATCGGAAACTGAAAGATTTAGGTCATTATATCTACCGTGCACTTCTAGAGAAATGGGTCAGTACAGAAATTTTATGAAAGCAGTTCATTGAATACTAGGCCAGGCACTTAAATATGATTTACAGAGTAAATATGTATATGTAGAAACCTAATTATCCTGGATGCTCAGTTGTGCCTGGTCATTGTCTACCCACCGAAAGAATTTTGACCCATATTGACCAACACCTCCAACAAACTTGCCAAAATCTAGCGTACTACATCAAAGATACCAACCACTTCCTTCACAGATTCTCTATCATTCATAACCCTTTATCTTCTGGATTAAGTTGATGCCATCTCCTTTTATACCAAAGTCACTCATGCCCTTGGTCTTGTCACTTTTAAACATTACCTCCCCAATGTCCCTCAAAATCTTTTCTAAAATGTAACTATTCTCTTAAGAAGGAAATGCATACTAATATATCTGCAGCACATCTTCGGATACTCTTATGGTAAACTTTTATGCCAACTTGTTTACAAGCCATCTAGAGGAAACATTCATAGTTTACAGAAACAGTAATTCCTGACTTAGTTCTGGATCAGTGATGATGTCTTCTGAGAAGCACTCAGGACCAAGATACCCTATCTCATTCTTTTACAACCTCAACTGTCCCTCTCTGATCTGCTTCATCTGGTCATCCTCAAACCAACGTGACACCTTCCTGGATGTTGGCTTCCACCTTTCTGATGGTGCCATCCACTCCTCTGGCCACATTAGAATCACTGATCACCATGAGTTCCTGCATTTCGACAGCTATCATCCCTTCCTCACCATAAACTCCCTCGTTCATAACTTGGCTACCCATGGACATTGTGTGTGTTGTGGAAAGAACCCCATTGCCAATTATATTCAAGGTCTCACAAAGACCTTCACATGTAGGCACTATCCCATACCCTTCTCCTCCCCCCCCCCCTTAATCCAAGAACAGATTTCCTGTGCCATATCATGGCAGACTGACATTCCTCTCATATTCCCAAAATTATTCCCACTGATTCATCACCCAGACCACCCCAGCGTGAAACAGATGAATCACATCAGGGCTTGATTATTGATCATTAATTCTTCCCAATATCCTCCCCATCCTACCTCAAATGATTTTCCATTACCCATCCAACCTACACAACAGCCTAGTGAAATCTGTATACTCCTCTCATTCCAAACGTTTGCCACAGGAACCATACTACTGTGGAACACCTAGGTTCAAGACCTATGTAATCCCCATCTTTACCTACCACAGTCGTTGCACGGGCTTCTCCTCGTCCATCATAAGAACGACAACCTGTGAAAGCAGCCATATCATATACAAACTCTGCTTCAGTCAATACACCGCTTTTTACGTTCGTATGACGACCATCCAGCTGTCCATCAGGATTCATGGGCACCACTAAAACCATGGTCAAGAACAATGATGGCACAACTTGCAGCTGAGCACAACATACTTGATTTCAACAGCTGATACACAACCTAGGTTATCTGGAGTTTCCCCTCCACTATCACCATCTCTGAACTATGGAGATGGTAGCTTTCATGAAAGTACATTCTTCGCTCACATAACCATCCAAAGCATCAACCTCCGGAAACCCATGGTCCCCACAACCCCCGACTCAATATTTTGCTCTTCCTCCATCCTGCCATCATCATCCTGTTCACCTGTTTACTGCACCCTCTGCGACTAAGCGAAGTGGCGCAATGGTTAGCACACTGGACTCAAATCTGGAGGACAGAGGTTGAAATACGCCTCCCCTATCTAGATTTTGGTTTGCCTTGATTTTCTTAAATCACTCATGACAAATGTGGGGGTGGATCCTTTGATAGGGTATGTCCGATTTCCGACCCCTTCTTTGACAAAAGCAATCCTAGCCTTTGCTTCATCTCTAATGACCACATTGTCGATGGGACGTTGCACCCTAATACTTCTTTTTCCACACACCATGGCTCCATATCCCCAACACCTATTTATTTCACAAGCCAAGAAGCCCTTCCACCTGCCATTCCTCTCTCCCCACTACCATTACTAGCATGTTAGTGCTGATAAGTGCATATGGTTCCGCATTTTATGTGTCTGCCTACCACCATGCAGCTCAATAAGTATTTTTCGAGTGTTGTGTAGGCGTATGGCAAAAACTGATTTGTCAACGTTAGTACTAACAAGCTTCACTATTTTGGAAGATGCACCAAAGGTAGGCTAACTACCTCCAGCGCTTTATTTCTCATATCTTTCCCAATATCACCGATAACTTCTAGTAAGACAAAAGAATGATTTGTATTTACAGATTATTATGACGCTTCTTCGTTTCTACAACAATTTTACTGTCTTATTAATTCATCCTTTTGGAAGCGTATTAAAATTTCAAATGTGTTGCCTCCTGAAACCTCTCTCGAACCAGCAAGAAAACTGCTTCCGGAAGTGGAAACGACTTTGCGTTTGTTGTATCAATTGTGGTAGACGCTATTTCGATAAGAAAAATGTAAGCATAAAAAATTTTGGGCGCTAAGTCCGTAAATGTTTTGAACAAACCTCGTATGCTGCCTTAAAGAACGGTAGATGCTTTCATATTTATAACTTTTTAAGGGGTCCACACGTAACTGCTTGCTTGGTAGAAACGCTTGCACATGCGTGATTGAGTGTGTGTAGGATAAATTTAGTCGACCCAACGAGCTAGAATTTCATAGAGTGGCGATAGGTCCGCCATATTTGAAGCAAACTGAACTGGCGTCAGCCATGTTATTTGGGGTATCGGCTGACAGCTGGTATGCCACATCTACTCGAGAATTTTATCTATTTACAGTTACACGTTTTAAATATAGACTTACTATTTAATATGGATGTGCAACAAGTTCTGTCAGACTTTATCGAAGTTGCCGATTGATGAGATGTAATATATTCTCTAAAAATACTGTATTGAAATATCATGAACCTGTCAGTAATAGAGTTCAGTTCGAAGTATAACAGTTAGCTGAGGTTTGCAGTAACAACGAAAGTTCCACTTTGGAAAGATTTGTGTTGATTCCGCGAAACATTCAGTGAACAGTAATTGTTACGACAAACACTCATGACCACGGATCTGCATCTGTTGTTTGAAGGAAATGCAGTCCTGGGAGGAAAGAAGGAAGAAAGAGTGCATCAGCTTGGGGCCCCATGCTCACCACGCACATACAAAAGACCTGAGAGCCCCCTGGGGTTTGCATCTGTTAACGTGTGTAACAACTGCTTTCATAAAGTCTAGTATACGTTTATCTTGTGTTTACTAAATGCATTAAGTCTACAAACTTGTACTGTCCAAGTGTTTGGTTGTGAAGTTTGGTGGACGAAAGTTGAGTATAAAAACGAAAGTGACTACAAAATTCTGCACTTAAAATGCGCCTTCCTCATCTGCCACAATAACATTCCACGTCGAAATATGGTGTCGTTAATAACTTTCCATGTTGTCATGCTAAAACAAGTAACGTTTGGTACGTGAAATTTGAGTACAAAGACGAAAGTGACAACATAATACTGCAATAAAAATGCGCCTGGGTCAGCTGCCACAAAAGCATTCCACACTGAAATAACGTGTCATTAATAACGTTCGTTGTTGCCACACTGAAATAAGTACAAATTTGTTGTAAAGAACACAGACATATACAAGTGAAAAAATTCTGGCTGTTACTATTGTTCCACACTTTGCACTGGTTACATGTCAATCATGCTCGATCAGTTATTGTCAGCAACAAATAAAAATATTTTTAAAGAAGGTGTAGACATTAAAAAGTGTGTTTTCATCGACCAGAGGAGCAACAGAAGAATAAATATCTGAAAAACGCAACACTAGATAGAAAACTGCGCATTTTTTTAAAATGGTGTGTACTTCAAGGGAATTGCAGGATAGGTCATCTGAAACTCCACTCTTGGGGCAGCTTAAATGCCAAGTTTGTCCAAGTATAGACAGTCTGAGCTCAAACAAGGCAAAACATTTGGTGTTCTGCATGAAGAATTTGTCATTTCATCACTTCGATTTGTGCATTTACATGTTGAACACACTTTAGACATATTTCAGCAGCAAAAATTGCACAAACAAGACACACTAAATACAACACTTCAAGCTCAACAACAACATACAATAGACAGACTCCTGTCAAGTGTACTGACAGGTTGCCGCAAAGAGAGCTGTAACTGGTGTGTCAGAGACTATGAAATTTAAGCTCGTTGAGTCAACCCAAAGACGTTGTAAAAAATAACTAGACTCACTAACGGCGATGCTGTCGCATGATAATTTGAACCTAGGCTGGCCGCCATGATAGTAGTAAACGTCAGATGAATAGGAGTATTGTTATGAGATAAATCGTGTATTATATAGCTACTGCGGTATATATACCCAATTCATAGTCACGTCTGTATTATTTAACTATAGCAGTGAATATAAAGCATGATGGTGAAGTGCTGCTCAGCGTTCACCTGCACAAATCGATTTAAGAAAGAAACAAAAGGAACGAATACTGTCTTCCCATTTATATTTTTCAGGAATACAAGTAACCCTACTAGTTGTGTTCAGAGATAGTTACTCTTGTTTAACAGGCTAGCAGTCAAGAGAATATAAATAACAGGCTTTTACAGTACTGGTAGCTCTTAAAAACGAGCTACTTTAGGCGGTACTGGTGGACAAGAAGTTCAAAAAGTTTCATTTTATGATGTAAAATGATTATTGGGGGCATGAGATCAGTTACCTCACTGCAGTTAGAATTTTTACTTAGGAAATTAATATAGCAACTTGTAACACAGAATTTAAAAGTCATCTGCTTTACATATAGGTCTAACAACTGAAAGGGGTTTGCAGAGCTGTGTATAGTTCCATATATGAATGACACATAGCTCTCTGGATGAAATTGTGAAGTTAAACCCTATGATGACAGTTTCTGACTTTTGAGCAGTTCATGCTACTGTGAGGTATTTGGCTTACAGCGTTAAAAATGCTAATATTTGTGGTAAATGCCCTAATGCTAATGTTATGTGCACATAGTTAAAAAGCTATGGCACACTTCGCGTTCTTAAAAGAATTTGGTACTGGCTGGTTGCTGTATTCACAAGGTAAGAAACTATTTTACAGTTATGTAACTGATCGGATATTTCATTTCCAGAGTCTATTTTTAACATTATCTGTTTCAGGCAGCCCTGTTTTATTTTTTGATGTTACAAAATATCTAATTTTTGGAGAATACAGCAGGTACTCAAGCAAAGGCGTAAAGTGTTGTGAAACTCTTCCGAAATTAATGGTTGTACAAACAGTTTCTCCATAGTAGAAAATACTGAGAAAGTACCAAAAACCGTGTCTGACGATAAATTCCGTTCATATGCTGCACTTAGAACGCTAAAAAGCTAAATCTTATAATTTGGTTTGGTTAGGAAGAAAAGCTGTTGGCCGATTTCTACATCGATGTGTAATAAATTTAGACACAACCGATAGTTGCTGAATATTCAAAGAGTCTGAAGCTGTTTTGTAGTTATGAGACATAGGTTTCGCAACTTAACTGGAATGAATACAAACGCTAATCAAAAGAGTCTTATGTACATTTAAAGTTCGCGCGGAAGTTTGCCACCATAATGGCTGCCAAGGCGCTCTTCAATTTGCCCGCTGTTCGCGGTCGGCCGCTTACGGACTTCTGGGGTCTTGAGTCAGCCACAGGCCTGTGCAAACGTTCAAGCATGTGCATGATGGAGTGTGTGTCGCAAGATCAAGGGAGCTTGTATAAGCATGTGGTACCATTGATTGGTACCATTTTTATTTGCCACTGTTAAATTACATTCTGCACAAATATTGTACTGTCATGCAGGGCAAGTCAAAGAATATTAGTATTACATGGGTAAAAAGAAGAAGAAAAACTATTTCATTCATCAAAATCAAAATGTTTAATTCGTGATTTAAATAATAAAACACTGCCTTAGTATTATTTTTTTCAAGTCTAGGAAGATGCCTTTGGGGAATTTATTGTAATTGTCAGTTATAAATACTGGATGATCAAAACCTCAGTATAAATTTGAAAACTTAATAAATCACGGCTTAATGTAGATAGAAAGGTAAAAATTGACACACATACTTGGAATGACATGGAGTTTTATGACAAAAGAAGTACAAAAAATGTGCGATAGATGGCGCTGGACAGCAAAACGTCAGTGACTGCGCAAGAAAATCGTGTATAAAAAAATGTAGCTGTAATGAGAGGGAGAATCAGATGTACCAGCAGTCGCAGCATGTTGACGTCACCTGAAAAGGCGCTTTTAGTGAGCTGTATTATCAGAATGGGGAATGTGCTAGTTCAGCGTTAGGATCCTATCGCCATAGGAAGGGGATTCGAACGGGTAAAGGTCCGTTGACAAATGCAGCTGTGGCGAGTATGATTTCGAAGTTCGAAGCCACGGGTTGTTTAGACGAGAGAGCCTGTAGTGGCCGACCGAGCACATGGCGTAATGCTGCTCAAACAGTTCAGGAAAAAATAGAGACTAGCGGGTTCGTCTATGCACGGGGAAGACAGCGCACGTGCAGTCGCACGTCGCACCGGCATGTCATACACTACTGTTTGGTTGGCACTTAGGCGTACCCTCCAATGCTATCTTTACAAAATCCATCGGCACAATGAACTGTTACCTGGCGATTTACCGTACTGAGGCGGAGGTCATTTGCGGTGTGGGCGTTTCAAAAGATGGTGGAAGATGACGATTGGTTTAGTAACGTGTTGTGGACCGACGAAGCTCATTTCACGCTCCGAGGGTCTGTCAACGCCTACAACTGCAGAGTTTGGGATACCGAAAATCCTAGAACTGTCGTAGAAACAATGCACGACGAGAAAGTCACGGTATGGGTTCGATTTACCACATCTACTGTTATCGGGCCTTTTTTCGAGAAGGAACTGCGTGATTCTGGTTTTGTAACTGCTACTATGACGGGTGAGAGGTACGCCGATATGTTACAGGATCGCATCATCCCCAGCCTGGCTGATAAACACCTGCTGGAACGTACGATTTTTATGCACGATGGCACTCCACCACATATTGCTAGACGTGTGAAAGATCTCTTGCGCGCGTCGTTTGGTGATGATCGTGTGCTCAGCCGCCACTTCCGTCATGCTTGGCCTCCCAGGTCCCCAGACCTCAGTCCGTGTGATTATTGGCTTCGGGGTATCCTGAAGTCGCAAGTGCATCGTGATCGACCGACATCTCTAAGGATTTCTGAAAGACAACATCCGACGCCAATGCCTCACCATAACTCCGGACATCTTTTACAGTGCTGTTCACAACATTATTTCTCAGCTACAGCTATGGTAGAGGAATGATGGTGAATATATTGAGCATTTCTTGTAAAGAACATCATCTTTGCTTCGTCTTAATTTGTTATGCTAATTATTGCTTTTCTGATTAGATGAAGCGCCATCTGTCGGATATTTTTTGAATATTTTTGGGGTTGTTCTTCTTCCACTTTTTTTCTTTTTTTGCTAAAAAACCCCATGTCATTCCAAGCAAGTGTGTCAATTTTTACCTCTCTATCTACATTATGCCGTGATTTATTAAGTTTTCCAATTTATACTGACTTTTTGATCATCCGGTATTTACAGAAGTGTTTTCTATTGGTGTTATTCTGCCTCTTTTGCACTGTTGTGTTTTTGGGGTTATGGACAATTAGAAAATAGGAATGAATAAATCTTCAAAAATTCCTTACATGCTAATGTTAGAAAATGTATTTTTGTCTATCCACTTCCAGGTATCGATATTGTGCCCCCTCCATTACGCAGAAAACAAAAATTTATTATGTGCGATTTTTCGATTGCATTATTACCTAAAAAAAACGTCTACAGCGCAAGAGAGGCGGAACAACATATCTGGAAACATCTGGCAAAATACTTACGTAAATATTTGCACTTTACATGCTAAGCAAGAACAATTACGTAACTGGTACACGTTTCATTATTTAAATCACGAAAAACAACAGCGAGGAAATAATATTTTCGTTCTATAAACTCTCTGTATAACGTGATCACGCTTCCTCTTTTTTTATGTTTTGAATTTTTTCTCACATAAACACATCGATATTTAATCTAAATTGCTGGCAAAGAAACTGATGCTTGTACAAGCAGGCATGATGCGTTTGAAGGCATGAGGAATTTGGGCATACTTCTGTAAGCACGCTTGTGAAAGAGTTGTTGTCAATCATGTAATTATATGTGTTATCGCCTATACATTAACTTCTTTATCATGCGTTCAAATCTCCAATAATAATAATATGTGAATATAGAAAATTAAGAGCTACCAAATTCAGACCTGTGTACTGATTAGGTGTTATTTTAGATTTTTTTTAAGACTCCCTTTTTTTTCTAACTTCGCTTTCTTTTCATCTTTTCACATAGTCACAGCAACGAAGGGTACTGATTTGAATGCTGTTAATGCTGTATTTTCCCCATGTTTTCACGTTTACGCGAATTCTTTCATTTACTGTCCCTGTCTTTTAATAATCGAGTGAGAAAGATAGAACACCGCAGGAATAGCCGTGCCTAAGGCGCCATTCCGCGGAGCGCGCGGCTGCTTCCCGCCGGATGTTCGAGTCCTCCCTCGAGCATAGATGTATATGTGTGTGCGTGTGTTTGTGTGTGTGTTGTTCTTAGCATAAGTTAGTTTAAGTACTTTGTGTGTGAACCTCCTTGGTTTGTGTGGGTAAAAAATTGTTGATTTGTTTTGATGGATAGGATGTGTGAGTGCTGCGTACGGACGCAGGAGGAGCTGGCCGCTGTTCGCGAGCATCTGAGCGCGCTGTTGGCCGCGGTCAGCCGTCTTCAGGCTATTGCCTCGGAGTGTTGGCGGCAGTGGGGGCTCTGGTGCGTAGCATGGGACACCACAGGTGTTACATGCTTCACCCACGGTCCCTGCTGTTGGGACATCGCGCGTGCCGGACGCGGTTGAGCCACCCTCTCCTCAAGGGGTGTGGCGGGTTCAACGGCGTTCGCGTCGCTCGGGACGAAATGTCAAAATGTGGAGGCTGGCCGTGCGGCGTCACCCACTCTGCCTGTGAGTGGAATTGTGGCCGCTTCTTCAGCAGGGTCCGAGCAGGCACACGGGGTGAGGGGTATATTAGTGACTGGGAGCTCCAATGTTAGGCAGGTGATGGAGCCCCCTAGGGGAAAGGTCGGGGAAGAAGGCCAGTGTGCACTCTGTTTGCTTGCCGGGGGGGGGGGGGGGGTCTCATCAGAGATGTGGAGGAGGCCCTTCCGGCGGCGATAAAGAGCACTGTTGCAAATTGTTGCTCATGTCGACACCAATGACTCCTGCCGGCTGGGTTCAGAGGTCATCCTCAGTTCATACAGGCGGTTGGCGGAGTTGGTGAAGGCTGAAAGCATCGCTCGCGAGGTGGAATCTGAGCTATTTGTAGTGTCGTTCCCAGAACCGATCGGGGTCTCTGGTTTGGAGCCGAGTGGAAGACTTAAACCAGAGGCTCAGACGATTCTGCGGAGATCTAAGGTGCAAATTTCTCTATCTCTGCTATCGGGTGGAGAAATGTAGGGTTCCCCTGAATTTATTTATTTATTTATTTATTTAGGTTAGAGAATTCCCTCCCTAGGCTCGACAAGACGCATCCTGAGTCGCAACAAGGTAGCAGTAGGCAGAACACAACAGGCATTGAACAGATCAATGTAGTAGTAGTTAACTGCAGGAGCGTCTATAGAAAGGTCCCAGAATTGCTCTCATTAATAAACGGTCACAATGCCCACATAGTACTAGGGACGGGAAGTTGGCTGAAAGTAGATTTAAACAGTAATGAGATTCTAAACTCAGACTGGAATGTATACCTTAGAGATAGGCTGCACAGTGAAGGGGGAGGGGTGTTTATAACGATAAATAGTGCACTAGTATCGAAGGAAATAGACGGAGATCCTAAGTCTGAAATAATTTGGGTGAAGGTCACGGTTAAAGCAGACTCGAACATGGTAATTGGTTGTTTCTATAGGCCTTCTTCTGGCTCAGAAGCTGTTGTGGCAGAACACCTGAAGGAAAATTTGGAAAATATTTCGAGTAGATTTCTCGATCATGTTATAGTTTTGGGAGGAGATTTTAATTTACCGGATACAGACTGGGAGACCTAAAGGTTTATGACGGGTGGTAGGGACAAGGAATCCAGTGAAATTGTTTTGAGTGCATTATCTGAAAATTACCTTGAGCAGTTAAACACAGTACTCGTGGCGACAACATATTAGACCTTCTGGTGACAAACAGACCCGAACTATTCGAAACAGTTAATGCGGAACAGGGAATCAGCGATCATAAAGCGGTTACAGCATCGATAATCTCGGCCATAAATAGAAATATTAACAAATGTAGGAAGATTTTTCTGTTCGGAAAAAGTGACAAAAAGCGGATTTCAGAGTACTTAATAGCTCAACACAGAAGTTTTATCTCAAGTACAGATAGTATTGAGGAACAGTGGTTAAAGTTCAAAGCCATCTTACAATATGCATTAGATGGGTATGTACCAAGCAAATTCGTAAGAGATGGAAAGGAGCCACCATGGTACAACAACCGAATTAGAAAACTGCTACGGAAACAAAGGGAACTTCACTGCAATCATAAACATAGCCAAAGCCTTGTAGGCAAACAATAATTAAACGAAGCGAAATGTAGCGTGAGGAGGGCTATTCAAGAGGCGTTCAACGAATTCGAAAGTAAAGTTCTATGAACTGACTTGGCTGAAAAATCCTAAGAAATTTTGGTTTTATGTCAAAACGGTAGGTGGATCAAAAGAAAAAACCAGACACTCTTTGACGAAAATGGCATTTAAACAGAGGATGACACTCTAAAGGCTGAATCACTAAATGACTTTTTTCAAAGCTGTTTCACAGAGGAATATTGTTCTTTAGTTCATTCTGTAGTCTGCCGTACAGATCACAAAATGGCAGATATCGAAATAATTGACAGAGTACTAGAAAAACAATTAAAATCGCTCAAAAGAGGAAAGGCCGCAGGACCAAATGGGATACCAGTTCGTTTTTACACAGAGTACGGGAAGAAACTTGATCCCTTCTTGCAGTGGTGTACCGTAGGTCTCTAGAAGAGCGTAGGAAAGAATGAAAAATGGCTCAGGTAATCCCCGTTTTTAAGAAGGGACGTCGAAGAGATGTGCAGAACTATAGGCCTATATCTTTAACGTCGGTCAGTTGTAGAATTTTGGAACATGTATTATGTTCGAGTATAATGACATTTCTGGGAGACTAGAAATTGCTCCGTAGGAACCAGCATGTGTTTCGAAAAAGGCGATCGTGTGAAACCCAGCTCGCGCTATTCGTCCATGAGAATCAGAAGGCCATAGACACGGGTTCTCAGGTAGATACCGTGTTTCTTGACTTTCACAAGGCGTTTGATACAGTTCTTCACAGACGTTTAATGAACAAAGTAAGAGCATATGGTCTATCAGACCAATTGTGTGATTGGATTGACGAGTTCCTAGATAACAGAATGCAGCATTTCATTCTCAATGGAGAGAAGTCTTCAGAAGTAAGACTGATGTCAGGATGTTTGCGGATGATGCTGTAGTGTATAAGGAGGTTGTAACAATGGAAAATTGTACTGAAGTGCAGGAGGATCTGCAACGAATGGACGCATGGTGCAGGGAATGGCAATTGAATCTCAATATAGACAAGTGTCATGTGCTGCGAATACATAGAAAGAAAGATCCAGTATCATTTAGCTAAACTATAGCAGGTCAGCAACTGGAAGCAGTTAATTACATAAATTATCTGGGAGTAGGCATTAGGAGTGATTTAAAATGGAACGACCATATAAAATCAATCGTCGGTAAAGCAGATGCCAGAGTTAGATTCATTGGAAGAATCCTAAGGAAATGCAGTCCGATGACAAAGGAAGTGGGTTGCAGTGCATTTGTTCGCCAACTGCTTGAATACTGATCACCAGTGTGGGGTCCGTACGAGGTGGGGTTGATAGAGGAAGTAGAAAAGATCCAAAGGAGAGCAGCGCGCTTCGTTACAGGATCATTTGATAATGGTGAAAGCGATACAGAGATGATAGATAAACTCCACTGGAAGACTCTGCAGGAGAGACGCTCTGTAGCTCTGTACGGGCTTTTGTCGAAGTTTCCTAGGTAGATCTCGCGAAGAGATAACTAGTTAATGGAACCCATTAATACTTTGAAATTATGATGTATGTATCTACATCTACATTCATACTCCGCAAGCCATCCGATGGTGTGTGGCGGAGGGTAGCCTGAGTACCACTATCGGTTCTCACTACTGTTCCATTCACGTATAGTTCGCGGAAAGAAAGATTGTCGGTATGCCTCTGTGTAGGCTCTAATCTCTCTGATTTTATCTTCATGCGAAAGAGAATTGCTATGAATGACATTCACACTTAGAAAAAGGAACAGTTTGTTGGTTAAACGAACCTGACGAATAATAGGCCGCTGTTGGCTTAATTTAATCCAGAATCAGAGGAGGAAGAAGATCAGCTGAAGAAATAGCTTGCCAAAATACGACCCTCTCAACGAAATCCACTAGAACATCCGTAAGTGATTTTTGATGTGTACCGCCTATTTATTTCCACCTACAGCACTGAGCATAGCTAAATGTTCAAATGTTTGTAGAGCTTGTGGAACTTAACTACGGGGTCATCAGTCCCTAAACTTACAAACTACTTATGAACTAGCTTATTCTAAAGACGGGAAAAACATCCAAGCCCGAGTAGGATTCGAACCCCTGACGGGGTTACGTTTCATTGGCAGAACGCTTCGAAGATGCAGCAGCTCCACCAAAGAGACTGCCTACATCACACTTGTGCGTTCTCTCCTGGAGTACTGTTGCCCCTTGTGGGACCCTCACCAGGTGGGACTGACGGAAGACATTGAGAAGGTTCAGAGAAGGGCAGCTCGGTTTGTTTTATCACGTTACGGGGGGGGGGGGGGGTCAAGGAAATGTTGCTCGAATTGGGGTGGAAATCATTAAAAGAAAGACGTTATTCATTGCGGCGTGATCTGTTTGCGAAGTTTCAATTACCGACTTGTACTTCTGAATGTGAAAATATTTTGCTAGCACCCACCTACTCAGGGAGACATGACCATCCCAATAAAATAAGGGAAATCACATCGAAAACGGAACGATTTAGGTGTTCTTTCTTCCCGCGCGCTATTAGAGAATGGAACGGTAGAGAAAAGTTATGAAAGTGGTTAATGAACCCTCTGCCAGGCACATAAATGTGATTTGCAGAGTATATATGCAGATGTAGATGTAGACGTAGAACGGCCTCGCGCGTCGTATCATAGCGCCTCAATGAGCTCGGCCGCTCCGCCGCGGCGAGCAGAGCTCCTAAGCTGAAAGAAAAGTTTCTCAGATACTTATTCGAGCTTTCGAATAATATAACAAGATGGTAGAACAGCCAGTGAGATTTTATCATCTTACACGGAGCTGCCGTCAGTGGCTTGTTAGGCTAAGTACTTAAAAAATAATGACGAGGAAGGTGATTGGCGACAGCGTCTTCTCTGTAACAGATAACGATGCAGTGCAAACTGCAGGAAAACATGAGATTTTCATTCTAGTCACCCAAGAATTGTTTCGTAGCACCTAACGAGGTTGAAACACCGAGATAGATAAGGCGGAAGGAAAGCAGGTCAGGAGTTTCATAAGAGGTTTGCACAGTCCGTGCGGGAGCTCGCAGCCAGAGCCCGTCTGCAAAGGTCGGGTTACGTAGAATGGTGTCAAAATAAATAAGTTCCTGTGTTTTCTTCGTTCCTACCGACTTTATGTGTATTAACCCTTTCTGCGTGATTTTTCTTTTTTAATTTCAGTGTAAAAATTTATGTGCTGGCTTTTGAGGTTGGCAAGACCATAGTAACAAGTAATTTTGAAAGAAAAATGATCTATTTTGAGAAATATAAGGGATAGTGGTTTGACAAATTTCTAGCACACCATGCATGTAAGGTACAGCATCTAGTAGTACAGTGTCTTTTGCGACTACCATTCAGCGTGAAGTAACTACTATCCCACCCATGATTTCCAGTGGCAATAATATACATTAGTACTCCATTAATTACTTCGAATGGAACGTTTTCGAACAGTTTCTGTTCATATTCACACACAAATGAACCAATGTTGTGCACTTAAATAGATAATAAGGTTGGATGATACTTTTGTCATTGTGCGAAGTTGATTCGTACACGCGCCGCGCGGGAGTAGCCTAGCGGTCTGGAGCGCCACATTACGGATCGCGCAGCCTTCCGCGTCGGAGGTTCGAATCCTCCCTCGTGCATGGATGTGTGTGTTGTCCTTAGGTCAGTTTAATTTTGATTAAGTAGTTTGTAAGACTGGGGACTGATGACCAAAGTCGTTTGATCCCATAGGATTGCAAACATTTGAACATTTTTTGAGTCGTACTAGTTCTAGTATAACGTGAAAAATAGTTCAAGAAGTCCCATATTGCATGAGTAAAGAAGGACTGACGCTGATCGTTTACCTCTGGCCGACATGAACAAATGTGCAGTTACGTAATAAAGTGACAACGAAAAAGACGGATGCAAATGATTAGCTTTTCAGATCATTCACACAAGGTTGGCGCCGGTGGCGACACCTACAACGTGCTGACATGAGGAAAGTTTCCAACCAATTTCTCACACACCAGCGTTGCCTGGTGAAACGTTGTTGTGATGCCTCATGTGAAGAGGAGGCATGCGTACCATTACGTTTCCGACTTTGATAAAGGTCGGATTGTAGACTACCGCGATTAAGGTTTATCGTATCGCGACATTGCTGCTCGCGTTGGTCGCGATCCAATGACTGTTAACAGAATGTGGAATCGGTCCGTTCAAGAGGGCAAATACTGAACGCCGTGCTGGATCCCAACGAACTCGTGTTACTACCAGTTGAGATGACAGGCATCTTATCTGCATGACAACAACCATCTGCACGAACAGTTCGACGATGTTTGCAGCAGCATGGACTATCAGCTCGGAGACCATGGCTGCGGTTACCCTTGACGCTGTATCACAAACAGGAGCGCCTGCGATGGTGTACGCAACGACGAACCTGGGTGCACGAATGGCAAAACGTCATTTTTTCGGATGAATCCAGGTTTTGTTTACAGCATCATGATGGTCGCATTCGTGTTTGGCGACATCGCGGTGAACGCATATTGGAAACGTGTATTCGTCATCGCCATACTGGCGTATCACCCAGCGTGATGGTACGGGATGACATTGGTTACACGTCTCGGTCACCTCTTGTTCGCATCGACGGCACTTTGAACAGATGTGTTACGACCCGTGGCTCTACCCTCGCCGGCCGCGGTGGCCGAGGTGACTGAGGCGCTCCAGTCACGGTCAGCACGGCCACTACGGTCGGGGGTTCGAATCCACCCTCGGGCATGGATATTTGTGCCGTCCTAGTTCGTAAGTAGTTCATAAGTAGTTTGTAAGTTTAGGGACTGATGACCCCGTAGTTAAGTCCCATAAGCTTAACAAACATTTGAACATTTGATTTGGCTCTACCCTTCATTCGATCCCTGCGAAACCCTACATTTCAGCAGGATAATGCACGACCGCATGTTGCAGGTCCTGTACGGGCCTTTCTGTATACGGAAAATGTTCGACTGCTGCTCTGGCCAGCACATTCTCCAGATCTCTCACGAACTGAAAACGTCTGGTCAATGGTGGCCTAGCAAATGGCTCGTCACAATACGCCAGTCACTACCCTTGATGAACTGTGGTATCGTGTTGAAGCTGCATGGACATCGGTACCTGCACACGCACAAGCTCCGTTTGACTCAATGCCCAGGCGTATCAAGGCCGTTATTACGGCCAGTGGTGGTTGTTCTGGGTACTGATTTCTAATGATCTATGCACCCAAATTGTGTCAAAATGTAATCACATGTCAGTTCTAGTATATTTCTCCAATGAATACCCGTTTACCATCTGCATTTCTTCTTTGTGTAACAATTTTAATAGCCAGTATTGTAAAACGCTTTTGTTTCAAAATTCTTTGTCAATAAACTCTCGTAAACCTCTTGAGGGAATACGAATTTTTTCACTAAAAGAAAAATATAGTACACGGTGGTTTTCCAAGATGACTCATGTGTAGACCAATATGCAGAAAGCGGTAAATAAACGGCTGACCTGTTCCATGGTCACATGGTTCCAGTGTAGAATGCCTACCAAACGACTTTGGGGGCAACAAAAATTTTGCTTTCCTTAACGGCCATAATTATTAGCCGAACATAAAAAATTTAAAATGATGTCATAATCTGCTCATTAGAGGTACCGTTTAACTCCGCCACGCTTCTTTTTCGTTCAGTCTGATAATGAAATGAATAGGAAAATAAATGAAAGAAGTGTTACAAACACAGAAGAACCGAGAAAATACACCAGTCAAATCAACACCCTGCTTTGCGTTGCTGTGACTATGCGGAATGAAAGGAATTTTAAAAAAAGTGCTTTCTCAAAAACACATTTGCATCAACATTCATATTCAGCCATATTGACACAATTTTATCCTCCGATTCCAGTCGCGGAAGAAAATGAGTGCAGCTATGCCTCCCAGTGGGCTCTAATATCTATTTTTTTTTTCGTGGTTTTTCGCGAGATATACGTAGGAAGAAGCATTTATTGATTGAATCTTCAAGAAACTACTGTAAAGCATTTGCTCCAAAGGAACAGACATTGTAGATGGTCCGCAGCAACATACATATGAAATTATTCATTCGCAATTTGCGAATTTTGCCGAATTAAGCTGCATTTCTGAAGGTGATCTATTACTTGCCGTCAAATGGAAATTTGTTGCTGGACCTGGACTCATATCCGGGTCTCCCGGTGAAGGATTGCTTCTCCCGTCGAGGGAATCACGCTAAATTAGTGTCAACCCTATGGTGTGACGAAACACTAAGCCTGCTCATTCTTCGACTAATTGCGACGGAAGCCAAGCCTACCTCTTCCACAATGTTTTGTGTGGTGCATAATAAAGTGTTGCCTTGTTATTTCGGCGTTTGGTGTAACTTCTTATAACTCAACATCTGGATTCACGAATATGCAGCACGTAGGTTACTTCGAACACGAGCAGCTGAACTCAATATTGCGGTTATTATTAAGTCTCCATACGATTACAATTCTTCATTAGATAAGGCATCAGGTTGGCTTTTCTTAACAATGCTTGTACAGATCTCTTTCGTGTTAGTTTCATTAACGACCAAAACCCCTACGTAAGGATAAGTAATAAAGTCTGTCGTTTCTTTATACACCTTTTTCTGGTATCCAAGTGAATGAATATAGTCATGGAAGTTCAAGAATGTTGAATACTTTGCATGTACTAAAATACTTGTTGCAATTAAATAAAGGAAAATTACGAAATGACAGAGACAATTTGTGGGGAGGGGGGGATATTAAGGGATACTACAGTCTTTTTCGAATGAACCATTCCGTCTCCGGTATAAAGCTACTTAGAAAAAGGACTGGAAATCTAAATTCGTAATATCCCGACGGAAATAAAATTCTTACCAGTGAACTACCCCACTCGATAAATCAGTGAAGAGTAGCGGTCCTTCATGACGTCTTCACGATCGCGTTCAGTAAAAACAAATGACTTCATAACAGGGATTGAAATGTGACGAATTGTTTATTTGGAGACCTACTCTCCACTTGGTAAGCCATTCACGTCGATTCGCTAAGCTTGATTGGAGCAGTCATTGTATCTTGCGTTAAGTATCTGTTTTGAATACTGTTTTACAACAGTACATGTCTCTGCATGTCTCACATTATTTCTATTTAATATTTTAAGTAGTATGTATATGCCTGGTAATAGAGACAGGCTGTTAGGACTCCAATGTGAGGTGTCAGGATATTAAAGTGAATCATTTTTAAATTACTGATAATTGCGCATGCAACGATATGATACGGTACTATGGTACTACACCACAGCGTGAATTAAAGTTTTGCAAATGTATGACATCACAACAAGCCGCAGTGAGGAATAATAACCTATAGGTCTACACATTAAATAAAAATGTAACTCGGCGATGTTTGATTATATGAGTTACTTAAGAAGACTGAATTGAGGAATCTTAATAATAGCAATAGAAGCCAAAAATATTTTTTAGAATTTTTGTTTGTCTGTCTGCCCGTCCATACGTTTGAACACGCAACACGCAAAAACTATTGAACTAATTCTGATGCGGTTTTCACAGTTATGTTGTTGCGGATGTAACATAAACTTTGATGCATATTTCAACTTGTAACGGCACATAGGAGCAATAGGGGCAGAGTTATCTATACTTAGTGTGACATTAATAATATGTACTATACTTCATTAAATGCATGGGTATATATTATAGATGCTACTTGGTTAGTGACCAAAGACTTTTGAGGCAGCATAATTCACCCCTTTCCGAGTCAAAGTTGGATTTAACCTTGAATAGTGAATATCACCCTTTCTCCTAGTGTCGTACCTAAGCACACTACCATTAATTATGAACTGGGTCGAATTGTTAATAACAAATATAAGAGGTGATTGTACCCATATTTCACTCTGAAGCCAAAACTACACATCGCAAACGAATAGGGTTTGTATGTGGTAGTAGGTATCAGTGTCCTATTGTGCACTATGTTGGTAGAGAGTTGATAACGATAAGAGGGTGGAAGAGTTGAAAATTACCGACTTACATAAAATTATACGTATAGGTGTCGATATTTTGCTGTTTAGCAAAAAATACACAATGGAGACGAACGAACTCTCTGTGTTGTTGTAGTACAAAGTCTCTTTTGTACACTATAGCAGTTCCGTAGATAGCTATAAGAGGGTTGAAAGTCGTCAGGTTATATAAAATTTTGACTGAAGACCAGTGAGACTTTTGACACTATAATAGCAAAGAGGTTATATACACCGAAACGTGATGCACAATCTTCAGTTGTTTTCTGCAACAAGCGTACGAATAAAGAAAAATAAGTACATACTGCAGTTTGAAAAGTGAAACTACCAAGAAAGATGCCAAAGCGTAAGAAAGAAATTTGGCGCCGTTTCTAAAAGACAGAAAGCGCTGAATAGTGAATCTACAGACGATAGAAACTTGAAATTTATAGACGTTTGTCTTACACTGTAGGCATCAGCGATTTTACGATATTCCCATCCCTCAGGGGGATGAAATAGGGGATGAACGGGTTTTTGAAAATACTTTGCTATTAAGGCAATTTTGAGGCAAGAAATACAAAACTACGGAATTAGATTTTTGATTGGAATTTTAAAAATACATGTTTCGATATTTTTGGAATTTCAACCATTAAGCGGATGAAATAAGGGAGACTCTTTTAAGGGCGCCATAAGACTATTTGGATGCTAGAAATACGAAAATTTGGATGTGGAAACATGGTTAGAATTTTAAAAAATGTGTTTCAGGATGTTTTGAATTCTGCCATCAATGGTTCAATAGGTGCTGACAAGTTGTATTAAAATACTTGATTAGGAAAGCGTTTTTAAAGCTAAATCTATGAAAATTTGTATTTAGAAGTAGAAACAACCAACGCAGACCATCCAATCTACGCGTGCGAAGCAGCGGAAATGAAGCTTGTATTCATATATATTGTGAAACTAGATTAAAGATCCCTAGATCCTTAAATCAATGTCTGCAGGATGATCTTGGGTGACTCCCGCAATTATTCTGATTACACGCTTTTGTGCAATGGATACTTTTTTACTCAATGTTGAATAGCCCTAGAATATGATCCCATATGAAAGAAGTCAACGAAACTAGGCATAATAATCTAATTTACTGAGATGTATTTCACCAAATTTTGCAATGACCCTGATAGCATAAGTAGCTGAAATCAAACGTTTCAGAAGATCTTCAAGTGTTTCTTCAAATTCAACTCCTCATCAATGCAAACACCTAAAAAATTTGAAGATTCTACCTTAGCTAAAGATTCAGGTTCAAAGTCTATATTTATATTGGTGTCATGCCGTTGCCTGTATGAAACCGTATATACTGGGTTTTATCAAAGTTTAATGAGAGTCCATTTGTAGAGAACACCCAACCCTTTAATGCATAGTGTAGCTGATCAGATACACACCTTTTTTGCGATTATCTCTCAAACTATTCAACATTTTACCACAAATTCATTTCTAGCTGCTTCTGTACATAGTGTTACACATGCACATTGCTCGTCCTATAAATTATAAATTGCAGAGTGCTGCTGAATCAGTTCGACAGTTAACTGCATTGAATTACTCCTAATATGTGTTTACTTTAGTATTCCTCCTCTGCCAAGTAAAAGTAGCCAATCAGATACCACTGTTGCATTATGAGTTACTTTCTGGAAATATTAGAGGCTTAATAGTGACATTTACTGCATCGGGTACATCATGAAAGCACTATATAGCTCACCAGCTATGAACTTTTTGTTGTTATTAGTGCATAATAATTTTAAGGAAATTTTTTTCTATATTTTTCCTCAGAATATATAGTACACATTAATCGTGGTAGTTTTTATAGATTCAAATAAAAAGTAATGCATTAAAGGGTTAATAATTTTCTGAAAGACATCATTTACAATTTCATCAGTTGATTTCCGTTTGTCAGGCATGATAGCCATGCTTCTATCGTCAGCAGAAGGAACTAGCTTAGCATCTTCGTGAATATAGAATGGTAAGGACCCAAGACCGAATCTTGTGGGGACCCCATTTTTGATAGCTCTCCAGTTCCAGGAATTAACTGTTTCTTGCATATTATGTGAACTGCTTATTTCAGTTTTTTGCACTCTTCCAGTTAAGTATGATTTAAAACATTTGTGCACTGTCCCCAGACTTACAAACTACTTAAACTTACACTGAGAACCACACACACATCCATGCCCGAAGGAGAACTCGAATCTACGGCGGGAACGGCTGCCCAGTCCATAGCATGATGCCTTAGAACACACGGCCATTTCACGCGGCATCACTTTGAGACACTACTATTCGCGGTGTAACTTCTCGTGATGAAAGCCCTTGTCGACATAAAGCAACTATCCGTGTAGGATTAGAAGTTGATATTCCTTTTCTTGCCATCGAAGAATCTCCAAACAGTGACAACAGACATCTTATACTGTTCCTACAATGTGTAATGATTGAAGGTACAAATGTTATTGCCTCAACTACATTCAACAAAATGGGTGTGTTGAAAGATTCTCGCTTCTCCTTCTCTCTTACAAAATTCCCATCTGCCGGTTGTTTGAACTTGTTCTAGCTGAATGCCTTTGTACAATGTTATGTTAATCTGACTGCGTATTTTTTAACTGTATTCTATGTGAATGAAAAGATATTGCAAAACCTATCTGACTGCCTAATGTTTATTATAATGAGACACAAACTGCTAATTGTTTCTGTATAAAAATGTCGTAACAAAGTTAACTGTCTGAAAATTACTGATAATAAAAATCACCGTGTTAATAATTCTGGCCCTATAAACTTGTTTCTGACTGAACTAACAATCTTTAACGGAATGTAACGAACACAATATTTATCAATGCAATCTGACTCAGTGCAAACACTTGTTAACCTGATCACCGTATGAATTGTCCTACCCTGAAATCTGTAAATCATACTGAACTATAAGCTTGACAAAAACTGATTCTTCGTCGCCTTCACTTACTGCATAAATTTACGCAACACCAAACTGCTTCCTGTAGTACTAAGTACTGGAAAACTAACTACAGAAAACATCTATGGCACTTTTAATAAAAATGTGAGGAGGGATAAACTGGTAATCTGTTTAAGAAACTCGAACTAATTATTAAAAATGAAATATCTGATTTATTTTCTAACTGATGTAACTTCATGAAAATTACTAACAATGTCGTGTTTATGATTTTAAAATCTTTCAGAGAAAAATATAACTCAGATATTTAATCTGCCTACAGCATTATTTTCAAACAAAGATAAACATTTCTTTATTGTTAATAAATTTAACTCGATTTACACAAACAATGTTACAACAATACCATATTTCAAGAACACTACCCATAAAATTCCTATTTCATAAAAAACGCAATTTCAAAACTAAACTATTACAATAAATACTTTTCCTAACACAGAAAGGGGTCCCTAGCATGCATCGTGAGACCACAAGCTAACAACAAGATCTTTCCCGACCGTTACTGTTACTATCAATTCAGCCTAAGAATGCGAAGTTGTTCCATAGAAACATGCCAAGTATTTCATGAAAAACTTTACCTTATAAAAACTTGAAAAGATCATTTCTCCAACGTCATCTATCTCTTTTCGTCTCCATAACTTAAACAAACAGCTTGGCTCATCATTCAAGTCTCAAAAATCTCATCTCCTCGGCTACCCCGCCGGAACGACAACTGCACACAACCACGGTCCCCACGCATCTGCAATCTCATCCGCGTGCCTAGCAAAGTCTGCACTCTCAATAATCACAACCTTACTTCCCGGCAACGATACTATCACCGTCTCCAATATCGATAGTACCGCCATCGAAAGATAAGCCTGCAACCAAAGATAAATGACCCATGCCTGAGTAGCTTGACACTGGTCTCAAATTCGCGATACATTTGAATATGAAATGTATACCTTCCCATAGCAGGTATCTTACAATGTTCTCGATACATGCATCTATAAGCAAGTATCTCTGCATTTTGTAACTAAATTTTTCGAATCCTGTCACTGTAGGTCACAGATTATGAAAAACTTTTCTTGGTGTGTCTATTTAGAGGGAAGAAACAGGTGGGTTACTTTTGTAAGATACAAAAGATACTCGGGACACTTGTTGAATTTGCGACTACTGCGGAGACAGAACCTGACGAACTCTGAGTCCAGTGTATATCGAAGACGTAGCACGTGCTAGCTGGGTGCACGCCCCAGTGAACGGTGGTGTAGGGCGAGGCCACTCGCCTTCAGTTTCGGTGCTTTCACTTTTACCACTTCAGAGCCTTGAACCTCAGCCTATATCTCTGACTCCGCCTTGTTCATTTCCCTCACCAGGTTGGGAAGTATGTAGACTCTTGTTTAGAACTTGGCACTTAATGTTTGAACGAATCATTGTTAGCAAAATAGTTCGTAACTTCTCGTCCTGAAGCAAAATAAGAAGAATCTATAACGCATAAGTTCCAGAGGGTCACCGACGTTATTAAAATGAAAAAGAAAAATTTGTTTGAATCTTCCGTTATAGCACACAGTGAAGGAACCCAGGGCAATTTTGTTATTTTTCTCACAGTTGACAGTAATCAAAGGGAAATACGAGGAAAATTGACATTTGCCATTCATTATAACGTCTTTGGTCGAAGATATGTGTGGTAGAATTTACAGGATTTCACCGTAAGAGTATGAAAATCTGTAACAGGTTCCATATATTTCTAATGTTTCAGCCTTTGGGAGTGGTCCATCATGTTCTTTAAAAAGTGCAAAAAACCAAGCGTTGCCCAAAATCGCTTTAAAATATCTTTATTTTTACAGGTTTTGGCGGATGTAAGCTGCCATCATTAGATCTTGCATATTTTTAACAGAACGTGACTCTCACGCCAACCATTGGTCTTGAATTAAAGCCGGCCGCGGTGGCCGAGGAGACTGAGGCGCTCCAGTCACGGTCTGCACGGCCACTATGGTCGGGGGTTCGAATCCCCCGTCGGTCATGGATATTTGTGCCGTCCTTAGTGTTAGCTAGTTCATAAGTAGTTTGTAAGTTTAGGGACTGATGACCCCGTAGTTAAGTCCCATAGACTATACAAACATTTGAACATTTTCTTGAATTAAAATAGAAGGTTGCTGGGAACAGCAGTGTGTCAAAAGTAAAAACTACACCAAAATAGCATGTAACACGTTTTAGCTGATGTCTGTTTCAATACTTTAAGTGGAACAGTATGGGGGGGGGGGGCATAAGGAAATGTGTTTTACATGTTATTTTAGAATTCTTTTCACTTTGACATGCTGATGTTACCATGGTTGACAGGGAGCTGCTGAGTGACCATCGTCCCATACAGAGCGCAGCGCATCTTAACATTTTGTAAGTGTAACTGGCTTCTGACTGGAATCGACATAGAAATTTTTATTTTTCCATTCTGTTTCTAAATTTATTGTGTGCTCGCATGTATATGACCCAGATTCGCGTTTAAGTAACAGTCTATTCTTTCTCCGTGTGAATCGTGATAGTCGTTTGTTTTGTTCTGAATGTAGCAGCAGTTGGTAGAATTTAGGAGGCCATCTCGCGCGTTTTTGAAAACCGTGTAGTTTCATAACTGTGTATTTACACCGCCTATATCACGACAACATTTTAGTTAGTCTCACTTGCATAATTTCATAGTCTCGCTGTTGACCTATGCATGATAGTCTTACTTCTTGGCAGTGGCGTAACTAGGACTTGGCTTTGGGGGGGGGGGGGGGAATAGATCTGCTTGACGAGCAAAATTTTAGTCAGTTTCCAGACAGACTACCATCTACCACTCCCGTTGAAGAAACTAATTCACTCCCATCCAATGAAAGATTATGGTAAAACACCCCAAGTTTTCAATCTTTACCTTTACCAGATTGCTGTTATACGATTTCTTTTCTTTTTTTTCCGGGTTCTTGGGGGGGGGGGGGTTCTATTCCCCTAATCCCCCCCCCCTCCCCATAGTTACGCCACTGCTTCTTGGTGCACTTCTCGCGGTTACATAAGAGCTGTTACAGTAACGAAAATATACTTATCCTTGAGTATCCGTTACTAAAAGAAACAGAACTGTTTAGAAACGTCTCGTTACTCTCGTAACCAGTGCCACTCAGAAAAACGGCAGCTACACTCTCTTCGAAACCGTGAAAAATTTGAACTGTTACTATTACTTTAAAATTTAAATTTGCCACGTAGATACTGTATGCCTGCTTTTTGAGGCAATTGTACTAGTGAGGAAAGGATCACTACAGTCCATTTCCCTCGTGATTCAGATACAATTGTCATATAAATTGATCAAAAGTAGCTAGACCCACTCATGACCTCCATTTTAAGTACTGATGCCGCACTTTACTTAGAGGCTTGGAATGTCAGGATCTATCGGAATATTTCGTGACGAATGCCATTGTGACCGATTATAGAAGTAGCACTTCATTTGCGACCAGCGGGGCTGTTGTTCTGTATTATGACATTAACAATTAAGATAATACCGTCATGAATGAAAATGTGTAGATAACTTTTGAGTACTTTTTACAAAACCGTTTTTTATAGTAAGCAAGATGAAAAACAAATAATTAACCATTGAACTGAAACATTTATAAGAAAATACAATAACACGTATGTTTGCGTTAAAAGTGAACGTCAGATCATCGAGGATTAACCTGCAAACATAATCGAAAATGTTTAAAAACCAAAATAGCCATCTAAAATCGTAGAGTTACGCAATATGCACTTAAAGTTCGTCACAGATGTCATAAAAACAGTTTCACAGAATATATGCATTCTCTGTATTGGTTTTCTTTACAGAGTTCGTTTCGATACGGTAGATGCGAATAACGAAATGTATTCATGAGTAAGTCCGTATCGATACGGTAGATGCGAGTATCGAAATATATTCATGAGTAATAATCAGTATTTCGAATCAGCCAAAGTATTCTTTACTCAGGATCGAATACATACGGTTTGTTAGAGCTCTAGTTTACATTACTTACCTACTGTGAAGTGTTATGGCGCGTATTTGTAGTCGTTAGTTTTTCTGGATACTGGATAGGGATTGTGACTGGTGTGAACGGATGCAGATGAGTTTGTGACGTTTCACTCTGTGACGTTACCTCACATTTCGCGCCTTTCATTTTATTACTTAGATTTATTTTCCAAATTTTATTCTTCCGTAGGGCCAGCCAGCCATGGCAGGCCATAGCAGATACGGTGCACTTAGCGCGGGCCGGTCCGGGCTAGCAAGCGACAGACGGTCGCTCGCACCGTGCGAGCGCTCAGCCTCCGGGTACGTCGTGTAGCGCGGGGCTCTGCCGTCACTGCCAATGGCGGGAGTCGGCTTCGTGAAATACATTTATTAAATTAGTAATATTCTTGTATTGAGCTCCAATATGGCTGATTAATATTGTGTTTATTTAATAGTGTCTTAAAGTTTAGCATTATTAAGAGTAAGTTGAATGTAGAACGGGTGATGTTATTGGACAGATAGTGTCTGCCAATGGCGTGATAGTATTATGGATTCTCGCGCCAAGACTTTGAGGTGGACACTAGGAGTCGACGGGAGGTGTCCGGTGTGGAACCACGTATTGTGTGTGCGCCGACAGTGCGCTCGGGTAGCGAAGTGTGTAGACAGTCGGTGGATATGAGTGTTTATCGTTGGTGTGTGAAGTTCCCGCGTGGAGTCACATTGTTTCGTTCGCTCTACGGGCGTGCAGATAGTAAAGTTCGCTGTGTGGAGTCCGGTACGGAACCAAGCATTTATTGAGTTAGTACCTCGCCTCCTACTTTCCAAACTTCACAGAATTTCTCTTGCGAAACCTACAAGACTAGCACTCCTGGAAGAAAGGATAAGGTGGAGACATGGCTTAACCACAGCCTAAGGGATGTTTCCTTATCTATTAGGCTGTGGCTAAGCCATGTCTCCACCATGTCCTTTCTTCCAGGAGTGCTAGTCTTGCAAGTTTCGCAAGGAAACTTCTGTGAAGTTTGGAAAGTAGGACGCGAGATACTGACGGAAATAAAGTTGTGAGGCGGCATCGTGAGTCGTGTCGGGATAGCTTAGTCGGTAGAGCGCTTGCCCGCGAAAGGCAAAGGTCCCAGGTTCGAGTCCCGGTCCCGGCACACAATTTTAATCTGCCAGGAAGTTTCATATCAGCGCACACTCCGCTGCAGAGTGAAAGTTTCATTCTGGATTTAAATGTTCAAATATTTGTAATTCTATCGGACCAAACTGCGTGGTCATCAGTCCGTAGCTTACAAACTGCTTAAACCTAGGTAAACTAACCTAAGGACAACACACACACTAATGCCCCAAGAAGGATTCGAACCTCCACTGCGAGCAAGAGCGCGCTCCGCAGCGAGACGCTTTAGACCGCTCGGCTACTCCACCGCGGCCATTCTGGATTTATTGAGTTGTTTGTCAGCTTATGTTAATGCACACAGTAGTTCCATTTGGCTGCGTTAATTATATAATTTTGAGAGCGCTGAAGGTAGAAGTTAGTGGAGAGGCTCTTTTTTTTTTTTTTTTTTTTTTTTTTTTTTTTTTTTTTTTTTTGTGTGTTTAGTTCACAGAATTTTTTTGCCGCGATTAACTCCCAGCTTCAGGCAGTGTTAACTTAGCTTGCACAGCTGGAGGCTACGATCGAGGGGCACCACGGTTGTGCGCCTGTCCTGGGGAACAGCGGACGTCCAGCACTAGTGATATGTCCACGTCTGCAGTCAGCCCGGTTACTGCTCACTATCAGGCAGAGTGCCCACCTGTGGTCGCGTGGGAGGTCGGCCAGGGGGTGACGGGCTGCGAAAGGCCGAGCTAGAGGCCTCCCCAGGTCGTCTTACCAACAGGTTCGACGCGCCATCTGTGCCGGACTATGTTCCTTGACCAGATAGTATCACTTGTCCTGAGGTCATCTCTCAGCCTGCAAGATGCAGGCAAGCACAGAGGATACGACTGCTTGTAGCAGTCCAACGATTGGCGGGGAATGGGGCATGCCTGCTAGGGAGGGAAGAAATCCAGAATGCACTCCGTGTGCATACTGGATGGAGTCATTCCAGGTGTGGAATGGGTCCTTCCAGATGCTACGAACAGCACAGGGTGCAGCCAACCGCAGATGGTGGCTCATGTCGGTACCAGTGACGTGTGTCGCTTTGGATCGGAAGAGATTCTCTCCGATTCTCTGAAGTGGTAAAGACTGCCAGTCTTGTTTACAAGATGAAGGCATCTGCAGCATAGTTGACAGGACCGACTGCGGACCTTTTGTACAATGCCGAGTGGAGGGTCTGAATCTGAGGCTCAGACAGTTCTGCGATGGTGTAGGCTGCGAATTCACCGACTTGTGCCATAGCGTGATTCGGGCTGAATAGGGCAGGTTTCCACTACACGCGGGAAGCGGCTACACTTGTAGTAGGGGCTGTGTGCAGTGATCTAGCTGCTTTTTTTTAGGTTAGAGGGTCTCTGGTACACACAAAAAGGGTTTCATACTCAGAGGATACAGGTACACATAGAATGAATGCATATGTAAAAATCATTTGTCTAACGATTGAAAATTGCCGTAGCTGTGTAGGAAAAGTACCAGAGCTCCATGCACTAATCATTATAGGTAGCGAAAGTTGGCTAAAGCCGGAGGTAAGTTCAGCAAAAAGTTTTACAAATGAAAAAAATGGGGTTAAGAATGGATATATTGAATTAAAAATGTGGTGGCGTGATTATTGCTGTCACAAGTAGTTATCCTGACGCGAAACTGAAGAAGATAGATACTATCAATTGGTATGAATAGAGGTTATACCTGACAACTGGAATAAATTACAAAAGTTCGCCAATATTTTTTTGGGTGAGGGAGCAACAACCTTTCAGTCGATTTATTAAGGACAACAGCCAATATAGCTTTTAATTTTTATTTAGATGACCGGTTTCGTCAGTTCAACTGCCATCTTTGAACATTTATTTCATTCCTCACATTACAAACAAACTTATAAAAACACAACATTACTATTGACTTGTCATCAAATATTGCCGAAACCGGTTATCTAAATAAAAATTAAAAGCGATCCTGCCTGTTGTCTTTAATAAATTAAATAAATTAATAATTGGTTATTTTTTAATCTAATTATAAAAACGTACCTGGAGTATACAATTGTAATTGATGCTGACGTTAACTTAGCCTCGATATCTTGTCTAAACTACATGTTCAGGTCCTGAGGCAAGAATAAAACATCGTTCGAAATTGTACTGAACGCATTTCAGAAAACTATTTCCAACATTTAGTTCATAAGTACAATAGAATAGTAAATGGTTATGTAAATATACTTGACCTCCTAGGCGGACCTAATAAAGAGCATCAAAACAGATATTAGTGAATACAGAGCTGTCGCAGCGAGACTGAATATCTAAATTATCAAGTCGACTATAATTAAACGAAACATGTATATGTTGAAAAAGCGATCAAACATTCGCTAATGATTTCGAAACTAACAATGTGGGTGTAGATTAGATGTGGCTTACATTCAAAAAATAATATTGACAAAAACTGAGAGTTATACTAAATAAATTAACAAAGGAGGGGTTCCGATGGAAAGAAAAAGCATGCAAAATCTAGACAGACACAAATCCGCAAGTCTGACAATATTTTACGGACACTCTAAATTTAGAGCAACTTCAATGCGAGAAGCTTACAATAAAACGAAACACTGTCACGTAATTTTAGTAGACGTTTGCAATGAAGTTCTACTCATATGCAAAGTATACTAGTGGCAAAAAGCAATCAATACCTTCACTACCCGATTGAAATGATGATGTTTTTGATGTCAGTACTGCTAAACCAGAACTGCTAAACACAGCTTTCCGAAATTCCTTCAACAAAGTAGACGAAGCCAATACTCCAGAATTTGAATCAAGAGCAACTACCTACATACCGGGTGATCAAAAAGTCAGTATAATTTTGAAAACAATAAATCACGGAATAATGTAGATAGAGGGGTAAAAATTGACACACATGCTTGGAATAACATGGGGTTTTATTTGAAAAAAAAAAAAAAAAGTTAGAAAGTGATGGAGTAAAAACATTAATGGGAGTCGCAGCAGATGACAAGTTCTCACTACAAAAATACTTCTAGTCATAGGTTTTACCCTTGATTAATCTGGTGTTGAATGTTTCGGTAATAGTGTATACAGCGGTGCTGTAATACAGTTTTTTAAACTAGACTGGCATTCTAGTGAATCTTCTGATCGGAACTGATAGTGCCTCACCATAACTCCGGACATGCTTTACAGTGCTGTTCACGACATTATTCCTCGACTACAGCTATTGTTGAGGAATGATGGTGAACATATTGAGAATTTCCTGTAAAGAACATCGTCTTTGCTTTGTCTTAATTTGTTATGCTAATTATTGCTTTTCTGATCAGATAAAGTGCCATCTGCCGGACATTTTTTTTCTTTTGGTTCTAATAAAACCCCGTGTGTCAATTTTTACCTCTCTATCTACATCATTCCGTGATTTATTAAGTTTTCAAATTTATACTGACCTTTTGGTCACCCAGAGCATAATTTAGAAGTAGATAAACTTGGAGTAGTAAAGCAACAAATCACTTAACAAAACCAAGACTTCTGGTCAAGTATATATACTAATTAGGTTCCTTTCAGGTTATGCTATGCAATAGCTCTATACCTAGCTATCATACTCAGCGAAAGGTCCGTACCCAACGACTGGGAAGTTGCATAGATCATTCCAATATTCAAGAAATGTAATAGGAGTGTTCCTCCAAATTACAGTCCCAGATTAGATTAGATTAAATTTGTTGGTTCGTTCCATAGATCCATGTTGAGGTGATCCTCGTGGATATGGAACATTTCAATTTTTTTACAAGTTGATAATATAATATTACTTATACAGATACACACACTTTTACAAGGTGATAATACATTAATACTAATAGTATGAGTACATGCATCATTTGGTTTTGTTTAAGAATTCGTCAGTGGAGTAGAAGGAGTTGGCCACTAGAAAGTCTTTTAGGCTCCTCTTAAACTGATCTTTATTTGTAGCTAAATTTTTTATGGTTGTTGGTAAATTATTGAAACTGTGTGTTCCTGAGTAGTGGAGCTCTTTTTGAACTAAAGTAAGTGCTTTTAAGTCCTTGTGTAGATCATTTTTATTTCTAGTATTGTAGGTATGAACTGAGCTGTTTGTTGGGAAAAGGGATATATTATTTATGACAAATTTCATTAAGGAATAAATATACTGAGGGGCAGTAGTTAATATACCCAGTTCTTTGAAGAGGCTGCTGCAGGATGTCCGTAAATTTACACCACAAATAATACGTATTATACGCTTTTGGACTCGCTTTTTATTCTTATGTCTCCTATGTCTGATAACACTCATATTGCAAATACAGATTTGTTACGTCGTTTCTGCAGTTCTGTGGTGTGCTCCTCCCAACTGAATTTATTATCAAGTTGTAATCCCAGGAATTTTATACTGTGAACCTCTTCTACCATAGACGTTGGTTTACAACAGGAATTTGGAAGATATACTTTCCTTAAACATTATGAATTACCTCACATAGTATGACCTATTGACCCGTCGCCAACACGGATTGAGAAAAAAGGTTTATTATTATTATTATTATTATTTTTAACAGCTTGTACTTTACCCACATGAAGTGACGAGTGTAATCGACAAGGGATCTCAAATCAGTTCCATATTTATAGACTTCTAGAAGGCTTTTGACACTAAACAAATTGCGTATTTACGGAATATCAGACAGTTGTACGATTGGTTACTCTCAGAAAGGACGGTAGTAAATAACGGAAAGTCATCCAGTAAAACAGGAGTTTCGCAGGAAAGTGTTATAGTGTCCTTACTGTTTGTCTTCATACACAATTTAGGAGACAACATGAGAAACCTTAAACAGTTCGCGTTTATCGATTAGTGAAATTACTAGGAGGTCTAGAGGAACTGCTGCGCCTTATAGTACAAGATATCTGCACAGTGAAAAAATTGCCAGTTGACCCTAAATAATGAAAAGTGTGAAGTCATTTATATGAGCACTGAAAGAAATCCGTTAAACTCCATTTACACAATAAGTCAGGTCAACCTACAGGCGGTAAATTGAACTAAATACCTGGGAATTATAATTACGAAAAATTTAAATTGGAAAGAACACATAGATGATAATAAAATAAGTCAAATCAGCTGGAAAGTGGAAAGATTTAGATGTTCCTTTTTCCCGCGCTGTCAGAGAACGGAATGATAAAGAAACATTATGAAAGCTTTGCGATAAACCCTGTGTCAGGCACTTAAATGTGATTTGCAGAGTAAACATGTAGATGCAAGTGCAAGATCTGATTATTGTGGCTTAATGTGCCGAAAGCGGTAAAAATAAAGATATTTTAAAGCGATCTTGGTCAGCCTATTCTTTTCTGAATTAAATACAAAAAATGCAGGGCGTAGTAGTGCTCCACTGAACAATTCATGGTAGGAAACCTGGGGCTGGAGAAGCCAGTTTAAGGAGGTATGTAACTAAACATGTCTACCACGTTTGTTTCGCGTTACTATATTCCAGTTTATTTAAACCAACACATGTAGAAGTTTATACATACTGTGCGGCAGCCGGAGGTGATGGTTGTGTGACTGTGTTGTGTGCCTGTGTGACTGCGTGAGTGTTCTATTTTCTGAAGAAGGCCATAGCCGATAGCTGAAAGTGTTGTATGTGTGTGCCTTTTGTATGTGCCTGTCGCAGCTGGTCGCCACGTCTTTGCGGTGAGTTGTAAACTGTCCCTATTATATTATTAATTCCAACCTGGATTTTCCATTATTATATTTTATACATACTGTGCTGTTTATTTTTATGCACATTCTTTATTTCCTGCAAGGAGACAAGGAGGGTATCTGTAATCATCTCAATGCTGTATTTCCTGGTCTCTGGATTGGAGGGGAGCTGCTGTTCCATGTCCTGCAAGGTTACCTGACCTAAATCTCCTTGATTATTTCCTATGGGGATGTCTAAAGTGATTTGTGTATGAAATCTCAGTGGATAAGGGAATGGAATTAGTTGCCAGAATAGTACCTGCTTGCCATATGATTCGAAGTACAGTTGGGACGTTTCCAGGGTCTGTCAAAATCTTATTCGGTGATGTCATGCTGGCATTGAGGTAGATGGCCGACAGTTTCAAGCACACTGGAAATGGTAAGTTCATTGTCTCAGTGATGGTTTTTGCAGTAAACTGTAGCTAATGTAAATAAAAAAGTGGACAGGAATGTGATTGTATTGTTATTATCTCCTTAAGCTGGCTTCTTCGACCCCAGGTTTCCTACCTGACATTGCTCAGTGGACCATTCTCTATGTACTGTTATATTTTTCCACTCTCTTACGGCAACAACATGTATACCAACGGGGGTAGGTAGAAATGCTACTGAAGTATGTAGAATATACACTGCAAAACAATTAGGAGAGCAGGTGAGATATAATACACTCCGTAGCACAGTGGTAGAGTGCCAGACACCAAATTCAAAGGTCGCGGGTTCGAGCCGCGCCAGGTCCTAGGATTTTTATCTGTCACTTTCCACTTCTTTCACCTCTGGCAGTGTTGCTGATGTTCGGAAACCACGTTAAACTGTAGGTCCCCCCTCTGGCTGGGTAAGTCAGTTCGGAGGAAGGCAACGGCATACCACCTCCAAACAGGACCATGCCTAGTAAAGCACTGTGGTGTTCAAACCAATCTTCGGATTGTTGACTACTTTAAGTATATGGTAACGTATTTTGTCCAGACATTGGTTACTGCTGTAATTTGTGTGAGATACAGTAGGATATTTTGCTGTCATAACTCTATGCTTGAGGTTTATATTGCGTTTACTTAGAGCGAGGCACCATGGAGCTACGATAATAGTGAAAATGTCATTATGGTTATCCTCTAATATGATTTGTGATCACTTCGGACGGCCAGTAAAGTTGCACACTTGCGTGGCATAGACAATATCAGGTTATCAATCAGCTCTTGAGGGATATTTGGTCATTCTTTCATGAGTGCAATACCTACCTCTGCAAGCGTTGTGGGAGGTGCTGGTCTGGCCGCAATGCGTCTGCCAAGTGCATCCCAGACATGCTCAATCGGGTTTAAGTCCGATGAACAAGCTGGTCACTCCAATTCCTTCGGCCTCAAACATGTTGTCCACTAGTGCAGCTCTATGTGGACGGAATGCACCCATCTCCTATGGGTAGGGCACAACAAAAAGTCGAAAGAATCTCGTCTCTATACCTCTGAGCAGTCAAAGTGTCATTCTAAACAACATATAGGTCCTTACGTCCGCCAATACTGACTCCTGCCCACAAGATTCGTCCACCACCATGATATGGTGATATTTTCTGCATATAAACAGAATTGTTGTGAGTTTCATGTTCTCTCCGGATGAGGGAACTACGATTGTCTGACGGAACACAATATTTGACTCAAATGTGAACAGAACCTGCCACCATTAGTTACGACTCCATTCCTGATGTTTCTCCGCGCAGTTTCTGCGGGCTAAATGGTGTCGTGGTTTCAATGCGACACGCTCCTAAGGCCTCCGCGCGTGCAGGATACAGTTACGAAGGCGATTTCGGACTGTTTGTGTTGATATTGCTGCCTGGAGTGTGCGTTACAGCTGAGTTGCATTCAGCCTCCTGTCTCAACAGGCTGTTAACCGATGATAACGATCTAGGCCTTGCCTTCTTTTAACGGTTCCTGTTGTCTGAAATCGTGCGCAGGTTCTGGAAATTACAGTCTGGGGCACTCCAATAGCTGCAGCCACCTCCCTTTTGTCTGTCCCGCTGCCAACCTTCCTATGGCTCTCAATGCCTTAGCTTCGGGTAATGTAGTTACATTGCACTGCTTTCTCACTTCACTATCTGAACCCAACTGCTTGTAGAATTCGTTTGGTAGAGTAAACACAAGTCAACGCCAACCCCTCTGCGGCAAATTTATGTATTTATCACTATCTCGAATGCCGTAATGTTGTTCTCCCCATTCCGTAGAACAGCGAGAAAGACGTCGAACCATTTTAGTTCATTTTGCTGATGACACTACTTCAGAATCTCGATACACTACTGGCCATTAAAATTGCTACACCAACAAGAAATACAGATGATAAACGAATATTCATTGGACAAATATATATATTATGCTAGAACTGACATATGATCACATTTCACACAATTTGGGTGCGTAGATCCCAAGAAATCAGTACCCAAAACAACCACCTCTGGCCGTAATAACGGCCTTGATACGACTGGGCATTGAGTCAAACAGAGCTTGGATAGCATGTACAGGTACAGATGCCCATGCAGCTTCAACACGATACCACAGTTCATCAATAGTGACTGGCGTATTGTGACTAGCCAGTTGCTCGGCCACGATAGGCCAGACGTTTCAATTGGTGCGAGATCTGGAGAATGTGCTGGCCAGGGCAGCAGTCGAACATTTTCCTTATCTAGAAAGGCCCGTACGGGACCCGCAAAAATGCCGTCGTGCATTCTCGTACTGAAATGTAGGGTTTCGCACGGTTCGAATGAAGGGTAGAGCCACAGGTCGCAACATCTGAAATGTAGCGGCAACTGTTCAAAGTGCCGTCGATGCGAACAGGAGTTGACCGAGACGTGTAATCAATTGCACCCAATACCATTTTAGAGCTTATGGGACCTAACTACGGGGTCATCAGTCCCTAAACTTACAAACTACTTATGAACTAGGTAATACTAAGTACGTCACAAATATCCATTTCCGAGGGGGGATTCGAACCCCCGACCGTACTGGCCGTGCAGACCGTGACTGGCATGCCGCAGTCCCCTCGACAACCGCGGCCGGCCATACTATCACGCCGGGTGATACGCCAGTATGGCGATGACGAATACACGCTTCCAATGTGGGTTCACCACGATGTCGCCAAACACGGATGCGACCTTCACGATGCTGTAAACAAAACCTGGATTCATCCGAAAAAATGACGTTTTGCCATTCGTGCACCCAGGTTCGTCTCTGCGTACACCATCGCAGGTGCTCCTGTCTGTGATGCAGCGTCGAGGGTAACTGCAGCCATGGTCTGCGAACTGATAGTCCATGCTGCTGCAAACATCGTCGAACTGTTCATGAAGATGGTTGTTGTCTTGCAAACGTCCCCATCTGTTGATCGAGACGTAGCTGCACGATCCGTTACAGCCATGCGTATAAGATGCCTGTCATTTCGACTGTTAGTGATAAGAGGCCGTTGGGATCCAACACGGCGTTTCGTATTGCCCTCCTGAACCCGTAGATTCCATATTCTGCTAACATTCACTGGATCGCCACCAACGCGAGCAGAATGTCGTGATAAGATAAACAGCAATCGCGATAGACTATTATCCAACCTTTATCAAAGTTGGAAACGTTCAAAAATGTTCAAATGTTTGTAGAACTTATGGGACTTAATTACGGGGCATCAGTCCCTAAGCTTACAAACTACTTATGAACTAGCTAAGACTAAGGACGGCAGAAATATCCATGCCCGAGGGGGGATTCGAACCCCCGACCGTAGTGGCTGTGGAGACCGTGACTGGATCGCCTCAGTCCCCTCGGCCACCGCGGCCGGCAGTTGGAAACGTGATGGTGCTCATTTCTCCTCCTTACACGAGGCATCAGAACAACGTTTCACCAGGCAACGCCGGTCAACTGCTGTTTGTGTATGAGAAATCGGTTGGATAGTTTACTCGTGTCAGCACGTTGTAGGTATCGCCACCGGCGCCAACCTGGTGTGAATGCTCTGAAAAGCTAATCATTTGCATATCACAGCATCTTATTCCCGCCGGTTAAATTTCACGTCTGGGTCGCGTCATATTCGTGGTGAAGCAATTTTAATGGCTAGGAGTGTAAATCAACTGATCCCCTAAATTATTGTGACCAGTGTAGGGTAGTAGGACAAAAATTGCAATAAGGTAATGAGTGAGTCTAAAACGACTTTACAACATTGGAGTGATACAGAAATTTAATGAGGTAACCTAAAGAATCGATAGATGTGTCATTTTGAAGAGTACAGCCTCAGGTTTCACATGAAAGTACCAAGTGCCATTTTGATTACTGTTTGTGATGCAGAAAACATGCCACTGGTAATCAATTTGCTCCCACACTTGTTGCAACAGTCGAACAAAATTTATTCAGTGACACCTTGGATTCGATTTTATCCCAGAAAAGTAAACCCAGTAGTGTCAAGTCTGGAGATAGGTCGCGGTGAAGCGGCCGAGCGCATTGAGACGCTATGTTCCGATGCGTGTGGCCGTCCCCCGTCGGGGGTTCGAATCACCCCTCGGGCATGGATGTTCCTGCTGTCTTTAGTATAAGTTAGTTCATAAGTAGTTTTTAAGTTTAGCGACTGATGACCTGGCAGTTCCATAAGCTTTACAAACATTTGAACATTTGATGGTGACATGCAGTTGGGCCTTGTCGGACAATCCTGCGACGTGGGAAGCGATTATGGAGGAAACCTGAAAATTGAAAGAGGAAATGAGAAGTTGCACCGTTTTCCCTGTAGTAAAGTATTTAGTTTCTTCATAGATCAGTGTAATTAAAATTTTGTAAGCATACCTGGGTACATAATATCATCGATAGCTTTATCCATGTGTTAAGGGAGCAATGCACCTTAACTTTGGGGCTGTCACGAACGTGTTCCAAAGTTACATGTTGATTTTCGATGTCCCAAATTTTGTGGTGGTTGTTGTTCATCATGCCACTGTTACGGAATCTTGACCATCGTTGATGTAACTGATAATAAGGAGAACTCAGACACCCATTTCCGAGGGAGGATTCCAACCTCAGGTGGGAGCAGTCCTCTATCCGATGCAACATTTCCGCACAGAATTGCCTACGAGCAGCCTTATCTGTGTCACTAATGTGCTGTGCCATTGTGAATCTGTATGGTTTCAAGTGCAAAAGTTTACGTAGTACTCTATAAACATTCTTTTATGGAGTGCCATTCTCGCTATACGCATGTCGCGTTGATTTTCGTGGGCTGCCGGCAAAGCGTGTAGCCCAGGCCAATCCTTCGGCTACGGCCATACGAACGATTTTCTTTTTTTTACGCGCTTTTCTCTACGGTACGTCCTTTGTTGTAGTACCTCTACCAGGAAACACATCAGCTTGTGAAGCATATAAGGTCTCCTGCATAATGCACAATTAGCACTCCTCCTACGTTTGTGATAGATTTAAAATAAAACTTTCAAACTTTTCAATCTCTTCTGTACTTCTATCCCTAAAACATCATGAATAACAGTATTACAGATTTGTGTAATTAGCTGGTATTTATTTAATAGTAAGCACTAAAATGACAGTTTTACAAGTTTTGTTATGAAATGAGTTTTCTGCGACCATTAACGATACACAGTACATTTCGAAACTGGTTCTCACGTGATATCAAGTATCTATATCAGATAGGACTATACTGGGTAAAGTACGTGAGGGTCATGATTATTCAGCTTGTTTACCAATGCCAGCCACCATTCCGAGTGGAGGGTAGAAACTTCCGGAAGAATGTGGCTAGCAGTTTGGCAGTGGCTACGAAGTCATACTCGGTTTAGATTTGTTGGTGGGATATAACGGCAAAGTTGACTTACTGGCGTGCAAAGAAACGAATGGAACACTGTTTAACGGCCATAAAATCATCACTGACCCAAGGATAGCCCCTGGGAGTAAAATGTAGCCACAAATTTTATACAGCGGCAGGTAGGACTGGTAAAAACACTGAAAGTCGTGATAATGGTGTTGTGTGCGGGCGCTAAAGTGATAGGAGTTAAAAGATCACTTTTTTGTTTTCTAGAATAACTCGAAAAACGCGGATTCCACCAAAAATCATACCGCTAAAAATTTAACTACATTAAATTTCCTACTTAAAAGGGCTATTTTAATTTACCTCTAAGGCTAATAGCTTTCCGTGTTGTAGGAGGCAAGAAAATAGTAAATTATTAGTTTTTTATGAAGATGTGTACCGTCTTTTCAAATGAATATTTTTTTTCCATTTTCAACTTTTCACGGCGTAATGTATAGTCCAATAGATTTCGGGAATGCAGCCGCGTAAAATTCACTTCTTCTGCTGATATTTCGGCCGCGTAGCTTCCGGCCATCTTCAGAGTGAGTCGAAGACTGTCGACGAGGTGGCGGGCGCAGCCTTATAAGCCTGATCGCGGTGGCAATGCGCGTGCGCGTCACAGGTGCTGGTTTACTGCATATCGAAGTACTCACACGCCTGCGGCCCCCGTGGCGGAAGCACTCCGGTGTTCATTTATCGATACATGCTCGGCGGCGGCAACACCTTCACGTCTTCTCTGTGATTTCAATACTCCAAGTGCAGGGTTCCAAGCTTTATCTAAATTAAAACCTTTATCTCTGTTTAATAAGTTGTTGGCCAGTCTAATTTCAACAGCTTCCTTAAGTATAGAATCCCAAAACGAAGATATGGGTGTTAAAATCTTCACATCATTATAGTTCATTGAATGACCAGTTTCTATGCAATGTTCAGCCACAGCTGACTTGTCTGGCTGTAATAGGTGAGTATATCTTCTGTGTTCAACGCATCACTCGTGGACAGTGCGTATTGTCTGGCCTATACATGAATTATCACAATTTCGGCAAGGGATCTGGTACACACCTGACTTGCGAAGCAACAAATCATCCTTCACGGACCCGAGTAAGGCTGCAATCTTTCGTCTCTTTCGTCAAAGATAAGCCGCATTCTCAATAAACATCGTGTTAAGGTTATCTTCCGGCCACCAGTGAAGATTGCAGCCTTACTCGGGAGTGTTTGGGTAAGGACATGGAAGGAAATCGGCTCTGCGCTTTCAAAGGAACCATCCCGGCATTTGCCTAGAGTGATTTAGGGAAATCACGGAAAACCTAAATCTGGATGGCCGGAGGTGGATTTGAACCACCATCCTTCCTAATGCGAGTCTAGTGTGTTACCACAGCGCCACCTCGCTCGGTGTAAGAATTTTAAGAATAAGTATTTGTAGAATGAAACTTTCACTCTGCAGCGGAGTGTGCGCTGATATGAAACTTCGTGACAGATTAAAATTGTGTAACGGAACTGGGATTCGAATCTGGGACGGTTGACGTTCGAGGGCAAGCGCTCTACCACTGAGCTACTCCGACACGACTCACGGATTTTAATCTGGAAGTTTCATAAATAATTGTATATTTGCCACAACAGGCAATTGACATTTTAATGCGGACGCATCAATACGCTCGACCCCTTGTTGGGAATCCAGTATAGGCTGCGAGCAAGTGGAATCAAATGGGCCGTGGGCACTACAATCGTAGTGCGCTAAAAGGTGAGGATTTGGGTTGGAAGGGAAGCGTACCTGGATAGCATAATTGGTTAAGGTGACCGATGACCCGAAGCGGGAAATCCGGGTTCGAATCTCGTTCCAGCACAAATTTTCATCTTTGCATTGGATTTATTTCAATGACCTGAAACGGTCCAAATGTCTAAATGTTTCGAATTCATATTGTCTTTTCGTCGTTGGTGCCAGCCTTTGCAGTCTCCTGCTGCTAGGTTCTTGTAGTTTTCACGGTACGTGGTTTGTTATCTGTAAGATGAGCCCGCCTGAGATAACATGCAGAGAACTAGTGACAAGGAGCCTCCACACACTCATGATTTGTGTGGCCACAGAATCCGACCAAGGAGTTGATCCGACCTGAAAGGTTCAATGTGGAGCACTAGACTACCGGAACAGCCTCCGTCGTACTGTGTAACAATATACTCGCCTCCAACATAAAATGCAGCTTTGACGCCTGTCTGCCGTTTTGCTAATCCAGATGTCATCTTAGCGAAGGTCCGGGGGCTACTCTTCACATTGAACGGTGCGAGTAATCAAGTAATGCTGTGGCACTGGGTGTGCCGCGGCAGAGCGGCCGAGCGCATTGAGGCGCTATGCTACGATGTGCGAGGCCGTTCCCCATCGGGCGTTCGAATTCCCCCTTGGGCATGGCTGTTTGTGCCGTCTTTAGTATAAGCTAGTTCATAAGTAGTTTGTAAATTTAGGGACTGATGACCCCGTAGTTAAGTCCCGTAAGCTCAACAGACATTTGAACATTTGGCACTGGGTGTAGCTGTACTTCACTAATCTTATGTAATTTTGCAGTTAACTTTTCGTAAGAGGCGATTTGAAACGGAACGACCCTACAAAATTAATCGTCGGTAAGGCAGATGCCAGACCGGAATTCGTTCAAGAATCCTCACGAAGTGCAATTTTGCCGCACGGTCTCATGTGCCATGTCACAGATAAGGAAGGAAGGAAGGAAGATTGGAGTTTAACGTCCCGTCGACAGCGTGGTCATTAGAGACGGAGCTTACGCATATGCCTGGAGCGATTTAGGGAAATCACGGAAAAGCTAAATCTGGATGGCCGGAGGTGGATTTGAACCACCATCCTTCCGAATGCGAGTCCAGTGCGTTACCACTGCGCCACCTCGCTCGGTATGTCACAGATAGCGCGCTCCCTCCCGTTGGAGGTTCGACTCCTCCCTCGGGCATGAGTGTGTGCGCTGTTCTCAGCATCAGTAATTTCAGGGACCGATTACCTCAGCGGTTTGGCCCCTTAGTTTTACAAAACACTTGAACATTCTGAAGTGTAGTCTGTCAAGAAAGGAAGTAGGTTAGAAAACACTCTTTGGTCTAACACTTGACTATTGCAAATCAGTGTGGGAACCGTACCATGGAGGGTTGATAGAAGACAAAAAGAAGATCAAACGGAGAGCAGCAGGCTTCGTTACGGGCTACTTTAGTAAGCGCGCAAGCGTCAAAGATATGGTAGCAAATTCCAACGGCAGGCGCTGCAAGAAAGACGTCTATATAGCGGTACGGGCTCCTGTCAAAGTTCTGAGAGCATACGATTTTCGAGGAGTCATCCAATATATTGATTCCTCCTGCGTGTATGTCGCGAAAAGCCACAAAGATAGACAAAGAGACCACACGGAGGCATACCAGAAATGGTTTTTTCCGCGAACCATACGCGGCTGGAAAAGGGGGAGAAAGTAGCAATGGTACAGCGGTCACTGGAAATACTTAAAATTACGATATCTCTCTTTTTTTCGTGATTCTATTTTGATGAAATCATGCCTAGATCATGAACCTATTTTCGCATATGTTTTCTGTGGAAACCGCATGAAAATTCATGCAGTGATTGAAGCGAACAGCGACAGGCCTACATTTTCAGATTTATTATTCGTATAGATGTGTTGTACAATTGTATAATTTTTCAGGAATATATTGATTTGTATATGTGCTGTATGTCGGTAAAATCTGTTGTGAATACGGTTAGTAGTAAAGAAGTAATAGATTAAAACGTGGTGCTTGATGGGGCGTTTTTCCTTGGGACGTCATACCGAATGCCATAGTTTTGCTCTATGGACAGTGGAAAAGTAGTAAGCGATAAACTTTTTTCATTTTATAATTTTGTTGCGGTTGTCAGAGAGAAAAAGTTTCGTAAAGATTTGAAATTATGTTTACAATTTATTGCAAGCCGCCAAGTGCTCTTTTTCTCGAATAGTTGACAAATAAAATCACGCTATCACACGCCGCAAGATGCGACAGATATCATTGTTTATGACTTGATATCGTATGAACTATGTATCGTATGTGGTTTTTTCAACCACAGCAAATGATTCCTGACCTTAAGGAATATTTGTACCAAATTTGGTTGAAATCGGCCCATTAGTTTTAGCTCAACTAGCTCTTTATTCACGCGAAGTGATGGGTGCTATGACAAGGGTTCGCAAATCGATTCCGTATTTCTTGATTTCCAGAAGGCTTTTGACACCGTACCTCACAAACGGCTTTTAATCAAATTGCGTGGTTATGGTATATCGCCCCAAATTTGCGATTGGATAGGGGATTTCCTGTCAGAGAGGACACAGGTCATAGTAATCGACGGTAAGGCATCGACTAAAACAGAGGTGATATCGGTCGTTCCACAGGGTAGTGTTTTGGTCCTCTGCTGTTCCTTATTTACATAAACGATTTAGGGGAAAATCTAAGTAGCTCTCTTATATTGTTTGCAGATGACGCCGTCATTTACCGTCTAGTAAAATCATCTGAAGATCAAAACCAACTGCAGAACGATCTGAATGAGATATTACTAAGGTGTAAAAATTGGCAATTGACTCTAAATAATGAGAATTGTGAAGTCGTACACATGAGTATGAAAAGAAATCCGTTAAACTTCGTTTACAACATTAATCAATCGAATATGAAGGCCGTAAACTCCACTAAATACCTAAGAATTACTATTACATCAGATTTAAACCGGAAAGAACACATAGATAATGTCGTGTGAAAGGCGAACCAGAGACTGCGTTTTATTGGCAGTCCATTTTTGGAGTATTGCTGCCCAGTGTTGCATCCTTATAAGGTGGGTTTGAAGGACGACATCCAAAGAGTCAAAAGAGGGCAGCGCGTTTCGTATTGTCACGTTACAGGGCAGACACCGTTACGGAAATGATACAGGATCTGCGACGGGAATCATTGTAACAACGACGCTTATCGCTGTGGCGTGGGCTACTTACGAAACTCCAATCGCCAACATTCTCCTCCGAATGAGAAAATATATTGTTGACTTCCACTTACATAGGTAGAAATGATCATCAGAATAAAATACGAGAAATCAGAGCTCGAACAGAGAGATTGAGATGTTCTTTCTTTCCGCGCGCTATTCGAGAATGGAATGGGAGATAAATAGAATAACGGTGGATCGATGAACCCTCTGCCAGGCACTTAAATGTGATTTGCATGGTATCCCATGTAGATGTAGAATATTATTGCATGATGCGGCCGTTTTTCACGACTGTCATTGTTTATGACGTCATATCTCCTTACGTATGTGTCTTAGGTGGTTCTTACCCCGACAGCGATTGTTGCCTGATAGTAAGGGACATGTGTCCCAAGTTTTGTTGAAATTGGTCCAGTAGTTTAGGAGGAGATGTGTAACATGCATACGTACACACACACACACACACACACACACACACACACACACACATACATACAACCAATTTTATAAGATTTAATATGCTCATCCCCATGGGGCTCACGGTTCTTTCGTATGTGCGTAGCGAGCACGGGGCCTCCAGCTAGTGCAGCCTTCCTTCCCTCTTTACTTCCCGGACTGCATTTCCTTTCCCCCTCCCCTCCTTTCCTATCCTTCCTCTCCCCACAGGGGGACTGATAACCTTACCAGTTTAGTCCCTCTATCCCAACCAAACACCCCAAATACTTTTATTATGCTTCCCATTGACATAATATTTTTCTTTTATTTTGAAAGAGACGGGATTTATTCTACACTACATCCGTACTCCGCAAGCCGCCTCCGGTGTGTGGCCGAGGGTGCTTTCTATTAGAAACGACTTTCTATGAGAAACGACTTATCTCCAAAACTACTTCACTAATCCGCATTGGATTTTCACAGTTAACTTGAGTCTACGTAGTTTCATAAAAATCGAATCACTGTAAAACATAATATCACAATTTAACGTTTTTTAAGTACCTCTGCCAAGTCTGTCTTTCTCTTTCATCACGATAATCTCCAAAACTACTAGTCGAATTTTCAGAAGTTTTTCACAGGTAACGTGAGGGTGTCGTGCGGTTACATAAACGCTTCATTTCACAAAATCGGATCAGAAAAAGTAAGATATCACAATTTAAACATTTTTCTGAAAGTAATGGCATGTGTCTATTTGTAGCGAGTAATCTCCAAACGTATTACTTGAACTTTCGTGGGGCTTCACACGTAATTTTAGAATAGCTTGAAGCATAACGTTGGCTTCTTTTCATCAAAATCGAATCACGGAAAGAAAAGATATCGTACTATGAAGTTTAATGAGCACACTATGCTTATAAGCATGGTGTAATACGGCAAATATCTAAAAGTACTAAACGAACATTCATGGGGTATCACAGATGAATTGATAATAGCCTGGGGCAACATATAGGCTTCATTTCATCAAAATCAAATCAGGAAAATAAAAGATATCGTAATTTGAAGTTTTAGGTGTATTTCATGCTAGTAAAGAGTGGCGTAATGCAGCAAAGAACCAATAGACGCACTGTTACTTTCGAAGTGCACCAGAAAATTAATAGATAGGAATATAAAACTGATACAATTACATACTGATATCACAGTCTAACGTATACGTACAACTGCTACGGAAGTGTAACTCTCACGCTTGGAGCGACAATAGTGCATCTAGCGGAAAGAATAATAATTGTTTTCAGTTATGTTTCTACTTCATAAATGAAATACTTATTATATTTCAGCTTTCCATGCCTCAGTACTTTGCCAAGAGATATGAATGATCATGAAATAAATGTGACACATTTTCATGCGGGTTTCACCGGAATCTTGAACTATGATTGGGGTAACATATGGGCATGATTTCATTATCAGATCACGGAAAAAAGATACATCGTAATCTTAAGTGTTTTCAGTAAGTGTCTGTTAGAAACACCTAATTTCCTAAACTACTTCACGGATTTGCATGGAGAAACTTCGTTTCATAAAAGTGGGATCACGGAAAAAATATTTAGACGTAGGCTATGCTTGAAGTATAGATGGCATAGTACAGCAAACAAGCGATAGAGGCGCTTTAGTGCACCATAGAACTAATAGACGCCGCTGCTGTGAAATAAGTATGGGGTAGTACAACAAGGAAGCGAACGTTTGTGATAGAAGTAAGCAATCTTATCTCTGCGAATACCAACAAACATTGAACATTGTGATCAAAATATCCACGGGTGTACTGCCGGTCTATAGTGTCCAACGGGCACAATATTTCGGCGATCATACATGTCGCCATCATCAGGTGAACTGAAGGACTGAGCTCCTGGAAACGCGCCGGCACGGAGATCCGCACGCTACGGCTGCTCGAAGGGAACTGGGTTCTAGCCCGGTAGCGGGCCATTTAAATACCCGCGGCCCGCGGAGCGACCCCTCCGCGGTCCGCGCCCCGCGCCGCGGCCGCGCAGTGGAACCGATTGCGCCGGCGTCTGAGAAGACGTCGGTGTGAGGGCTCTGTCCGCCGTGGTCGTCACTTCGTTACGTTTGCTAGATTTACTCTTAATTAACCCAATCGCTGGTTCCCAAGCTTTGCTAAGATTATAGCCAGAGTCACGGTTTATGAGGTCGTCACTTGTGCGAATTTCAATGGCCTCTCTAACGACGCAGTCCCAGTATCTCGTCGTTTGTACCAGAATCCTAGTGTGTTCATACTCCATGGCGTGATTCTCCGACAAACAATGTTCAGCGACCGCCGACTTGCTCGGATACATCAATCGTGTGTGCCTCTGGTGTTCAACGCATCGATCCTCGACGGTACGAATCACATTGAACATTGCGTTATTGATTTATTTGTATTAAATACTTAACGACATTTCTTTGCTTCGGCATGTTTCATTTTCTATCGAAAACTTTATAAAGATAAAGGATAACTTTTACTTACATTTGACATATTTATGAGGATACGTCGTTTCGGACAATGGCATTTACTTACGTCTGACATGTTGACTAGGACAACTGAATTTATTGACAGAGCGACCCAACAAGGATTTTTACTAACTGAGGTCTGGAACTCTAAAAAGCCATGAAACGCACATGCCCTTCTTTAACAACCGTTGATAGCACGGGCATATAAGCTAGTGTAATAAATTTGCCATGCTATCCGCAGCAGTCAATTATAGCGTGAGTCTAAATGAACGAACAGAAAGTAAACAACGAATAGTTGACACCTGGGGAAAGTATGTACCCGTGGTTTTAAAAGAATGAGGTCTTACGCACATGAAACATCAGTTCAAACGCCAACGAGTTTATCATGTTTTACTCGGTGACGCAAAGCCAGGAAGGTAGTAATTTGTGCCGCATTTAAACACGCGACTGAGGAAACTACGAGTCAACAACGCAAGCTTGCATACCGGCCTGGAAATGCGCATCAAACGGTAAACTGGAACAGAAACACACTTTCGCAAACCTTACTGGCAATGGCTTGGGTGAAGTGGCGGTCGACATGAAACTACTACGCAACGAATCTCAACTGGTGAAAGTATCGTCCGGTTACTTCCTTATATCCGCAGCAGCAGTAAATTGAATTACTGTGACCAATATGAATGTGGCTTCGAAGTACTGTAAAGACTTGCATTACACCTCACCAGAAGTACTGCTTCCGTCAGATGTCAATTTCTCTTTGATCTACAGTAGGAAGCAGTCATATTACTGGGGCAATAGAATTCGGTAATAGAAACGAGCCGACATATTACGTTAAATCATTTGGTCCCAGTATTCGCGTCGATGAAGTGGTTCCCGAACAACGATGACACTTTGTGACTGGAAGAATGTGGTGTGGTCCGATGAATGATCGCATTGTTTCTACAAACAAGCGGCTTTATGTATAGAAAACCCCAAAAGTAGCTTACTGCTATACGGCGCTGTTGCTTCATACAGTCAAGCATGGGGCAGGTTTCCTCATGATTAGGGCATCTATATCGTGATATTCAACCGTTTCTGTCATTTCCCTCACTGGCCGGATAACTTTGAAAAAATATCGCACTATCCTCAACAGCAAACTGCTTACAGCGACTGACATATTGCTAACAAACACTGCCATAGGCCAAAACGATAATGCGCCCACGCACACAGCCAAATGGGTTCGGGCATGCTTTCTACAGCAAATCAGATGTTCAAATCTATTGGACCAAACTGTTATAGTCATCAGTCTCTAGACTTACGAACTACTTAAACTGTGCGCGGTTGCTCGCCGTCGGAGATTCGAGTCCTCCCTAGGGCATCGGTATGTGTGTTGTCCTTAGGTTAGTTTACCTTATTTTAAGTAGTTTATAGGCTACGGACTGATGACCACGCAGTTTGGTCCGATAGATTTACAACCATTTGAACATAAACTGTTGTTGTGGCCTTCAGTCCGCAGACTGGTATGATGCAGCTCTCCACGCTACCCTGACCTGTGCAAGTCACTTCATCTGAGAATATGTTCGGCAACCTACATCCTTTTGAATCTGCTCACTGTATTCGTCCCACGGTCTCCCTCTACGATTTTTACCCCACACACTTCCCTCTAATGGTAAGTTGATCATTTCTTGGTGTCTCAGAATGTGTCGAACCAATCTATCCCTTCTCTTAGTCAGGATATGCCAGAAACTCTTTTTCTCCCCATTTCGGTTAAGCACCTCCTCATTAGTGACGTGATCTACCCATCTAATTTTCATCATTCGTCCGTAGCACCACATTTCAAAAGCTTCTATCATCTTTTTATCTGAACTCCTTATCGTTCACGTTTCACTCCCATACTTAAACTAACTTACACTAACACTAACAGACACACCCATGCCCGAGGAAAGACTCGAACCTCTGTCGGGCTTTATGCAACAACAAAAAATTATCAAATATTATCTCCCGGACAGCAAAATCGCTATATCTTAGCATAATTGAACGGTTATGGGGAGCTTTAGATCAGGGGCTGAGAACCACATTTACAGCTCTAGTATTGTTTAGGTAATAGGCTGATGTTTTTGTAAAAGAATGTATAACATTCTGTTTGAAACTATAATGGCACCATGGACCTCCGCAGGAATTTTTCCAAGAGGAGGCTATCTTTGAAAGTTTCAAGTTTTTTAGAGCACTTTCTTTGAATCAAATCGCATGGTTCCCCAAGAACTAAGTTGGGCTATGAGAATACTAAACGTGTTGTACTTGTATCTCAAACGATTACAATTGAATATTTTTGAAATACCTTGATTTCATTGATACTAATAGGCAACGTAAACATTCTTCATCAGTGAATGAAGACTTATTCTGTGCTCAGTATGAACATACACCGCTCAAATCAAGGCATAACTGTAGATTGGGATACAACCAGTCTGCTTTGACCCATGACGTCATCAAGACGTCGCAAAACCAGTGTACGGGATATCTTAATACTGCTGTATTGTAGATACAAATAATCTGTAGTTATTATGAATAACAGAATGTACCATCGATCACAGGTCTTAGCCCGAAAACTCGCGCCTTCGGCGCTCACATACGAAAAAAAAAAATCTCTCGGTTAACCTACACCTGACCTAACCATCAGAGAGAAGATACAGATCACTTTTTAAATACAAAATATTAATCTGTTTTGTTTTTAAACAAACTATCGTCTTTAACTCAACAACCACATAGTCACTCACGCCTTCTACAAACACGCACGCACCTCAAAACTACCGCGCTGCGATGACCTCCGGTCAAAGCTGACGGGCGGTATCCCCGTCTACAGGTGAGCCCAAATCAATTAGGGGATCAGGGGAGATATCATACACAATATACATATGGTAACATATTTTCTTCAGGTAGTGGTTACAGTAGTAATTTTTGTGTGACACAGTACGATATTTGCAGTCTAATTCTTTATTTGTGGTTTACATGGCGTTAAAGGCAGACTTTGAGCGAGACAGCTTAGGGCTGAAAGATGATTGTATGGCTTTTTGTAGCCAGGGTACCCCCGTAAGGGTTCGTCGCCTGCTGTAAAACTTTCTACTGACACCACCTGATGATGATGAACGTGATGATGAGGAGAACCACACAAAATACAGTCCACTGCCGGGAATCGAACCCGGGCCCCTTACATCGGCGGTAGCGATGCTGCCACTGAGCTACGAATGTAGGCAGCATAACGCTGCTGTCGTTGCCCTCTAATAAGGTGTGTCGTCACCTCGGACAGCCAGTACAGTTTCACACCTGCGTAGCATGGTACTGTCAATGCTACGCACAGTATGAGGTTATGTATCAGTTCTCGAGGGATATTTGGCCTTTCTTCCATGAGTGCAATCCAACCTATGGTTTCACCTTGGGACAGTGGTGGTTTTACCTTGGGACACAGTGATGTATTTCAATTTCTTAGTTTTATGAATGAAAAAAATCGTTTTGGAATCAGGTAGTCTATGTATTAGTCCAAATACAAAAGTTATTTTACCTTAAAACAAGAAATGGTGGGAATAAAATATTAAATGAATGAAACCCACGTCACACCACTGGAGCTGGTAGTTCTTTCACTATATTACTGCGATTAACAGTGCTGATGTTCTCAACATTAGGGAATACAAAATGGTCCTTTGCTTCCTTAAGAATTTCACAGTTACATCTTGTTCTGTGTTTTCTAAAACTACTCCAGCATAGTACACAAGAGATCTGCCACTGATGTCAACTTTTACCAAGACCCAACTACCTTGAGAACAAGAAAGTGTTACTTTTCCAGATGATAGAAAGGATGGCAAATCCTCTTCTGCAGATGACAAATCAAATATGCTACCTCCAGAGCTACTGCTTTACTCTTCAATTCTTTATTTTTCTGGTGTATCAGTGACAATCATACGCCTTCCAGGTGTCCCAATGTGCAACCAGAGAAGTGTCCCAAGGTAAAACCAAATACACAATAACAGAAAACAGTATCCAAATCTATGTACACATTTAATTTATATCGTTATAACTTATGGTATCAATAGCTTACTTAAATAATGTTTAAATGTTTGTAAATCTATCGGACCAAACTGCGCGGTCATCAGTCCGTAGCTTACAAACTACTTAAACCTAGGTAAACTAACCTAAGGACAACACATACACCCATGCCCCAGGGAGTACTCGAACCTCCTCGGCGAGCAACCGCGCACTCCGCAGCGAGACTTTAGACCGCTCGGACTTAAATAATGCCCTACAACATTGTATTTAAGAAATATCATTAATGATACTTAGCTTTAATTTATATCTTCTAAGGATAGTGGCTAAATTTTACTTTCAAACACGAAAACTTGTAAAACTCCTCCTCAGATCTCAAACATCATCCGAATACAACATGGCCCTTATTCCTTCTGAAAATAGGCCTGATAACTTTACTTCATAGTTCTTAAAGTTTCCACTAGAGTGCACTGCCTGTATTAAAAAGTGTCACAAGGTAAAATCGTCCCAAGGTACAACCCGTTCCCCTACATCAAAAGGTCGAAGGATCTTGCCTCTATACCTCTGCGCCGTCATAGCGCCATTCTGAACGATACAGAGATCCGTACGTCCGCCAGTAGTGACTCCTACCCACACCATTCGTCCACCACCACCCATGATATGATTATGTTTCCTGCATATAACCACGATTGTTCCACGTTCTCTCCAGATGAGGGAATGACGATTCTCCGTCTGAACACGTAATCTTGATTCATCTGTAAACAGAACCTAGCGCCATTCTTAACGACTCCATTCTTGAAGTTCCTCCGCCCATTTTCTGCGGGGTAGACGCTGTTGTTGTTTTGGTGGGACACACACCACAGGCCTCAGTGCAGAGAGCACACGTTTCCGAAGGCGATTTCTGACTGTTTCTGCTGATATTGCGCGTCCTGTTGCTGCCTGGAGGGTGCGTTGTAGCTCGTTTGCATTCGGCCTCCTGTCTCGACGGACAGTTACTCGAAGATAACGATCATCTCTTGCTGATCTTATCCGTGGACGACTTTGGCCTTGCCTTCTTTTAACTGTTTCTGTTTTCTAAAATCGCGCCCAGGTCCTATAAATTACATTTTGAGACCAATAGCTGCAACCACCTCCCTCCGTGCCTGTCCCGCTTCGAACCTTCCTATGGCTTTCCATGTCATAGCTTCGGGTAAGTCACATTGTTGTTGCATTGCACTACCTGCTCAATACTCTATCTGAACCCAACTGCTTTTGTAATTCGTTTGTTAGAACAAACACAACACCAACCCCTCTGTAGCAACTTTCTGTTATTACCACAATCTCGATTTCCGTAATGTTGTTGTCTCCACTGCGTAGAACCGACAGAAAGACGTCGAACCATTTTAGTTAATTCAACCGATGACAGTACTTCAGAACCTAGATATCTCAAGTATATTCCTAATTGTGTTTACACCCGCTTCCACTTAACAGTACGAAATTACATAGCCCAAATCCGAAAAGGTAGAAAATAACAATAAATGTATTCACGATAATACAGTTGCCCCCTCTTGGCTCCCCTTGCGGACACTTCACGAAAGGCATTACACGAACCTGTCCCTCGATGAGTTGCAGCTGTTCTCGAAGACAATTGTGGTCAGCTGCTTAGTGACAAATAAATATTGCATCTTTGTTAAGTGTTCATCGTATTTTGTCGACCCTCTGTAGGTGCAGGGCATGGTACAATATTCCTATTCTTGTGAGGCTCAGTTTTTTAATCAGCCAGGAAGCTTCATATCAATGCATACCCCGATGTTGAGATCAGACCACCGGCGTAGCAAGGTCTGCACCGGGTATCACCTCCGTGGGGGTGTCAAAACTTGCTACGTTCTGAGGCACGAGTTGTAAATTTGTTTTGTACCTTATAGTCTGAGTATATGGACGTATTGTGTCAGAAAATTGTAATCTTGATCCCATAGTATTTTGCATATTGGAGCGGTCGAGTGTATTGAATCGCTATGCTACGATGCGCGAGGCCGTTCCCCGTCGGTGGTTCTAATCCCCCCTCGGGCATGGATGTTTGTGTCGTCTTTAGTATAAGGTAGTTCATAAGTAGTTTGTAAGTTTAGGGACTGATAACCCCGTAGTTAAGTCCCTCAAGCTTGACAAACATTTGGACACTTGATTTGCATCTTGTGCAAAACATTGTATGTTTGGATTAGACTGTTCTGCAACAGTTTCATTGTGTATGATTTTTTGGGGACCTAAGGATGTTTTTGTGGTTTCACTCAGTTATACCCACATATGGATTATCAAAATGTTCAAAATGTTTGTAGAGCTTATGGGACTTAACTACGGGATCATCAGTCCCTAAACTTATAAACTACTTATGAACTAGCTAACACTAAGGACGGCACAAATATCCATGCCCGAGGGGGGATTCAAACCCCCGACCGTAGTGGCCCTGCAGACCGTGACTGGAGCGCCGCAGACCCCTCGGCCACCGCGGCCGGCTATGGATTATCGATATGAACATTCTTACAGGTACAGTAGACAGATTTCCGAATACTAGATGGAGTGTTTAGTAGCAAGCCATTAAGCCAGTGTTTCAATACTTTAAAAAGATTACCGGTGCCGCCTAGGGACTGGTTCTTTTGAATAGAAACCAGTGGAGCCGCTCGAACTCTTTCGCCTCGTCTCGTCAACCGTGATCAAACCTACTTACTGATTCTATGAGTCTGTTCAGGAACGAGTATAATTAACATTAAAGCGAGGCGAGGTACTGGCGGAAGTAAAGTTGTGAGGCGGCATCGTGAGTCGTGTCGGGATAGCACAGTCGGTGGTGCGCTTGCCCACGAAAGGCAAAGGTCCCAGATTCGAGTCCCGGTTCCGGCACGCAATTTTAATCTGCCAGGAAGTTTTAACAGTAAAGCTGTTTTTGAAAGAGAGGAGAAATTTTCTTTGATTATAAGTGGGGTGTTTAAGTCTCAGCTGGAAGATGATGAATATTACAACGTGGCCAAAAGAAAATTTGTGTCAGGGCCGGGACTTGAACCCGGAACCTCCCGCTTACTAGGGCGTCGTGTTAAGCCCCTTCGCCAGCCCAGACACACGAGATTTGGGTCGGACAGGGTGTGTTAATTACGTCCGCTTCGTGTAACGCTGGGTCTAAGCACAATTACCTAGTTAGTAGGAGTTCCTGGGTTCGAGTCCTGGCCCCTGCAGAAATTTTCATATGTCCATATTGTAATATTACATCACTTTACAGCAGAACAGACTAAAACACAAAAGTTAAATTGTATATTAAGAACAGCTGGGGCGTCATACAGCGACGTATGTTCTTCATGTCCGAAAGAACAGACACAGCAATTCTTTAATCAGATATTATTTCATTGACGAAGGATTTAAGTTTGTAAAGGAGCAATCTGAGGAGATGGGCGTTCTTGTTGGAGCTACCAGAAAGCAGAAAATGGCACCTTGAGAGGAGACACTGCCTTTGCTACAGGAGCTAAGGAGGTCACTATAAAGTGCATCGACAGGTTTCGACAATAAATCTATACACGTAGCGAAACCATCAAACGCGTGTAAGAGATTTTAATGTTTCAGAGTCAGCAATCGGATTAAAGCTTCAGAGACTGAACTTCGCACGACTGTAAAAAGTTTAGATAGCAATTACGGCGAGATTTATGAAAACTACAAGTTTAAAAATAAAAGTATCTTTGTTGCACATCTTTAATATTCTTGTAGTTCATGGTTGAATATGAATTTTACGAAATCGTTGCAAGCTTATTTTGGTGTAAAGCTCATTATTAACTGTGCACTTTCGGTATCTAACATCCTTTGCCAGTCACGCTTGACTCTCTAGTTTGGCAATTTTGTAAAATGAAAGTAAAATTATTTATGAAGGAGGGGAAGGAATAAGGATTAGGAAGGAAAGGATTGACCGTGATTGCATTATGGCATTGAAATTCAAAAATGCCGACATGTGAAAATGTGAGCAGGGCCGGGAATCTAACCCAGGTCTCCCTCTTCGGGCCAGCGGTCGCCTTAACCATGTGGCTACCCGTGATCGCCCAGCACCCCCTATAGAAGAAAGCCTGCGGACGACGTCACAACATGGCGACGGTGAGAGGCTTAGAGGCCTCTGAAAGATTAGCAGTGCGCGCTGTTTATAGTGCATTCTTTCGTTCAGGAGTGTATTTATTACGTAAATTGGTGTGTGTACGGTGTGATCGCTACGCTGGACGATTTGTGTGTATGAGAACAACGTGCGATCTCTTTTTTACTGACAAAATGCCGTTTCGCTGTTCTGTGCCGAATTGTAAAGGAAATTACGACTTTGACCCAAAAATTACCGTCTTTAAACGTCCAGAGAAGAAGAAATGGATATCAAGAATTCCCAGGATAACTTGGCTCCTTCTTCAAGTTAATGAGTAAGTTTTAGTTTTCGTTTAACCTTATAAAAGAGTTTTAAGTCATGACTGTTTACCGTTGGATATTGCGATTCATTTTATTTACGTAACCACCTCCATTAGCTTATTCTTCTCCGGACGTTTAAAGACGGTAACGTTTGGACCACAGTCGTAATTTCCTTTACATTTCGGCAAAGAACAGTGAAACGGCATTTTGTCAGTAAATAAAGAAACTACACGTTGTTCTCTCACACACAAATCTTCCAGCGTAGCGGTCACACGGTATACAACACCAATTTACGTTATAAATACACTCCTGGACGAAAGAATGCACTATAAACAGCGTGCACTGCTAATGTTTACAATCTTTCAGAGGACTCTAAGCCTCTCACCGCCGCCATGTTGTGACGTCGTGCGCAGGCTTTATTCTATAGGAGGTGCTGGATCGCCTCCCGTCCCTCTCAAATTCCCATAAGTCACACGCTATGGCTGTAGCGCCTCTCTTACCCTCGCCATTACAGATTCCCGTGCGAGGTCGAACGTATGACCGCATCTGCGGTGAAGTAAATGAAGCGAACGCCTTCTTCACGTGTAAATATTATATTGGTGTGGTGTCTGTTCTTTCGGACATAATAAGAAAGTAATGTAGCTAAATACAAAATTTAATTATATTCAGTTGAATAAGTTAGATCGGAAACACTGCGCCACATGTTGAAGTCACTGATAACTAAGGAGGTATTCAGTTACTTGTACTGCTTCTTTAATGTTGTTGTTGTTGTGGTCTTCAGTTCGGAGACTGGTTTGATGCAGCTCTCCACAATACCCTATCCTGAGCAAGCCTCTTTAACTCCACATAAGAACGGCAACCTACGTCTGTCTGAATCTGCTTACTGCATCCATCTCTTGGTCTTCCTCTGCGGTTTTTACCCCACACACTTCCCTCCAATGCTAAATTCACGATTCCTTTATGTCTAAGAATGTGTCCTACCAATCGATCCCTTCTTTTAGTCAAGATATGCCAAGGAATTTCTGGCTTTTTTAATAATCAATGTAAATGATTAAAATAAATATACGTTTTACTAATTCGTTTTCACACATAAAAACCATAAAAACAGTTCGGGAAAAAGTTAAGAGTATGCATGAAGACTTGTATCAAAAATTGTTTCTTAAAAATATAGATTTTGTTATGGGTATGGTGGTGGTTACTTTTACTTTAATTACACATTTAGTTAACCCTTTGAGCCACAGTGGTATTCTCACAATACCACTATTTTATTAGATTCTCCGCCTTTCAGTGTCTTAGTTGTATTGTGAAAATACGACTCATGATTTTATAATTATGTGAAACAAATTTCTGAAAATAAATTTACATATAAACATTAGTAGTCTCGTTTGTTAGTTTGTGTGGAACAATTACTGATGTTGAGGATAATTTATTTGATGTGCCGCAAAGGATTAACCTGGCAAGATTAGGCCCTCAGGCCCTGTCTTGCACCTAAAGAGGCGTCCTACATGTTCCGTATATCCAAAATTACAACAGTTATATTAAATTTCTTTCAGACAGTACAGGTAACAAAACTCACACACACAGTTTATATTCGTATTTGTTAAATAACAACCAAAATGTTAGGTTTAAAAAACGGTAGTGTGGTATTAATGGGCATGGAGAAAGGGGTGGAAGAGAGAGACAGAGGGAGAGAGAGAGAGAGAGAGAGAGAGAGAGAGAGAGAGAGATGAGTAATATAACAAATGTATAACGGAAGAGCAGGAGGCATGATTTATGGCGAAAGAAAGAAGAGGAAGAGAAATAACTGAGAGAAGAGCATTGGTTTTTCTATTAGCAAAATGCTCAAATATTTGTAGAGCTTATGGGACTTAACTATGGGGTCATCAGTCCCTAAACTTACAAACTACTTATGAACTAACTAAGACTAAGGACGGCACAAACATGCATGCTCCAGGGGGAATCCGAACCCCGACCGCAGCGGCCGTGTAGACCGTAACTGGCACGCTGTAGACCGCTCGGCCACTGCGGCCGGCCTATTAGTATGGAAGTTGATTGTATACGTGAGTTTTGGAAAACGTTTTAAGGTGTCAGACGAAAGTGTTTCAACATTTTCTTAAACGTAGCAAAAGTCTGAAATGTGTGAAGAGAGCGTAGCAGCTTGTTTCAGAGGCGAATAGCATTGACAGCGAAGGAGTTTGCGAATGTTTTTATTTCATTTTACAAAATTGCCAAACTAGATAGTGCTGCGTGACAAACAGAGGACGTTAGATAATTCTTCGTCTGTTTTAATTTTGAAAAACTCGTCTCATATGACAGAATACTAGAGAAGTGGGATCTTCTGTTAATAATATGATGGCAGGAAAGATGTTTAAATGCTGATGCGAGGTACTGGAGTGCTTGTTCAGTAACAGTCGATGAAGTAGGCACAGTGTGTGGTTATTACGTAATTTTTCCAGCCATAGCCACCATAACAAGTCATTTCAACTAATGTTGCAAATGTGTCGTACACATGTATTCATGTACATTTACATATTTGCTTTGCAAATTACAGTGAAGTGCATAGTAGAGGATTTATAGAAAGAGCTTTTATGATATTTATCTACCGTTCCATTATTTAATAGGGTGCGGGATAAAGAAACACCTAATTCTTTCCGTTTTCGATCTAATTTCTCTTATTTTATTACGATGGTCATGTCCCACTATGTAGGTGGGTGCTACCAAAATAAGTTTGCATTCAGAGGAGAAAGTTAGTGAAAGAAATTTCGCAAATAACACTCGCCGCAACGACTAACGCCTTTCTTTTAACGATTTCCATACCAACTCGCGCATAATTTCCGTGACATGCTCTCCCCTATGTCGTGATAATACAAAACGAACTTCCTCTATATCCTCCGTCAGTCCCACTTGGTGGGGATCCCTCAATGGGCAGCAGAACTCCAAAATAGGATGCACAAGTGTTGTGTAAGCAGATTCTTTAGTAGAACTGCTGCAACTCCTAACTGTTCTGCCAATGAAACGTAGCCCGCCTCCCCAACAATATTTTCTGTGTTCCTTTCCATTTAAATTGTTCGTAATTGTTATTCCTAGGTATATGACAATGTCGACTGGAATACGCTCTTCCAAATTCTGAAGGTATCAGGGGTAAAATATAGGGAGCGAAGAGTTATATTCAACCTATACAAAAACCAGACAGCGGTTATTAGAGTCGAACGGCAAGAAAGGAAGGCAGAGGTTGGGAAGGGAGAAAGACAGGGTTGTAGCCTTTCCCCAATGTTGTTCAATCTGTACATTGAGCAGGCAGTGAAGGAATGGAAGGAGAAATTTGGAGAGGGCATTAAAGTGCAGGGAGAAGAAATAAAAACATTGCGGTTTGCTGATGACATAGTAATTCCTTCAGAGACCGCAAAAGATCTGGAAGAGCAATTGAATGGGATGGACAGTGCCTTGAAAGGAAGATATAAGATGAACATTAACAAGAGTAAAACGAAGGTAATGGAATGCAATGTCAGAAAATCAGGCGATGATGAAGGAATTAGATTAGGTAATGAGACAATAAAAGTAGTAGATGAATTTTGTTATTTGGGTAGCAAGATAACTTCTGATGGCCGAAGTAAAGAAGATATAAAATGCAGAATGGCTACGGGAAGAAAAGCGTTTCTAAAGAAGCGAAAGTTGTTAACATCCAATATTAATTTAGATGTTAGGAAGTCCTTTCTGAAAGCATTTGTCTGGAGTGTAGCATTGTATGGCAGTGAAACGTGGACGATAAGGAATTCAGATAAAAATATGATAGAAGCTTTTGAAATGTGGTGCTACAGACGAATGATAGAAATTACATGGGTAGATCACGTAACTAATGAGGAAGTACTTAACCGAATCGGGGAGAAAAGGAGTTCTTGGCATATCCTTACTAAGAGAAGGGATAGATTGGTGGGACACATTCTGAGACAACAAGAAATTGTCAACTTAGCATTAGAAGGAAGCGTGTGGGGTAAAAATCGTAGAGGGAGACCGAGGGACGAATACAGTAAGCAGATTCAAAACGATGTAGGTTTCCGAACGTTTTCTCAGATGAAGAGACTTGCACAGGACAGGGTAGCGTGGAGAGCTGCATCGAACCAGTCTGCGGACTGAAGACCACAACAACAACAAGTATATGATTAAATTTACGGTCTGTAGATTTGATTTATCGTTCGTGACTAACTCTAACCGTTTCACGTTTTCCTGTACCACGCTTAATCACAGCGTCAGCTCTCCAACGGCCTTCGTAGCAGCTGAAATGCCGGCAGGATACGGTGACCGTTGGAGGGCTGATGCGATGCTCGGACGGTTCGGTAAGTTGCATTTCTATATGGGGCTCACATGTTGGTTCGGTATGGTTTGGCGCGCGATTGGATAGGGGCTTTCCTGTCAGAGAGGACACAGTTCGTAGTAATCGATGGTAAGACATCGACTAAAACAGAAGTGATATTCGGCGTTCCACAGGGTAGTGTTATTGGTCCTCTGTTGTTCCTCATTTACATAAATAATTCAGGGGAAAATCTAAGTAGCTCTCTTAGGTTGTTAGCAGATGACGCCGTCATTTACCGTCTAGTAAAATCATCTGAGGATCAAAGGTAATGCAGAACGATCTGAATAAGATATCACTATGGTGTAAAAATTGGCAACTGACTCTAAATAATGAGAAGTGTGAAGTCGTACACACGAGTACGAAAAGAAATCCGTTACACTTTGTTTATAAGATAAATCAATCAAAAGTGAAGGCCGTAAACTCCACAAAATACCTAGGAATTATTATTACTTTAGACTTAAACTGGAAAGAACACGTAGATAATGTCGTGGGAAAGGCGAACCAGAGACTGCGTTTTATTGGCAGAACCCTTAAAACATGCAACAGAACTACAAAAGAAACTGCATACACTACGCTTGGCTGGCCGCGGTGGCCGAGAGGACTGAGGCGCTCCAGTCACGGTCTGCACGGCCACTACGGTCAGAGGTTCGAATCCCCCCTCGGGCATGGATATTTGTGCCGTCCTAGTTCGTAAGTAGTTCATAAGTAGTTTGTAAGTTTAGGGAGTGATGACCCCGTAGTTAAGTCCCATAACTATACAAACATTTGAACATTTGAACACTACGCTTGTCCGTCCATTTTTGGTGTATTGCTGCCCAGTGTGGGGTCCTTATCATGTGGGTTTGACGGAGGACATCGTAAAAGTGCAGAGAAGGACAGCTCGTTTCGTACTGTCACGATGCAGAGGAGACAGCGTTACGGAAATGATACAGGGTCTGGGATGGGAATCATTACAACAACGGCGCTTATCACTGCGGCTTGGGCTACTTATGAAACCCCAATCGCCAACATTCTCCTCCGATTGCGAAAATATATTGTTGGCTCCCACTTACATAGGTAGAAATGACCATCAGAATAAAATACGAGAAATCAGAGCTCGAACGGAGAGATTCAGGTGTTCTTTCCTCCCGCGCGATATTCGAGAATGGAATGGGAGATAAATAGTATAATGGTGGTTCGATGAACCCTCTGCCAGGCACTTAAATGTGATTTGCAGAGTATCCCATGTAGATGTAGATTATATAAACACTCATCTGTTCTTAACAGCGACAATTTTCTATCTTTTCGATGTTTTGCTTCTTAGTTATGGGACATTGTTTTACATGGAGACTCTACCTTGTGAGTGGCTATATCGCGCCCAAGTTGCCTACAGTGCCTCCCTGCGTGATGTATGTGGCAGAGACTCACTATTTTAATCTTTTCCTACATATAACAGTTTTACAGCTTCACTAAATACGTATATTTCCTTTGTACTGAATAATTTAAGCAAATGTGTAGGGTAGCCATTTTATTACATGATAGACGTCACTATTTTATTTGATTCTACTTTGCAGATGCAACTGATGATAAGATATAGGTCTCGAAACTCGGGTAGTGCATAAAATAAAAAGTTTAACTGTTGCGAACCCCACTATTTAAAATGGAGACTGTCGGTTGTGGATGTCCCGAAGGAAGAAATAGTGCCTTTCTGACATCTTAAAAATAACAGCATAAAATACTTAATGGATGCAGTCTATCAGTATTTAAATCCATGAAGAAGACAGTTATAGGCCACCCAGAAACATCCGATTGTGATGAACGAAATGAAGTTACCGTACATTGAACTTCAATTACTGTCATTCAATACGTTTGTAAAAGACAAGTGTGAAATTAAGAATAATTTTGAACACAGAAACCACTGAAAAGCGGAAGCACACGTAGGCCTGCACCACATTTGCAGGTCACTTCATAGAACACACTCATCTCCTTGTTAAAGAACGCCAGAACCAATTAGAATAATTTGTGGACAGCTAATACCCGGTTATCACAGTGCAAAACAACGTAAGAGAGCCACTACAATAACATTGAGATACGCCACAATCCCGGATTGAACATATTTTGAGGTTATAATTTACGCCTAAAATTTATGATAAAGGATTTAACCGTGGGGTTTCCAATAAACTGTAATATCAGACCATAGATTCCGAATTATATCCCGATTGTGGTATTTATCGTCTTCTGGTTGCCACAATCTCTTTCTTTCTTTAACTGAGCATATTAGTTACTCTGTCCATATCTAGCATGTGAGCAGGGGCGGCGCTAGACGAAAACTGGGCGTCGGCGAACTCGTCTTTGCGAGGCCCCTTTCATTTTTCCAGTAAGGAAGAAAATGTTGAATAAAATGAGCTGAATTATACATCAATAATCATTATACTAAAATTTTATTTGTATAATATGCAAGTATTATTACAATGACAAAAATTACAATAATCATACACAAATTGAAATAGAAAAACTTTTCGGCTTTTCGTCTCACTAAATTTTTTAAGAGCACATCTTAATTAATACTAGTCGCTATTTCGGCAGAATGTGTATCTTGGCTCACTGTGTTTCTCAAGTAAGTCTTAATCAGTTTTAACTTTGTGAAGCTCCACTCGGCCGAACCTGTACTGACTGGAACTGTGAGCATGATTCTGATTGTTATATAAACATTTGGATATACTTCTTCCACATTGTTTTCTAAAATGTACAGAAGACATTATTTTGCAAGTATTTAACTAAAAATTACTTCATTGTTGTACTCATTCGGAAATAAATACGGACAACTAAACAGCTGCCGGTCGGGAATGGCAGAGCGCACTAAGGCGTCATACCACGGTGAGCGAGATCGCTCTCGTCGAGGTTCGAATTACACCCTCGGTTAAGCTAGTGTAAGTTAGATGCAGGTCGTCGCTACATAACCTAGCAGTTGAAAAGCGCCGTTAAACATCAAATATAAAAAAGAAAGAAAAAAACACACATACAGCTAAAATGTTAACAACGTTTTGCGAGGCCCTCACAGGCGCGAGGCCGTCGGCGGTCGCCGACGTCGCCGACGCCTAGCGCCGCCACTGCATGTGAGAACGTCGGTCGATTTGACCCGAAGAAAACAAACTGATTTGAATTTCACCGACTTTCGTCCGAAGTCTCTACATTCGGGCGATGAGATCGGCTATAGTCGGGCCGCCGAAAGAACTACCCTGTCAGTTCTCGCACGTGGTCCGCAGAGGGTGGGGGGGGGGGGGGGGGGGACACTCGAGCACCAACCTGAGCTCTGGAATTCGTAAACGTTGCCAGGGTAACGGTGCCGCGTTGCCACCCTGCCAGGGCCGGCGCAAGCCCAGGTGCCGCCCCGTGCGAGCTGCTTGATTGCCGCCCCCCCTCAGTTTTTTTTCTGTTTTTCAAAACTTTTGTTGTATTTTATTTAAACAAATCTGTAGAAAATGCCCGTAATCAGTCGCAATTTTTGTTTTTACTTTTCAGATCTACCTAGGTTTCGATCATCGACGGCCGAGTACACCAACCTCGGTCAAAAAGCACGATAATCAAGGGTTCCGAGAACACGGTCAAAAGTTAACCGCGGTTAAAACGTCTCTGCGGTGCACCAACGTTAATCACCGGTCAGCAAACCGTCGTCAGCCAATCGTACATTTGATCGTGATCAAGTCCGTGTAGCGCAATGGAAGGCACCCAAGTGATGCAAAGGTGTTAGATGAGCTTACCTACATGTGTATTCTCGACTATCTTTGGTGAATGACGACAGTACCACGTGATTTGTATGTACAAGATTGTAAATACGGTAAAATTGTACGACGCTTCTCGCCGGGCTGCAGTGGTTATGTTGGCATCAATGGTAATGACGGCAACTAAGATGGCCAATAAATATTTTTTTCGTGACTACTTCAATTAAAACGAAAATTATTTTCTTCTGAACGGACAAGGGTAGATACAAGAACCTTTAAACCATAGAGCAATTACAGTATTAATTTTGCTGCGAGTGAAACGAGCAGCAATAACTTTTACTCTGTAGCTTGTGAAAAATATTAACGCAATTATATAATTCATTGTTCATCTGTTGCCAACATAAGCACTGGAGCCCAGCGAGAAGCGTCGTAAAATTTTACCGAATTCAGTCATATTGCAAAGAGAAATGATTATTAAAAAAAACACCCTAAGACAGATTTATATAATTACTTAAATTATGATTTATTTTTTCGAACAAATCAACTCAAATGTCTCTGTTGTTCACAGCGTACTTTCCCATGCACCGCATGTCACCTGGTAACAGAAATATACAGATAACATGTTTTGATAACACGAAAGCTTTACGATTATAGTTACGGAACATATCGTAAGTTTTTATTCAAAACTTTTTTGAATTTGATAGTTACCTTACTGGAAATATTCATTAATTATGGCGCGGCGAACTGCTCTTCCAGGCAATGTGTCGTCGCGATATGTTACTGTTGCCACCAATAAGTATGTTAAATGCACCAGTTGCATATGCTCTTAACGTAATCAATAGTCTGTTCATAGGCGAAATAGGGTTATTTCTATCGGTAGGAAATTCTAACCTGTCACTGATCTGGTTTAACAACCACCAAACTTTCTTTGGACAAACAAAATCTTTCTTCGAACTTTTTGTCACTGTAATCTTCAAAAGAGTCCCCCTTTCTACAATCACGACGTTCCGGTTTTGATCCCGATTTAAATGATTGAGGTAAAATAAATCTTTGTCAATTCCGTCTAAAACAGCAAAACGCGCCGCCATCTTTATACTGCGCACTCGTATAACCCTGATTATCTCGACAAAACCGGGCGTCAGCCGCGATCAAATTTAACCGCGATCAACTCCCTCGTTTAACTTTGATCGGTGTCGGTGCACCAGAAACTTGAGTTGACCACGTTTAAATGCCGACTTGACCGCGATTAACTTTTGACCGAGGTTGGTGCACTCGGCCGTGAGTGGCCAGTCTCAAAGCTTTTAGTATGTGCTTACATCTAAACCCCCATGTTGACAGTTACGTTCAGCACGACGGTATAGATGTAAACATAACTCAAAGCGTTGAGAATAGCCACACTGTACCCGAAATCTATGTAGATCTGGAAAATAAAAACAAAAATTTCGACTGATTGGTGACATTCTCTACAGGTTTCTACAAAACAGATGCTGGGCGGTAGCTCAAAAATGAAGTCAAACCTGACTGAAGAAATCTAGCTAATTTTAATAAGCCTTGGGGATTTACGAAAATGTTCAAATGTGTATGAAATCTTGCAGGACTTTACTGCTAATATTATCAGTCTCTAAGCTTACACACTATTCAACCTAAATTATCCTAAGGAGAAACACAGACACCCATGTCCGAGAGAGGGCTCGAACTTCCGCGGGACCAGCCGCCTTAGACTGCGCCTTAGACCGCTCGGGTAATCTCGCGCGGCATGAACTTGCAATTAACGTAAATAAACATTTTTCAATAGTTGTGAACAGATAATGTATTCATCGTTAAACTGTACACAGTAAATAAATATTGGAAAACTGCTAGTGTGCGAGTAGTGTTGTCAAACAAAAGTGCCGGTCAGAGTTTAATTGTTGTTCATGCAGGCGCAGACAGGTGTTTCATGGCTCAAAAACCAAAACGTCCGACTATCACTCAGAAACGGATAGCAAAAATTTTGAAAAAAAAAAAAGCGTCGATATCCAACTTATGCCAGGCTTACTACCAATGTCTTTATCCCTTCTATTCAAGCTTAACATGTAACTTCAGTATCGAATATTCCATTCTAATTTCCAAATTAGATTTCGTCTTCTGCAAAATTACTCGTGAATAACGCACGGCGCGTAAATGGGTAGCAGCGCTCCACTCATAAGAATACTGGCTTGTATCCCCCTATCTGTTCGTTTGGCGTAAACACGACGGTGCTGCCATCGTGGTGAGGAATAAATCAGTCCTCCTCCCTCCCCTTGTTCAACAGGGGCAGCCGGCAGGTAGTCGAGGCGCCATTACACGGTTCCAGAAGCCGCTCTCCCCGAGGTTTGGTTTCGAATCCCCTCTTAGGCATGAATGTTGAGTTTGTCCTAAAAAAAATTAAAAAAGGGAGGGCGGTAGATTTGCTGCCCCTCGCAAAGTGCCGCCCCGTGCGGCCGCACGTTTCGCACGTGCCTTGCGCCGGCCCTGCACCCTTCCACTCAAGGTCGCGCGGGGTGGCATGCTTCAGTCGCTGCAAAGCATCTGTCGTGTGTTCATCGTCACCGGTTTTGTTCGTGTCGTGTTACGTGTCGTTAATTTCATTTCAGACGTGTGTGAGATGGCTTCTTCCTCTAACCGTAAGAAAGTCACTTCTATGACCAATAGACTGGCTGTCGAAACTGATATTATGATATTACTCTGACACTATACTATGTCAGTCAACAGCGACCGTAAATGAATGAGGAAAAAAAAAAACACTTCTTTATGTAATAAGACAAATCATTTCACTGGAAGAGGCGATTTTACTACTTGTAAAGTGATATTTGTTTACCCTCTCGGCAGACTGCCACTATACAGTGTCCGAGTAATAACACAGAGTTTGTGGAAAATGGTTAAAGATGAAATTTATAAACAAAGTTCTTCAACTAGCGACCTAAAATTATTAAAAGACTAAATTATACATTATATTTAATGGAATACTGGAACATATGAAGCTTTGCTTTAACTCGACATATATTTCTAAACCTTTCTTTTTAACTGCAAAAAAAAAAAAAAAAAAAAAAAAAAAAAAAAAAAAAAAGTTTTTTATCACTTCGTGGTTGTTATTTTTCGTTCACTCTTTCCAAAATATTCGGACGTGATATTCGTATGCCGGCGATTGGCACGGCGTAACAACAAGCAGCCGCGTAGCAGCATTGGCAACATAGCCGCTAGCTGTCAGAGTCGTTCTTTCGGCGGCTCGACTATACACTGTGGCCGTGATAGTGGAGCACTGATTTGAAACGATCGGCCGTTTTCCGACGATGTCTGTTCGTCGGTAAAACCCACCGATATCGGATCCGCTGTGACCACAGCCTCAGGATCCAGTAGTCTCCGTGGTATCCCACGCAAGAATGGGCGGCCCGCAGGCGAGTAGTGTGGGCAGCGGCCGCTGCTGGCGGCGGCGCCACCGTCGCGGTGGCAGCGACTTGGCGGGCAGCGTGTGTGGCTAGCAGTCTGCCGCCACCATGCCTTCCAGAGGTAAGTAGCTGCCGCCAACAAGCCAAGCCGCCGCTCCGCACTTCGCTACAACTCTCTCCTACCGGACGACCTCCTACTTGAAAGTGCCGCCAGTTTGCTCTAAGAAGATGCTCCGTTTTGGGAATGACAGCGAGTTCGTCCTATTTTTTTTCCTTCGGGTGATTCATTAGCTAGAGTTATTAATGTGGTCGACGACTTCATCAAAATTCTGCCCGGCCAGGAATGATGTTCTGTAGTCAGGCTTATCCTCATAAACATTACGCGCCTCAAACCATTCCTTCTCTTTGTAATAATTTGGTAGCATAGGACGAAGAGCGACATCTCTATGAAGAATGACTCAATCAGTTAAGCGGCAACCTCCTGTTTTATGTAGAAAACATACTCACTATTAGACATTAATTTTAAGGAAGCGTCACTAAATTTGAGTTTATGTGACTCCACACTTTTTATGATAGAGGTAATGCATATGTGAAAAACTATATGAATACCCAGCACTCTATCGTTCCCTGAGAAGTTAATTCTATACAAAATTGGTTTTGTTTCAACATTTACGTATTTTGTACGATGATGCATCAAGAAATGTTTGTTTAAAAACTACTGTAATGAAAATAATTTAACCTTAACCATCCTTAACTTTATAACAAGTTTGAGAATGCAATATGCCATTTATATGCAGTACGATACTTGCGGATCGTAAATGAACACAACGAACTGCACAAATTTCGACGTCCGTTCAAAACCGTTTGCAAACACGAGTAAATGTGACGGGATGCTTCCGCGGCTCGACGGACTTTGCGGAGTGAAGAATGGTCTCTGATTTGGTATACGTCTCCACACATAGATGCCGTTGCTGTTCGCTGTCAGAGATGTAATGCACAGATGTCGTTCACGTGCTCTTCAGGAAACTATGTAGCACTTGTTCAGGTTTCATCAGAGTTATTCGGACTGACATAATGACTGAAACAATAATTAGTGTCTTCTATATGCAATGAGTGTTTTATGTTTAATATGTTCGTAGTGCAGTGTTTATGTTGATGTGAAGTAGGGGATACGCCCACAAAATGTTTGAGCGAGTGTGAATAGTGTCTTAGGGCAGTAGCTGTTATATAGTGTGGTTTTCCGTGACTGATCAATCCCTCGATATCAGCGTGACAGTGAAACGCCTTGGTTTCAATTAACGATAAAATCTGCAATTATTCGTCGAGATTGGCTTTTAAAATTTGCGATGGAGAACAGGAATAGAAGCTAATGTTTGTGGATGATTTTTTCGTCAATGTAACTTGTCATTCAGATAAATCGGATTTAATATTTGCATGCCTTTGAGAAACAATGAGTACGCGGGGTAAACATACCATCATTGCAAAAGAAAAAGTCGTAAACAGTATTGCATTACTTTTTCTTTGTTGATGGAACACTCAGTTGGAAATGTGAGGTTTTACAGTATTCACCAGAAAAAGCATATACTTCGCATCGGCTGTTGATGAACTAAACCTTTTAAACTACTTTTAAAAATACGTTTTACTACTGAACTGTTGAATAATTATGGCATAATAACGTACTTGCTCCTTATGTGCAATATCTTCTTGAATCTATAGGAACTTTGTTCAAATTTTGGTAGAAAGAGGAAAGGTTCTCTTTAACTTTTGCAGTTAAACACTTTTGCAGTTAAACACTTCTTAAATCGCTAGGAGAAACTGTTTGAAGCTGATTCAATTACGTGGTAGTCGGGTTAAGCTCCGCAAAGCTAGTGGCAATCTAAGGAAGACTTATCATAACGCGTCAGCACAGTTTTGTAGGTGTCATGCTTCCATTGCAGTTATCGAATAGGCACACAGATGAATGGAAGCGCAGGTCCTATATCCTCCATTAGTAGCCTGCCGTTGCACCATTCACTGAACAATTGATTCAACTCTGCATGCAGTTCTCGGAAGGTGATATTTGCCCTGTGCTCTAAAAGTATTGTTCGCTAGTTATACATGCTTAGCAACGGACAGTAAATGACGACTTTTACATGCTAATACGCAAGACGACAACAGTAAATCAGTGTATCCTAGTTAAGTGAATTCGTTATTATTTTATATTCGGGAAGATGAGCTTATGGCTCAATTCGTCGGTGACATAAGCTTTTGTAAATAGTGCTTCGCGGACTGTAAAATAAAAGTGTAACATTTTAATTTTTTTGTGCATTGATCTATGGTGATCTCTATACATGATCTGTACACAACAGTGATATCTATACAACAGTTATCTCTATGCAGTGAGCTCAAAGATATCTGGAGGCAGTTCTCTGTATTATGACGTCGCGACGCTTGACGACAGCCGCGGTGGAATAAAATAGTTTATAAAGCTTTATAAGCTATTTAGGCTATTTAGTGGAATGGCCGAGCGCTCTAAGCGCGAAGTTACTACCTGTCGGAGGTTCGAGTCCTCCCTCGGACATTTTGTGTGTGTGTGTGTGTGTTTGTTTGTTGTGAAAACTCAAATGTTTGTAAATCTATCGGACCAAACTGCGTGGTCATCAGTCCGTAGCTTACAAACTACTTAAACCTGGGTAAACTAACCTAAGGACAAAGACACACACCCATGCCCCAGGGAGGACTCGAACCTCCACGGCGAGCAACCGTGCGTTCCGCAGGGAGACGCTTTAGACCGCTCGGCTACTCCACTGCGGCTTAACAATAATAGATGTCACGATTATCACAGATCCAAAGCACTACAGTTGTGCATCTGTTTATGTTTGAGATCACTGTCTCGATGCAGCCTGGATGTATAGCTCTGGTCTCTGAGCATAGAATTGCAGCGTGCCTGCACATTCTTAAGTTTTGCACATGATTTCGCATTGTCCGCCATGTTTGAATATGGCAAACAAGATCCAGTAGTTCGTTCGTGACAATACTTGCTTGCTTACCACTTCTTTTGAACTTTATGTCAATGTGTGAGGTAATTTGCTGGTATTGCAGTGGAATCGAACCTTATTTTAGTTTACTGTTCTAGCAACACTTGGTAGCAGCTATGTTTGATTTTGGCAAGAAACGAAATACGAACATCTATGGCTTGCACGCTCAGACAACAGAAGTTCAACATACCGGTACTATAGAGACCAATGCTATACAACCTACATGTTACCTCTCAGTGGCGTAACTAGGGGGGGGGGATGAGGGGGATAGAACCGTCCCCCCCCCCCAGAACCCCGTCCCCCCCCCCCCCCAAAAATTGTATAACAGCAATCTGGTAAAGGTAAAGATTGGAAACTCGGGGTGTTTTACCATAAGCTTTCATTGGATGGGAGTGAATTAATCTTCAACGGGAGTGGTAGATGGTAGTCTGTATGGAAACTGACTAAAAATTAGCTCGTCAAGCAGATCTATCCCCCCCCCCCCCCCTAAAGCCAAGTCCTATTTACGCCACTGTTACCTCTGGTCTCTGAGCATAGAAGTACAGCGTGCCTACACATTCATTAGTTTGCGTTGTCCGCCATGTTTTAATTTGGGAAATGAGTTTTCGTCAGTTTGTCCGTGCCAAAGAATTGCTTGCTTGCTTTTTGTTTAGAGGTTATTTTAATGTGTGATGTAACAGGTTGGTACGAGAGCGGAATCGAAATGCATTTTTTAAATTCATAGCAACTATGTTGTAATGTGCCAAGAAACAATATCAATACCTTTGGCTGGCATACTCAGACAGTTGATCAACATCAAGCTACTAGGCTGCACAGTTCACTGTGAAAGCAACATCACAATCTTTGTTTTGCTATGATATAATATTAAACAGACACCTAAAACTTTAAATTACGAAATCGTTTCTTTTCCGATCCCCTTATATATATATATATATATATATATATATATATATATATATATAAATGAATTTCTGTTCGTTAGTATCGCTAAAAATCAAGAACGGCTGAACCGATTTGGCTAATTTTAATCTTGAAATATTCGTGTAAGTCCAGGGAAGGTTTAAACGGTGATAAAATATGGAAAAGTTGTCCGGAAAAAAGGAAAATCGGGAGAAACTGAAGCAGCTTTTTCCAGTGAGCTATCAATGTTCCTCGTCCAATTGCGATAAAATTTTGTACGTTTCCTGTTGAAAGCAAGAGGAAGGTACTCATCAAATAAAACTTTGGAAAAGTCGCTCCGAAAGTAGGAAAATTTAGGAAAAGCCGAAAGTGATTTTTTTCTATGAATAAAAGTCAATTGCCACATGGTTGTAAGAGTATCACTTGAGTACGGCTTAACAGGACAAGGTTTGTATGAAATAAATTTTTTTGGAAAATCTACCGGTAAATTGGAAAATTTGAGAAAAACAAAGTGCATTTTTCAATGTGTTTTTGATTGAACGCAGCACTATGACAATTGGCACGACGCAGAGGGGTAATTTTGTTTTGTTTGGTTCATTATGGTCTTGGGATAGTTTTAAATAAGAAAAATAACAGTTAAGAAGGAAAGTCGCAAAATTCGAACCATGTTCTTTTCTCAATGTGTTTCTAAATGTACTGAACACTAAAGTTGAGAACCGTTCATCCGATTGCGATGAAATTTTGATCATATGACGTTCAACGAAAGATGATCGTTCCTATGAACTAAAAATTTGGAAAAGTTACCCGGAAAATTTGAAAATTCACGAGAAACCGAAAGAGTTTCTTGTAATTGGATATCAATATCATTCATCTGATTGCGATAAAATTTTGCACATTCGACGTTCAAAGCGAGAGGAAGGTTTGAGTGAAGTAAGAGTTTGGAATAGTTGTCCAGAAAATAGGAAAATTTGTGGAATACTGAAAGATTGGGATTTCAATGTCATTCATTTGATTGCGATAAAATTTTGCACATTTGACGTTCACCGATACTTAGACTATCTGATGATGCCTTTATAAAGCTCCTGGGTCTAAAATACATATGATTTAAATTAATATGGTTTCTATTTAGAGGTAAGTGATGCGAAGTTCACCAGGTCATCTAGTGATGAAATAAAATATACATGTTGCCCCAAACATTGCTCAAGTGACCTGCGAAAAAATGCATGAAAATTCATCTCGTACTTTTAGAGATTAAAGTATTCAAATGCTCGGAATGCTAGTTTCTAGCTACTTTATGAGTAATGTTTGTTTAATTCACCTGCTATATTCAGAAAATGATTATTCAATACTATACATTGATATATCTGACTTATCTGTAACAGACAAATCTCCATTACGTACTGACTTTAGATACTCAACTCTGAGCCGCTGACCAGATACTTCTTTCACGACTGACCATAAATAGTTTTAATTTTATCCCGTACACTTTAATAAAGGCCACCCAACATACACAATACACACTGGGTGAGGAAGGCTGCATTACGGCAGTTCACTCTTGTATTAACGATAGCTGTCCACAGCGTCTCTCAGTTGTGTAGGTGAGGTCTAGACGAACAAACTAATAAAGGAACCTTGTGCTCTGTCAAACCAGGAAACAGCGCCATATTAACCTATAAATGCCATCTAAGCTACAACGCATACAATCCAGAAGACATATTGCCTATATTTTCCCATTAAATCTAAAAACCCGTGTTTTTGCTTTTAAAAAATGTACAACTGATATGTGTAATTATTACCTAAAAATGTGGTGAATTTTACTTTTGTCTGAAAATTTAAGTTAACCGCGTCAACAAAATAGCTGACAATGCCAGTGACATAAGAGAGCGAGAGGATATTGGAAATCTTGCTCGAGGCGCATGTGCTATGGATTGACTGGCAACTGTGGCCTAATATGAGGTGGTTTACCGTCTTGATGTACCGCAAGTGTTCTAGTTCAAATTTTTCTTCTCGACTTCTCCTACAGCACTGTGGCACGTTGTAAACATTTGCCATTTATATGGTTAGTAATGTAAACAGTTGTATAATCACAATATGAAACCGTACAGCAGTCAGTACATTGGGCCCGCATTCGGGAAGGACGCAGGTTCAAACCCGCCTCCGACCATTCAGATTTAGATTTTCAGTGAGTTACCTAAATCGCTCTGGGCAAATGTGGGATGGTTCCAGCCCCATCATTAAAAATGACCACGTTGTCGCTGGGACGTTAAATCCTAACCTGTGTTCCTTTTTATTTACTAGGTGTACCCGGCCACGCCTTTACGGGTTATTAGTTACTACGGATTAAACGGAAACGAAAGAAAGAGAAATGACACATACCTAATATGTGGAATTCCATAATGCTTTGTGAATGGGAACTGTATGCTACCTGCTCACCGATCTCGTACCCCACTCTTCGTCCATATCCTCCCCCTTCCTCTTTCTGTGCACCTCCTCCTCCCCCTCCCTCTTCCCGATCCTCCTTCCCTATTTTTGTGCATCGTCACTTCCTCTACATCTCGTTATCATGCTCTGCCCGTTCGTCTTCTCCTGCCCCACTCTATCTTCCCAGCACTCTAACCTAGCGCCCTGTTTAGTGTTACGCTCAAAATCTTATAAAAATAAAGTTCTAGAATGAATGCTTTGAAATTTCCTAACAAAGATGCACTTTTTCTATGGTCTTAATTTCATTATAGATGTCTTATATGAATTTATATAAATCTCATAACGTGGACACATTGTTAGAAAAATTGCAAATATATATATATATATATATATATATATAAGGTGTTACAAAAAGGTACGGCCAAACTTTCAGGAAACATTCCTCACACACAAAGAAAGAAAATATGTTATGTGGACGTGTGTCCGGAAACGCTTAATTTCCCTGTTAGAGCTCATTTTATTACTTCTCTTCAAATCAAATTAATCATGGAATGGAAACACACAGCAACAGAATGTACCAGCGTGACTTCAAACACTTTGTTACAGGAAATGTTCAAAAAGTCCTCCGTTAGCGAGGATACATGCATCCACCCTCCGTCGCATGGAATCCCTGATGCGCTGATGCAGCCCTGGAGAATGGCGTATTGTATCACAGCCGCCCACAATACGAGCACGAAGAGTCTCTACATTTGGTACCGGGGTTGCGTAGAAAAGAGCTTTCAAATGCTCCCATAAATGAAAGTCAAGAGGGTTGAGGTCAGGAGAGCGTGGAGGCCATGGAATTGGTCCGTCTCTACCAATCCATCGGTCACCGAATCTGTTGTTGAGAAGCGTACGAACACGTCGACTGAAATGTGGAGCAGCTCCATCGTGCATGACCCACATGTTGTGTCGTACTTGTAAAAGCACATGTTCTAGCAGCACAGGTAGGGTATCCCGTAGGAAATCATGATAACGTGCTCCAGCGAGCGTAGGTGGAAGAACATGAGGCCCAATCAAGACATCACCAACAATTCCTGGTACAGTACTTCCCAGTTCCATCGACCGAACAGTGTAGCCACAGCTTGCGCTGTATGCGCCCGCGTATTGTCGTGCAAAATGATGGATGGGTTGCGCAGAAAATGTTGCCACTTCTTTCGCAAAGTTGGTCGTAGATGATGCTCTGAAAACGAACAGTAATACTGTGCATTGACCCTCTGCCGCGGAGAAACGTACATTGTTAGGATAACACCAGCACAACTCTCACGAGAATCGCCATAACGTTTACCATACTGGGGCTCTGACGCACTGGAAGACTTTCATGACACTGTCGTGCTATACGACCTCTGGCGCATTCAATCTTGATCCATCTCTGTTGTTTCTGTTTCGAAAACATAGTGACGTTAGACCCCTCGCTCACAAGTGACTGTGTTTCCTTCGATTGTGCGCATGCTGGTGACATGGGACGGGCGAGTCCATTTACTCGGAGGTAAGACAGGTATGTTAACAATGTGTGCTAGTGCTATCAGCGACAATTGTAGATTCCTTTGCATAGTGTCTCCACAGCAGTGTTGCCTCTATTTAAGTGTCAACACTCGTATATATACATTATTCCATTCCATAATGCCAGATACAGGAATAAAGAGTAGTCTCTGTTGCAAATTATAACTGTTTTATTTTTCCAATTAAGCGTTTCGCGCGGTTAGCGCATCATAAGACTGCATCAATAGGCCTAATGAAAATATTATAGCTCAAGTGCATGAACCTCACGGGCATGTATTTGAGCTGTAATATTTTCATTAGGCGTATTGTTGTAGTCTAATGGTGCGCTAACCCTGCGAAACGCATAACTGGAAAAATAAAACAATTATAATTTGCAACAGAGACTGCTCCCTATTCGATTTACATATGTATTCGTTATATATCTTATATTAAATAGATAAAAACGCTTCCTTATTAGTATCTTTGGAGATAACGTTCTCCATTTATTAGGCCTACGTACATATTACACATATACCTGAAGGCATTCTAGTGGGTGGTAAGAAACATCTGCGAATTTGAATGTAACATTGTGCCAAACTTTCAACGGGATCTATGATGGTCTACAGAAATTTGAGTTTTTGAATAAAAGAACATTTGACTTTATACTTTAAATAGAAAATTTAGTTGTTCCTAACTCCAAATCTCCGAAAGTTTCTGACGGATGTTTCCAAATTTCGACATAACGTAGTGCTGACATATGCGAATGTTTTTGTTTACATATTTTTAACACATGTCGTATACTTCATTTAAATTTTATAATGGGGAAACGTTGTTACAAAAAATAGCAAACAGTTTACATAAACTTGTCACTCCAAATACCTCTGTAACAACAACAGATATTAGAAAACGACTTTTGCGGGTATGAACGTATGAAAGGAAGTACTATAAAACATTGTAAATCGTAAACAAATATTATTTTCAAGGCAAACTTATGTTTCTTTAAATAGACATCCCTCATTCCTTCTTATACGATCAATAGTATGAGAAATCACAGAATGAATGGCGCTAGTTGCATTCTAATACGTCGCTTACATCCCGAGAAATAGCGAAGCGAATTTTACGCTTGAAATAAACGCAACGCACATCCAACGCACGACCTGAAACTCGACAGGGAACTTTACTTGGCCCCAAAATCGTGCGCTATCCACGCGCTTCATTTGTTTCAAACATCAAATTCGCTTCGCAATATTTAGGGATGTAATTGACGTTTTGCGATATTACCAACGGCAGTTTTTTGTTATTTTTCATGGTAATGATTCCATAAAAAATATGAGTGTCCATTTAAAAAAATAAGTTTGTGTTGAAAATAATATTTGTTTACGTTTTAGAATGTCTTACATTACTTACTTTTATAAGTCCATATGTAATTTCATGCTCGTGAAAGTAATTTTTCAACATTCATTGTTGTTCCGTAGATAATTTGGGTGAAAAGTTTAAGTGGCACACCCAGTATATTAAGTAAATATGTGTTAAAATATTCCACCATGAGAATGCAACGGTGTCAAAATTTCAAAATAATCGGTCAATAACTTCAGCAGATTAATGGTTTTGCACAAACAAACATTTATGTTTTTATAAATATAAGTGTTTTTGGCAACAGTGGGGTCGACGTGACATTTAGGTAAACATGATTCCAATAAAATGCCTACAAAAGTAAAACCGTTAATCGATTCATTTTATAAAAATAAATAAAATCGCTTTCCTTCGATTTACTCCTGATTCGTATGTAAGTTTTCAGTCTCCACATCACCTGTGTAGATAAATTTATTTAGCGGTACTATCTTCTAGTTCTGTACATCTGTATATTAAACATTTATATATTTTTAGTTCATACGGCGTGTCATTTGTAGGGCTGCTCCATATTCGAAGCAGCATACTTTCTTTGCAATAATCGAATGAATTTCTTTCTGAAAAACTTTTTTGATATGTAGCTGATTATCATATTACTCGATTTATGTTTTTTAAATGTTTTACGTTCACATAATTAAATTTGTGTTTAATTAAAAATCCAAATTATAGGCAAAGCTAAGACGTTCTAATCGCCATATTTGTTACACTGTTTGGCACCTAGCTGCCATGTTCTTGGTCAAACAAGACACACAATATCAGAATATCGGCTTGCAATATCATTTTCCGATGTCAGGCGCTCCATCTCATTTCATGTAAACAAGCCCCACTCAAGTAAATTACATGTTTCCTACCAGCCTGAAGGATGCCTTGTTGGAAAGCGCGATGCAGTGCCTCTTCGGCGCATCGAGTTCTGCCACTGACATGTATCACAATGTGCAATTATTCCTTGTCCTTGATTCTAATGTCTATCGGCGAGAACTATACCAAGAAACGTACGAGCAATGAACATGTTTTGTTGGACCGAATGTGGAAGTCTTCAAGGTGAGGCTCTCCGCGGCCTTCAGAATGCGTCATCCGGATCTGGCGCAGACTCTACGCGCTGCCTCGAATTTTCTTGGAAACGTTCCAAGGAGCAAGTGCACGCAGCAGGTCATAGTTTGCAGATGCGATGAACTATGATCCATGGAAGAAAGGGATTTCCGAAGTCAAAGCGCAGGAAGTTGCTTGATCTATAGGTGTTAAATGTATAAACCTTATGTTACTCTGTAAATTTAGCACTATGTTCACAAATTTCACCTTTCGCTCTTGACAGGATTATGGTCTGTATTTGCATTAACTATCGTAAATGCAGCTAATATTGACGTACATGGAACACGAAAGACAGAAAAGGAAAGCAGAATACAATAATTACATTTTAAACGCCCCTGACATTTAAAATTGTATTCAAAAGCTAATAACATATGACTAAAGCAGTTGGACTGAAAAGGGATAGCGACGGAATACACAAAAGAGGTAACATAGTCTGTTCAGCTTTAGACACCAGTCGTTTTCTGTGTTAATAAAGGAAAACGCTGCAGACTTAAAACTGAGTCGCCTCATTAGCAATTCCAGTTGCAAATCAGCACTTCCACCGAAGTAGCACGAAATATACATGGTCTAAGGACGCTACGAGATCAGCCGAGGAAGCGTAATTATCTGCTAAAATTGAAGCGTGGTCAAAACGAATAAATGACCTCTTCCAGTGGACTAACATATCCGAGAGGAACGACGTTCAAACACCCGTCCACACGTTCCGAGAAGGTATACGTCCTTTACAGATAATATAAGAAGAACCGTCGTTGGTTTTCTCACAAACTTGGTTGTGATAAATCATAGAACAACCCGCCGATATGCAACAGGACTGGGTTTTCATAGTCGAGCTTCGATTAGAAACCTCTGATCACTAGAACGAATGCACGACGTCTCTATTATTATTCTGTGTGAATTGGAATAATATTTTATGAGGTAACGAACACGGTTCATTTGAAACACAATGTATTGTATCTTAGCGTATTCTTGCGAATCTGAAGCTAACATTGAAATTCGATGGGCGTTATATGACCTACTTTCAGGCTATTATTCCATATACGCTATGGGGGTTAAATTTTACGACGCTTCTCGCCGGGTTGTAATGGTTATGTTGGCACCAATGGTAATGACGGCAACTCAGATGACCAATAAATGTTTTTTCGTGACAACTTCAATTAAAACGGAATCAAACCTTCCTCTCGCTTTGAACGTCGAATGTGCAAAATTTTATCGCAATCAGATGAATGATATTGATATCCAATTACAAGAAACTCTTTCGGTTTCTCGTGAATTTTCAAATTTTCCGGGTAACTTTTCCAAATTTTTAGTTCATAGGAACGATCATCTTTCGTTGAACGTCATATGATCAAAATTTCATCGCAATCGGATGAACGGTTCTCAACTTTAGTGTTCAGTACATTTAGAAACACATTGAGAAAAGAACATGGTTCGAATTTTGCGACTTTCCTTCTTAACTGTTATTTTTCTTATTTAAAACTATCCCAAGACCATAATGAACCAAACAAAACAAAATTACCCCTCTGCGTCGTGCCAATTGTCATAGTGCTGCGTTCAATCAAAAACACATTGAAAAATGCACTTTGTTTTTCTCAAATTTTCCAATTTACCGGTAGATTTTCCAAAAAAATTTATTTCATACAAACCTTGTCCTGTTAAGCCGTACTCAAGTGATACTTATAAAAATAAAGTTCTAGAATGAATGCTTTGAAATTTCCTAACAAAGATGCACTTTTTCTATGGTCTTAATTTCATTATAGATGTCTTATATGAATTTATATAAATCTCATAACGTGGACACATTGTTAGAAAAATTGCAAATATATATATATATATATATATATATATATATATATATATATATATATATATATATATATAAGGTGTTACAAAAAGGTACGGCCAAACTTTCAGGAAACATTCCTCACACACAAAGAAAGAAAATATGTTATGTGGACGTGTGTCCGGAAACGCTTAATTTCCCTGTTAGAGCTCATTTTATTACTTCTCTTCAAATCAAATTAATCATGGAATGGAAACACACAGCAACAGAATGTACCAGCGTGACTTCAAACACTTTGTTACAGGAAATGTTCAAAAAGTCCTCCGTTAGCGAGGATACATGCATCCACCCTCCGTCGCATGGAATCCCTGATGCGCTGATGCAGCCCTGGAGAATGGCGTATTGTATCACAGCCGCCCACAATACGAGCACGAAGAGTCTCTACATTTGGTACCGGGGTTGCGTAGAAAAGAGCTTTCAAATGCTCCCATAAATGAAAGTCAAGAGGGTTGAGGTCAGGAGAGCGTGGAGGCCATGGAATTGGTCCGTCTCTACCAATCCATCGGTCACCGAATCTGTTGTTGAGAAGCGTACGAACACGTCGACTGAAATGTGGAGCAGCTCCATCGTGCATGACCCACATGTTGTGTCGTACTTGTAAAAGCACATGTTCTAGCAGCACAGGTAGGGTATCCCGTAGGAAATCATGATAACGTGCTCCAGCGAGCGTAGGTGGAAGAACATGAGGCCCAATCAAGACATCACCAACAATTCCTGGTACAGTACTTCCCAGTTCCATCGACCGAACAGTGTAGCCACAGCTTGCGCTGTATGCGCCCGCGTATTGTCGTGCAAAATGATGGATGGGTTGCGCAGAAAATGTTGCCACTTCTTTCGCAAAGTTGGTCGTAGATGATGCTCTGAAAACGAACAGTAATACTGTGCATTGACCCTCTGCCGCGGAGAAACGTACATTGTTAGGATAACACCAGCACAACTCTCACGAGAATCGCCATAACGTTTACCATACTGGGGCTCTGACGCACTGGAAGACTTTCATGACACTGTCGTGCTATACGACCTCTGGCGCATTCAATCTTGATCCATCTCTGTTGTTTCTGTTTCGAAAACATAGTGACGTTAGACCCCTCGCTCACAAGTGACTGTGTTTCCTTCGATTGTGCGCATGCTGGTGACATGGGACGGGCGAGTCCATTTACTCGGAGGTAAGACAGGTATGTTAACAATGTGTGCTAGTGCTATCAGCGACAATTGTAGATTCCTTTGCATAGTGTCTCCACAGCAGTGTTGCCTCTATTTAAGTGTCAACACTCGTATATATACATTATTCCATTCCATAATGCCAGATACAGGAATAAAGAGTAGTCTCTGTTGCAAATTATAACTGTTTTATTTTTCCAATTAAGCGTTTCGCGCGGTTAGCGCATCATAAGACTGCATCAATAGGCCTAATGAAAATATTATAGCTCAAGTGCATGAACCTCACGGGCATGTATTTGAGCTGTAATATTTTCATTAGGCGTATTGTTGTAGTCTAATGGTGCGCTAACCCTGCGAAACGCATAACTGGAAAAATAAAACAATTATAATTTGCAACAGAGACTGCTCCCTATTCGATTTACATATGTATTCGTTATATATCTTATATTAAATAGATAAAAACGCTTCCTTATTAGTATCTTTGGAGATAACGTTCTCCATTTATTAGGCCTACGTACATATTACACATATACCTGAAGGCATTCTAGTGGGTGGTAAGAAACATCTGCGAATTTGAATGTAACATTGTGCCAAACTTTCAACGGGATCTATGATGGTCTACAGAAATTTGAGTTTTTGAATAAAAGAACATTTGACTTTATACTTTAAATAGAAAATTTAGTTGTTCCTAACTCCAAATCTCCGAAAGTTTCTGACGGATGTTTCCAAATTTCGACATAACGTAGTGCTGACATATGCGAATGTTTTTGTTTACATATTTTTAACACATGTCGTATACTTCATTTAAATTTTATAATGGGGAAACGTTGTTACAAAAAATAGCAAACAGTTTACATAAACTTGTCACTCCAAATACCTCTGTAACAACAACAGATATTAGAAAACGACTTTTGCGGGTATGAACGTATGAAAGGAAGTACTATAAAACATTGTAAATCGTAAACAAATATTATTTTCAAGGCAAACTTATGTTTCTTTAAATAGACATCCCTCATTCCTTCTTATACGATCAATAGTATGAGAAATCACAGAATGAATGGCGCTAGTTGCATTCTAATACGTCGCTTACATCCCGAGAAATAGCGAAGCGAATTTTACGCTTGAAATAAACGCAACGCACATCCAACGCACGACCTGAAACTCGACAGGGAACTTTACTTGGCCCCAAAATCGTGCGCTATCCACGCGCTTCATTTGTTTCAAACATCAAATTCGCTTCGCAATATTTAGGGATGTAATTGACGTTTTGCGATATTACCAACGGCAGTTTTTTGTTATTTTTCATGGTAATGATTCCATAAAAAATATGAGTGTCCATTTAAAAAAATAAGTTTGTGTTGAAAATAATATTTGTTTACGTTTTAGAATGTCTTACATTACTTACTTTTATAAGTCCATATGTAATTTCATGCTCGTGAAAGTAATTTTTCAACATTCATTGTTGTTCCGTAGATAATTTGGGTGAAAAGTTTAAGTGGCACACCCAGTATATTAAGTAAATATGTGTTAAAATATTCCACCATGAGAATGCAACGGTGTCAAAATTTCAAAATAATCGGTCAATAACTTCAGCAGATTAATGGTTTTGCACAAACAAACATTTATGTTTTTATAAATATAAGTGTTTTTGGCAACAGTGGGGTCGACGTGACATTTAGGTAAACATGATTCCAATAAAATGCCTACAAAAGTAAAACCGTTAATCGATTCATTTTATAAAAATAAATAAAATCGCTTTCCTTCGATTTACTCCTGATTCGTATGTAAGTTTTCAGTCTCCACATCACCTGTGTAGATAAATTTATTTAGCGGTACTATCTTCTAGTTCTGTACATCTGTATATTAAACATTTATATATTTTTAGTTCATACGGCGTGTCATTTGTAGGGCTGCTCCATATTCGAAGCAGCATACTTTCTTTGCAATAATCGAATGAATTTCTTTCTGAAAAACTTTTTTGATATGTAGCTGATTATCATATTACTCGATTTATGTTTTTTAAATGTTTTACGTTCACATAATTAAATTTGTGTTTAATTAAAAATCCAAATTATAGGCAAAGCTAAGACGTTCTAATCGCCATATTTGTTACACTGTTTGGCACCTAGCTGCCATGTTCTTGGTCAAACAAGACACACAATATCAGAATATCGGCTTGCAATATCATTTTCCGATGTCAGGCGCTCCATCTCATTTCATGTAAACAAGCCCCACTCAAGTAAATTACATGTTTCCTACCAGCCTGAAGGATGCCTTGTTGGAAAGCGCGATGCAGTGCCTCTTCGGCGCATCGAGTTCTGCCACTGACATGTATCACAATGTGCAATTATTCCTTGTCCTTGATTCTAATGTCTATCGGCGAGAACTATACCAAGAAACGTACGAGCAATGAACATGTTTTGTTGGACCGAATGTGGAAGTCTTCAAGGTGAGGCTCTCCGCGGCCTTCAGAATGCGTCATCCGGATCTGGCGCAGACTCTACGCGCTGCCTCGAATTTTCTTGGAAACGTTCCAAGGAGCAAGTGCACGCAGCAGGTCATAGTTTGCAGATGCGATGAACTATGATCCATGGAAGAAAGGGATTTCCGAAGTCAAAGCGCAGGAAGTTGCTTGATCTATAGGTGTTAAATGTATAAACCTTATGTTACTCTGTAAATTTAGCACTATGTTCACAAATTTCACCTTTCGCTCTTGACAGGATTATGGTCTGTATTTGCATTAACTATCGTAAATGCAGCTAATATTGACGTACATGGAACACGAAAGACAGAAAAGGAAAGCAGAATACAATAATTACATTTTAAACGCCCCTGACATTTAAAATTGTATTCAAAAGCTAATAACATATGACTAAAGCAGTTGGACTGAAAAGGGATAGCGACGGAATACACAAAAGAGGTAACATAGTCTGTTCAGCTTTAGACACCAGTCGTTTTCTGTGTTAATAAAGGAAAACGCTGCAGACTTAAAACTGAGTCGCCTCATTAGCAATTCCAGTTGCAAATCAGCACTTCCACCGAAGTAGCACGAAATATACATGGTCTAAGGACGCTACGAGATCAGCCGAGGAAGCGTAATTATCTGCTAAAATTGAAGCGTGGTCAAAACGAATAAATGACCTCTTCCAGTGGACTAACATATCCGAGAGGAACGACGTTCAAACACCCGTCCACACGTTCCGAGAAGGTATACGTCCTTTACAGATAATATAAGAAGAACCGTCGTTGGTTTTCTCACAAACTTGGTTGTGATAAATCATAGAACAACCCGCCGATATGCAACAGGACTGGGTTTTCATAGTCGAGCTTCGATTAGAAACCTCTGATCACTAGAACGAATGCACGACGTCTCTATTATTATTCTGTGTGAATTGGAATAATATTTTATGAGGTAACGAACACGGTTCATTTGAAACACAATGTATTGTATCTTAGCGTATTCTTGCGAATCTGAAGCTAACATTGAAATTCGATGGGCGTTATATGACCTACTTTCAGGCTATTATTCCATATACGCTATGGGGGTTAAATTTTACGACGCTTCTCGCCGGGTTGTAATGGTTATGTTGGCACCAATGGTAATGACGGCAACTCAGATGACCAATAAATGTTTTTTCGTGACAACTTCAATTAAAACGGAAATTATTTTTTTCTGAACGGACAAGGGTACATGCAAGAACCTGTCAACCATAGAGCAGGTACAGTATTAATTTTGCTGCGAGTGAAACGAACATTTACACTGTAGCTCGTGAAAAATATTAACGCAATTCTACACTTCATTGTTCATCTGTTGCCAACATAAGCACTGGAGCCCGGCGAGAAGCGTCGTGAAATTTTACCCGCTTTGTAGTCTTCCGAATAACAAATTCTAATTGGATTTACATTCATTGCATCACTTGTATTAAAAGCACAAAAAACGCGGCAGGAGGTAGTCTCAATATTGCACCAGAAATGAATAATTCTGCCTTTGTCATATTAGAACAGCTTTCTCACGCTGTAAGAATAGCGACATGCAGCCCTACACGGTTAAAGTTTACCTACCATGCCGGCGGCCTCGCGTGATTATGTTGGCGACATTAATGTAGTAGAAAATCTTTGGCGAGATGTTAATATCTTTAGAAATCCACATAGAATGACTTTCAAATGTTTCAAATGTTTGTATAGTTTATGGGACTTAACTACGGGGTCATCAGTCCCTAAACTTACAAACTACTTATAAACTACCTTACACTAAAGACGGCACAAATAACCATGTCTGAGGGGGGATTCGAACCCCCGACCGTAGTGGCCGTGCAGACCATGACTGGAGCGCCTCAGTCCCCTCAGCCACCTCGGCTGGCTAGAATGACTTTATTAGTGTTTCGTACATACCGTGAAGTGGATAAATAATGATGTTCCTGTTCTATGGTTGACTAGTTCTTGTATGCAAACTTGTCCCCTCAGTAAAACTAAGTACCCTCGTGCAACGAAGATTTCATGACAAAACATTTCCGTTTGCACGCGATAGACTAATGCCAATGTCACATGAATGCCAACATGATCGCACGAGTACAGGACACTAAGTAAAATATATCCGTCCTATACACAGGCGATGACTGGAAATGAGTGTAATGAACGCCTGAAATGATACAGATGTGTTCATTCTGTCACGTAGCCGTAAAGGTCACGAAAAGCCTGAACCTGATGATTGATCAATGAACAAATACGTAATGTTATTTTTAGGTTACAAAAATAGTACATTTATCATTTGACTTTTGAAACCGACAAACCAACATTTGCTGTTGCCGGCACTATTTGTATGACATAGAACTGAAACATAAACGTTCGAGGAACATTTTAAGTAGTTACAACATCGTGCACGTGCGGTTTGCTTTTAGCGACTTTCTCGGTAGTGTGAATCTATTTAGCGACTTTCTTGGTAGCGTGAATCTATTACAAGTAAAATATGTAGTACTTACTAAATGTTGAGTATCTTCCTAATGCAGAAACAGCAACATAGGACACAAAATTCGCACAGTTTTCATATCGTTCCTCAGCACAAGATAAAAACAAAATACAGGAAACTGAGACTAGAAATACATCAACAATACACACTGGTCACTGACAATACAATACAAGATATTATACTTCTTAGTACATAACATTTCCTATATCTCAAAGTTTTGGAATGAAACGATGTATTATTTTACATAATTATTAGATTATATGCCAAAAGGAAGTGTTCGTAGGTTACAACGCAATCATTTATTTGCAGTCGGATGTTCCAATAATTGTTACAATGTAACTGATTTAAACAAAGAGGGCGCCAGGCACCATCTATGTACAAGCTAAGCTGCGTAGGTGTACGTAAGCGGCTACCTGATTTTATTGTTGTGACTTGTACCGGCAAGACCTTTAAATGTTTTTAAGCAGAGCACATAGGTCATCATGACTTGCAATTCTGGTATGTAATTCTATTTTATAACATTCTTGGTGTATGTAATCTTATTGTAATTTCAATGTCTGACCAAGGTACCTTGTTTTTAACAGCACTGATGATGTCCCATCATAGGGACGAAATCGATATGTTTTGAAGTTAAATAAAAGAAACATCTCACATCGCCTACCAAGCGAAAACCTGTTATTTCATTATAATTCTGTGGTGGGCTGGCACACAAAATGGAATCTAGTTACATGAATAATTTGTTTGGTGCAAACACACACATACACACTAGGGTGGGCCGAAAAAAGTGGATTTTTGAGTATCGAGTTGTAATAGGGCTCGAAAGTTGCGTATTTATGTGCTGATTAACGAAAAAATAATTTTAAAAATCTAACTTAATATCTTCAGTTCGCGCAAAGGACTTAAAGTTTCTAAAAAAACGATAAATTTATAGAATTTCCGAAAGGTCATATAAAAATATATCTTTCAGTACCACGCCCTAATAGGACTCAAAAACTGCGTATCCATGACTAGTTCAACATAAAAATATTTTTGATAGTCCTAGCGTAAATGCCTTACACAATCGAAATATGACAACATTTCTAAATGTTCAAAATGTTACGGAAATTTACTAATATCTCGTATTTATATGTATGTTTTAAATATGTTAGGTTTTATTTATTGTGATTTGATTATTTAAAGAGATAACATCGTAACTTTGCAGATCTTCGCCCATTTCACTAGCAAATTTGGTTAAATGACCCAGAACTCACCACGAGGAGGTGGCTGCAATTCGAGTTCCACCCACACCCTACCCAATCAACCAACCGCCCAAGGTGGTCATGCTATTTACAATATATACATTTATTTACATTTTATACCTTTATTTACATACTAGTCAAAGATGTAGTTGGCTTGAATTCTGATTTGTGTCCAAATTTTGGCATTATAGATCTTGACACCAGAGTCGTCCTAATGTATCCATCTCTGCTATCTAGCCCACATACTTTTTCTGCAGCCTCTGTTTTACTCAGAAGCGAATCGTGCTCATTAAGAAAGGTCCAACTGTTAGACAATTTGTAAAAAAGTAGATCTTTTTTCTAAGTTTTTAGAATTAATTATTGGATAATATTCTTTTGCCTATCGATTGGTTCCTGAAAACAGTTTTCAGACTTGACACTTATTCATCATTAACACACTGTATTATAAAACAATATATGATGAATGTTACACAAGGAACCCCGTAAATTTAACATGAAATATGTTTCTCTTAGGCATACGTTTTTTGTATTACTGAACCCCTGGTTATTTTATGGTGCAAGCACTTCTTTGTGTGACGAACCTTTGCCTTTCGCGGGCAAGCGCTCTACCGACTGAGCTATCCCGACAGAACTCACGATGCCGCCCCACAACTTTACTTCCGCCAGTACCTCGCCTCCTACTTTCCAAACTTCACAGAAGCTCTCCTGCGAATCATGCAAGACTAGCACTCCTGGAAGAAAGGATATGGTGGAGACATGGCTTAGTCACAGCCAAGTCTTGCATGATTCGCAGGAGAGCTTCTGTGAAGTTTGGAAAGTAGGAGGCGAGGTACTGGCGGAAGTAAAGTGATTTATGTCGGGATAGCTCAGTCGGTAGAGCGCTTTCCCACGAAAGGCAATGGTCCCTGGTTCGGGTCCCGGTTCCAGCACACAATTTTAATCTGCCAGGAGGTTTCACGGGAAATAAGAGATACAAACAAAATACCTTTACTGCCATTCAAAGTAAAGGCCATTCATTGGCTGCAATACACTTCTGGCATCGGCTGTACAGCTGTTGCAAACTGTCAGCAAACGATTTTTGTGGAATCGCTCGGAGCACTGAGTGCACGCGTTGTTGGATCTCCGCAACCACTCAGACACACACTTTTTACTCAACACCATACACTGGCACTAACATCCTATGAGTCTCCTCCACCGTTTTGCCTAATTTGAGACAAAACTTGACGTTAACGCGTTGCTCCATATTGCATACCATGTTGTAATGACACTGACCCCAGAGTCTAACATACGAGTCGCGAAACTGCAACTTCGTGACTACAGCGCTGCCAAGCGGTTGGGTCGTAAAAACATACCGCGAAACGACTGAGTAATGAATGTGTATTTGGAGTGAAGCAGCGCATCGAAATATCTTCGTATTTAGGAGCTTTTGTGGCGCTATAAATTGAAGCAACTATCAAGAATATAATTAGAAAATCTCTCATTTGCAAAGGATGTTCAGAAGTAAGAGACTAATGCTACGAATAACAAGTGTTCATTTACGGTGGTTTGTCATGCATTTAGGCATAGAAATAAATCATTAACTCTTAATTCACATCCAAACTGCTGCTATTGATCGGAATTACAAATACTAGACCGCTATTGCATAATATTACTACTGTTTAAAAGTAATGTCTGCACGCTTTCAATAGCAGTTACTCAACTATTTCAGTAGAGCCTGCTTAGTTTCGTACCTCAGTTTCACAAAAATTATAGGCCTTTATCCTAATATATTTTGACGGTTACCTACTAGTTTGACAAAGTGCATGTGTAGCTACAAATAAATTATACTAGCTGAAAACCCGGGTGTATATTCATTTGTATAAAGGCTATATGTAAAATCTCTTGGGAATACAATTACTAGTAAAGAAGTAATACATTAAAACTTGGTGCGTGATGGGGCGGTTTTCCATGAACGTTATTGTTTATGTGCTCGTATCTCGTGAACTACGTCTCGTACTGTCATACAATTTAGTACACTCAAGTATATGCGTGTATAATATCTATAAAATTTGCTGCGGCTACAGTTTGTAGTGTATGAATTATAAATTGTAACGTCATCCGAATGCCGTAGTTTTAGTCCGTGAACAGCGGAACTTTACTATTTATGTGCTCATATCTCATGAATTATGTGTCGTACTGTGATTCAATTTAGATCGTACATTCAACTATATGTGTGTATACTGTCTGTAAAATTTCCTGCGGCTACAGTTTGTAGTGTACAAATTATAAATTGTAACGCCATACCGAATGCCGTAGTTTACTCCATAAACAGCGGAAAAGTAGTAAGCGAGAAACTTTTTTCCTTCCATCATTTTGCTATGGGTGTCAGCGAGAAAAAGTTTAATAAAGGTTTGAAATTATGTTTAAAGTTTGTTGCAAGTCGTTAAGTTCTCTTATTCTCATACAGCGTATTTATATAGCCTCGCCGCATTATGTGGCAGTTTTCTGCGATTCCTATTGTTTACGACGTTATATCTCCTGAACCATGTGTCGTATGTGGTTCGTACTCGTACAGCAACTGTCACCTCACGCTAAGGAATATGTGTACCAAATTTGTTTGAAATCGGTCTAGTGGTTTAGGAGAAATTGAGCAGCATTGTCGCTAAATGCAGCAGTTTTAGACACATTTCATTGTTTATAACGTCATATCTCGTAAACTATATATCGTATGTGATTCTTACACTTACGGCGACCGTCCTCATGGATTGAAGCTTACGTGTACAAAATTTCACAAAGATTGGAACAAAACTGTAGATTTGTATAAAACACGTACAAATATACGGACACTCTGCTTTATATATTAGATTTTCATATATAAACTATTAATATTAGAACGTCACATTCGTGAAGATATTCAGTTTGATACCTGCCAAGTAACTGTAAGAAATTATAGTTGGTACACAAAAGGCACAGAAGAAAGCACAAGATGAAAAGAGCGTTTATAAGAAGATGTAGAAACTAGTATCCTCTAATGTAAAAATCGTATTTAGTTTTGAAAATATTACAATGTCCGAAATCCGCTAAAAGAAAACTCGTGAATTGTGACAGTACAATCCGAGCACGTGAACGTAATCAAAATCCGTCCTTTTATACTTGAGCACATCAGGTGGCAGTTCATTTCTGGTTTCAAAAAGAATTGGACGGTATAATTACGACTCACCTATTGTGAATTGTATGAATTACACTACACTGAGAATTTGTTGTTATAGATTGCCATTAATAGAAGCAGTGATATTAATTTAATGATTTTTTTGTTTGATATTAGAAAGTTCACAGCAACGTCAGCGACAAAGAAATACGAAAGTAACAGCATTAAAAACGAAAACTTCTCAATTTGTATCACGCCATTCCTCTTTTACTCTCTACTGGCCGCTTGGAGCGCTAGTATCGCTTCAGTTGCAATTGTTCCCTACAGAGTTTCGCGACTGTCTGTGATGACTGTGCTGACCCTGCGTCGTGGCGAGCACCTTTGCTTCTCTCAGGGGGGTGAAACTCATATAGGGATTTCCGGTAACACGATGTTGGTTCGCTGCCAGGCCACATAGAGAGCTGCGAGCGTTGCGATTTTTCATCTCGCTTTCCTATTGGATGATTTACGTTTTACAGTCCTCCATACTTGTTTTGATCGTAGGTGGTGTTCTGTGCCGAGGTTCTATAGCAACGTCTTTCTAATTGCGATCTTCTGTGTGCATGTTGTGAGTTTCATAAATTTCATTTATTTGAACTGTACAGAAGTTCCATTTCATATGACTGAAGATACATAAATAGTAATCAACACAAATAAAAATAAATTGGTTTTTATAGACATTACAGTAGGCCTACATTCTTGTTTGCAGGACAGTGTATATGGGTGTAAAATTATTTATTTATACAACCTACTATTCCTCTTTTGGTCACATGAGTAGATATAATAGTACCTTAGCGTATGTGAAAACTGAAAAATCATTTACATAGATGCATGCAATATCAGATGATTTTTAGTCTGACATGCGCAAAATCACATTTATTTCCACGTGATGACGCCACACGGCGAAAATCGCAATATCGAGTTTTAGAAACAAACAATTTTACGGTCAAAAAGAATACCACGACATCATTTACGAAGTTTGGCCGACTGTAAACAACAGTCACAAGCAATGTTAGTTTTTGATTTAAATTTCTCGTATATATTACTTTGCAAGGTCTCAAAAACCTTTCTATGAGGTCCACCCTCGAAGAATAAATGAAAAATATTGTCATCTAACACAAATATAACGTTTTCTCATTCGTGTATTTAGAAGTAAACATATGGATTTTCGCGCCACATTTTTCGTATTGAAAGTTCACTGCCAGGCCACTAGTAGCGCTGCTGTCGTTCTGTGTTTCCGTGTGATAACATGGTCTTTACACTTCTGTTATTTTTGGTGTTCTGTGGCTTCACTGCAGTGCTTTGCACGACAGGGGGCGCTTGTTGACATATCCCTTAATATATGAGCCGGGACCTCATGGGACCATTCTCCGAACTTTTCAGACGCAGTACTCACATTAAGACTTACCTTAGAAGACAGATTAAGTAAAGGGAAACCTACGTTTTTAGTTCTCCGTCAATCCTGACAAATCCCAGGCAATTATCATAGGTCGTACCACCCGCTCCTTCCGTCTCCATGATTTCTACCTCACCCTCCACAACCGCCCTATCCGCCACACCCCCCACCCTGAAGTACCTTGGCCTAACCCTCGACCGTAACCTCTCCTGGACCCCCCACCTCCGCACTGTCCGACAGAAAGCCCTCTCCCGCCTTAACCTCCTCAAACTCCTCACCGGCCGGACGTGGGGTCTCAGCCCCTCCACCATTCTCTACACCTACCGGTCCCTCATGCGTCCTGTCCTTTGCAGCTTCCATCCTGCCTGGATCTCCGCTCCCACATCCTACTATAAAACCCTCCAAGTCCTCGAGCGCCACGCCCTCCGCCTCGCCTACCGCATCCGGCTCCCGTCCCCCACGCGGATCCTGTATGACCTGATCCCGTTTCCCCACCTCCTCGAATATCTCCAGCGTATCCGTATCCTCTATACCACCCGTAAAATTGACTCCCGCAACCCCCTGGTCCACCCCATCCTTACCAACCCTGGGCCTCTGCCACGCCTCTACCGCGTCATACCCCCTTCCCTTCATCTCCACACCCTCCATGTCCTCTCCCAGGGTAATTTCCGCCGCCTCCCCCTTCCTGATGACGTCCTCCGTTCCGACATCTACCCGTCCTACCAGCTCTGATCTCCCACCCATAGATAAAGGGCCCCCTCTCCTCCCCCCCTTCCGCTCCCCCGCTTGGCTACCCCCCTCCCTGCCCTGGAGTCGCTACGGCTCTTCCCTGCCGCCCCCCTTTTCCTCACCGCCGTTTTTTTTTCTCTCCTCTCCCCCACGCTTTGCTCCGCCCCCTTTTTATCGGGGTCCTGGACCGACAGTTTTACAAGTGCTACGTCAAGTGTTGTGTATTGTGCTACAGTGAAGTGTGTGTTTTTTAACTGCGTCCACCGCAACCAGACAAGCGTCGCACCGTGTATTTTACTTAGTGTCTCCGTGTACTCGCCGTCCTGTGTTCTTGTCGTCCAACATGTGCTTTTTAAGTCACCGTGGCTCCTCGTTTTTAACTGACTACATCCGTTTTTTTTTTTTTTTTTTTTTTTTTTTTTTTTTTTTTTGTTCACCTGTCAACTGTTTGTACCTCCAATTGTCGCCTTGTATGTGTCATTGTTCCTCCGTTGATTTTTCGCCTGTCATGTATTTTAAATTTCATCTCATCAATGTATTTTATTCTCTCGGCTGAAGAGCAGTCTCTGGAGCTGCTGCCAGCCTACTGGTGTAATCGCTGATGTGGAAATACAATAAAGAAAAAAAATACGTTTTTAGCCTTTGTGGACCTGGAGATAGCTTTAGACAATGTTGACTGGAATATTTCAAATTCTGAAGATAGCAGGGGTAAAATATAGAGAGCTAAGAATTATATTCAACTTGTGCAGAAACCAGACAGCAATTATTAGAGTCGAAGGGCATGATAGGGTCGCAGTGTTTGAGAAGGGAGTAAGACAGGGTTGTAGCCTTTTCCCAATGTTGTTCAATATATACATTGAGCAAGCTGTGAAGGAATGCAAGGAGACGTTTGGAGAGGGAATTAAAGTCCAGGGAGAGAGAATAAAAACATCGCGGTTTGCTGATGACACAGTAATTCTGTGAGAGACAGCAAGGGACCTGGAAGTGCAATTAAATGGAATGGAAAGTGTCTTGAAAGGAAGATGAACATTAACAAGAGTAAAACGAGGGTAATGGAATGTATTGTCAGAAAATCAGGTTATTCTGAATGGATTAGATTAGGTGATCAAACGATAAATCTAGTAGATGAGTTTTGTTATTTGGATAACAAGATAACTTCTGATGTCTGAAGTAAAGAAGATATAAAATGCAGAACGGCTATGGGAAAAAAGTTTCTGAACAAGTGAAATTTGTTGACATTCGTTATTAGTTGAAATGTTAGGAAATCCTTTCTGAAAGCATTTGTCTGGAGTGTAGCATTGTATGGGAGTGAAAAGTGGACGATAAGGAGTTGAGACAAGAAAATGATAGAAGCTTTCGAAATGTGGTGCTACAGACGAATGATGAAGATTAGATGGTAGATCACGTAACTAATGAAGAGGTGCTCAACAGAATTGGGAAGAGAAGGAGTTTCTGGCATATCCTGACTAATAGAAGGGATAGGTTGGTAGGACACATTCTGAGACATCAAGGAATCGTGTGGCATAAAAATCATAGAGGGAGACCGAGGGACGAATACAGTAAGCAGATTCGAAAGACTGTAGATTGCCGAAGGTATTCTCAGATGAAGAGTCTTGCACAGAATACGGTAGCGTGGTGAGCTGCATCAAACTAGTCTGCGGACTGAAGACCGCAACAACGTTTACACGCTAAAGTACTGTAGACTTGGCCAACAATGAAAACTTTAGTGTAAACTAAAGCACGATTTCACAACTTAAACATCAACACTCTAGTGTTGACGTTCTATAAAAACGCCCATAGCAACCCGTGTATTAACACATGAAACTAAAATGCACTTGAACTGAACTGCCTAAGTGTACTCAACAAAAATTGGACACATGTTACATGGCATTTTTATTGTAATTTTTGAGATACAAGCATTAATGAAATAGCAAAAGACATACATAATCAGGAAATTAATGTAAAAACAGGCGAATTTCACTGATTCAGTGGTGTAAAGAACAAAGTCGTCTTAACAAATAGTAACGAATATGTGCATATTTGCAGCTTATTCCGCTAAAAGTAAATAGAATATGAATATAAGATAAATATAAATTTATATTATGATCTGTTTTTGCTATGACAAGCAGTTTTTTGATGCATATTGTTAGGGAGTCTTGTGATTCTCACATTTTTACCCTTTACTCGTCTTTCTTTTACGCGCATATACTTTTGAGTATAATTACTTTAGCTTTAAAAGCCAATGTTTTGAAGATTCTTGTAAAATTGGCATCTTCTTTGTTGGGAAACAGTTTGATTGCTTTTTGCTTTCTATTGCTACGTCTGTGACGTTTTTCCTTCACCTACAGCTGTGGTGGCTGGTTTGGTACGATACATACTGTAGTTATTGCATTTGTATATACGTATCCTACGTCCTACCCTCACCGATTATAGTGAAGACACCTTGATGTACCTAAGTAGAAAAGCGACGTATTTCTGCCGAAGGGCGGGTCTTCTGGTGTATCCTAGCCATTTTTATTTTTAATAGGAAACGGAATTCGTCAGTAAAAACTTGCAGCTTACAAGATAATTGTAATAAACTGTACTGTAATGTACCGTTTCATACCTTCTCAGGTATCTCACGAAACCTAAGAAAGACAAGTGTGGAGTTATTATTAAGTTTTTAGCTATTTTTATGGCACAGCATATTTTCCCTAATGTACGAAGTATGTTGAAATCAATATAAACGACAATATTCGCACTTATCCAAATACCGTATTGAGAAATGTAGCTTGCCGGCAGCTTACAGCGCTGCTGTTTTTGTGTATAAGAAAAGCGAGTGAGAGTATGGTGACTGTATGTGTTAGATTGTGGTGTTACTTTTGAAACACTCTGTACGTATCCCATTACTTTTGTCATTGTTCTTAGAAACAGCTCACCAGAAAGACAGAAAATTCTTCATCAGTTGTTGTGGTCTTAAGTCCGCAGACTGATTTGATGTCACTCTCCACGCTAACCTGTCCTGTGCAAGTCTCTTAATCTGAGAACCGGCAACCTACACCCTTTTAAATCTGCTTACTGTATCGGTTCCTCGGCCCCCCTCTAAGATTTTTACTCCACACACTTCCTTCTAATGCTAAGTTGACGAATCCGTGATGTCTCAGAATGTGTCCCACCAACCAATCCATTCTCTTTGTCAGGATATGCCAAAAACTCCTTTTCTACCCAATTCTGTTGAGCACCCTCTCATTAGTTACGTGATCTACCCATCTAATCTTCATCATCCGCCTGTAGCACCACGTTTAGAAAGCTTCTGCATTTGTTTGTCAGAAGTCCTTATCGTCTACGTTTCACTCCCTTATAATGTTACACTCCAGACAAATGCTTTCAAAATGACTACCTAACGTTTAAACTAATACTGGATGTCAACAAATTTCGCTTCTTCAGTAACGCTTTTCCCCCCTAGCCATTCTGCATTTTATATCGTCTTCCCTTCGGCCATCAGAAGTTATCTTTCTACCAAAGTAACAAAACTCATCTACTACTTTTATTGTCTCATTACCTAATATTTCAGTATCGCCTGGTTTTCTGACACTACATTCCATTACTCCCGTTTTATTCTTGTTAATGTTCATCTTCCTTTCAAGACACTTTCCATTCCATTTAATTGCTCTTCCAGGTCCCTTGCTGTCTCTCACAGAATTACTGTGTCATCAGCAAACCGCAATGTTTTTATTCTCTCTCCCTGGACTTTAATTCCCTCTCCAAACGTCTCCTTGCATTCCTTCACAGCTTGCTCAATGTATATATTGAACAACATTGGGAAAAGGCTACAACCCTGTCTTACTCCCTCCCCAACCAGATTTATCGTTTGATCACCTAATCTAATCCATTCAGCATCGCCTGGTTTTCTGACACTACATTCCATTACTCTCATTTTACTCTTGTTAATGTTCATCTTATACCTTCCTTTCAAGACACTATCCATTCCGTTTAATTGCTCTTCCAGGTCCTTTGCTGTCTCTCTCAGAATTACTAAGTCGTCAGCAAACCGCAAGGTTTTTTTCCCTCTCCCTGTACTTCAGTAACAAACAGCTAAGCGATTTCCACGCTTTATTTAATTTTCTCTCTTATTATCGGTGCTGTGTCAAGAAAAGTGAGTCTTGCGTCACTATAGAAATACATACTACGGAATGCCTGGCGCCCGTTCGACGACAAGTGTTGAGCGGTGCGCCGTACCGGCTGCAAGGCCTCGCCTTCTTATCTGTCACACTCGCTTCAGCCGTCTGATAGCAACGTCACCAACACCAACGCGCAGGCCGCAGCCCGACAAAACAAAGCCTCCAGACTTCTTCAAGACAACCGTTTCCATAACGTGGGAATGTGAAAGGAAACAGCACATACACCGACGCCTATCTTGTCATTCAACGTGCAGACTGGACGAAGCAAATACTCCAGAATTCGTATCAAGAGCAGCTTCCAGCATGCGTTATTTAGAAGTATCCCTGGAGTATTAAAGCAACTTAAATTACTTAACCAAAGTAAGTCTCCTGGTCCCCATTGTATACTATTTAGGTTCCTTTCAGAGCATGCTGATGCAATTCCCCATACCTAGCTATCAAACGCAACCGCTCGCGCAGGAAACGTTCCGTACCCAAAGACTGGAAAGTTGTACAGGTCACTCCAGTATTCAAGAAAGGGAATAGGGGTGACCCTGAAATCACAGGCCTAGAACATTGACGTCGGTTTGCAGCATAGTTTTAGAACATATACTCAAATATTATGAACTGTCTCGAAGAGAACGACCTTTTGACCCATAGTCAACACAGATTCAAAAAGTACCGTTCTTGTGCAACACAGCTAGGTCTTTACTCACATGATGTGATAACTGCTAACGACAAGAGATGTGAAATAGATTCCTTATTTCTAGATTTCTGTACCTCACAAACTTCTTCTGATCAAATTGCGTGCTCATGGAATATCGCCACAGTTGTGGGATTGGATACGTCATTTCCTGTCAGAAACGACACAGTAAGTTGTAACTGACGGCAAGTCATGAAGTAGAACAGCTGAGATATCTGGCGTTCCCCAGGGAAGTGTTATAGGGCCTCCACTGTTCCTTATTTTTATAAGCGACTTAGGAGACAATCTGAGTAGCTTTCTTAGACTGTTCGCTGATGACTCTTTCATTCATCGGTTAGTAAACTCACCAGAAGATCAAAAGCAACTGCAAAATTATTTAGATATCTGCATGGTGCAAGAAAATGCAATTGACGTTTAATAATGAGGTGTGAAATCCATATGATCACCAGATGAAACCCGATAAACGTCATTTACCCGATAAATCAGTCAACATTACAGGTCGTAAATTCAAATAAATACCTAGGAGTAACAATTACAAACAAATTAAATTGGAAAGAACACACAGAAAATATTGTAGGGAAAGCTAATCAAAGACTCCGTTTCGTGGCAGAAGACTTAGAAGATGCAACAGTTCTGCTAAAGAAACTCCCTGAACTATACTTTTGCGTCCTATTTTGGTGTATAGCTGCGCATTGGGGGATACACACCAGGTGGCACTGGCAGACGATTTAGAGAAAGTTCAGAGAAGGGCAGCTCGTTTTGTATTATCGCGGTATAGGGGAGAGAGTGTCACGGAAATGATGCAAGAGTTGGAGTGGAAATCATTAAAAGAAAAACGTTATTTGTTGCGGCGAGGTCTGTTTGTGAAATTTATTTCACCAACTTTCTCTTCCGAATACGAACATATACAGGATAGTACATTGACAGTGACTGGGCCAATTATCTCACGAAATAAGCATCAAACGAAAAAACTACAAGGAACAAAACTTTTCTAGCTTGAAGGGGGAAAACAGATGACGCTATGGTTGTCCCGCTACATGGCGCTGCCATAGGTCAAACGGATATCAACTGCATTTTTTGAAATAGGTACCCGCATTTTCGCATTTTAATTACATATTCGTCTAGTGCGTAAATAAATATGAATGTTTTAAATATGCTGTAATATTCACAAACATATTGCTCATAATTTTTGACGAACAATGGGTAACAGATAGGTTTTTTAAATTAAAACACAGAACGTAGGTACGTTTGCACTTTATTTCGGTTGTTCTATTCTGATACATGTACTTTTGTGAAGTTATCATACATTATGAGAACGCATGCTGTTACTGCGTGATTACCTGTAATTACCTCATGACTTCAATAAATGCTCAAAATGATGTTCTTCAACTTCAATGCATTAGGCAATACGCGTAACGAAATTCCTCTAAACAGCGAGTAGTTCGCCTTCAGTAATGTTCTCACATGCATTGACAATGCGCTGACGCATGTTTTGAGGCGTTGTCGGTGAATCACGATAACAAATATCCTCCAATTTTCCCCACAGAAAGAAATCCGGGGATGTAAGATCCGGTGAACGTGCAGGCCATGGATGGTGCTTCTACGACCAATTCACCTGTCATTAAGTATTCTATTTAAGACCGCTTCAACTGCACGCGAGACATGTGCCGGACATCCATCATGTCGAAAGTACACCGCCATTCTGTCATGCAGTGAAACATCTTGCAGTAAAATCGGTATAACATTACGTAATAAATCAGCATACATTCCACCATTTAGATTGCCATCGGTAAAATAGGGGACAATTATCCTTCCTCCGGTAATGCCGCATCATAACCCGCCAACGTCACTGATGTTCCACTTGTCTCAGCCATCGTGGAATTTCCATTGCCCAATAGTGCATATTATGCCGGTTTACGTTACCTCTGTGAATGACGCTTCGTCACTCAACAGAACGCGTGAAAAAAGAAATCTGTTATCGTCCCGTAATTTATTTTGTGGCCAGTGGCAAAATTGTACACGACGTTCGAAGTCTCCGCCATGCAAATCGTAGTGCATAGAAATATGGTACGGGTGAAATTTATGTTGATGTAGAATTCTCAACACCGACGTTTTTGAGATTCCCGATTCTTGTTCAGTTTGTCTGCTGCTGATGTGCGGATTAGCCGCAACTGCAGCTAAAACACCTACTTGGGCATCATAATTTGTTGCAGGTCGTGGCTGACGTTTCACTTGTGGCTGAACACTTCCTGTCTCTTTAAATAACGTAAATATCAGACGAAAGGTCCGGGCATTTGGATGATGTCTTTCAGGATAACGATCAACATAAATAACACAGGCCCGTTGGGCATTTTGATCACAATATCCACACATAAATACCACATCGACCTTTTCTACAATTGGTAAACGGTCCATTTTAACACGAGTAATATATCTCGAAGCAAATACCTTCCGCACTGGCGAAATGTTACGCGATACCACGTACTTATAAGTTTGTGACTATTACAGTGCCATCTATCAGAAAGCGACAAAAGTGTTTCAAAGAAAACATTCATATTTATTTACGCACTAGACGAATAAGTAATTCAAAATGATGGTACCTATTTTAGAAAATGCAGTTGATATCCGTTTGACCTATGGCAGCGTCATTAGCGGGCCACCATAACGCCGTCTGTTTTTCCACTTCAAACTAGAAAAGTTTTGTTCTTTGTAGTTTTTTCGTGAGATATGTGGCCCGGTCACTATCAATGGACCATCCTGTATATATACGAGGGCTGGAACACTTAAATAGTGGCAACTGCAACTATTTATTCACGATCGATACAAAAGCGTTACATATCTGCACCTCTTACTGTCCTTCGAAATATTCACCAGCGTTGTGTAGATCCCGTTGTCAGCGATGTGGAAGGCGTAGTTTACCATTATCAGAGCCTGATGGTGGGAATGAAGCAGTCTACTGCCTGTCGAATCACTGGAACAGTTCTGAAGCGAATGCTAAGAAGTGGTTCCTTCATTTTTGGAATCAAATTAAAGCCACAAGGACTAAGTCCGGGGAGTATGTTGGATGGTACGGTACTTCCCAGTCCCATCGACCAACAGAGCGGCCACAGCTTGCGCTGTATGTTCAGGTGATGTTCCAAAAACGAATGGTAATACTGTGCATTGACGGTCCGTCGTTTTTCCTGTTTCGAAAACATAGTGTCACCGTTACGTTACGTTAGACCGCTCGCTCACAAGTGACTGTATTTTCCTCGGTTGTTTGCTCTGAGGTAATGTAGTTATGTCAAAACGTGTGCTATCAGCGACAATAGTAGATTCCATTGCATAGTGTTTCCATAGCATTGTTACCACTATTTACGTTCCAACCGTCGTATGTATCTGCCCCGGAATAAGGCTTTGATATAAGCGTTATGCGAGGCACGTCTTGAGCGCACTAAATGAATTTTTTGGAAGTTCATCATCCCTACCCTAGGCTGTAAGCCAAGTTTCCGGACTATCGTCCCTACCAGGAGTGCTAGACCTACAAGTTCCGCAGGAGAGCTTCTGTGAAGTTTGTATTGTAGGAGGCGAGGTCCTGCCAGAGCTAAACCTGCGAGGACGGTTCAAGAGGCGTATCCATTCAACACCAGCTTGAGACAAGGCCTCAAACAGGCCGTGCTACATCACACTGACCAGGCCGCGGCCGCCAGCTGAATGGCTGGCCACTGGGTCACGCCCACTGCCTCGTAGCGGCCAGTCATTCAGCTGGTGGCCGCGGCCTGGTCAGTGTGACGTAGCACGGCCTGTTTGAGGCCTTGTCTCAAGCTGGTGTTGGCCAGGGTGGCTCATTCGGTTGTGAGCTTGCCCACGTCAGACAAAGACTCGACCCATCACACAGTTTTAATCTGCCGGGAAGTTTCATATAAGCGCACACTCTAATGCATAGTGAAAATATCTGTTCACATGCCTTTCAGCAAGGCAAGTCTCTTTGCTGTCTATCGACATGTCCCACGTTTACTATCCTTTCCGCTAAATGTCACCATGTCCTGCGCCCTAATACGATATATCCATACGATCCTTCCCGCTTGCCGCGGTGGAGTAGCCGAGCGGACTAAAGCGTCTCGCTGCGGAGTGCGCGGTTGCTCGCCGTGGAGGTTCGAGTCCTCCTTGGGGCATGGGGGTGAGTGTTATCCTTAGGTTGGTTTACCTTAGTTTAAGTAGTTTGTAAGCTATGGACTGATGACCACGCAGTTTGGTCCGATAGATTTACAAACATTTGATCCTTCCCGCTTTCGGCGTAAAGTTGCGTTGCAGCGACTGACAGTCGAGCGCCGAAGTTTGCAATTTTGAATTTCCCGTCGATACTGCATCAAAATCAATTTATAACCAATTTACCTCACTTTTCATTGCGCGCAGATTTTTCAGATGTTCAAATGTTTGTAAACCTATCGGATCAAACCGCTTTGGTCATCAGACCCTATACTTACAAACTACGTAAAGGAACTTACGGTAAGACAACACCCATGCCCGAGGGACGACTCGAACCTACAGCTTTTTCGTCTTACGTTTAGAGTGTACCTTCATTAACGTGGCGCAAGCCAGACGTGCTGTCTATATATGTACATTACGCTCTGAAACGACCTGAAACATCCCACGGAACACAACGTGCTGCTCATCGTGATTTGCGACCGCAGCGCTCTCTGGCGCCAGTTGCGGGCTGGCGCGTAGATGATTCTGTTTACAAAGATGGATGTGCGTAAAATTACACGGAGGTATCTCTTTTGCGATCATCTAAAAAAAACCTGAAACTGTAGCTTTCTTATGCTTGAAAGCAGTTGAAATGATAAGAAAATGTACGACCAATCACGTGTGGAAAAAAAAATTGTACAATGTACAGATTCTGCATATTCAAATGTTTACTTTGACATTCCTCCGGACATAATAGTTTCTCTCTGGGACATTTTACTTGTTCATATACGCGGGTCGACGCCTCAGCTCGACAATATTCATTATGATAATTTTTGTTCTTAGTGTTGTACGTAAACACTGTTCTTCCTTCGCTGCATCTGTTTCCGTAACCACGCGCTAGCAACGATCTTTTTGTACTGTGAAACTGAACTATTCCAACGCTGTACCGAACTGCAACAGAATTAAAACACCGTGGGCAAAACCGAGTGACGTAGGGTACCGTCTTGAAATTTATTGCTTCCTGTGTCCTAGCTCGAAAAATTCAACAAATTCTCTCCTAGACAGAGTTCGTTATTGTTTCTCGTAAGTAACGTTGCATACCAGACATTACAATTGTATTAAATTAACAAATAAGTGCCGCGGTGGAGCGGCCGAGCGCATTGAGACGCTATGTTTCGATGCGCGAGGGCGTTCCCCGTCGGGGGTTCAAATCCTACCTCGGGTATGGATGTTTGTGCCGTCTTTAGTTTAAGCTAATTCATAAATAGTTTGTAAGTTTAGGGACTCATAAACCCGCAGTTAAGTTCCATAAGCTCTACATACATTTGAACATTTTTTTTAAACAAATAAGTTACAGAAACCATAATTAAACCAAATCGTTAAAAATATCTGGGAGAGTGTAGATGTAAACCTTTTACGTACATCTCTTTTCCTCCACAGCTTGTGACGCTAAACACCACTGTAATACGTCATCTTAAAAAGAAACAACAACGATTAAACAACAACGATTATCGGATATTATACTTACATTAGCAAGAAAGGACCATAAACGTTAAGGAAGCAAAAAATGAAAAAAAAAAAAGTTTCAGAAGTATGCAGAGGAACCAGGCCCAGCCTGTAATCCCTACACGGCAGCCAACGAGACTACCAAGTACCTACTACGCTATTTCTGCACTTCTTCTTACGCCTTCTTTTTGGGTATACTATACATTTAAAACATGTAATATGTTATTTGTGTATGACACAGCATCACAGAGGCGTTCCTTTGATAGAATGGCGTTATACCGTAGCAAAGGAACGATATTCTTTCACGGTATACAAGTTATAACAGTGACACACGTTAAATACTATTACATTCAAAGCCATGAAACTGTAGTTTCCGGTAATTTATTGTAACAAATCACATCTAAAATGATGCGTTTCCAAAGGTTTCACAATTTTCTGACGCTTTAAAAATGATTATATTCGTACGTCGTACGCTACAACGAAAGAAGGCACGAAATACGGAGTTCCGTTGCAATATGGCGGTTCAAAAGTTCTGCTTGTCACGTGAAAACCAGGTCGCTTCTCATTGGCCACGTTCCACACCGCGAAGCAAAAATCTAACATGCAATATCCTTATTCCACGATTCGCAGGGTAGTGGAAAGTGATATTTCACGCTGTGACGTCACCGCTTCCTGTTCCAGGTGCGTTCCAAATCAAATGTTCAAATGTTTGTAAATCTATCAGTCCACACTGCGTGGTCATCAGTCCGTAGCTTACAACCTACTTAAACTAAGGTAAACTAACCTAAGGACAACACACACACACACACACACACACACACACACACACATGCCCCAGGGAGGACTCGAACCTCTGACAGCGAGCAACCGCGCGCTTCGCAGCGAGGCGTCTTATTTAGTCCTCTCGGCTACGCCACCGCGGCACGTGCGTTCCCACGTCCCGTGAGAGGACACATCTATTCCTTGCTTTTTTCCGGAGTAAATTGAACAATTTAACCTTCATAACTCAATTTTGAAACAACGTCGGGTTCAACTGAAATGGTAAGAGAACGCAAATGTTCTTGCGAGATGATGCTTCTGAAATAATAAGAAAATAAATTTCAGAAGGCCTATAATTTTCCTATTTCCTTGTCCTCCGTAGTTCAGTGGCAGCATCACTCACCACCAATTTAAGAAGCGAAAGTTCGACTTCCGGCAGGGGAACTGGGTGTTGTATGTTTGTCGTCATCACCACTTTCATTATCGCCACACGAAGTTGCTAAAGTGGCGACGATAAAAAAAAGAAAAAGAAAAAAAAAAAAAAAAAAAGGAAAAAAAGGACTTGGCGTAGGGGGCCAAACCCCGATGGGGATATTCCGGCCAATGAAAGGCATATGATCATTTCAGTTCCTATTTCCCTGAGGTAGCATGTCGTTACGACATAGCAGTTACGAGCAGGATTTTGGCGCTCGTATAAGGCACAGCAGACAGGCGGGGCTTGAACCCACGATCCTCTTTATGATAAACTATCTGCCAACTAGCCCACGGTAGCACAACGTGGTAAGCTCTCACATTTATGCTTCTCCTCTACTCCGTAGGTTAGGTGTTACTTATTATTACAATTTAGTCATGTTCTCCGGGACGGCAGCACATAGCACGAATTATATAGAAGTTTCGATTGATTATTGATACACAACGTTTGGTACCGATCTGAGTGTGTGACATCTGAAGTTTTGGGTGTGAAATGAAGGCGGAACAGCCTGTCTTCTGGGAAACGTATACTAACGGACGAATGTAATGCTTGATTGTTAGTCACAATGATGAGTAGAAAGGGCGCGCAGAGGCGCTGACAAACAATGAACTGCGTACCTGTTAAGCATGAGCAACAGTCATGTGTTGACAGTGGGTATTACTATAGCGCAACTGTATCAAAACCCGCTGGCTCCTTAGACTCCCATAACGTTTGAAATCTGAGACATATTCCAGTGGCCATAGTCGTGTCTCAATGGGTAGTTACTTGACTTACATTACATAAAAAGTAGTTTCAGGAACAAAATTACGGATGATAGTTTTTAAAATTATGTTTTGCGCGGGACCCTTAGAAGCGCGAGACTTTGTGCCATGCACCGTTTGCACATGATTAAGAACGGACCTGAAACAGGCGGTTGCTCACCTTAGGAAAGGCACGTTCGGACGCAGAATAAAGCATTCTGCAGTCTGCACTGGCTGCTCTCCAAGCCAGCGACCTTCATCTTAGCTACAGTTCATTCTTCGCTGCTCTCTGTGTGCAGACTTTATCTCAGCTGCCGGTAGCAAACAGGCTGACCCGTCCCAGTTCTCTGCTGGGAGCTCTGTCTGCTAGGAAGCAGCAACTGCGATGCCTAACAACTACACATATTATACCACGATATCTGCGTCACCCTGATCTTCATCTACATACGAATGTGATGGTAAAGCAAGTACCTGTTGGTCGACATACTTCGTGCACGTAGATGGTGCAAACGATACCTCTACGTGTTTCCTCCGTATTGCCAGATTCCGAAGCGAATTTTCACTGTTTCGTGCAGCACAATGAACTGTAGCGGCTGTTTTATGGCTCAATTTAGATTTGTAGTTTTATATGTTTTTGCAAACATTTTGGACCAGAATAATAATCTAAATAATAAAAAATTATGGTGATAAGATTACGACTCTATTATTGTGGTAATATCTACTATACACCCAACACGTAATATTCTTTCTGACCGTATTTTAACAAACAGCCAAAATTATATGGTATTTGAGTTTATCTTTGACAAACATACTCTTTTTTGAACTTTTGCCTCTTTGAATTGTCATTTTAATATCTCTCCCACATTTTCATAATATTTTTCCCTTAAAATATTTGTATAGCTTATGGGACTTAACTACGTGGTCATCAGTCAAAAATGTTCAAATGTTTGTTAAGCTTATGGGACTTAACTACGGGGTCATCAGTCCCTAAACTTACAAACTACTTATGAACTACTTACGAACTAGGACGGCACAAATATCCATGCCCGAGGGGGGATTCGAACCCCTGACCGTAGTAGCCGTGCAGACCGTGACTGGAGCGCCTCAGTCACCTCGGCCACCGCGGCCGGCGGTCATCAGTCCCTAAACTTACAAACTACTTATGAACTAGCTAACACTAAGGACGGCACAAATATCCATGCCCGAGGGGGGATTCGAACCCCCGACCGTAGTGGCCGTGCAGACCGTGACTGGAGCGCCTCAGTCCCCTCGGCCACCGCGGCCGGCAACAACCGTAGTGGCCGTGCAGATCGTGACTGGAGCGTCTCAGTCCCCTCGGCCACCGCGGCCGGTCTTAAAATATTATCACCTGTCTTGCCTTGGTAGTCCTAAGTTTATTTTCTTTGCCTGTACTGGTTACGAATGACTATAGGCTGGAACGAACGTAGCGTTCATTTTGCATTCGGACGAGTGACTATAGCCTGGACGACACACAGCATACATTTGGCTTTCGTAAATCAGTCACGTGACATCCCTCGCCCCAAAATCTCTTTTGCGTATGCCATCTTGCTTTCTCTACTTGATGATTTTCTTATTATAACTGAAGCGCTGTCATTTCAAATCAATGGCGCACTGAAAATTATCAAAAACACGTCGTTATTAGGATAATGAATTATAATCTAATGTTGGTTAGTTAGTTAACATCTGTCATCGATAGTTCGAGAATCACGGATTACTCTCGCAACTGTTCGCCATAGCATAATAGGCGAGGAATGAGTTTCTGATGTACGAACATGTTACACGGTGGTTCGGAACTTGTTAGAGCGCGGTTGCTCAGCACGATCGGTCAGAGTGTTGCCGGCATGGTAGCTCGACGCCCTCTGTAACGAGAGAACTGAGTTATCCGAAACGATCAAAATAGGATAAAACAAACCAACGTTCACAAAGTACCCGTTCAAACCGACGAACCAATCAAAAGAGAGAAAACGAAAGACGGTTCCACTAACGCCATCTGTAAAGGAGGCCTATGTACTGCCGTGCCATGCCACATCACACAGAGTAGGTCGCGATCGCGTAGCTCACTGGCTGGCCGCTGTGAGGCGGTGGGCTGTGCCTCATCAGCCAGCCAGTAAGCTACGCGATCGCGACCTACTCTGCGTGACGTGACGTGGCACGGCAGTGCACAGGCCTTCTCTTCAGACGGTGTTGGTTCAACGACATCTGTAATAGAAAACTGAGTAAAATTCTCAACGAACAACCCAGAACAAATATGAACAAACGACCGCAAATAATCGATTTCACCACTATCAATTGTTTTGTCCCACCTTTTTTTTTTTTTTCTCTTCCTTCCTAAAAGGTTTTTGCACACTCTTGTTAACTGAACGCAACTGTATTCCGCAAGATTCTGAGTTGTTCAAAGGTAACAGCACTTTATCTGAAAAGCGCATTTGTTCTGTTTCGAGAACATGCCATGAAATACATAGCAATGAATTGTAAACACAGACTTCTTTAACACATGTACATAAACTGGGGAGATATTGTTACAATGACTGTTGTAAATGACGTATATATACTTTGTATATATATTGAGTACTAGAGGTATATGGAATTCAGTATTAACACACTTATTCCGTTTGTGATTTTAGCTGTAAACGAAAACGTAATCACGGTTTTGAAATAGAGTATTTGCTCTTTATTTTAGCGCAGAACAGTGTAACATGAACGAAGACATATCTGAACAACAGGAAAGGTAATACCATCTACGTTAAAAGCGTCCATAGCAACCATGTTAAAGACAAACATTTTAGTAGATGCATTGATTCTAATTAATGACTTTCAATATATTCCACAAATAGTGAGTAAACGCTTAGAAAAATAAACAATGTATACACTTACCTTCTGTTTGATTAAGGAACTACACGTTCCACAGAAATCTGGGACTTCCTTTATATACGAAACTACAAAAAATGTTCAAATGTTTGTAAATATTTCGGACCAAACTGCGTGGTCATCAGTCCGCAGCTTACAAACTACTTAAATCTAGGTAAACTAACCTAAGGACAACACACACACCCATGTCCCAGGGAAGACTCGAATCTCCGCAGCCAGGCGCCTTAGATCGCTCGGCTAATCCACCGAGGCTACGAAACTACCTGTATCAGGACTTTGTGCAGAATGTTCATTATTACGGTATCCTCCCAGTTTACGTGCATATGCTTCAGAAGACCATTGTTCAATTCATTGTTACGTATTTCACGACATGTTTACGAAATAGAGCAAACACATTCTTACATAGGCACAAACCCTTTTAGGAGAAAAAAAAAAAAAAAAAAAAAAAAAAAAAGGTAGTGGTGGGTTCCGAAACACTGACCTTCAGCGTCATAGTCCTACGCATTGTCCACTACGCTAAGGCTAACAATTAGGAGTTCTTTAATCTCATACTATTGTCATCCGTTGTTAACTGATGCTAATATGGCATTTTTAGACACTAGATTATCATTTATCGTACGAAGAACGACGTGTTTTTGTTAATTCTTCAGTGCGCCATTGCTTTGAAATGACAACGTGTAAGTTACAAAAAGAAAATCATCAAATACGCAACACAAGATGGCGTATGCCTGAGAGTGTCCTGGGTGAGGACTGTCAGTGACATCTCCGAACGTCTGCTTTTCGTTAATTCAATGAAGGATGTCAAATCTCCGTTATTTTTGCAAATATCTCTCAAACGATACGAGATATGAAAAATCATAAGGGAGCATAGTTGTAGAGAATTTTCTCCTCCACTAATTAGGTTATTCAATTTTCGGGTCAGAAGAACGGTTTATTTGCATTTAAAATTACATTACAAACGGCTTTTTTTGTATTACTAACGTATTGTTTGTCCGAAATATTTGAAAAAGCGAGGTTCTGGTCTCTGGTAGCCAACAATTATGTCTGTAAAATTTGGTGCCGATCGGTTGAACGATTCGACCTAAAAAGTTGGAACACGTTATGGACAGACAGACAGACATCCCAAAATCACCGTTATTTTTGCAAATATCTCTGAAATGATACAAGATATAAAAAACACAACAGAGCAAAGTTGTAGACAATTTACTCCTATAGAAATTCGGTTATTCAATTTTCGTGTCAGATGAATGGTTAAGCCGTTATTTTCATTTAAATTTCCAGCTGTCAAAAGACGATTGCAAAGGCCCACTTTTAATGACTGCCGTAACGTAAAGTGGGACAATATAATCCTGAAATCTCTCATTTCGATATGCAATGCATGCCGAGAAGTAAGCATGTAATATAAAGAATAACAAGTGTTCATCTACGGTGATTAGTTATACTTTGAAACATCTGTTCTTAACGTGAATCGCAAAGCTTAACCACTACTTCATAATACTACTGCTCAGTGGCGTATTTATATTTTTGGGGGGGGGGGGCGAGGGGGGAGGTCGCTAGTTGTATTCCTGAAGTACGTCTTGATTCTCGTTAGGGTAGAGAAACTGCGCTTATTTGTGACCGTTGTCACATGTAGAGTTGCCAAGAGCTGTAGACACCGAAACACATTAGGACAGATCTGACGGTCGCAGACAGACAAATCTTCCATTGCGTTTTGAGACAACTGCTCTAGTCGGCTCAGACGTTGCTGTAAGTCTCAGCCACATACGTATATTACTAGACTGGCAATGCCGTATAGTGTATCACTGGTGTCTATGAAGTCTCGCCGCCATGCTTCTATACCGTAAACGTGTAAGCAGTCGTGTGTGTTGTTACATAGAAAAGTCATAAAAATACCGATGAACTGACGGAACTACGCTGTCTTTATAGTTTTGGCACGTGGGAAATTCGCGTGTTGTATATGCCTGTAATTTTTTCAGCTGGAATAAATTTGACACATACAGTAATTAATGGCATCGATTTCTTGTTATTATTAATCTATTACTACGTTCAAATTCGGATTTTCCTTCAGTAGTATGGTCATTATAAAAGTGTTTTTTATCGTGGATAACGCGTATCCTTATTCTTTAGAGAGTTCTTACAAAATCAACAGTCTGCTTTGACATATACACTAATGAGTCGCGTTTCTTGTTTTCATCAATCTGTTACCAGTTTTTATCAACTCGGCTTTCTTTTAATAGAATGACCGTTATAAATGTGCTGTTTGCCATGGACAACACATATCTTTATTGTTACGAGTGTTTTTCAGATAACTACAGTCTGCTTATACTGTACGTAGCCACGGCGGAGCGGCCGAACGCATTGAGGCGCTATGCTGCGATGCACGAGGCCGTTCCCCGTCGGGGGTTCGAATCCCCCCTTGGGCATGGATGTTTGTGCTGTCTTTAGCATAAGGTAATTTGTAAGTTTGGGAACTGATGACCCCGCAATCAAGTCCCATTAGGTTAACAAACATTTGAACATTTTTTAACTGTACCTAACAGTAAAATTTTACCTTCCACCACGGCGGCATCTCATTACTATGTTGGCAACGTCAACAAAATGGTGAAAGTCTTTGCCAAGATGTTAATATTCTTATAACTCCACTTAGAGTGACTTGATTGGTGTTTCGTACCGACAATGAAGTAAATAAATAAAGCTCTTCCTGCTCTATGATTTCAGGTACTTGTATGTACCATAGTACTCACTAAAAGTAATTGCACTGGGAAAACGAAGATTTCATGACAAACGCGGCTGTATAATGCCAATGTCACATGATTGCCAACATGAAAACGCGAGACCGCAAGGACAGTAAGTAAAATTTAATCGTACTTAAAACGTTCTTATCATAAATCGATCCGACAATGTTTGTGTTAAATTCAACTATTGCCGAAGGATTAGCTCAAATGCAAATCATGTTCAAACCAACTAGTACAGCTTACAATGTCATATCGTGTCAAAAGATCATAGGAGTACTGTAAAAGTAAAGCAGTCAACAATCCGAAGATTGGTTTCAACAAGTGATCTAGATCACTGGATTGAACACTACAGTGCTTTCCTAATCATGGTCCTGTTTGGAGGTGGTATGCCGTTGCCTTCATCCGACTTTCGAACTGACTTGTCCAGCCAGTTATAGGGGGACCTACTGTTTAACGTGGATACCGAACCACGGAGTAGTACTGTACGGAAACGGGAAATTTTTGACGTGAGATGAAGCAAAATGGCGGCGCCAGCTTCAGTGACAGTCTAGTAATGTATGTCTGTGGTGTCAGCCGTTGTTATTAAATCTGTAACGCTAAAGGAAACCGTAAGTAGTAGACAGTAGGCGGACGATCGAAATTTCCCCACATACCAAATTTTCGTTTTCACACTTTTCACACTTTAAGTAGCGTTTTTTAAAATCCTCACAAGACTCAAAGAGGTAATTTTGGTAGCAGATGACAACGCTACCAGTACGTAACTATGCAGGAAGGGTCCCACAGAATGTAAAAACAAGGTAAAATCCAAAATAAGACTCACGACTATTTTAGGCCTAAATTTACACATACTACAGAAGTAAAATCAATGTATTTTGTTTTCACAGTATTAAATAAGTGGAAAACCCACTGGTAATAGCACAGAGGTGTCGAAACTAGTTTGGGTATAAAATAAAAGTCGCCGCGGTGGAGTAGCCGAGCGGTCTAAAGCGTCTCGCTGCGGAGCGCGCGGTTGCTCGCCGTGGAGGTTGCGAGCGTGAAGGTCGGGGTGAGAGTTTAAAATGGGGAAAGATTAATTTTTAAAACTCACAACCACCAGCTGCGAACCAAATTCCTAAACATGCAAAAACACTGGAACTGTGATTGCTACTGTTTGACTCGTTTTCTAGGGGATGATATCACACGTTCGCAGTTTTCCTTCCCTGCATATGATTAACAAAACACATTCATAATAAAATCAAGTTCATGAGAGAAAGGGGTGTACTAACTACTATTTTTGAAAACACTTGAAAGTTCACTTTATGTTGTTTATTTCACAATCTTAGAACCCTGTGGCTGATACGTCTGTACGTCGGCACATTTATCAAATAAAGTTATAGCTCGTGAGCCCCCAGACAAAAATGAATATTTGTCGCAAATTGTTTTATTACCATGTGGCTGTCTCAAACACCGTTCATGTTCATGCCTATGCGACGACACGTGTTACATTAACAAATCACAGTCACTTTAATTCAATGCGATGCACACCTTGTTCCGCCGGCTAAATATTCACAAACACACAGTAGCACTCGATTCAACATGGTGCAGTCTACGACGAGCACCCACACGTGGTGATTGCCACACACAAATCTATAACCTCCACCTCGAGGTCCACATGCCGACTGATGCAGAGCGACGCCGCCCGGCCAGCCACACCACGTGCTCTGGAGTCCTCACTTCCTGCCCACGTGCGCCAATACATTTCTAAAACTTTACTTAAAATCAAAATAATTACACTACACATTAAACAAATTTCTTCTTAGGTTTTTATATTGGTATAAACATACTTTGTACTATTTATCATAATCGTGCAAGTTCTTATGTCACAGATAAGTGATTTAACTGAATACTTCAAGATAAAATACACAAGATTAATTGAAAATAAAATGAGAAATAGTTAATATATTATTTTTATAAACAAACATTGCCATGCTAGTTGTGTAACTGTCTTGTATTCATTGATAATTTATTACTTTTCATTGTCAATTAAACATATTACGTCAGATGTGACTATATCAGCTAATGTATTGTTTATTTGTCAACAGGCTATTTTGTAATGAGGGCCTTAAAGGTTCCTAACTGCATCGTATTACTTCAAATGCCAGTAGTATTACAATATTTGTGCACTGCACTGTGTCTGGCACTCGCCATTGTCCCTCTCTCCCCTCACCGGAAACGAACTGGAAAATCCTAAGCTGGAACAAGCCACCAACGTCAGCCTGGTCGCTGACCTCCCGTCAGCTACAAGCACACAGCAAATCTCAACGTGGAGAATTTCTACCTATGGCCTAACTATAAATGTTGTCACCCAACTGTGTACATACATTGCTACCATAATTAATAAGATTAAAATTGTGTAACATTTAGTGCATTGGCATGGTCAATGTTTGCAGTGAACTTCATACTGTTTAATTATCAAATGCTATTAATTACCAGTAATTCTATTGGGCGGTAATCTTACAAGGTTCGAGTCCTCCCTAGGCTAGTTTACCTTAGTTTAAGTAGTTTGTAAGCTACGGACTGACCACGCAGTTTGGTCCGATAGAATTAAAAGAAATAAAAAGTAAAAAGCATAGAAGCATTCGGAAGGACGGTGGTTCAAATCCACGTCCGGTTATCCAGCTTTGGGTTTTCCGTGATTTTCCTGAATCACTCCAGGCAAATGCCGGGATTGTTGCTTAAAAAGGGAACGGCCGATTTCCATCCCCATTCCTTCCCACATAATCCGAGCGTGAGCTCCGTTTCTGACCACGCTGTCGACGGGACAAATGCTAAGATTCCTTCCTGCCTTCTAGAAGCTGGATAATACGAAAAGCGCGCCCACGATGAGGTGTAGCACCTATTCTCCAAGAATGTAAATGTCTAGTTTTAAATATTTTATAATGTTCAATTCGCTAAAAAGACTCGTGCAATGTGAAAGTACCCAGCTAACACGCGAATGTTATCACAATCTGTTCCTTTTGAAATGGGGCACATAGGGTTGCAATTAATTTATGCTCTTAAAAGTTTTTGGATGATACGATTACGACTCTACTATTGTGTTCAAAATGTTGTTAAGCTTAAGGGACATCATTGAGGGGCCATCAGTTCCCTAAACTTACAAACTACTAATGAACTAGCTTATACTAAAGACGACACAAACATCCATGCCCGAGGGTGGATTCGAACCCCCGATAGTAACGGCCGCCCAAACTGCGACTGGCGCGCCACAGACTGCTCGGCCGGTCAGTACACGTTGGTCCCTCGAGATCTGTGTGGAACGGAGTTTAGTTTCAGTGATAATTAACGACTTTTTATTTTATATTTGAAAAACTCACAATCTCATTTGGAGGCTAGGAAATATGAAAGTAACAGCGTTAAAAACAGCAGCTTTTCAGGTAGTGTAATGACATTTCTTTGTTACTCCCTACTAGCCGATTGGAGCGCTAGCATCACTTCATCTGCACTCTTTCCCCTACAGAGGTCCGCGACTGTCTGTGTGGTCTGCTGCTCTTGGGTGATCCCTTACTATGGCGCCACTACGTTTCACGCTTCTGCCAGTGTTCGCTTTACGCTTATACTTCTTAGTTTGTCACCACGTCAATTAGTACAGATGTTTGTTAAGCTCAAGGGACTTAACTGCGGGGTCATCAGTCCCTAAACTTACAAACTACTTACGAACTACCTTAAACTAAAAACGACATAAACATCCATGCCTGAGGGGGGATTCGAACCCCCGACCGTAACGGCCGTACCGACTATGAATGGCGCACCGCTACTGCTCGGCCACTGCGGACGGCGTCAGTTAGTAATCCTGTCGATTGTGAAATGCGCTCGGTTATTCGGGTCTTAAATGAAACACGTCTGTTGAAATTAACCCTAGCTTGTTAAAGTTTATGATGCATGTCTGATAGATGTTGGAAATACATGTGTATGGTATTGGCTATTCAATGAAGAAAGGCAAATATTCATTATGTAGAACGATCTGGATGCCTTGCTGTCATCAATGAAGGTAAAAGAAGTTGATGAAGCAATTCGCCGAAAGAGACGCTTCACTATTGACGAAATGCATCAGAAATTTCCACGAATTTGTAAATGATTTCATGGTCTGGTGGCAGAGTTCTATGATGCTGGCATCGAGATTCCGGGGACTACGTTGACAAATGAAAAAGTCTATATAATGTAGTTTGTGACACAATTTACGATCATAAATAAAGTTTCTCATACTACATTATAAATTGGTTCTTACGTTAAAAATGACGCAATTTTGATGACATGTAATACTAAACGTATACTCTAAATCCTAAAATCCCATATCGTCGTAAAAAATGTCAGCATCTGGAGTTTACCTCAAGAGACTGACCATTAAGAAGTCAGGTATTCTTTCAATAACGCAGTTTATTCTAAGTAATATGTGTCTTTTGTCTAAGCGATAGCGCGATTGTTGTTGTTGTTGTTCTGGTCTTCAGTCTACAGATTGGTTTGATGCAGCTCTCCATGCTACCCTGTCCTGAGCAAGTCTCTTCGTCTGAGAATACGTTCGGCAACCTACATCCTCTTGAATCTCCTTACTGTATTCGTCCCTCGGTCTCCCTCTACAATTTTTACCCCATACACTTCCTTCTAATGCTAAGTCGACAATTCATCGATGTCTCAGAATGTGTCCAACCAATCTATCCTTTCTCTTACTCAGGATAGGCCACAAACTCCTTTTCTCCACGATTCGGTTATGCACCTCCTCATTAGTTACGTGATCTACCCATCTAATTTTCATCATTCGTCTATAGCACCACATTTCAAAAGCCTCTGTCATCTTTTTATCTGAACTCCTTATCGTCCACGTTTCACTCCCGTACAATGCTACACTCCACACAAATGCTTTTAGAAAGGATTTCCTAACATTTAAATTAATATTGGATGCTAGCAAGTTTCGCTTCCTTAGAAACGCTTTTCTTCCCGTCGCCATACTGCATTTTATATCTTCTCTATTTCGGCCATCAGAAGTTATCTTGCTACCCGAATAACAAAACTGAACTACTAGTTTTACTGTCTAATTACCTAATCTAATTACTTCAGCATCGTCTGATTTTCTAACATTACATACCTTTACCCTCGTTTCAGTCTTGTTAATTTTCATCTTATATTTTCCTTTCAAGACACTGTCCTTGCCATTCAATAGCTCTTCCATATACTTTGCAGTCTCTGACGAAATTACTATGTCATCGGCAAACCGCAAGGTTTTTCTTTCTTTTCCCTGAATTTTAATTACCTCTCCAAATTTGTCCTTGCATTCCTTCACTGCTTGCTCAATGTACAGATTGAACAACATTGTGGAAAGGCTGCAACCCTGTCTTACTCCCTTCCCAACCTCTGCGCCCCTTTCTTGCCCTTCGACTCTACTAACTGCTGTCTGGTTTTTGTATATGTTGAATATATGTCTTCGCTCCCTATATTTTACCTCTGCTACCTTCAGATTTGAAAGAGTGTATTCCAGTCGACATTGTCAAAAGCTTTCTTCTAATCTACAAACGCTAAAAACGTAGGTTTTCGTTTCTTAGCCTATCTTCTAAGATAAATCGTAATGTGAGTATTGCCTCCCGTCTTCCTACATTTCTCCTAAATCCAAACTGATCTTCCCCGAGGTTGGATTCCACAAGCTTTTCCATTCGTCTGTAAATAATTCGTGTTAGTATTTTGCAACTATGACTTATTAAACTGATAGTTCTGTAATTTTCACGCTTGTCTGCACTTGCTTTCTTTGGAATTGGAATTAAAATATTCTTCTTGACTTCAGAGGTTCCCCTGTCTCATACATCTTGTATACCAAGTGGAACAATTTTTTCATGACTGGCTCTCATAACACGATTCTACAATGTATGTGTTCAGCGACTGCGGAAGTAATAGCTCAAATGCAAAGCATGTTTAAACCAACTAATAAAGTTTACATCATTTCTCGTGGAAGGGCCGAGCGGTTCTAAGCGCCGTGTCAGGGACTGCGAGGCCCTTCCCACCAGATGTTCGAGTCCTTCCTCGGGCATGTGTGTGTGTGTGTGTGTGTGTGTGTGTGTGTGTGTGTGTTGTCAATAGGTCAGTTTAGGTTAGTTTAAGTAGTTTGTAACCTTATGGACGGACGACCACAGTACTTTGGTCCCATAGGATTACGAACATTTGAACAAACATTTCGTGTCAGAAGATCATGGTAGTACCATAAGGAAACATTTTGACATGATGTAAAACAGTATGATGATGTTAGGCTTTAGTCATAGAGGTAAGTTTGCCAGTCTAGTAATGTATGTGTTTCCAAGATACGTGGAATAAAAGTGTATGCCTATATCCTTTTTTGTGTCTGTTCTTTTTCTTAATACCGCATTTCTTTTTCAATTATATGGTCTACATAGATAACAAAATATGATCTACATACATTTGATGCAAATCGTTAGAGACTTTACCGAGATACCCGAAATATGTATACAAGAATTGCTCGCTTAAATAATTACGATAACAATGATCGCCTAAGATATATACGGGGAGAAACGGTAGGTCAGTAAGGGATTTGGGAGGATTTAAAAAATGCTATTATATGGGAGATTCCAGGAAACAAGTGATAGTTGATAATGTGCCCTTTCTCCCAGATTGTATATCTCGCGGTGCCTCGTGCTCCCCTGACAACGATAAAGTAGGCAACCAGCACCACAGGCGCTGGCGCGCTGCCTCGGTCACAGTAGCCACGTTCCTCAGCTCAGAGACATGCCTACCTGATATCACCAGTCTTCTCCATAAATTCATATAAAATGAAAAAAAATATAGGCTCCTGAGCAGTATAGCCGTCTAGCTTTCACTCTGTATCACTGCTGTATTTGCGAATACAATCCGTAGAAAGAAGCATGTACTTCGCAACCTCTGGTAAATAAAATACGCAATGTGTAAACCACTTTAATTTATGAGTTCGAAAAGGAGAAAGATTCTTTTATTCCCGGCTCTGCTGCATTCTTATTTTATTTAGCTCTCGTACAGCAAAATTCACCTCCGCAAATGAGCTCGCTAATGCAATGGCATTGGTCGGCAAAAGAGCCAAGTTCCAGTAGTATAGTAATCAGCAAATTTTCCGAGAGCCGCACTAATTTCTAGAGCTATGCTTTTAGAAGTCAGTTAATAAAAATAGCAACAAATAATATATATATATATATATATATATATATATATATATATATATATATATATATATAAAATCAATGATAACCCGATTTATTCACAGATAAAATATAATAGATAATGTTTGACATTGCATATTTAATGCAAAAAGTGGCCTTCCATTACTTTGGATATCTGACAAGGTCCACTTTGTATCTTCTGGTTTTCAACGTCATGCGTCGCAGTTCGATTAATATGAATATCGTGAAAGAAAGCTAGATTTCCGGAACGTCTAAGAAGTCTTTCCTTAATTAAAAGTATGAATAAATAATATTTCTGTTGGCCATAAAAGTAATAAATTAAAAAAAGTAATAAATAAATGACCTCTGTATTGTTAAATTATGTTTAATTATTTTTGAACTAAATTGTATTAATGCATAACAACAAATTGTAATAACCTCTGTATTATTAAATTGTGAAGTTTAATTATTTTTAACTAAATTGTAATAACCTTTGTAATATTGACTAAAGTGATCCAATGAAGGCCATAAAATAAAATAAAAAAGTATGAAATAATCTTAATGTATTCAAAAGAGCCGCGAAATGATCTCAGATCGATTGATGTCACGTAAAATTTTATACGCTACCCCTGAGGACACAAATCTTTGATACGGCAGTAGTTCATAAAAAGCATGATTATATGCGTAATTCACATTCAATTAATGTGAGCATTTACCAATATGTAGCCGAAAAACCTGAGTTGTTTACCAAAACTAAAAACTCTGTGAGAAAGTTGTAATTCTCAATAAATTAACAGCAGGAATTCCTGCAAGATTCGCAGCTAGTTTCAATGTGCAAGTAGTTCTATAAACAGTGTAAACATCTTCGTCGATCGCGTGCTTTTCTTCGACCCGCCTGGCTCCGACCACTAAACTCACTCACAACTGGCTCCTTCAATGTTTACAGATTGGGTTTTCGAAATTACCAAACAGCAGACAAAAATGCCCAAAATGACACTATTTCGGCAATTTTTCTCCAAATATCTGTAACCTAACTATTCCTTCAAATTATTATTTATTATCATTGTTGGCAGCTTGAAGAGATGGAATTACGTGTTCAGAACCGCAAGATTGCCACACATATATCTAAAAATAGCACACAAATACAATTTTATTTTGTAAATAAAACGCGCAACCTGACCAGAAACATTAAAAAGAAGCAAGCTCTAGCGGCACCACATTTACTTTCTTCGTGGTTTTTCCATTATTATACTGATTTATCAGTACATGGTACTGAAAATTCATAATAGATGAGAGAGTTAGGCGCCAAATGTGCAATTACAGTGGCTTAATGTAAATTTATTTTCAATATACTTGTACCAATTCGAAACATAAATTTTCACTGTCATAAAAATTATAGTTGAATGATGTATTACGGTCAACATATTTTGTTACGTGGTTCAATAAATGAAATTACGCGTCATTACTGTAATCATCGTACTGATGCCAATACAGTTTATCGTCGTTTATATTGAATTAAGACAACAATAAAATCAGTGGAACCTTATTTATTACGACAGAAGCGCCATGACAGCGCGAGGGCTATAGTTATTATATAGATCCTCATACTTATGCGTGGTAAGAAGCCATAGACATGAAGATGAAGAACGGTATATCGAGTGATTACACACAGAGAGAAAATATGTTGTTTAAAGTATCAGATGGCATTAATAGCAACCCTAGGCAGATAAAATTCTTCCCCAATTTCTCCAGTTGTGAAAACATTTTCTCTGAAAATTCCCGAAAGTTTCTGTTTACCCAAATTCCACCTTCCCACCAAGCTACAAAAAAAAAAAAAAAAAAAAAAAGTGACTGTTTTTTTTTTTCTGTACTAAGACTGACTGTCGGAGAGATTGTACAAAACTGTAACGTTTCAGTTGCATCACGTCATTAAATACTGACACAACATCTTGGAATGCATCATGTTGCCGCCAGGAAAAGACAAATACCATGCCCGAGCGAGGACTCGAACCTTTGACGGCGAGCAACTGTGCGCTCCGCAGCAAGGCGCCTTAGAACGCTCGGCTACTCCACCTCAGCCATTGGAGGAGACTCCTTCGAAGGAGACCGTGTTAAAAAAAGTAAAGGAAAGAAAAGTGTGGCCATAGTTCTGGAAATTTTTGAACAGACTTGGAATGTTTGAAATTTCCATATTAGCTGCATGATTAGAAAGTCACGATACGGTACACTATGTAACCGGACACTCTTAAAACATAGGTTTTCGTATCAGGTGCACTGTGCTGCCACATACTGCCAGGTCCTCCATATCAGCGACCTCAGCAGTTCAAATTGTTCAAATGTTTGTTAAGCTTATGGGACTTAACTACGGGGTCATCAGTCCCTAAACTTACAAACTACTTATGAACTACTTACGAACTAGGACGGCACAAATATCCATGCCCGAGGGGGGATTCGAACCCCCGACCGTAGTGGCCGTGCAGACCGTGACTGGAGCGCCTCAGTCCCCTCGGTTACCGCGGCCGGCACCTCAGCAGTCATCAGACATCTTGAGAGAGCAGAATGGGGCGCTCCGCGGAACTCACGGACTTCGAACGTGGTCAGATGGTTGGGTGTCACTTGTATCAGAAGTCGGTACGCGAGATACAATAATGTTCAAATTTTTGTAAATTGATGGGACTTTACGTTGGTCATCAGTCTCTAGGCTTACGAAGTACTTAAACTAACTGATGCTAAGGACAACAAATACTCCCATGGCGGAGGGGGACTCGAACCTCCGACGGCGACCAACGGCGCGCTCCACATCTACATCTACATCCATTCTCCACAAGCCACCCGACGGTGTGTGGCGGAGGGTACCTTGAGTACCACTATCGGTTCTCCCCCCTATTCCAGTCACGTATTGTTCGCGGAAAGAAAGATTGTCGGTGTGCCTCTGTGTGGGCTCTAATCTCTCTGATTTTATCTTCATGATCTCTTCGCGAGATATACGTAGGAGGGAGCAATATACTGCTATACTCCTCGGTAAAGGTAAGTTCTCGTAACTTCGACAAAAGCCCGTACCGAGTAACAGAGCGTCTCTCCTGCAGAGTATTCCACTGGAGTTTATCGATCGTCTCTGTAACGCTTTCTCGGTTACCGAATGATCCTGCAACGAAGCGCGCTGCTCTCCGTTGGATCTTCTCTACCTCCTCTATGAACCCCACCTGGTACGGATCCCACACCGGTGAGCAGTATTCAAGCAGTGGGTGGACAAGTGTACTCTAACCTACTTCCTTTGTTTTCGGACCGCATTTCCTTAGTATTCTTCCAATGAATCTAAGTCTAGCATCTGCTTCACCGACGATTGATTTTATATGGTCGTTCCATTTTAAATCCCTCCTAATGACTACTCCCAGATAATTTATGGAATTAACTGCTTCCAGTTGCTGACCTGCTATAGTGTAGCTAAATGATAAAGGATCTTTCTTTCTGTGTATTCGCTGCACATTACACTTGTCTACATTGAGCTTTAATTGCCATTACCTGCGCCATGCTTCAATTCGATGCAGATCCTCCTGCATCTCAATACAATTTTCCACTGTTCAAATGTTCAAATGTTTGTTAAGCTTAAGGGACTTAACTACGGGGTCATCAGTCCCTAAACTTACAAACTACCTATGGACTACCTACAACTAAGGACGGCACAAATATCCATGCCCGAGGGGGGATTCGAACCCCCGACCGTAGTGGTCGTGCAGACCGTGACTGAAGCGCCTCAGTCTCCTCGGCCACCGCGGCTGGCTTTCCACTGTTACAACCTCTCTATATACTACAGCATCTTCCGCAAAAAGCCTCAGTGGACTTCCGATGTTATCCGCAAGGTCATTTATATATATCGTGAACAGCAACGGACCCACGACACTCCCCTGTGGCACCCTTACATAACTCTTACTTTGGAAGACTTCTCTCCATTGAAAATGACATGCTGCATTCTGTTATCTAGGAACTCCTCAATACAATGACACAATTGGTCTGACAGGCCATATGCTCCTACTTTCTTCATTGAACGTCTGTAGGGAACTGTATCAAACGCTTTGCGGAAGTCAAGAAACACAGCATCTACCTGAGAACCCGTATCCATGGCCCTCTGAGTCTCGTGGACGAATAGCGTGAGCTGGGTTTCACACGAGCGCGTTTTTCGAAACCCATGCTGATTCCTACAGAGCAGATTACTAGTCTCCAGAAATTTCATTATACTCGAACATAATACATGTTCCAAAATTCTACAAATGACCGAAGTTAGAGATATAGGTCTATAGTTCTGCACATCTGTTCGACGTCCCTTCTTAAAAACGGGGATGACCTGCACCATTTTCCAATCTTTCGGAACGCTACGCTCTTCCAGAGACGTACGGTACACCACTGCAGCCGGCCACGGTGGCCGAGGGGACTGAGGCGCTCCAGTCACGGTCTACACTGCCATTACGGTCGGGGATACGAATCCCGCCTCGGGCATGGATTTTTGTGCCGTCCTTAGCATTAATTAGTTCGTAAGTAGTTTGTAAGTTTAGGGACTGATGACCCCGTAGTTAAGTCCCATAAGCTATACAAACATTTGAAACTTGTTTGAACACCACTGCAAGAAAGGGGGGGGGGGCAAGTTCCTTCGCGTACTCTGTGTAAAAACGAACTGGTATCCCATCTGGTCCTGCGGCCTTTCCTCTTTTGAGCACTAAGCGCCTTGGAACGCTCGGCCACTCCACCGCGGCTATGCTAGATTTCCACACTCCTGAACATCCATAGGTCCACTGGTTCTGATGTGATAATGGAGTCGAAACGTTAAGGGGCACGTACAGTACGAAAACGTACAGGCCGATCTCATCTGTTGTGACTTACAGTAGACAGTTGAAGACGGTAGCACAGTGTAATAGACAGGCATCTATTCAGATCATCACACAGAGATTCCAAACAGTCAGGATCTACTCCAAATACTAAGACAGATGGGAAGTGAAGAAAACTTGAATTTTATGGTCGAGCGGCTGCCCATAAGCCTTACATCATGCACGTTAATGCCAAACCGCGTTTCGCTTGGTGTAAGGAGCGTAAACATTGGACGATTAAACAGTTGAAAAACGTTGTGTGTCACGGTTCGCAAAGTAGTTATCCGGTGGCCGGGTCTCAGTATGGCGAATAACCGGTGAACGTCATCTGCCAGCTTGTGTAGTGCCAACAATAAAATTCTGAGGCGGTGGTGTTATGCTGTGGCTGTGTTTCTCGTGGAGAGCGCTTGTACCCATTTTTGTTTTGCGTAGCACTAATACAGCGCAGAACAACATTGATGTTTTAAGCACTTCCTTGATTCCCACTGTTAAAAAGCAATTCGGGGATGGCGATTGCATCTTTCAACACGAACGAGCACTTGTTCATAACGCGGCCTGTGGTTACACGGCAGTAACATCCCTGTAATGATCAGACTTGCACCGACACCTGAGTTGAATCTTATAAAACACCTCTCGGATGTTTTCGAACGCCGATATCGTGCCAGGCTTCACCGACCTACATCGATACCTCTCTTCAGTGTAACTCTCTACATCTACATACATACTCCGCAATTCACCGTAAGGTGCGTGGCGGAGGGTACACTGTACCACTACTAGGCATTTCCTTTCCTATTTCACTCCCAAATAGAACGAGGAAAAAAAGGATGCCTATATGCCTCCGTACTAGCCCTAATTTCTCTTATCTTGTCTTTGTGATCTTTACGCGAAATGTAAGTAGGCGGCAGCAACATCGTACTTCACTCGGCATCAAATTCCGGCCCTCTAAATTTCCGCAGCAGAATTTCACGAACAGAACGTCGTCTTTCCTCCAACGATCCTCAATTGAGTTGCCGGAGCATTTTCGTGACACTCGCGCATCGGTCGAACCTACCGGTAACAAATCTAGCTGCTCGCCTCTGAACAGCCTCTATATCTTCCTTTAAAGTGATCTGCTGCGGGTCCCAAACACTTGAGCAATACTCAAGACGTGGTCGTACAAGCGTTTTATACGTGGTCTCCTTTACAGGAGAAGTACATCTTCCCAAAATTCTCCCAATAAACCGAAGTCGGCTGTCCGCCTTACTCACAACTGTCCTTATATGTTCGTTCCATTTCATATCGCTCTGCAATGTTACGCCTAGATATTTGAAACAACGCGACTACACCAAGACACACACAACTAATGGTGTATTCGAACATTATGGGATTGTTTTTCCTACTCATGCGCATCACCTTACATTTTTCTACATTGAGAGCTAGCTGCCATTCTTCGCACCAACTAGAAATTTTGTCTAAGTCATCCTGTATGCTATTACAGTCAGTTACAGACGACACCCTCCCATACACCACAGCATCATCAGCAAACAGCCGCAAATTACAAGTTACTCTGTCCATCAGATCATTTATATAGATAGAAAATAATAGCGGTCCTATCACACTCCCCTGGGGCACACCTGACGATACATTCGTCTCTGATGAACACTCGCCGTCGAGAACAACGTACAGCGTTCTATCGAAGAATGGGCTGCCATTTCCCAAGAAACCGTCCAGCACATGATGGAACGTATGTCTGAGAGACGCTGTCATCAAGGCTAACAGTGAGCCAACACCATACTGAATTCCAGTATTACTGATGGAGATCTCCACGAACTTGTAAGTCATTTTCAGCCAGGTGTTCGGATTCATTTGATCACATAGTGCCTGTTCACTCTTCTTAAAATATATCTATACGACGTAGGCCTACTTGGAAAATTTTGTTTCATTACTATTTTTAGAGTTGAATATTGCAGCAGCAAATCAATTAGTACTGTCTTGGTGCTCTTCGGACACAGGAATTGCATATACAAGGTGTTTCACTAAGTGTGTTTGCCTCTCAACTTATAAAATAATAAGTGACGGGAAATTTTAATGCGGTAGGTCAAGACAACAAATGTTACACTTTCTGCGGAACTATGAATATAGTTTATTGCATCATTTTTCAAAGAGTTACAGCAAAGAGATACAATTTTTTAAATGGAACAATAGTTTTTTCTGTCGTGCATTGGAATCGTTGAAACCAGCTGCGTCCAAATCAATTTAAACTACATTCCTATCACTGTTAGTCTGGGAGCTACAACCCTTGAAAGTTTCAGGGTCAGATACTACACGCTGTACATAATACATGGCTGTGTGGTGGGGTTGGGGCACCATGGTCCTCATTCATGGTCCGCAAGGTCGCCCTATTTAACACCAGTAGATTTCTTTTTGTGGGGATATCTCAAGGATCGTGTTTATGTCACTGAGCCCACATCCCCAGATGATCTAAAACGGCGCATCGAGGACGCATGTCGCTCCGTCACACCGGCGATGTTACATCTCGTCCGCAGATCCTTTCGACGGCGCATTGCATTATGCATTGAGGAACATGGACACACATTTGAAAATCTCATGTAAATCAACTTCCCAACCGTCATAACAGCAATCACCCACCACACAGCCATGTATTACGTACAGCGAGTGGTATCTGCCCCTGAAAATTTGAAGGGTTGTAGCTCCCGAACTAACAGCGATAGGAATGTAGTTTAAATTGATTCGGACGCAGCTGTTTTCAACGAATCCAATGCACGATGAAAAAAAAACTATTGTTCAATTAAAAAAATTATATCTTTGCGCCGTAAATCTTTGGAAAATGATACTAGTCGGCCGCGGTCGCTGAGGGGACTGAGGTGCTCCAGTCACGGTCCGCACGGCCACTACGGTCGGGGGTTCGAATCCCCCCTCGGGCATGGATATTTGTGCCGTCCTTAGTATTAGCTAATTCATAAGTAGTTTGTAAGTTTAGGGACTGATGACCCCGTAGTTAAGTCCCATAGACTCTACAAACATTTGAATTCTTTTTTTTTTTTTTTTTTTTTTTTTTTAAAGATACTATGTTCATAGCTCCGCAGTAAGCGTAACATTTCTTGTGTTGACCTACTGCATTAAAATTTCCCGTCACCTGTTATTTTATAAGTTACAGAGGCAAACACACTTAGTGAAACACCCGGTATATCAGAGCTCCCACCATCAAGTAAAAAATTGGAAATTTCCTACACTATAGCAGAATAAACGTCGTAATCCAGCCATAAGCTTGCGGTCGACGTAATTACGGAGGAATACAACGTTTCGCTGTTGGCTAACAGGTGGTGAAGGAGATTTCCCACGTGTCCGTTCTGGTCAAGGACAAGGGCGGAGCAGGCGCGGACACATCACGCACGGGAATGCGCCGCGATGGGCGTGCTCCCGCGCGGCCTTGTCCCCGCGTATGAAATCGAAAGTCCCCCGTGCCGGCTGCGGCGTGACGTGGCCGCGGCTGCCGTATCAGCCGGTACAGGTATTGTGCTGCGCCCCATTATCCGCGGCTTTCGCAAGGCTGCCGCTGCCGGCCGCCATTGCCTGTCGCGAGATAACATCTGGGGACGCCGTCTGCGGAGAAGTGGGCCGCACACGCCGTATCCAGGTTACCGCCGGCCCTCCTCGTTACGTCACCCACCAGGCGGTCCGGCCACGGTCACCAAATACTCTGGCGACAGGGCGCTAACCTTTCACATGAGCCATACAAAGCGTTGGATACACCATCCTAGGACAATACAGCGTTACGGAGTGATTCACGAAGAATGTGGTAATGTTTTAGGGGAACATACATGTGAAGGAAAACCAACGAAGTCTGAAGGAACTGAGGTACCAACAGCCGTAAGTATAATGAAATATTTATTCTACTCCAACCAGCTTCGCCGGCCGCGGTGGCTGCGGGGACTGAGGCGCTTTAGTCACGGTCTGCACGGCCACTACGGACGGGGGTTCGAATCCCCCCTCGGGCATGGATATTTGTGCCGTCCTTAGTTGTAGCTAGTTCATAAGTAGTTTGTAAGTTTAGGGACTGATGACCCCGTAGTTAAGTCCCATAGACTCTACAAACATTTGAACATCCAACCAGTTTCGGCATTTCACTATGCCATCTTCAGGTCCCCACATCGGAGCACGATATCCAAAAGTAGGCATACTAAACTGGGTTCGTGGATTTCGTCTCTTAATTGGAAACAACAACAGCAACTGTTGTTGTTCAGACTAAGAGACGAAATCCACGAACCCAGTTTAGTATGGAAACAACAACAGCAACTGTTGTTGTTCCAATTAAGAGACGAAATCCACGAACCCAGTTTAGTATCCCTACTTTTGGATATCGTGCTCCGATGTGGGGACTTGAAGATGGCATACTGAAATGCCGAAACTGGTTGTAGTAGAATAAATATTTCATTATACCTACGGCTTGTTGGTACCTCAGTTCCTTCAGACTCTTGACCAGCCGCTGTCCCGTTCCACCACCGATGATGGATTCAATAAAACCTACGAAGTGTTTGAGACATGCCGGCGCAGTATCGCGGAGTGCAATCCTATCGATCTTATTTTAGATTTTTCCCGTCGGCGGCGAACCAAATTGCGCTTAGTGGTTGTCTACCGGCGGCTATCTTTGCTGGCCGCGAGAAGGCCTTCTGAGCAAGGAAGTGCGAGGAAGAGCAAGTCGGTCTGCAGCCTGAAAGTGGTGAGTGTTCGGCGGCGGTACTTAGCACGGGCAGGGGCCGACAATGTTTACCCAGTGGTGGGCCACTTGCCGGGCGAGTGTCTTCCATGTGTTAAAATGTTTGTTAAGCTTAAGGGACTTAAGTGCGGGGTCACCAGTCCCTAAACTTACAAACCACTTATGAACTACCTTATACTAAAGACGACACAAACATCCATGCCCGAGGGAGGGATTCGAACCCCCGACCGTAGCGGCCGTGCAGACTGTGACTGGCGCGCCGCAGACCACTCGGCCACTGCAGTAGACTAGCGCATAATAGCTGGCGATCTGGAGCGCTCACTTTAATTCGTGGCTCTGCCGCGAACTAGTTCGTTCTTTTAGTTCGTCCTCTCCCAGTGACGGCTGAGCAGCGTGGTCTGCGCATGCAGGTGGAGGGAGAAGTTCCCACACCTAGCTGATTCACGCGCTTGCTGCCTGAGCCGCTAACGATATCACGCTAACCAAAAAGAAACAGTTTGTGGATAATTTCTCGCGTTTAAGTTTAGAGTTATCTCTATATCTTGACATTACGGAATTTATTAGTCAGATATTGTACAGTGCAGAATACTTCGAAACAGAAATTTTATAGCCCTGAACTATGTAATCTAGCAGGCAGACGCTCACCTCGAAATGGCTCTCATCGGCAAAAGGCAAACACGTGATTTTTAATTCTGCTGCGCGCCCTCTCGCTATTGCCCGTCGGTCTTCGGAAAAGAATCCAACGAACTAACAAGCGAGATACGTTTGGCATAACAGTTCGCGACCGGTAACGCATGTTTTACTTCTCGACCGATTGCACATATTTTAGTTCGTGACCGATCGCGCATATTTTAGTTCGCAGCTCGGCCGCGAAGTAGGTCGCTCTTTTTACTTCGTCCGCTCTTTTTGGCTTTTGCTACGGCTACTAAAACAGCTCTTTCTTTTGTTATGACAGCTTTTTTTATATAATGAACACTGTTGCCCAAGCGTGTGCTATTACCCGTATTTTTGGGTAATTTGACATCAAATACTTAAGCAAATAAACAAGTTATTTACACGAGTGGGTGATACAATGGTATCCAACTACTTGCATACAGAGTACTCGTAGTATTTTATTTTTGAAATATATTTCTTTATATATTCTATGAAACAAACAAAGTTCCCACGCGGAGAAACGCATTTTTCTCTTCGGTGCTGGGCGAGTCCAATACTTTGTTTCGGAGGGGCGGCCTCCTCAGTTGCATCGAAAGTTAAGCCAGTCCAGTCAACCTCACACTTATTACAGAAATTGGTTTTGTATAAACAAATGAAATAGAAGAAAATTTTTGATCTTCACGCTAGCTACATTGATGACATTGGGTTTCGACGTTTACATTCTGACGACAGTCAGTAAACTACAGTTTTGTAGCTAATAAATTCTATACGGTTTCGTTACTTTACAGTGTTAGTGTCGCGAGCCGTCAACAGTATCATGCAGGCGAGAGAAAAAGGTTGATGCATAATTTCTCGCATATAAATGCAAACAATGTTAAGTTTTGAGTTCTCTTTGCTCCTTACACTATGGAATAAGGGTTGTATTTAGACACTGCTGAATACCTTAGAAAATAAAATTCGTGGCAGTGAACTATGAAACTACAGCTGAGCTGCATCTCAGCTCGAAATGACGGTAACTGGCAGAAGGGAATCACGCGATTCTGCGCGCTCTCGCTGTTCCCCGTCAGTCTTCGCAAAAGGAGCGGACGAACTAAGAGGCGATGGCGACTAGTTCGGCTGTGGGAGCGCTCTTCCGAACTAGTTCGTTCGCGAACTACACAAGACTACTAAAGACGGCACTAATATCCATGCCCGAGGGTGGATTCGAACCCCAGGCCGTAGCGACCGTGCAGATTGTGACTGGTGCGCCGCAGACCGCTCGGCCACTGCGGCCGGCTGTGTTCCATGTGACGACGGCGTCCTCGTGTACACTTGAGCCTGATATACAGGGTGAATCACGTAACACTTGCACCGCAAATATTGCGAAAACGGAAAGTGCGATTGATGTGCGGTTTTCACAGAATGGATCGGTAGTCAAGGACTCGTATTATTAGCCAATAAACAGATTATAAAAATATTCCAAATTTTCAAATGGAACAATGGTTGTTTCTATCATGCAGTGGAATTTTTGACACCAGCTGTGTACAAAGAATTTTGAATGACATTCTTATCACGTTCAGTTTGGCAGCTACAACTGTTCAAAGTTTTCGGTATGGAGGCTACAACAGCGTAGGTGACTGAATGGACGTCATGAGACATTGTGCCGTGCCCCAGGGGCTAGCCATTCGGCCAGTCAGCTTTGCTATCGCAGGCACCGCCCCTGAAACTTTGAACGGTTGTTGCTGCGAAAATGAACGTGATTAAAATGTCATTCAAAATTCTTTGTACACAGCTGGTGTCAAAAATTCCTGTGCATGATAGAAACAAACATTGTTTCATTTAAAAACCGTATGTTTGCATAAAAAAATACACTTTCTAAGTCATTGTCATATTCATGGTCGACCTCTACCCAACGGTGTATTGGTGTCTTGCACGTGCGCTTTCACGTGCTGTGTCGTCTTTCACCCATAGGCATTCAACGCTTCTTCCGTATGCAACGCCTAGATTCTTTCCAGGAAGTTTATAAAGCGGTTTGACAAATGTCTCTACTTGGAATTATGTAGAAAGACATGTCTTATCTTTACTGCCTCATTCTAGTTTTTTCCTTTCATACATAACTCTGCCCATAGTCGACAGGGAAACTCCCCCTCGTAATAAAGGCTCTTCCATGTAAATACAGCACTTTTCACGTGTTTATGTTGAGGCTGTTGCTATTCCCTACACCAGGCGCCAATACGCGACAAATCTACCTGCTTTTTGCTACCCTTTTCCAGTGTTGCGACTTCTCGATAAACAACAGCATCATCCGCGGAAAGCCTCATTCAATTTCCATTGTTATATACGAGGTAATTTTATATACTATGAAAAGCAAAGGTCCTATACATTCCCCTGCGAGCATGCCTGGGATCACTTTGTCTGAAGACTTCAAAAAATCAAATGTTTGTAGAGCTTATGGGATTTAACTACGGGGTCATCAGTCCCTAAACTTACAAACTACTTATGAACTAGTTAATACTAAGGACAGCACAAATATCCATGCCCGAAGGGGGATTCGAAGCCCCGACCGTAGTGGCCGTGCAGACCGTGACTGGAGCGCCTCAGTCCCCCCCCCCCAACCTTTTTTCCTTCAACGAACTAGCTAATACTAAGGACGGCACAAATATCCATGCCCGAGGGGGAGATTCGAACCCCCAACCGTAGTGGCCGTGCAGAACGTGACTGGCGCGCCGCAGACTACTTGGCCACCGCGGCCGGCACCCCTCGGCCACCGCGGCTGGCGTCTGAAGACTTCTCCATTGAGAATGGCATGCTGCGTTCTGTTAGCCAGAAACGCCTCAATACACAGTTGATTTTGTTCATCAGACGACGGTGCGGAGCGGTATGGAACGCCTTGCGGAAGTCAAGAAACGCGGCATCTACCTGGTATCCTGAATAGCACTAGTTTCACATGATCGTTGCTTTCGGAAACCATGTTGATTCCTTCCAAAGGATATTACCGGTCTCCAGAAATGACAATATTCCAACATAAAATGTGTTCCAAAATTCTGCAACTGACCCATGTCATGGATGAAGGCCTACAGTTCTGCGCATCTGTTGGACGACTCTTCTTGTAAACGGGAATGACCTGCTTCCTCTTCCAATCGTTGGCAACTCTGCGTTCCTATTGAGACCTTAGGTACACGGCTGCTGGAAAGGGGCCAACTTCCTTCGCAATAGTGAGACTGAAGAGTTCAAATCTCTAGGCTTTTAAGTAGATATTGCCACGTTGCAAACTGAAAGTGATCCAGAATTCGAAGGCTGGTCGTTAATAGAGCACAACACTTTACACTTAGAACACGTTTATTGCTAACTCAAGCGTACACTCAGTACAGACTCACTCCTGCTTGGAGTGCTCCACTATTTATACATAGAAATAATTTTCTGGAACTTACAAGTACATTAAACATAAGAAACTTGTAGAACATACAAATAAATAGTAAATACAAAGAAATAAATTTTTATGCCCATGGCGGGATTGGAACTGGTGACGACAGGCACTGCGATTGCGATGCTAACCACAGTGGCACGAGTTCTGTCGAAGACTCGCGGCAATATTAAGCTGTCACGTTCAGGCTCTTATTAAAAAACTTGATGCCGCTTACCATCAGAACAGTATCTGAAATAAGTGTTAGTTCAACACGAAAAGTGGTCTACTTTGCTCTTTTCGTTCGCTTGTAACGTATGGTGTTACAGACTACAGAGTCTTCTGAACATCTTCGGGTGTGTAACGAAACAAGTACACTGAGGTCTTCAATATGATTTCAGTCTATATACCGAGGAAGCTTTAAATGCCGTAACTGGTGAATACATTTAACGTGATGCGCCCGTTCCAGTGAATTGGGTTCCACCTTATTATACAGACTGCATGGCTCCTTGGGCTCAAGCACATTTATGCTGATATCAGTTTGTCTCGATTTATTCAGGTGACAGGCGTAAGTAGGTCAGGTACTGCAGTGTATGAACGCTGTGTGACATGATAATGCTGGCAGAAATGTCGTGAAACATGTTTGGTTTAGGATAGCAGAAAAACAGTCGTTTGCATAGTGAGAAAGAACTCATTCCTCAAAAATTGGACTCTGGACACAGTTGTTATTAGAATATCAAGAAACCAAGTGAAACAGCGCGGGAGTGGCAGTGGACCGTTTTACCCCAAGACCCCCGGTTCCTGCCAAGAAGGTACTGTATGAAAACTATGGCAGCACATGCTACAAAGACGAAACTGGCTACAGAGCGTGCTCTGGGATCCGCAGTAGCTGCTCGTCTGAAGACGCGACTGGCTGTGGTGGTGCATTCTGGTGCCATGGCGACAAGGATATCGATTTCCGACGGTCCGGCGCCTTGCTGGGAAGTGCGCGTCTGGTCCCCGTCAGAGGTTCGAGTCCTCGCTCGGGCATGGGTGTGTATGTTGCCATTAGCATGAGTTAGTTTAAGACTAGGGACTGATGACAGCTGCAGTTTGGTCCCATCACTTTACAAACAAGCATGTGAAACTAAACGAAGATGTGTTAGCCATGTATCGTTTTTCCCCTGGCGCCGGACCGTCGGAAATCGATATCCTTGTCGTCATGGTACCAGAATGCACCACCACAGCCAGTCGCGTCTTCAGACGAGCAGCTACTGCGGATCCCAGAGCACGCTCTGCAGCCAGTTTCGTCTTTGTAGCATGTGCTGCCATAGTTTTCATACAGTACCTTCTTGGCAGGATCCGGTGGTCTTGGGGTAAAGCGATCCACTGGAAACGGAAGGGTCGCGGGTTCGAAACCCAGTCGAACCTCAAAGTTTTTCAATCCATCTTTCACCTCTTAACAGTGTGAGGAGTCGCCAGAAACGACACGTGGTTCGGATTCCACGTTAAGCTGTAGGTCCCCTTCCGCCGATTGGATAACTGGGGTAGCCTAAGGACACACAAGTCGCCGAAGAGGCATCCAGTGGAAGGACTTGCACCAGGCCAATGAGCCACACGAAATTATTATTTTAGGATTTAATTCACAGTCGCTTTATGCTACTCAAGGTCTAAGAATACGACGAAGTTTGAAAAAGTATTCGCAAAAATACAACAGTGTTCTTCCATAGAAACAAACGATTTTTTATTTCACTTGTGGCAGGGCATACGTCACCGAAACAACGAAATGCTGCCGCCCTTCCAGAATAAAAAAACTAATCTTTCACAAAACTAAATGTTCAAATGTTTGTAGAGCTTATGGAACTTAACTGCGGGATCATCAGTCCCTAAACTTACAATCTACTTATGAACTAGCTTACACTAAAGACGGCACAAACATCCATGCCCGAGGGGGGGGGGGTTCGAACCCCCGACCGCAGCGGCCGTGCAGACCGTGACTGGCACGCCGCAGACTGCTCGGACACTGCGGCCGGCCACAAAACTAAACAATAGAGGCTAAAAACACAACTTTCAGATTTTAAAACACCGTAACAATGTACCACTCAATGTTTTCCTCGCAATCTGGTCTGTGTGGTTCCCTTATTCTTGCAAAATGTAGACTGTGTATGTTTGTGCCTTTTAAGCAGTAATGGATAAATTTGTTTTAAGGAAATAAATGGAACGAACTCCTAGTCCCAGTGACATATGAAACAAACAAAATCTTAAAAGGGACGTATCATACAAAATAATTAATGGAAAAGTGGAAAACGTTACACGAGTGGTGCTAAGTGTAGTATTCTTCCGAGTTTGAATTATTTGTGTGAAGGACGTATGAGTAACTTTTAGGTAAGGTACAAAAAAATCCGTGACCACTAATGGAATTTTATTTTTATTTTACATTCATGATCCAGGATGGCGTGCAGCCAAACCCGATACTTTAAAGAGGCATGAATATGTGATTTGTTATTAATGTAATACAAAATACGCAGATCAGTAATGACAATCTACTGTAGGGTAAATATTATATGGAAGTGTGTATCTTTACGTGTAAAATGTAAGTTAAAAAATAATAATAAAATTTCATTTAGAGGTTACTAATAGCTTCAGTTTAATATGCATATATTTAATTTTATAGTTTCCAAATGATAAGCCAAGATCGCAAACTACCAATTTATTAAGTGACGACCGGTTTCGGTGCACTGTGTCACCATCATCTGGTCATATATATATATATATATATATATATATATATATATATATATATATATATATATATATATATATATATGGTCATCTAGTTAAAAAATTGGATATAAAATAAGAAGTGCAACATTGCACTTAGTCACTATATAAAAAAAATACTTAAGTTAAAAACATGACAGCTTACAAAATACTGACAGCTGATCTTGTAAGCTGTCATGTTTTTAACTTAAGTTTTTTTTTTTTATATATAGTGACTAAGTGCAATGTTGCACTTCTTATTTTATATCCAATTTTTTTAACAAGATGACCAGATTATATATAATGACCAGATGATGGTGAAACAGTGCACCGAAACCTGTCATCACTTAATAAATTGGTAGTTTGCGATTTTGGCTTATCATTTGGAAACTATAAGACGAATTGATCGCAACCAGACCAGACGATGTCAGGTAATCTTAATATATTTCATTCGTTAATATAGTAATTTATAAAATTTACCGTTAGCACAAACTTTTCTTATTTTACACAAAATGTTGTTAGTGTATTTCTGCGAGATTAATTTAATTTCTAGCTTAAACACTGTTTCTCGGGTAGTAAGGGTATCGATTGTCAGGCTTATTTTCATACCTTATGGCCACGCTGCGTCATGGTTTATTGCAGTCGTGTGGTTTAATTCAGTCGTCGTGGAACGATCCGAAAAGATATTTAGTGATAGTTGCAGATATACTTCCTTAAGGATGTTGATACTTATAGAAATGGGTACCAATTAGCGGACTGTACGAAGCGCTTTCAGGGAGTAGGTTTCCCGTAATTCTTTCCTTTAAAACAGACGTATTTAAACAGGAATATTGCGCCTGAGCAACAGGGTTGACGCGATAATCAAATGCACCCAGCTTGGTGCCATGTTATTCGTTCTCCCGCCGCATGCGGTAAGTTTTCTTAATGCACTAAACTTAGCTCCCATCGAAAATTATCGTCAGTTCCGTCAGGTCTACGGGCAAACAGATGGTACGCCGCTGATGTAGGCTTTTTCCGAAGTTCGTCAAAGTGTCCATGATTTCCGGTGGTCGTCAGAGTGTCCATGATTAACGGGCAACATCCCTCAACATTGGTCACCTGGTTGAGCTGGTGCGGCAGTGCATCCTGGAAAACCTTCGCTTCAGGATTACAGAGCTGGGCAGCCAATTTCCATAGATATTATGGTTCTTAGTGCAGAAAATTGTCACTAACAAGGGAACCTGCCCATCGCACCCCCTCAGATTTAGTTATAAGTTAGCGCAGTGGATACGTCGTGAAACTGAATACAAATAAGTCGAGAAAACTGGAGGAAGTTGTATGGAAGTATGTAAAAATAGGCAAACTATAAAAACTGAACGGTCCATGCGAAAGATAGGCAAAGTCGAGCACAGCGTCAGTATTGGAGCGCCGTGGTCATGTGGCTAGCGAAAGGTTCTTGGTTCAAGCCTTCCTTCAAATGAAAAATTTAATTTATTTACTTTCGCAAAATTATGATCTGTCCGTCCATTCATTTAGGTCTGTGTTCGGTAATCAGTTTAGTGTCTATGTTTTGCGACCGCACTGCAAAACAGTGTGATTAGCTGACCAAAGGAAGTGTATCTCCAATGGGAAACTAAAACATTTGATCGCAAGGTGATAGGTCAACGAATTCCTCTACAGGAAGACACGTCTGATGTATTCTATATGACACTGGTGACGGTATGTGCGTCATATGACAGGAATCTATTATCGACCCACCTAACGTGTACACTTGGTGAATGGGTAAAGAGATTCTACCTTGCCCGATTTAGGCTCTCTTCTGGATGTGATAATCACTCCCAAAAAAGTGATGCAAACATAAGAGTTTCACAGTCGCACAGTTTTCCCTGTGCTCTGTCAAAACATATGGTTTAACGTTTTCGAATTTTTCCTTGTGTAGACTGTCAAATCCTGCATATGTTCAAACAAATCTGAACATGTCCCCATACTACGGCGCAGGTACCCCGCATCGGATGAACGGACAGATAATAATTTCCTGAAAATGAAAAAAAGAAATTTTCGCTTGAAGGAAGGCTTGAACCGAGGACCTCTCGCAGTTCCTCGCGCTAGCCACAGTACCACAACGCTCCTGTGCTTACACCTACTCGACGCTGCTTATCTTTCACATGGACTGCTCAGTTTTTATATTTTGCTTATTTTTTTCATGGTTCCACACAACTTCTTCCAGTTCTCTCGATTGTTCTCTGTTCAGTTTTTCACGGCCTATCCACTGCGCCAACTTATAACTAAATCTGACGGGGGTACGATGGGGAGTTTCCCTTGTAAGCATTTTGTTCAAAAAATTGTATGCCGGATGGCTGCCGAGAAACCTGCCACTCGAGCACAAAACGAAACGCTTTGGAGCAGCATTGGCATTTCTGTAGCGGTATTATAACGACGACTAGTTCCCCGACAGGGTGGTCACTCAATGCGTTGGCATTCCAGTGGATCTCCGGTCAAGACGAAATTCAGAATTGTCTCGGGCGCAGAAAGTGATGTGCAGATTGTTCTGGGACGATAAGGGCATTCTGGTCATGCCCAGAGGTGAAACAGTGCTGAATCAGCGACGTGCCATTCACAACAAGAGCCGTGGAAGCATTACTGCGGTGTTGCACCGCTCCCAATGGATGCTCGTTCGCATACGACTCGACGCACCGAATCACAAATGTGACACAAATGTTTGTAGAACTTATGGGACTTAACTACGTGGTCATCAGTCCCTAAGCTTACAAACTACTTATGAACTAGTTAAGAGTAAGGACAGCACAAATATCCATGCCCGAGGGGGGATTCGAACCCCCGACCGTAGTGGCCGTCCAGACCGTGACTGGAGTGCCTCAGTCCCATCGGCCACCGCGGCCGGCTACGCACAGAATCATTTTAGCAGAAGTACGGCTAGGAGGTATTCGATCATGCAGTCCTGATCTTGCGCTCAGCTGTTTTCATCTTTTCTTGCACCACAAGAAATTCCTCTCCTCTGGCAAGCGTGTAGACGACAGCGAAGAAATATATTCACAGACAATAGACTTTTGCTGGACAGGAATACAAAAATTGGTCCCATGATTGACAAGTGTCACTGTACTTTGGTTACCATGTCGAAAAATACCGCATACATTTCCGTCCTGTTGCTAATATCTTTGCTTAAAAAAATGGGACACTTAATTTCTGAATGCAGCTGGATGCACTGAGCGACGCGTAGAAGCAATTTTTGGCATCGTGTGGTGGAGACCAGTGCCTACAAAGTCCGCCCATCTCGAGTGTTTATTGTTTTTACAGCGCCAGGCAGGCGTGTCGTCCAACACTACAACAACTTGGTCATCTATCATGGTCACCATAGTCACCAAACCCACCCCCTTTGAGTCCAGAATTCCGGCCGCGGTGGCCGAGGGGACTGAGGCGCTTCAGTCACGGTCTGCACGGCCACTGCGGTCGGGGGTTCGAATCCCCCCTCGGGTATAGATATTTGTGCCGTCCTTAGTCTTAGCAAGTTCTTAAGCAGTTTGTAAGCTTAGGGACTGATGACCCCATAGTTAAGTCCCATAAGTTCTACAAACATTTGAACATTTGAGTCCAGAACCTGTGGGATGTGATGGGGCGGAGCCAGCATGACCTGCCTGACATATCCTCGTCAGCTGTGGATGAACTTTGTCTCGCAAGCGGACATCAAAGATATCAATGATCGTGGGTACCGGCAGATACAGGGTAGAATTTTAGCCACAGGTAGCAACACACAACTTTTCAAATGTTAGTATAGCTTGTGGGTCTTAACTACGTGGTCATCACTCCCTAAACTTGCAAACTACTTACGAACTAGCTAACACTAAGGGCACAAATATCCATAACCAAGGGGGGATTCGAACCCCCGACCGTAGTGGCCGTGCAGACCGTGACTGGCGTGCTGCAGTCCCCTCGGCCACCGCGGACAGCCCACAACTTTTCCTCGAAGCAATCTGTTCGAATACCTATGAACCTGTGGTAATGTGCAATTTACAACTTCCTTTGCATCTAACACTTCATTCGTCAGATCTCAATCCTTCAGACTTCTTCCTATTCCCCCCTACTAAAACTCGCTTTGAAAGGAAAGAGATTTGACGGCCGGCCGCGGTGGCCGAGGTGACTGAGGCGCTCCAGTCACGGTCAGCACGGCCACTACGGTCGGGGGTTCGAATCCCCCCTCGGGCATGGATATTTGTGCCGTCCTAGTTCGTAAGTAGTTCATAAATAGTTTGTAAGTTTAGGGACTGATGACCCCGTAGTTAAGTCCCATAAGCTTTACAAACATTTGAATTTGAGATTTGACGATATACCTGACATCCAAGGAAATATGACGTATGACGATGCTTTTGAACACCATCACAAAGGAAGACTTGGTGCAAAGTTTACAGGACATGAATCGCACAGCTCAGCTGTGCATTGTTATTTCGAATTACAGTAAGGTAACTGTAGTTCATAGTTCATCTACGTCAATGTTACAGGACTATTCACCGAACTTTATTGTCAGATGTTGTACAGTATAGGAATAGAGAGTTGTAAGGACGTAAGGCAGAGGAGAAAAAAATTGTAATCTGGAAACTGGCCGAGTGGAAACCGCGGTTATCTAACGGCAGTGAGCAACCTTCTGTCATGCAGCATCCACGATCGGGATATCATCCTATCCATCATAGCCGATTACCACTCAGGTACGATGAAAGCTGCGAAACTTGTTCCAGAAGTGACAAAAGCTCTGAAGCTTTTCTTGTATTTTAGTACAGTTTGCACGATTTTTTAGTTGTCCTGTTAGTACTTACTCTGTGAATTGCCTGTACTCGTTAGTCACATCGGATATTTAGTTTTCTGTCCTGTCAGAAAGGTAATACGTCTTGTGGTATTATAGGTGATTATTTATTTTGTATGAAAATGGAACGGGGAATTCGTATTAAATTTTGCTGTAAGAATTGAATGAACCGTAGCATACTTTTAGAAGTAAAATATCAACAAATAATCCAATTCCTTGAGACAACATTGTCTCGTTATACCAACGGTATTAAACATAAGGAGAGGCATTGAATTAAAATTTATGCTGTGGCCAGGATTCGAATCCGAGACCTTCTACTTACTAGGTAGGTGCTTTAGACCACTCAGCTAAAGCACCTACCTAGTAAGTAGGAGGTCTCGGATTCGAATCCTGGGCACAGCATAAATTTTAATTCAATGCCTCTCCTTATGTTTAATACTTTTAGAAGTGTTAAATATTGCATTTATTGGTCCTGTTATGAATAAAACTAGGATTTAAAAATACATTTCTAATAATGGCGTTGAAAGCAATCTTGACGACTGTGCTCTATGTACCAGCACATCATCAAGCGTTATCGCGCAGGTGAAAAAAAAATTAGGAACTACCGCTGAATCTTAACCACGGAAGTCATGAGTGATACTTTGACACATTAATTCGTTCACAACATAGCACTTCTTACGGATTTTTGGGTATTGAAAGTGGAACAGGAAACAGTTTAAAACAAACAATGGAAGGTGTAGAATGTAATATGAACAATATTTTGAACAAGGGTAGAGGAAATTTTGAGTTACAAACAGGCACAATGAATAAACTGCTAAACATTCTAGCTTTCGGCCGAAAGGACTTCTTCAGAAATAGAAAACGCGTACACATTCACACAAGCGCAATTAACAGAAACACGACCAATCTCTCCAGCCGCCATGCTCAATGAAGGCGTTTCGGCCGGAAGCTTAAACGTTTAGCCTGTCTGCGACCCGAAATTTCCTAATTAAGCTGTTCATTGTCCCAAAGATCAAGTTTGAAAAGTGTTTCGTAAATTCGATAAGGTGGCGACTTAATGTCTCATTATTGTGAAGGAATTAGATTAGGAAACGAGACAATAAAGGTGGTAGATGAATTTTGTATCGTAGGCAGTAAAATAACGATAGTCGGAGTACAGAAGATATAACATGCAGAGTGGCATCGGGAAGAATGAACTTTGAGGCATAGAAGTTTGTTTACATTGGATATTAATTTGTTATAGAGTATTTGCTGGAGGCATTTGTCTGGAGTGTAACCTCGTACGGAAGTAAAATGTGGGCGATAAATATTTCAGGCAATAAGAGGATGTGCTTCAGACGAATGCTGGAAATTAGGTTAGTAGATGACATACCTAATGAGGAGGTACCGAAGAGCATTGGGAAGAAAAAAATTCAGGCATACCTTTGCTAAGAGAAGGAATCGATTGGTACGACACATTCTAAGGCATCAAGGAATCGTCAATTTCATACTGTATGGAAGTCCGTGCCTCCGTGTGTGTGGGTGTTTGTGTTTGTGTAGAGGAGGGTGGGGGGTGGGTAAAAATCGTAGATGGACACCAAGAGAAGAATACAGTAAACAGATTCAAATTTATGTAGATTGCCGCTCTCTTTACGAAGTGGCTTGCATAAGATAGAGAAACGAGGAGAGCTGCGTCAAACCAGTGCTCGAGCTGAAGACTACAACACTACATAAAATTGATGTAGGCGAAATCATAAAAAATCTTTCCAAAAAAGTAAAAATTCCTAATAGTTTTTGAGCATATCTCGTATGTCATTTCGCTATTCACCGACATTGGAAAAAGACAGCACAAACATCAATGTCCGAGGGGGGATGCGAACCCCCGACGGGGAACGGCCTCCCGCATTGAAGCATAGCGCCCCAATGCGCTCGGCCGCTCCGCCGCGGCTTGTCCAGTTGCAACGACTTTTGATACTGATAGGTACTTTTCTGTTAATTTGATCTTCAAATTCTTATTCGAATAGCTGCTAGTTGAAGCTTGTAATGAATAAGTCATATGTCGCCATTTACTGCTGAACTGGTGAGCGTTAAGGATAGCTAGCTGCCTGTACAGGCACTCGCTCCAGAGAATTGCTGCTTGTGTTATGGTTGGCGGGCCGCTTGAGTGCATTTTGAACGAGGGGGGAACGCGTTGCTCGCGTTGCGTCACTGTTAAGACACAGACAAGCCTTCTCATTCGTGCTGCTCGTAGCCTTGCGAGAAATTTACAGGTCAGTTCGCTGAAGAAAGTTCGGTCGCTAAGTAATGTTCACCTTGACAACTGATTCTATCTGAAATGAGAACTACTTCGCGTTTATCCTGTCTAGTAGAGTGTCCGTTGTACTCAAGACCTGGCAACATTATTTACCTTTACAGCCGAATGCCCTTCCCGCTCGCGCATCCGTCAGTTACCAATTGGAAAAGACGTGTACGACATCTGTCTAAGAATAGTGTGAAATTTATTCGGTGTGTATCGTATTGTAACTGTTTGTGTGTCGTACATTGTGAGGCGGAGTATGGACGACAACTCGGAATTTCCTTAACAACTGTGGGAAATTACACTAGAAACTACACTCACATGGGTCCGAACAAACATATCTGTATGAAAGTTTGGTTACAGGATATCTACGTACACCTCAATATGCTGGTGGGTGTCGTTTTTCTGCAAAGCTCTGCAACCATGCTCTAGATAGCACTGTAGATGTAATTGTGGACGCCATACGTAATGCAGATATCTTAACTATATGTAATAATCATCGTATATGTTCTCTAGCGAATTGTCATCAAAAGCCGTGATGATAATTGCAACTTTAACCTTCTACTCGGAAGACTGTTGGTATTCACTGCCACTGCTTCCATCACCTCTTCACTTACCGTAGCACTACCGCTAGCAATGAGTTCTTCGTCATTATCATCCCTATTATCATCATTATTTGTTAGTGCTACAACAGTATCTAACTTATGTTCATATTTCTGTACCATATCAGATACGAGAAAGCATGCGAATGATTCATCTTCTACACTAATACCATCTTCACGAAGAATGGTTCTTCGTAACTTCATCTCAACCAATCGCAATACATAGCAGGATTGATTACCAATCGCCGCCCCATCTGACGCTTCACCACATAAATAACATCACAAAACGCAACTTCGGAGGCACACAGCACCGTCCCTACTGGCGAACCGACAGGTCAACGTGCAATGCGGCATGGTACACGCAGAGGCCTCTAACGGACGACTGCAGAGTTTTGCAGATGCGGGAGTATCTCTAGTGCAATAAGGGATCTTTACATTATCTCTCATACGATTTTGCTGTATATGTGTATGTTCTAGCTCAAGTACTTTCCTTGTCAGTCAATAAACTGTTTCTGATTTATTTTCTTCGTCATGCGACAACGTCATCTCCGTATGCAATCCAAAACCAAGATCGTAATCAATGTGCGCCGCATATTTCTCTCTTTAATGTCAGAATCCTGTTTAATATTCATAGAATATATGACATTAACTGCGATTGGGCAAAGCTGAAAATGTGTACACAGCCGAGATTCGAACCCGGGTCTCCTGCTTTCTAGGCAGTTGCGCTGACCCCTACACCACTGAGGACACAGTGATCACCTCATCTGCAAGGACTACCCATGCACGCCTCCCGTCAGATACAAATTCCCAGCCGGGTTCGAATCCCGGCTGGGTACACATTTTCAGCTTTGCCCAATCGCAGTTGATGTCATATATTCTATGAATATTAAATAATAACAGCTACAGCATCAGAAGTGACGTCTGTTCTTTCGGAACAGACGCCACATGTATATATATAATATGCCGGTGACGGGCAATGATCCTATCGTTAGTGGGGAGGGATGGGCAAGTTTGAAGCCGTTACTCTTACGGGAATTAGTTATACTACGAGTTTGAATACTATGGGCAGGGCGAAGCTGGGAATTTGTATCTGACGGGAGGCGTGCATGGGTAGTCCTTGCAGGTGAGGTGATCACTGTGTCAGGGGTGTAGGGGTCAGCGCAACTGCCTCGAAAGCAGGAGACCTGGGTTCGAATCCCGGCTGGGTACACATTTTCAGCTTTGCCCAATCGCAGTTGATGTCATATATTCTATAAATATTAAATAATAACAGCTACAGCATCAGAAGTGACGTCTGTTCTTTCGGAACAGACACCACATGTATATATAGAATCCTGTTTATCGTCAGCTTTTAGAATTAATAATTTTTAACCTTCCTGGGCTGTTATTACAGGAACCATATGAAGTACTGAAACCATGAATGTACAACCAACCAGGTCCAACAAGATTGTTATACACTCAAACAAGGTTACGACAACGACTATGGGTGTCGATCGGAAATCTTGTCCAGATTACATGCAGCAAAAGATGCTCAAAATTATGAGCGACTTAGCTCTAGTTTCATAACAATACTTCATTAAAAAGTGAATCCAAAGTTCAAGAAGTTTAAGTGTAATAGATTGTCTACAAGATGGCCATATTTGGGGCAAATTCAGGTCAAATTTGTGGGAGATATAATTTATTAATATTATGAATCATTGAATGATATGATAAGATACAAAAGCAGTGTTACCAAAATCTCAAATTACATGGTTACCATGTGCTACGGACTATTTATAAGAGTATTGCCTTCAAAATTGTTGGAAATTCACTTTCTGGACGTAAGAATTTACTCATTTGATATAAATGTTGTGAAAATTAAATACATTTGGGATTGCTTTGGACAAATGACACCTTTTATCATTTATGTTATACATTTGTTTACCTTTAAAATGAGTTGCGTGTATGCAGCTGGTTGTAACGTAAAACACTTTCCCTCTTTCATGTTTGCTGTCCATGTATATGTTACCTCCTTATCTTTCTCATGCAACCTGCAATTTTTACAAAGGTAATTCATTTCCTTCACATGCTTGAAGAGTAATTAAAGTTGCAATATGGCCAAAGATTCCTTAAGAGTGTTCCTTGCATCTGTCTTGTAATAAATAATAATTATCGTTTTGTCACTTCAGGTCGTCTAATTGAAGCTGAACACATTTAGGAATGTCCAATTTACCTTGTGCTAAGCAAAGTATAGAGAATAAATAAAAGTTTTTCAGCAAATAAAGCACGTCAATTTCCACACTAACAAATCATTGACTGGTTCCAACTGTTAAAATGGCAGCCGAGTTTACGCTGGTTGCCGCAAGGAGCGCTGTAACTCGTGTGTTAGCCACTCTTTTTAATTTCACTGCTAAAACCACAGAAAGTGAAACATAAAAACAGAGTTGTAACTGGTAATTCGCTAAGGAAAGAGTCAGGTCGCACAGCCCTTCGCGCTGTTCACCGCTCTGCGGCTGTGTAGCAACAGTTGTAATGAGTTGCCAGTTACGTGTCAGCTTCTATAACTGAATAGCCGCTCACAACAAGGTTGTCACCGACAAAAGTATATTTCAGGAAAACATATTGCGTAAGCCTTTATACTTCGAAAGCTAATCTGTCCCCAACAAAAGATTTCGTAGAGCATTTCCAGTATCCTTGCCTTGTGTCAAGAACTGTTAACATCCTACTTCCATGTAAGAGCCAACTTAAGAGGGGAAAAATGAAGTTTACGGCTTTATTCTAAACTGCAATTAAATTTTAACTTTGTTTGGCTTTACGGAGATTGGTTGTACATTGAGTATTTTCATTTTAGTACGTAATTAAAGTTTCCTCAAATGTTCAAATGTTTGTAGAGTCTATGGGACTTAACTACGGGATCATCAGTCCCTAAACTTACAAACTACTTATGAACTAGCTAATCCTAAGGACGGCACAAATATCCATGCCCGAGGGGGGGATTCGAACCCCGACGGCAGTGGCCGTGCAGACCGTGACTGGAGCGCCTCAGTCCCCTCGGCCACAGCGGGCGGCTAAAGTTTCCTAGTAAGTGATAACGCAAAGCTGGCGAACACGAAAAATGGCTGAATAAAATATTTTTGTAGTGTAGGTCTCGTCTTTTTATAAAACCGAAGTTCGTACCGTATTTTTAAAAGTCCTTCTGAGAGGGATTGCCCGAGAAAGGTTATGACACGCAGATTTAATCTACCAGGAAGTTTCACTGAACTCTAATCTTCCTTCTTTCCTGCTTTTTTACACTGGCACTGATGTCAAACAACGCCTTATAGTCAGTCAGGACATGCCCGAAAAGAACAGACAATATGTCAATAACTGTATTTATGCTCCCAACAGACAATTGACAATTTCAATGCAGAGGCATTAATACGCTCGATCCCTAGAGGGAATCCAGTATAGGCTGCGTGCAAGAGGAAGTGCTGGGCAGGGGGCGCTACCATTGAAGTATCAGAAGTTGAGAACTTAGGCAGGAAGGGAAGCGTGCCAGGATAGCCCAGTTTGTGACCAACGAGGTAGCCCAGCACGCTCGGTTAGAGGACTCGACGCCCTGTGTAAAAAGTCAACGATGTATAGATCAACACAGAACAAAACGAACAAACGTCGAAAAGGACCGATCAAACCGGTGAGGAAATAATAATAATAATAAAATCGCACTGACGTGTTTTACGGCCCACTTTAGATTTGTAGTTTTATAAGTTTTTGCAAACATTTTGGACCAAAATAATAATCTAAATAATAAAAAATTTATTAATAAGAGTGTCTGAAACCCTTTTAGGAAAAAATATTAGGTAGTTGCGGGTTCCGAACCACTGACCTTTAGCGTCATAATCCTACGCATTTTCCACTACGCTAAGGCTAACAATTAGGAGTTCTCATACTATTCTTATCCGTTGTTAACTGATGCTACTATAGCATTTTTGTAAATATCTCTAAAACGATATGAGATATGCAAAAATAAAATAAAATAAAATAAAATAAAAATAAAAAATAAAAATTAAAAAAAACTTAATAGAGCTAAGTTCTAGAGAATTTTCTCCTCTACAATTTCGATTATTCAATTTTCGTGGCAGATGAATGGTTAAGGCGATATTTTCATTTAAATTTCGAGCTTTCAAAAGACGACCGCAAAGGCCCACTTTTAGTGTTACTACCGTAACCTAAAGTGGGCCAAAAAAGGTCAGGTAGGGGAGCGCTGACCCGAAGCGGGATATCCGGGCACGAATCCCGGCCCAGCGACAATTTCACTTCATCATTGAATTTATTTAAACGTCCCGAAACGGTAAAATTGGTGAAATATTTCGTATTAGTAAAATTACTGACGTTAATATCAACCAATTGTGTCTGTTCTTTCGGACATGTTCGAAAAGAACAGACAACATATCAGTAAACATTAATAACTTGGGTCTCACGACTTAGTGCAGTCTGTGGCACACAAGAATCCTACCATCAGCTCTTACCAATTAGAACTGGGACTCAACTGATCAAGCCACGGTTTCGCAGTCTGTTAATTCACGTCATGTGGCCAGAATCACTTCGCAAACATTTTACATGAATCACTGGAGAATAAATGATAGCTCAGCCAACGATCGTGCGTACGCTATTCTACCGCTATTTGCGTCTGTGCATATCGTTATCCCATATCTTTCGCACCCCATTGTAGGTTACAATACCTGTGGAAGAAGAAAGGAAGGAGATTAGTGTTTGACATTCTATCAACAGCTTAGTCATTGGACTTCACACTCGGATTGTTTGGGTCAGTACGGCGAACGAAATCGGCCGTGCTCTATGCAAGGTACCACCGCGGCATTTGACTGGAGTCATATTAGGGGAAATACGCATAATCTATAGCTGGACGACCGGAGGCGTATTTAGACCACCGACCTCTTTAATCGAGTCGTGTGTGTTACCACTGTGCCGCCTCGCTCGGTCACCTGCTGTGGAGAGAAGGTGGGTTTCAACAGGATAGGCAGGTAGTATTCGGAGTGAACAACAGAAGAAAATGAATTCCCCCTACTCTCCCTCCAGTCGCCACCTGTTTGGAAAGCCAAACTATAAGGGAGAGTCCTTGAAGTATACTCCCCAAAACAATTAGGGGATCAGGTGACGTATGATACACAATAAACATAAGGTAACGTTATGGTTACCTGCCATATTACGCCAATGGAGAGCGATCTTTTTAAATGTTAATAAAAATACACCTTTAGGTTGTTACGCCAAGATCGTTGATAAAAAATATTTAGTTTCCGCCGTGGCGGAGCGGCCGAGCGCATTGAGGCGCTATACTACGATGCGCGAGGCCGTTCCCCGTCGGAGGTTCGAATCCCCTCCTCGGGCATGGATGTTTGTGCCGTCTTTAGTATAAGCTTAGTTCATAAGTAGTTTGTAAGTTTAGGGACTGATGACCCCGCAGTTAAGTCCCATAAGCTTTACAAACATTTGAACATTTGAATTTAGTTTCCTTGACCGGTTTCAATAATTTAAATCATCACCTTTTAATCTAACATGATGGTCCATTTTCGTGACGTATTTTCAACATGTTGACTATGCTTGTTTATTATTTTGTATATCGACGAGAATCTTTTTATGTGAAATGTGCTCCTAAGTGAAGACCCTGTAAACCATCCTGAAGATGATGATTTAAATCACTGAAAACGATTGGGAAAATAAATATATTTTATCAGCAATCTTCACGTAACAACCTAAAGAAGGTGTAGTTTTATTAATATGTTAACTTATTTTATTCTGACGTTGGTTACAATCGTAATTTGTGTGTGATACAGTACGATATTTTGCAGTCATAATTTTTTAGTTGACGTATACATGGCGTTTAGTTAGAGCTAGGTACCATGAGGCTACATAATAGTGAAAAAGTAATTCTCTTTACCCTCTAATATGGTGTGTAATCACCTCGGACGGCCAGTACAGTTGCACACCTGCATGTCATGAATAGTATGAGGTTATCAATCAGCTCTTGATGGATATTTGGCCATTCTTCATAATATGCAGCTCAGCAACCGTTGTGGGAGGAGTTAGTCCGAATGGCGTTTAAGTCCGGTGAACAAGTTAGCCATTCAGTTGTTACAATTCCCTCAGCTTGAAGCATGTTCTTAACCAGTGCAGCTTTGTGGGGAAGAGCGTTATCGTCCACCAGAAGAAACCCGTTTCCTACGGAAACAGCGTAGAGCACAACAAAAAGTCGAAGCATGTCGTCTCTGAGCAGTCAAAGCGTCTTTCTGAACGGCATAGAGGTCCGTACTTCCGCCAATACTGACTCCTGTTCAAATTCAAATGTTTGTAGAACTTATGGGACTTAACTACGGGGTCATCAGTCCCTAAGCTTACAAACTACTTACGAACTAGCTTATACTAAGGACGGCACAAATATACATGCCCGAGGGGGATTCCAACCCCCGGCCGTAGTGGCCGTGCAGACAGTGACTAGAACGCCTCAGTCCCCTCGGCCACCGCGGCCGGCACTGACTCCTGCTTACACCATTCGTCCACCACCATGATGTTGCGAAGTTTCCCGCACATAAGCAGGATTATTTGAGTTCCACGTTCTCTCCAGATGAGGGAACTACGTATGTCCGTCTGAACACAAAATCTTGACTCAACTGTGAACAGAACCTGGTGCCATTGGTTACGACTCTAATCCTGATGTCCTCCCGCGCAGTTTCTGTGACCTGAATGGTGTCGTTTCAATGGGACAAACGGTATACGTCTCCGTGCGTAGAGGCCACATTCCCGAAGGCGATTTCGGACTGTTTGTGTTGATATTACGCGTCATGTTGCTGCCGGGAGGGTGCTTTGCAACTGACTTGTATTCAGCCTAACCGGAGGTAACGGATATCTCTTGCTGATATTACCTTCTCTTGCCTTCCTTTTACCCTCAAATGGTACGGTGCGGGTCGCGACCCAGCGCTTGAATTTTACGCTTCATTGCTCTACCCGCTCCGTGTAGACAGTCTAGGGACTGATAACCACAATAGTTAAGTCCAATAGATTTACAAATATTTGAAAATTTGAAAATATTTGTGTACATATATCCACACAAACGTCATCGAAGAGGGAGCGGGTCGGATCCAGCCCGACCATAGCATTTACTTAGTCTCCAACCACCGTAGTGCCTGAGGCTTAAATGTTCCTGTTGTCTGAAATCGCATTCAGTTTGGTCCTGGAAATTACACTTAAGGACACTCCAACAGATGCAGCCACCCCCCTCTGTGCCTGTCCTGCTTCCAGCCTTGCTATAGCTTCGGTTAAGTCACGTTTTTGTTGCACTGCACTACCTGTACGGGAGTAGTCGAGCGGTAGCGAGGCGCCGTGGTTCAGCGCGCTCGGTCAGGGGGGCTAAACGCCCTCTGTAATAAAAAAAAGGTGAGCCAAACACTCAACGAACAGCCAAGAACGAAGTGAAACAACGACCGCAAAACATAGATCTACGTGGAAAAAAAAAAAAAAAAAAAAAAAAAAAAAAAAAAAAAAAAAAAAGGCTCTGGAGCGCCTTGTTACGGATCGCGCGACGTCCCGTGTCGGAGCATGGGGGAAGGATGTGTATGTTGTCCTTAGGTTAGTTTAACATAGTTTAAGTAGTTTGTAAGACTAGGGACTGATGAGCAACGTAGTTTGGTCCCATAGGATTACAAACATTTGATTTTTTTTTTTTATTATTATTATTTTTTTCTTTTTACCAGCTTCTGTATTTCGGTTATTATACAGAAATCAACACCAACCCCTCTGCAGTAAGTTTCTGTTAAATATCACCACTATCTCGGTTGCCGTAATATTGTTGTCTCCACTCCGTAGAACCGACAAAAACACGTCGAACCATCTTAGTTCTTTCTGCCGAAGACAGCACTTCAAAACCTAGATATCTCAACTGACCCCATGATCCTTACGACTAGTGTAGATTAGGCACTCAATGAACGAAATTCTCCGCAGTGAACAGAAATTGTCACCTTACGAATTGCTCACAGTGGCGAAACGACAGATTCAAGGTGTATAACGAAACATGGTGAAAGGAAAATTGGAGGGAGTCTATTCTTGATCACATAAGACTTCGCTTTTCGTCGCTAACGTTTCGGAATGTGTTCCCGGACAACACAAAAAACGGCACTGGGAAATGAGCTCCATAAATTATTACAATATGTGGCGGAGGACTGATTTTGTGGTCGACCGCGGCAGCAATTTACACGTTCTGTAGTGGAGGGGAAAAAAAGACGCAAACGCGACGCACGCGTACAATGGTGAGTGAAGGGACAGCAGGTGTGTCGTGTGTTTGGAGCTGGTCGGCGGTCGGTGGTCGGCCGGTCAGCTGGCCGACAGGTTCCCGCGGTCGAGGCCGAGCCTTTCACTGCGTCGCGCAGCCCACACGACACACACTGGGCGCGCAGCCAGCCGCACCATGCCACGACAAGACACCACACACCTGACCGCTCCTCTAAGACCGCTTACTGCGGGCTGCAGTCTGGCTGCTAGCTACTGTCCAAAGCTTGTCTATCGTTTGGAAAGGACGAGAAGCTATGAGGACACGATCTGAATAAGATATCAGTTGTTGTTGTTGTGGTCTTCAGTCCGGAGACTGGTTTGATGCAGCTCTCCACAATACCCTATCCTGAGCAAGCCTCTTCCAATGTTCCACTATTTGTAGAGTCTATGGGACTTAACTACGGGGTCATCAGTCCCTAAACTTACAAACTACTTACAAACTAGCTAATACTAAGGACGGCACAAATATCCATGCCCGAGGGGGGATTCGAACCCCCCGACCGTAGTGGCCGTGCAGACCATGACTGGAGCGCCTCAGTCCCCTCGGCCACCGCGGCCGGCGCAAGCATCTTCATCTCCACATAAGAACGGCAACCTACATCTGTCTGAATCTGCTTACTGTATCCATCTCTTGGTCTTCCTCTGCGGTTTTTACCCCACACACTTTCCTCCAACGCTAAATTCACAATTCCTTGATGTCTAAGAATGTGCCCTACCAATCTATCCCTTCTTTTAGTCAAGGTATGCCAGAAATTTCTTTTCTCCCCAATTCTGTTCAGTACCTCCTCATTAGTTACGCGATCCACCCACCTAATCTTCAGCATTCTTCTGTAGCACCATATTTCAAAAGCCTCAATCCTCTTCCTCTCCGCACTGTTTATCGTCCATGTTTCACTCCCATACAAGGCAACACTCCATACAAATGCCTTCAGAAAGGACTTCCTTAGGCTTAAATCAATATTCGATGTTAACAAATTTCTCTTTTTCAAGAACGCTTTTCTACCCATTGCCATTCTGCATTTATATCCTCTGTACTGCGACCATCATTTGTTATTTTACTGCCCAAGTAACAAAACTCATCTACCTCCTTTATTGCTTCGTTACCTAATCTAATTCCTTCAGCATCGCCTGATTTTCTTACACTGCACTCCATTACCCTAGCTTTGCTCTTGTTAATGTTCATCTTATATGCACCTTTCAGCACACTGTCCATTCCGTTCAATTGCTCTTCCAAGTATGGTGTAAAAATGGGCGATTGACTCTAAATAATGAGAAGTGTGAAGTCGTCCACACGAGTACGAAAAGAAATCCGTTAAACATTGTTTACAAGATAAATCAATCAAATGTGAAGGCCGGAAACTCCACAAAATACCTAGGAATTACTATTACTTCAGAATTAAACTGGAAATAACACGTAGATAATGTCGTGGGAAAGGCGAACCAGAGACTGCGTTTTATTGGCAGAACCCTTAAAACATGCAACAAAACTACTAAAGAGACTGAGTACAAAAAAAAAAAATTACACGAAATACTTGACAGATTAAATAATGAACTGTGTGACGGATAACAATAATTTTTCTGAGAAAATGAATTGAGCAGCAAAATTTGGTGACATGTTCCAAAGGGAGTGGCTCAACATTTGGGAGAAAATTCAGACCTGTTCGTTGTTATACGCGCTAATTATTAAAAATAAGGCATGATGACACTTAAAATCAATGAACAATGCTATTTTAGTTCTATTAAACAATCTCCACGGATACGCAGTTTCACGAAGAATCAGTGAACTTCGACCCGCCTTCAAAAGGCCACGTGAAAGACGAGTTCGCTCAGGGTCGTCGGCAAGGAAGCGCCAGAGCGATGCCAAGCCAAACATACAGAGGTCCAGACCAAACTTCCTCCTGATGACTGCTTTATATTTCAGAAATAAGGTTCCACTGCGAAGCGGCGCGACCTATGACAATTCCCTTGACAGTAGTACACTTCGGGCCAGATTTATAAATTTCGCTTTATTACCTACAGCAGATACTATTGTCACATTAACGTCTTTGTTAAGTACCGTTCCCTTAGTCATGAACTACATTCAATGCTTTCTTGTAGCTTACACCACAAAGTTAGATGGTGTACATTTTCTGGACTGCCGAAATTTTTAAAATTATTTTCTTTTCAACTGCAGTGTAATCATCAGTGCTTGTGCTCTAACAACCCTGTTGAAAAATTGTTATTACTGCACCACCACAAAAAATTCTGCGAAGGCATGTAAACCTGGGCGATATTCGTTTCAATTATCAGAAGAATCTTTCTCGCTCATCGTCATAGTAATGTACTCTTATTGAGAATCTCTCTCTCTCTTTCTATGTACAGAGTGACCAAAAACTATTGTTCCAAATTCATACAGATGGTAAAGAAGCCGAAACGGATTATTTTGAGATGAGTGTGAAGTCTTCCACGATAAGAAATCCGTTAAACTTTGTTTACAAGATAAATCAATCAAAAGCGAAGGCCGTAAACTCGAAAATACCTAGGAATTACTATTACTTTAGCCTTAAACTGGAAAGAACACGTAGATAATGTCATGGGAAAGCCGTTTTATTGGCAGAAACCATAAAGATGCAAAAGAACTACTAAAGAGACTGCATTCACTACGCTTTTCCGTCCCTTTTTGGAGGTTTGCTGCCCAGTGTGGGGTCCTTACCAGGTGGGTTTGACGGAGGACATCGAAAGAGTCCAAAGAAGGGCAGCTCGTTTCGTATTGTCACCATACAGGGGAGACAGCGTTACGGAAATGATACAGGATCTGGGATGGGAATCATTACAACAACGACGCTTATCGCTGCGGCGTGGGCTGCTTACGAAACTCCAATCGCCAACATTCTCCTCCGAATGCGAAAATATATTGTTGACTCCCACTTACATAGGTAAAAATGATCATCAGAATAAAATCAGAGCTCGAACAGAGAGATTCAGGTGTTCTTTCTTCCCGCGCGCTGTTCGAGAATGGAATGGGAGTTAAATAGTATAATTGTGGTTCGATAAACCATCTGCCAGGCACTTAAATGTGATTTGCAGAGTATCCCATGTAGATGCAGATGTAGATGTAGACACGCCGACAGACGTGCCAGGGTAGCTCAGTCGGTAGAGCGCTTGCCCACGGGGGATCGAATCCCGCCCCGGCACTCACGAGGGGAACACCAAGTATGGCACCAATGAATTTTGATGAGTCGCGAGTATATTGTGCGGGAACTCCTCCAGACCACCAAGCTAAAAGGATTTGTTCCAATGTGCCTTAGTTTCCACGAAAATCGCGATCAAAGTCCAGCGCGTAACACCTATACCTTTACTGAGTCATCAGGAGCACGTGAGACAGCGTGGTGTACTTAGCAAGGTGTTCGACTGTCACGCATACGACTCGACCTCAAACTTTAGCTTTGCGATTGATGTCATTGCCCATGATGTTCAAATGTTTGTTAAGCTTAAGGGACTTAACTACGGGGTGTTATTTCACTAGATGTGGGCAACTGATGATTACTCGCGCTAAAATTTTCTGGCTGAGATGACATTTCCTTAGTGTGTTGCCCAAGTTTTTCCTTTATGTGTCATCCTGCATATACCTGTGCATAATGTATTTTTATTTCCGATGTTTTCATTCACTGTAATTCTCACCTTGTCCATACATCTCACTGTAAAGCATTATACAAAAACACATGTCACACCAAATTCACAAACGTCACCCAAACAGGTGACAAAGTAAATTATTACAATTTTATTTTACAATTATTTACCTACTCGTGTTTTTGTTCTGCCATAAATATCGAAAAGGATACAAAAAAATTACCGCATAAGACAGAATAAAGTGAAACTAAATCAGTGAAAAAGACAAAGTAATAAAAGAACTCATTAATGCATTTCTGTCATTACAAAAAAAAGGTTCATAAGAAAAATTTCTTATCTTTCAGGGACACTAAAAACGACAAAATGTAATACATAAAACAACACTCACTCATGTAAAATCTCCTATTTCATACCCTTAGGGATGTGAATATCAAAAAATCGCTGATGCCTACAGTGTAAGATAAACAATGCCAACAAATTGCAAGTTTCTATCGTCTGTAGATTCACTTTTCAGCGCCGTTTTCTGTCCTTTAGAAGCAGGTCGAGAACGCGAAACTTTTTTCTTGCGCTTTGGCATCTTTTTTGGTAGTTTTACTTTTCAAACTGCAATATGCAATTGTTTTCCTTAATTCGTACGCTTGTCGCAGAAAAACAGCTGAAGACTGTGCATCATGTTTCACTGTTGTTATTATAGTAACAAAAGTCATCGCTGGACTTCAGTTCGAATTTTATGTACGCTGACGACTTTCAACCACTATATCTTCCTCTCTCTTATAGCCATCAACATGGAACTGCTATGTTGTACAACGGGAGACTTTGTAATATAACAATCGTGCGGCCTTCCTGTCGGTACGCACCAATAAGAATTGGGCAATATATAACTCAGGGTAGTAAAAGGTTTATGGCTCGTTGTCTCTGTTCATAGGGGTGAGTTATTCACTAGGTCCAAACTGTTAGCCGGTCGACTGAGGAAACCAACAGCCTGACAAAACCCGCCTTTCACGTGGAAACAATCAGCTTTCCCTTGTGTCTGTAATGTCACAATCGTCAGTCTCTATTGTGTAGTTTTTGCTGAAGGGCAAAATATTGATACCTACACGTAGAATTTTATATAAGTCGGTAACTTTCACCTCCCATATCTTCCACGCCCTTATTGTTATCGACCCTCTACCACCGTAGTGCACCGTAGATACCTAGTACCACCTACAAACACGATTCGTTTTCATTGTGAAATATAGGCACAAACACCTCAGTTTTTTATATATATATATATATTAATTTATTCATGTCAGAAGTACCAAGAAAGATACAGATTATATAATTTGAAAAATATACATATTCATAAGTCAAAGCACATACAATAAAATGTATACACAGATAAAAGAAAAAGTGTAACATAATTAGTATTTACATAATATACACTGTTTAAGCCAGTTGTGGGCAGTATATGTCTACACTGACTGCGTTGCTGTGAGCCAGGTCCATACCCAGCTATGTACAGGAATCTGGGGAAAGACGACACTCCAGTAACTGGCTTGTGGTTTCTTCTTCTCCACACACACATGATGTGTCTTTTCCTTGTGCGATGTCCCATTTCTTCAGGTTGTTCAAAATGTTCAAATGTTTGTACAGCTTATGGGACTTAACTACGGGGTCATCAGTCCCTAAACTTACAAACTACTTATGAACTACTTACAAACTACGACGGCACAAATATCCATGCCCGTAGTGGCCGTGTAGACCGTGACTGAAGCGCCTCAGTCCCCTCGCCCACCGCGGCCGGCTCTGCAGGTTGTCCTTGGATCTTGCGACGCCGCCCGGCAGTCTGTTTATCTGTTTAAGGGGAGACGTTGATGAAATTGACAAAAAAAAAGTAAATTTTCGATGGGGCAAAGTGCTTGGAATTTTGCATTAATTTAAAATTGTATTTGTGGAATTAAAGAATTATCAAAATTCTCCTGTTTGATCTATTCCAAAAACCTCATGAGACAATCTTACAACATATAGAGAGATGAAACAGACATTTTTTGTAGATATCTGATGGACGATTTCTGAGAAAAAGGAACTTCCACTATTTTTTGGAAAAAGAAATTCAAATTTCATTAAAAAAATTTTATTACATATAATCAAAGGATTTTATATGTAAATATGTCACTTTCATGTAAAGCGTAGTCGAAAATATCATTGTCATATCTCCAAAACTGTGGATTTGGTGCATTTTTGAAGTAGTGTGTGTTTTTCCATCAATGTCCCCCCTTCCGTGTGCACCATCCTTCTTTGTGACCAGGTGGAGGAATTTCTTCTATTTTGAGTCGTTCCGGGTGGTTAAGATGTTTTTTCCCCTGGGTAAGCTGGTATCTATGTGATTTGTAGATAACGACTGTAAAAAGTTCTTCCTGAGTCGGGATGGTGGATGCTGGTGTTCGTGCAGGGGGTGGGCTGTGTTATGGGAGGCATCTTGTCTCTCGTTGTTAGCAGCAATCCAGCGTCTGATGTCGGGTGGGGCTATACCTGCAGTGTATACAGTTTCTATGGGCGTTGGCTTCACACACCCTGTGATCAGCTTGCAGGCTTGGTTCAGGGTTGTGTCAACTTTTTTTGCGAGTGCAGAACTGTACCACTCTGGAGCAGCATATCGGCAGTGGAGCAGCAGAGCGCCAGAGCGGTCGTTCTTACTGTCTGTCTGTGGGTGGCCACCCCATTCAGAGACAGTCACCTTGCGCAGCAGGCAATTTCGTGATGAAACCTTCCTTAGCTTTGGGGTTGGTGCAGAGTGTCTTGAAGGTCAGGAAGCGGTGCCCTGAATAACGGTGTTTCACCGGCAGATCTTTCTAACCCAGAAGAAAATGGACTATATTTACAGAGTATTCTTCCAATAACAATGAGTCTGGAACCCTCGATTAATTTTATGTTGTCGTTCCAGTTCAAATCACTCAGTATGCACACTTCCAGATATTTCATGAAAGTTATTGCTTCCAGTGATTATTGTGCAGTTGCGTATTCATAAATAAACGCTCTTTCTTTCCACGTATTCGCAAGGAGTTACATTTGTTTATATAGAGGGTCAGTTTCCACTTCATGCACCGAGCATCAATACGCTACAGATCATACAGCATTCCACTACTTCTCGATGTACTACAGCATCATCCGAAAAAAAGCCTCATTGAACTTGAGTCGCCATCTGTTTTGAAAAACAAACTTTACGGAAGACTCGCTGAAATACACCGTTCAAAACAATTAGGGTATCAATATACACATGGTACCGTATTTCATTCAGACATTGGTAACAATTGTAATTTGTTGACTTTTGATACGTTCCAAAAATGGTAAATCCAAGATCGCTGGTGTGTAATTTTATTTAGACGACCGGTTTTGATGGTCTCTGTCGTCATCATCTGGTCCAAAAAATGTTTTACATGGCCGTCACGTTATAATGTAACAGTTGTTGTGCATAGGTGCAACATGTCAGTATAAGTGACAGTAGGATATGCAACATCTTTAAACCGTATGCTTTATTCAAAATAGAGTGAAAAGCGTTATGAAACTAAAAACTCAGGCAGAATGAAACTTAAGCATTTTCGAATTTTATGAACATTGGAAATATATGTAAGGAAAAAATAAGTTGATAAAACGATGCTGAGTGGTCCTATACACGGTCAACAGATTTTCAGCGTGAAAATTGGGAAAAGTGATTACCTCCTTTTTCCCAGCCCGGCCCGACCGGAAGTAGCCATTCCCGCGCGGCTCAGAGTAAATAAATATTCATTCAAATCAGGAGTGGGTATTTTATCCACTCTTAAGTTTTTGTGTGGATACAGCTACCGCGGTACCCAGTTCAACCGCCGTGCCTGGTGGGAAGTATCCTTGAACTACCAACGAAAATTGGTGGTTGCACTTTTTCATCATTTATTTTGTTCATTAAGCGGGAAGAATCTGCAAAGAATTCTTTGTTTACATTTTCTCAGTCACCGACACACATCCGTTACTGAGCGAAAACCACGGCGCCGTTGGCCGTCTCGCGTGGCGTGGCGTGCTGTATCGTCCAGAACAGGTTTGTCTGGTCGCGCATCCCATAGGTGGGAAGCACGCGCGAACCCGCCACAGCCACGCGCTATGCACGTCTGCCCACCAGTGGTGTTTTTTTCTTTATTATTATTTTTTTTTAATTTTTTACCATTAGGACAAGGCACTGTAGCTGCACTTTTAAGAGAAACTATCCCATCACATTAATAACATGTGATTACTTTTCTGGTCTTCAGACCGGAGACTGGTTTGATGCAGCTGTCCACCTTACTCTATCCTCGGCAAGCCTCTTGATCTTCTCATAAGAACAACCTACAGCCGTCTGTTTAATATATTAGTCTCTTGGGCTTAGTCTCCCTCTGCGATACCCCTCCCCCCCCCCCAGTCCACACATTTCCCTTCAATGCTAAATTTACGGTTCCTTGAGGTCTAAGTATGTTTCATGCCACGCGATCCCCTCTTTTAGTCAAGGTGTTGGAATGGCATTTGCCAGTAGCCGCTTTCGATCGGTGGTAGCATCCATAACTTTTCTTTAAAATGACAAGAGAATATGTAACTATACTTTGTAGGCTGCCACTTATCACGCCTCATACTTGTTACCCGTTGGGTTAGCAACACCTTGTTTTCCATATGAAATCTGTATAAAGAATAGTTTAATTACCGTTCATATACCTAGGCTACTTACCCAATGGTTAATACGCTTTTGTACACTATATAAACCACTGACATTACATTAAAACACACCAATTACATACGTCCTCTGCCTAGCTTTTTGATGGTCGTGAAGTAAACACAATTTTCAAACTTGGTAATTGCGAAAGCTAAGTACAATGAATGTTTATAGACAAATACACGCTAATACTCAACGACCTATATAACTACATATCTCTTTCTTTATGAATGATATTCCTACTGTTTTATGACTGCGGTTGCTGCATACTGGGCATGACTTACCACTAATAATAGCACTTACACGTTAGATTACAAACAGAAGCGTCTGCTCACGCTGCTGCTTCAAACTGACGTTCTGAAATATGGCGTCCAGTGTTGCCTAGTGCTGCCACCCAGAGCGCTGTAGCTTGCCTATAGCCTCTCTATGTTGTTTATTATACCTCTTTGGGGATAGAATGGTGGAACACATTCTGAAACATCAACGAATCGCCAATTTAGCATTAGAGGTAAGTGTATGGGGCCGCGTGGAGTAGCCGAGCGGTCTAAGGCGTCTTGCTGCGGAGTGCGCGGTTGCTCGCCGTGGAGGTTCGAGTCCTCCCTGAGGCATGGGTGTGTGTGTGTGTGTGTTTGTCGTTAGGTTAGTTTACCTAGGTTTAAGTAGTTTGTAAGCTACGGACTGATGACCACGCAGTTTGGTCCGATAGATTTACAAACATTTGAACATTTTAAGTGTTGTTATGTTGTTATGGTCTTCAGTCCGGAGACTGGTTTGATACAGCTCTCCACCCTACTCTATCCTGAGCAAGCCTTTTCATCTCCTCATAAGAACGACAACCCACATCCACTTGAATCTGCTTACTATACGCGTCTTTTGGTCTCCCTCTGCGATTTTTACCCCACACACTTTCCTCCAATGCTAAATTTACGATTCCTCGATGTCTAAGAATGTGTCCTACCAAGCGATCCCTTCGTTGAGTCAGGGTGTGCCAAAAATTCATTTTCTCATCAATTCTGTTAAGTACCTCTTCATTAGTTATGCGATCTACCCACCTGATCTTCAGCATTCTTCTGTAGCATCACATTTCAAAAGCCTCTATCCTCTTCCTGTCCGCACTGCTTATTGTCCATGTTTCACTCCCGTACAAGGCAACACTCCACACAAATGCCTTCAGAAAAGACTTCCTTACATTTAAATTAATATTCGATGTTAGCAAATTTCTCTTTTTCAAAAATGCTTTTCTTCCCATTGCCATTCTACATTTTATATCCTCTGCACTGCGACCATCGCATGTTATTTTACTACCCAAGTAACAAAACTCATCTACCACCTTCATTGTTTCGTTACCTAATCTAATTCCTTCAGCATCATCTGATTTTCTAAGACCGCATTCCATTATTTTTGTTTTGCTCTTGTTAATGTTCATTTTATACTCTCTCTTCAACACACTGTCCATTCCATTCAACTGCTCTTCCAGGTCCTTTGCTGTCTCTGACAGAATTACCATGTCATCAGCAAAACGCAATGTTTTTATTTCTTCCCCCTGAAATTTTAAGTGTGTGGGGGTAAAAATCGTAGAGGGAGACCGAGGGACGAATACAGTAAGCAGATTCAAAAGGATGTAGGCTGCCGAACGTATTCTCAGATGAAGAGACTTGCACAGGACAGCCTGGACAGGATAGCGTGGAGAGCTGCATCAAACCAGTGTGCGGACTGAAGACCACAACAACAACAACAGCACGTCATGTCAGAAACCACAACTGGGCGCTACGGTGTAAAAGGGCTTAAGAGCGGGAAACGTAGTCAGCAGCTGGTGCGTGGCGGCAGGCGGAGCACGGGTGGCGCGCTGCATCGCATCGCATGGCAGGCGGTGTTGGCAGCGGCTGCCGCGGAGAGCGTTGCTCCAGCAGGCGCTGCTAGCGGCCAGCCACTGCTGCCGCCAGCAGCGGGTTCGACTCCCGTCTACAAACACCCGCCACTCAACGCTTTGTCCCAATAAGTTCTGCCTCGGAAGGCTGAAACACGACACTCCGAGGTCACTCGATAAACGCCCTAAATTTGGCAGTGCGACTGATAAGTACAAGAGGCGTACTGTCTTCTGCTTTTCTCCTTTGCTTGGAAATTATTATTCGCACTTTAAGGCGTTTGTTGAGTCACCTTGAAGTGACATGTTTAAGCGGCCCGGGTATAGAGGACGGTTTACTTATCTCAGAAATAGAGGTAACTAGCTGAAAACCCGCCGTTGCCCAGATATTTATTGATTCATTCCTGCCATATTTCAGGTATATATTGATTTGTATAAGGGCTGTATGTCTGTAAAATCTCTTGGGAATACAATTAGTAGTAAAGAAGTAATACATTAAAACTTGGTGCGTGATGGGACGATTTTCCATGAACGTTACTGTTTATATGCTCATATTTCATGAACTACATGTCGTACTGTGATATAATTTAGATGGTACATTCAACTATATGATGTATACTGTCTGTAAAATTTCCTGCGACTACAATTTGTACTGTACAAATTATAAATTGTAACGTCGTACCGAATGCCGTAGTTTTACCCCATAAACAGCGGAAAAGTAGTAAGCGAGAAACTTTTTCCTTTCATCATTTTGCTACGGCTGTCAACGAGAAAAAGTTTAATAAAGGTTTGAAATTATGTTTAAAGATTGTTTCAAGTCGCTAAGTACTATCATCCTCATGTAGCGTATTTATAAAGTCTCGCCGCATTATGTGGCAGTTTTTTGCGATTCCTATTGTTTATGAACCATGTCTCGTACGTGATTCTTAACCCTGCAGCAATCGTTATCTCATGGTGAGGGATGTGTGTACCTAATTTGGTTGAAATCGGTCCAGTGGTTTACGAGAAAATGAGCAGCATTGTTGCTAAAAAGAGCAGTTTATCGCGCTTCTCATTATTTATGACGTCATATCTCGTGAACTATATATCGTATGTAATTCTTACAGTTACGGCGACCGTCCTCATGTACTGAAGCTTATGTGTACAAAAAATGTCAAAGATGGGAACATAACTGTAGATTTGTATGCAACGCGTACGCACAAACATACGAACACTCTGCTTTACATATTAGATTAGATGTAATGGGTTTACGAAATAATCCTACAGCCTTGATTTTCTGTGTAACGGTCTTACGCTGTTCGTGCAAGCATGTGATATTCTTCATCAATTATAGAACAATTCAGAACGAGAGAGAGAAATTTTCCCATACTGTAACTAACGCTACCTCGGTATGGCCCGAATTTTAAAATGTAACTAGAGGACCCGTGAGAATACTTCGCACCATTAGTGGAATGACAAAAAAGTTGAAAAAAAAAATGAAATAAAGTTGAATGGTGATGCATAGCTTTCTTCAGAATCAATCAGTGTAAATGAAAGAGCTTGATCCGCTAAGTGTTGTCAGTCCAAAAGAACTGCGTACCTTAATTATCACCGAATATATCGTAAAACGAACCGATTAAAATATTCAGTGTAAGGACATAAATATACCGACTTTGAATAAAAATAAAGGCTGGAGAGACTTAAGTTAATTCTGATACTTGATGACAAATCTGTGAACGAATACCTTTCGTTTAAAACAAAAATGAAGAAAATCGGCCTGGTAGTTTGGTCTGGCCGACTAAATTCAGTTTCCAAATCAAATGTTTGTATAGCTTATGGGACTTAACTACGGGGTCATCAGTCCCTAAACTTGCAAACTACTTATGAACTAGCTAATACTAAGGACGGCACAAATATCCATGCCCGAGGGGGGATTCGAACCCCCGACCGTAGTGGCCGTGCAGACCGTGACTGGAGCGCCTCAGTCCCCTCGGCCACCGCGGCCGACTAACTTTAGTTTTCGTAGATTCTTTTAATATATAAGAATGATGTCACCTAAGGGAAATGCTGCACTAGAAGCTACTCAGTGGTAAGGCAGAAGTAATAATAAGTATACCAAACCTATATGTAAAACTTTCATGCTTCGTTAATGTCCACGAATTACGAATATTAAAAAATAAATAAATAAATAAATAAATAAATAAAAATAAAAAGCAAAGAAAGAAGAAAAGCAAGACCTTCAAAAATCCTTGAATATCACAGAAATACTGAAATTAATTGATGAAAGGAAAAGATATAAAGATGCAGTAAATTAAGAAGTTAAAATGGAGTACAGACCTCTAAGAAATGAAAGTGACCAGAGGGCAAAAGCAAGCCTGTAGAAAATCTATACCGGCTCTAGGAAAATATGAGACGTTTGGAGACCAGGAAAGCAGCTGTATGAATATCAAGAACAGATAGAAAACCAGTTCTGAGGAAAGAAGGGAAAGCTGAAAGGCGGAAAGAATATTTATTGAGGGGCTCTACAAAGGAAATGAAAATCTGGACAATATTGTAGTAAGGGAAGAGGAAATAGATGAAGATGAAATGAGAGATACTATACTGAGAGACGAATTTGACAGAGCACTGAAACACATAAGTCGAAACACCCCTGGAGTAATCGACATTGTGACTACGTCCTGATGTCCTAATCGGGCAGACAACGCGAGAAGAATATCCTAGACGACATTCCTTCATGGCTACTGATTGCTCTGCGAGGCAGCCGTAACAAAACTGATTCACCTGTTGTGTAAAATGTAGGAGACAGGCGAGATACCTCAGACTTTAAGAAAAATGTAAAAATCCCCATTGGAAAGAAATCAGGCGCAGACAAGTGTGTAAATTACGGAACATTAGTTTCATAAGTCATGGTTGCAAAATTTTAATACGAATTATTTACAGAAGGATGGAAAAGCTGGCAGAAGGTCACCTCGGGGAATACCAGTTTCGATTCAGGAGACATGTAGGAACTTGCGAGGCAATACTGAACATTTTAGAAGATAGCTTAAGATCAGGCCAACGTACATTTCTAGCTTTTCTAGATTTCTAGAAAGTTTATGACAATGTTGATTGGGATACACTCTTTGAAATTGTGAAGTCACCGGGTATAAAATGTTTTCAACAACATAGGTGGCCCGCATAGCGAGCCGCGGGGGATTAGCCGTGCGCACTAAGGCGCCGTGCTGCGGTGCGCGCTGCCGTTTACTGACGGGGCTTCGAGTCCCCCCCCTCGGGCATGGGTCTCTGTGTTGTCATTAGGTTAGTCAACTTTAGTTTAAGCTAGAAACTAATAACCACACTGTTGAGTCTGATAGATTTACAAACATTTGAACTTGTTTTCCGCATAGCGATGAAGGTTGTGAAAATCTGGAATAGGGTAGGCCTAGTGTTCCACGTCGTCAGACAGAGATACTGGAAAGAAGGAAGGAAGAATAAGGGTCTAACTTTTCGTTGTCATTAGAGACGGAACTAATGCTCGGATTGTTTGAGTAAGGACGAAGAAGGAAACCGGCCGTACCAAATGTTCATACGTTTGTAAATCTATGGGGCAACTATTAAAGTTATCAGTCCCTAGGCGTACAGACTACTTCAACTAGCCTAAGGACCACACACACGCCCATGCACGAGGGAGGACTCGAACCTCCGACGGTGAAGTACTGCGCGCTCGGCAGCGAGGCGCCTCAAGACCTTTTTAATAGTCTACTGAAGCGTTCCTAGCGTACTAGCCTTGAACTACAAACTCATGCTAGATCTTGTGGCAGGGTGTTTAGACGATAAACGTAATCAGACAGTAATACCCGATGTTGAAAGTGAGGTTATGACTGGCGATCTATTGTGTAGGAAGTCGTAGTTTAATACTGGAATTCAGGAAACAACGCTAAATGTTATTGACGGCCAAAGAAAACTTTGCAGTGTACGTTTTTGGTCAGCTTAGTGTGGTAAAGTGCTGGGAAGTTAAACGACACTTCAAAAGACATATCTATTTTCAAGCGAAAAAAATAAACATATGAACACATCAAACAATATTTATAAGAGCATAAATAGACCTTATTTACTTTATCTACTACGATTTGCCCACTGACACTGTTAATGACGACATGCACAACTGAATTTTTGTCCTTCATTTGGACTGACGTTTTCATTTAAAATGCTTTTTAATGAAAATTGTGTCATCAAATTACAATCTTATTCAAATAAACAATTGGCTTAAGTCTTTTCTGTTACAATATTGCTAAACATTAACCATTTTTCGGTTTCAGATATGCGACCTCACTTTTAGGTTGACACTCTATTGAGATAAATATTTAAGTCGTCATGAAAAATTTGCAATTTACCGCTAAACCAAAGTATAATAATAAAATAAAGATTAATAAGACAAATTTGCATGCAAACCGTGTAATCGTCGACTATAATATGAAAATCGCGTGCTGAAAATAGCTTAACTTCCGATGTCAGTAAACGACCGTTCAATCAAAACAATCTTCTCGAGAAAGCTTAACGTGACGTTGACGTGAGGTGATGGTCCGGTGACGGACAGTGTAATGCCGCCATTAGAAATACATTGTGGAATACATTCTGATCATAAATTTCGACAAAACGCAAAATATACGTAAATACGAAGGAAAATGGCGGACTAACTGCAGCTGACAGCTACTAGCTGCGCATGCGCAGTAAACCCACTAGTACCGAATTTAGAACTGGCCCTATTTCTTTATCGCTATAATTATCGCGCTTCGATACTAGCGAGATCATACTAGTACAGCCGTTCAAAAGACACACGGCCGCCATTAATGCAACTTGTTATCAATCTATTACAAGTTCGTTCATCGTTTAAAGCGGGCTTTAGAGAGCTCGGCCACTCCCCTGCAGCTCGGCCGTACCCTTTCAAAGTTTCCATACTAGCATTCGCCTGGAGCTATTTAGGAAAATCACAGAAACCAAAATGTGGATGGCGGGTGGTGGATCTGAATCGCTGAAAGCGAGCGCAGTGCGGCTGGAGTGAGGACCGTTGACCCGCAGAGCGAAAGGTCGCGGCGTGCGTGGGCCAGTCGCGAGAGAAGCGGCCAGGGAAACCCCGTCCGGTGCTGGCACGGCGGGCCAGCTCCGTATGGGCGCCGCCAACGTGACGTCACCGCGCGGCCTTGACCAAGGCGCTGCAGCATGTGGGGCCGCGGTTCTGCGTATGCCGGTGGCGGTGGCGGCCGGTGCGTAGCGCGCCGCAGGCCCAGGTAGCCTGCCGACGCGTAGCACTTACCAACAATTCTTTCGTACTGCAATGGCTAACCGCGAAGGACCACCTACTCCCGATTTCAGAAGTAAACAGCAGAACTCATATTCAAATGTTTGTAAAGCTTATGGGACTTAACTGCGGCGTCATCAGTCCCTAAACTTACGAACAACTCATGATCTAACATACTAAGGTAACACAAGCATCCATGCCCGAGGGAGGATTGGAACCTCCGACGCGGGAGGGAACATTAGACAAGGATTGCCTGAAACGGGTGAAAGTAATACAGTAGAAGGCAGCAGACGATCATATAGGCAGAAAGACAAGACCTAACAGAAATCCCTGGATAACGCAGGATTGATGAGAGAAGAAAACATAAAAATGCATCAATTGAAACGGACAAAGTGAGTACAAGCGTCTAAAAATGATATTGACAGGAAGTGCAGTCTGGGTAAGCAGCAGTGGTTAGATGACAAATGCAGAACTATAGAAGAATGCATAATTAGGGGAAAGACAGATACCCAGTACAGGAAAATAAAAGAGATATTTGGAGACAAGGAAAGCAGCTGTATGAATATCAATACCTCAGACGGAAAACCAGTACTAAGCAAAGAGAGAAAAGCAGAGATGTGGAAGGAATATAGCCGCGTTGGAGTAGCTGAGCGGTCTAAAGCGCCTCACTGCGGATCGCGTGGTTGCTCGCCGTCGGAGGTTCTAGTCCTCCCTGGGACATATGTGTGTGTGTGTGTGTGTGTGTGTGTTGTGTGTGTGTTGTCCTTAGGTTAGTTTACCTTAGTTTAAGTAGTTTGTAAGCTACGGGCTGATTACCACACAGTTTGGTCCGATAGATTACAAACTTTTGAACATTTTGAACAAAGGAAACTTCAAGGTTGTATTCTAGAAATGGAAGACGAAGTGGAGGAAGAGAAGATAGGAGATACGATACTGCGAGGAGAATTTGACAGAGCACTGATAGATTTGAGTTGAAACAAGACCCTGGCATAGCTGATATTCCGTCTGAAGTATTGATATCGTTAGGAGAGACAATCATGGAAAAATTGTCCCACCAGGTATGCAAGATGTCTTAGAAAAGGGAAATACCCTTCGACTTCAAGAAGAATATAGTAATTTTAATTCCAAAGAAAGCAAGTGCAGGCAAGTGTGAAAATTACAGAACTATCATTTCAATAAGTCATAGTTGCAAAATACTAACGCGAATTATACACAGACGAATGGAAAAACTAGTGGAATCCAATCTCGGGGAAGATCAGTTTGGATTTATGAGAAATGTAGGAACACGGAAGGCAATACTCACATTACGACTTATCTTAGAAGATAGGCTAAGGAAAGGCAAACCTACGTTTTTATCATTTGTAGATTTGGAGAAAGCTTTTGACAAAGTCGCCTGAAGAAACTCTTTCAAATTCTGAAGTTAACAGGGGTAAAATACAGAGAGCGAAGAGTTGTATTCAGCTTATACAAAAACCAGACAGCAGTTATTAGAATGGAAGGGCAAGAAAGGGAGGGACTGATGACCTAGCTGTTTAGGCCCCTAAAACAACCAACAACAACAACAACAACCAACAACAAGAAAGGGACGCAGGTTGGGAAGGGAGTAAGACAGGGTTGTAGCCTTTCCCCAATGTTGTTCAATCTGTACATTGAGCAAGCACTGAAGGCATGGAAGGAGATATTTGGAGAGGGAATTAAAGTTCAGGGAGAATAAATAGAAACTTTGCGGTTTGCCGATGAAATAGTAATTCTGTCAGAGATCGGAAAGGATCTGGCAGAGCAATTGAAAGGAATGGATAGTGTCTTGAAAAGAGCGTATAAGATCAACATCGACAAAACAAGGATAATGGAATGTAGCGCCAGAAAGTCAGGCGATGCTGAAGGAATTAGATTAGGTGTCTCATAAAAGTAGTAGGTGAGTTATTTGAGTAGCAAGATAACTTTTTATGGCCGAAGAAAAGAAGATATAAAATGCAAAATGGTTATGGGAAGGAAAAAGCGTTTATGAAGAAGCGAAATTTGTAGACATAAAATATTAATTTAAATGTTAAGAAGTCCTTTTAGAAAGCATTGTTTGTGTTTGTAAATCTATCGGACCAAACTGCGTGGTCATCAGTTCGTAGCCTACAGACTACTTAAACCTAGGTAAACTAACCTACGGACAAACACACACACCCATGCCCCAGGGAGGACTCGAACCTCCACGGCGAGCAACCGCGCGCACCGCAACGAGACGCTTTAGACCGCTCGGCTACTCCACCGTGGCAGAAAGCATTTGTCTGGAGTGTAGTATTGTATGGGAGTGAAACGTGGACGATAAGCAGCTCAGACAAAAAGATGACAGAAGATTTTGAAATGTGGTGCTAGAGACGAATGATGAAAATTAGATGGATAGATGAGGTAACTAATGAGGTGGTGCTTAACCGAATTGGGAAGAAAAGGAGTTTCTGGCATATCCTGACTAAGAGAAGGGATAGATTGGTGGGACACATTCTGAGACATCAAGAAATCGCCAACTTAGGATTAAAGGTAAGTGTGTGGAGCAAAAATCGTAGAGGGAGACCGAGGGATGAATATAGTAGCAGATTCAATAGGATGTAGGTTGCCGTACTTATTCTCATATTAAGAGACTTGCACAGGACAGGCTGCGGACCACAACAACAACAATAGTTTGTTATTGTTTTATAAGATACGGATCAGAGTGGAAGATGATCTATAAGACCAAAGAGTAAGCATCACGGCCTTCTAGGTGTATCCCACGCATGTTTGGTTGAAGTAATACACAGAATCATTATTCGCTGAACTGGTATTGAAGTTTCTGCTTCAAAACGTGGGCTTGGCAGACAAGCCGCGTCAGACTTTTAATTAATTTGTCAGGCACTCCGGGTGCTATTTCAACATTGAAATTTCTGGGAACTTATTGTCCTTGAGTCTTACTAACAATTAAAGAATAAATCGAAAATTGACATTTTTAGTCTATTTCATCAACGTCCCTCCTTAAAACGTACAGTTCTCCATGTCTTGCTTCTTCTTAGAGATCTGTATTGCGCTGTTTCTTGGCAAATCTTTCGAAACATTTTATGCAACGGGTGTCGCAAAAAACACCGACTGTCATTTGGAAATTACTCATCCTTCAGATCAGTTAAATCGACTCACTCAGCAGGTGTTTAGAAGATTCCACTCGTTATCTTCCGGGTAAATAACTCTGAAAACTGCCGAGGCGACAACAGCTTGTAGGGGGGTACCTCACGTGTTCAAAAAATATTCAAATGTTTGTAAACAAGAAAATTCACATGTTTGTAAATCTATGGGACTTCATTACTCTGGTCATCAGTCCCTATGCTTACAAACTACTCTAACTCGTGGTAATGACAACAAATACAGCCATGTCCGAGGAAGGACTCGCACCTCCGAAGGCGAGCGGCGGCGCGCTCCGCAGCTAGCCGCCTTGGCACGCTCGGCCACTCACTGCGGCGTTTGTAAACCTACGGGAGCAAACTACTAGGGTCATCGATCCCTAGACTTACAAATTACTTAAACTAACATATGCCAAGGACAGAACACACACCAAAGCGCAAGGGAGGACTCGAACCTCCTACGGGAGTGGCCGATCAGTTCGTAGCATGACGTCCAATATCGAGTGGCCATTACGCGCGGATTATCACACATGAGTCGCCAGAAAATGAAATGTTATGGAGCTCGCATTTTTTACGATAGCAAATAAATTTATTCTCCAAGTCCAAAAATGTATGTAATTCTAGTGAACCGTTCGAGTTTCGCGCGACTTGTATGGCATAGCGACAATATGCACACAGATCTTCTCGTGAATTAGGCTGTTTGTGAACTCCGTATGAAAATACCTACAGTTCTTCCTGAGACTTGCCCTCACGCGCAGACAGAGAAACGTGGCAGGGAATTTTAATTTATAATATGCATAGATAATACAATGTTTACAGACGATACATATAGGTCTTACATTTTGCCTACTATCATTTGAAGACATTAAATTGGCATACATTTTTAATTTATATTATTATGACCAAGTAATTTAACATACTCATACCATTTGTGAAAGGAAAAAGAAACGACCAGATACTAGAAAAAATACACAATGAATAACAAAATTTGGCACTACAAGCAAAATTATTTGTTAAATAATGTCACGACTACACTTTTAATAAGCTCCCGGTCCATTATCCATTAACTGCAAGAGACTATGAAACCAACGTACAGGACCACGATGCCCGATCCACAAACCGGAAAAGTGCTCTAAAAAAAAAAAAAAAAAAAAAAGAAAAAAAAAAAAAAAAAAAAAAAAAAAAAAAAAACTACATAATAAATGAAGTGCTGTGCCTCTACCGAACTGTCACTTCCGCCCTAAACACAGCTAGATGTTAACGCATATCACCACAGGTAAGTGTTGTTTATATCATACCGTGCCACGATTTTATTTTGTACGAATTTCGTAGACGAAATTCATACCATGACACTTTATGTTCTCTCCGAATTTCGTAGATTCAATTCTCTCTAGATACCAGTATTAGCTTAGCTGTAGCGTCGTCTTATAGGTACGTTTCAACGAGTTTAAGAAAGAAGAAAGGGAGTTTACGGCTTAACGTGCCGTCGTCATCGTGGTCATTTGAGCACAAGCTCGGATTGTTTTGGTAAGGATGTGGGAGGAAATCGGCTTTGCCCTTGAAAGGAACCATCCAGGCATCCGTCTGTAGTGATTTAGGGAAATTACAGAAAAATTAAATATGGTTGCCAGAGGCGTAGACGTATTTAAACTTCCCTCCTCCCAAAAGCGGATCCTGTGTGTCAACAAGATTACTACTCCTTATTTCGAGGCGAAGTTGAAGATGAAGAGGCTAAAACTGGTTGAAAAGTCGTTAATAGACGATGATATCCATCAGTTGACGTTCCGAGAATGTTTCGTCTAAAGCAATTTGGTTGCGCACTGAACGTGGGATAATACAGCTGTCTCCTCAATAACAGTTTTACGTGGAACTCATCAACATAAATATTCTGCAAGTCACATTGAAGAGCGTGACAGAGGGTTCATGAAACCACTTTTATGATGCTTCTCTACAATGTCATTCTCCAATAGCTCGCGGAGAAGGAACACCTAAATCTTTCAGTTTTCGATCTGATTTCTCTTATATTATTTTGATGATCATGTCTTTCTATATAGGCGGGTGCTAACAAAATTTGTTAGATTTCGGAAGAGAAAGTTGAAAGAAATTTCGCAAATAGATCTCGTCGCAACAAGTAACGATTTTATTTTAATCATTTCAAATGTTCAAATGTTTGTTAAGCTTATGGGACTTAACTACGGGGTCACCAGTCCCTAAACTTACAAACTACTTATGAACTACTTACGAACTAGGACGGCACAAATATCCATGCCCGAGGGGGGATTCGAACCCCCGACCGTAGTGGCTGTGCTGACCGTGACTGGAGCGCCTCAGTCACCTCGGCCACCGCGGCCGGCTTTAATGATTTCCACCCCAACTCGTGCATAATTTCCGTGACACTCTCTTTCCTATATCGCGATAATACAAAACGAGCTGCCCTTCTCTGTACTTTCGCTAAATCGTCTTCAGTCCCACTTGGTGGGGATTCCACAGTGCAAATCAATACTCCAAAATAGGACGCACAAGTGTAGTGTTGTGTAGGCAGTTTCTTTAGTAGAACTGTTGCATCTTCTGAGAGTTCTGCCAACGAAACGTAATCATTGGTTCGCTTTCCCTACAATATTTTCTGTGTGTTCTTTCCAATTTAAGTTGTTTGTAATTGTTACTCCTAGGTATTTAGTTGAATTTACGGCCCGTAGTTTTGAGTGACTTATCGTGTAGATGTTTAACGGATTTCTTTAAGTGGCCATATGGATGACTTCACACTTCTCACTATTAAGGGTTAATTGCCATTTTTTCACCATGCAGATATCTAAATCATTTAGCAGTTGCTTTTGACCTTCTGGTAACCGAGAAATGACAGTTTTATCCGCAAAGAACCTAAGAGAGCTAGTCAGATTGTCTCCTAAATTGTTTATAAAAATAAGGAACAGTAGGGGACCCATAACACTTCCCTTGGGAACGCTACACTTCTGTTCTACTCGATGACTTACCGTCAATAATAACGCACTATGTCCTTTCTGACAGGAAATCACGAATCCAATTGTGGCGATATTCCATAAGTACGCAGTTTGATTGGAAGGCGCTTGTGAGGTACCGTGTCGAAAGCCTTCCGGAAATCTAAAAATGCGGAATCTATTTGACATCCCTTGTCGATAGCACTCATCACCTCATGAGAGTAAAGAGCTAGCTGTGTTTCACAAGAATGATACTTTCTGAATCCGGGTTGACTTTGGATCAATAGGTCGTTCTCTTCGAGATAGTTCATAATATTTGAGGAAAGTATATGTACTAAAATCCTGTTATAAACCGACGTCAGTGATATAGGCCTGTAATTTTGCGTATCACTCCTATTGCCTTTCTTGAAATTTGGATGCATAATATTTTGCTCAACACCTGTACATCAAAAGTAGTACGATGTATGGTCATAGTTTCATATCTATGTACATCTTATAACAGAGATCGCCGAATGTTACGAATGTGTAGTAGCGCTTTTTAATGTACATTTTCAAACACTTTACACCGAAGAGACGGCGAGCTGTGTCGTGTTACGTATCGGCCGTTGGTGGGAGTGTGAACACCCACGTCCATCTGGCGTTTCCGCTATCTGCCTGCTGGACTGCGGTCGCCGATTTCAGCAGAAGGAAACGCCGCATGGGCTTTTCCAGAGCAGCAAACGCCTATGACGCAGCTCGTGACTAGTCAGTACCTGACGAGCAGATTTTTCCCAGTCAAGTTGCTCTTACTCACGCGAAAGTTAAAACTAACATACATTTTATTTAGTGGTCATAAATCAATGAAAACACACGTGGCGTCGGTAGGATTTTCTACAGTAGCTATTATTCGCTTTTACGAAACGGTTTTAGGTTGTAGCGGGTGCAAAGATAAAAGTGTGATAAAAAGTATACAGCCCAATCAGTTGATCTTTACCAAGGTTTCGACACCACTATGAGTGTTCTCTTCAGAAGAAAATAAATTTATTTCTAAATTACTTCACAGATACCATGTCACAAATGTAATGAGCTATATCGTTCAATTTGTGGAATAAAATGTATGGAAACAACTCTTTTGATTATTAAAAATGGTATGGCATGAGTCAGTCATCAGTGCTTTAGCCTGCAATGGCGGGCTGTATATTTATTAATCGGAAGCTTTGCACAGTAGCTGACAACAGCCATGTTAAAAACTGATAAATGTATGTGACTGCGGAACAACGATCTATGTAATGCCTGGATGTTCAGCTTTCTGAACGTGCCAGTCATAGATGTTCAAATTTCGTTTCTTTCCAAATGACAACATGGCTCCTACGAAATGTTACTACAAAACGAAAAGCAATTACGTTTCAATTTCGCTTCACATCTACAATACATACTTCGCAATACACCGTAAGGTGCGTGTCGGAGGTACACTGTACCACTACTAAGCATTTCCTTTCCCATTCCACTCCCAAATAGAACGAGGAAAAAAAAGAATGCCTATATGCCTCCGTACGAGCCCTAATTTCTATTATTTTGTCTTTGTGATCACAACGCGAAATGTAAGTAGGCGGCAGCAAGATCGTGCTACACTCAACTTCAAATTCCGGCCCTCTAAATTTCCTCAACAGAATTTCACAAAAAGAACGTCGTCTTTCCTCCAACGAACCCGAATTGAGTTGCCGGAGCATTTCCGTGACACTCGCGCATTGGTGGAACCTACCAGTAACAAACCTAGCTGCTCGCCTCTGAACTGCTTCTATGTCTTCCTTTAAACTGATCTGCTGCGGGTCCCAAACACTTGAGCAATACTCAAGACTTGGTCGTACAAGCGTTTTATACGCGGTCTCCTTTACAGATGAAGTACATCTTCCCAAAATTGTCACAGTAAACCGAAGTCGGTTGTCCGCCTTACAATTGTCCTTACATGTTAGTTCCATTTCATATCGCTCTGCAATGTTACGCCTAGATATTTGAACGACTCGACAGCATCAAGAAGCTCACTATCAATGCTGTATTCGAACATTATGGGATTGTTCTTCCTACTTATGCGCGTCACCTTACATTTTTCTACATTGAGAACTTTATTAACAATCACATTGCATATTGGCTTAAAGTTCATAACGAGAAATAAACATGCAATTCTTTGTTACGTACAAACTGATGGAAATTCGTTTATCAAATTAAAATATGGCGGAAAACGTAAAATCATGTGCAAAACATATGAATGTGCAGGCACGCTGCAGTTCTATCAATGACCTCCATACAAACTGGATGTATAACTCTTGTCTCTAAGCGTAGAACTACTGCGTGCCTACACATTCAGATGTTTTCTATGAGTTTTCACATTGTCCGTATTTGGCATACGAATTTTCAACAGTTATTACGTGACAAAGAATTGCTTCCTTACCTCTTGATTTGTAATGTATGTCAATACGCGATGTACTAGAGTAACATAGGAGCGTAATCGTAACGTATTTTCTTCTCGTTTTTTTGCAATACTTCATAGCAGCCACATTGGAATTTGGTGAGAAACGACCAAGGAGGTTAGAATCTCTGGAGATGTCCCAGCACTGAAAAAGTGAAGCCAGCAAAAAGGGCACTCCGGCATTTGTTTGTCCCCAAAACATTTATCGTAACGCGTGTATATAGTAGTTCCAATTGTGAAATGTACGCCATATATAAATAAATACTCCGATGTGACTGTCCATTAAGAGACATTACGTAAAGAGGGTAATATTCACACGGGGTTTAAGTGAGAAATCTTTGTTTTGGGCACAAAATCATGGCCAATCTGGCTTCAACCAATCCAGTTCTCAGCATAGATAATGCCACCTCCCCTTATTCTAACCTCCTTGGAAACGACATATTAACATCTATGGCTAGCAGGCTCAGACAACTGAAGTTCAACATCCCGGTAGGATAGAGATCAATGAGTTCTATGCTCAGAGAGCAGACTTATACATCCAGTTTGTTCCATTGATCTCTATATTACCTGGATGTTGAACTTCATCTGTCTGAGCCTGCCAACCATAGATGCTAATATTTCTTTTCCTTCCAGATTCAAATATGGTTGCTAACAAATGTTACTAGAATACGAAAAGAAAATACGTTTCGATCCTGTTCTGATACGGTCCTATTACATTGCATATTGGCGTGAAATTCAAAACAAGAAGTAAGTAAGCAATAACTTGTCACGTACAAAATGATGGATATTCGTTTGTCAAATTTCAACATGGCGGGCAATGCAAAATCAGGACCAAACCATATGAACGTGCAGGCCCGCTGGAGTTCTATGCTCAGAGACCAGAGTTATACATCCAGGTTGTATGAGAACACTGAGTTGTGCAGTGATCACAGAGTTCTATGCCCAGAGACCAGAGTTATACATCCAGGCTTGGTTAGAGGACAGGCATACATTAGTAGACTCGCAAACTTGCCTCTGTGACTGATGCCTGACGCCGCCATCTTGCTTTATCTCTCGTCAAAAAGTTTTCGTATCGTACTACTATGATCATCTCACACTAAATGATGTCGTAACCTTTAGTAGTTAGTTTAAATATCATTTGAATCTGAGCTAATATTTCCGTAGCAGTTGAATTTAACATATAAAATGTATAATCGTATAATGAGAAGGACATCTTACAAAATTTAAAGCAGACTGTAGTTATTGAAAAACTCTGAGAAGAAAAAGATACGTAATATCCAAAACAAAAAACAAATTTTTAACAATCAAACTATTGAAAGAAAAGCCTGAAATAGATCGAAACTGGTAACAGAGTAACAAAACTCGCAAATTAACGGGACTCATTACAGTATGTATCAAAGTAGACTGTAGTTTTCGTAAGAACACTCAAAAGTGATCTCTTTTATAATGACCATACCTATGACAGAAAGGCCGAAATGGAATGAAATTGGTAACACATTAATAAAAACGGCAAATCAATGAACTCGTTACTGTATTGTATATATCTTTCGTTTGCTGTACGAAAAATTACAACTATATACAACACATGAATTGACCATTATGTCAAAACTCTAAAGACAGCGTAGCTCCCTGGGTTCATTCGTATTTTTACGACTGTTCTCTATAATTACACATACGACTGCTCGCACATTTATAGTATGGACTTCATTGATTCCATTGATACTATATACAGCTTTGCCAGTCTACTAATATGTCTCTAGGTGAGCTCAAAGATAACCTGGAGTCAGTACTGTGTATTACGAGATCCAGATGCTCAGCGCCATATTGGTGAACGTATATCTGTCTCACCCTATTTAACTGTTAATAGTATTTGCTTACATTGAATTTAAGTGTCTGACATATAAATCGCTTTTTTAGTCGCTTTCGAAGAAACTAACTCAACAACTACTTCTGTAAATTTTAATACTACTCACAAAATAGTTGAGACATGGAACAAACCGTATTAATTTAAAAAAATCAGATGACGGCATGATTTATATAAAACATAGTTTTAGTCAGAACTAGTGTTTCTACCACATGCGTTTAATGAATAAATTATGTTATTGTAGCAATATAAACAAAGGCGGAAAAACGACCTGTCCGAGGTGTCTGGCATGAGCATTATTTTCCGTACAGTAATTTCCACTCAGTGAGCTCAAACGGAAATCATTATAAACAACAGGAAAATATAGAAATGAACACAAATAGTAGCGTCCATAGTAGTGTAATTTAAATTAAATTAAATGTGCTTGGAATACTAGTTCTGAATAAAAAATAGCTTAACTATGGATCTGAACCCCACTTCGTTTCCATTGAGTTCTCTACAACCACAAACGACTCAAACTATAACATAATGTGTTCATTAAAGTAATTAATCGTTCATAACTTATTTTTAAAGCACACAAAACACAAAAGAATAACAGGAGCATTACATACAGAGTTTCCAAGCTAACAAAAATAGTATCACGATTTTCACAGATTCACAGCACTACGGTTGTGTATCCAGTGTTAATAATTGAGATCACTGGAGATGCCCTAACACTGAAAAAGTACACACTCGGCATTTGTTTGTGCCTAAAACATTTGTATTAGTGCGTGTGTATAGTATTTCTAGTCATTGAAATATACGACATATCTAAGTAAGTACTCCAATGTGTCAATTTAGTGACTTTACGTAAAGAGGGAAATATTCTCACGGGGTTTCCAGCGAGAAAACGTTGTTTTGGGCACAAAACCATGCCCTCTGGTTTCAACCAATGCCTATTCTCAGAATAGGTAACGCCGCCTCCCTTTATTCTCACCTAGTTGTCCCTTACCAATCTGGATGAATATCTCTGGTCCTTGGGCAGAAAACTGCTGCGTGCCTGCACATTCATACGCTTTGCGCTGCCCACCATGTTGTATTTTTTTAAAACAAATTTCTATAAGTTCGTTCGCGGTAAAGAACTGCTCACTTACTTTTTGTTTTGACCTTTATGTGAATATGATATAGGCTTGTATGGGAGGTGAATCGAAATTTTTTTATTCTAGATATATTTCTTAGGGGCCATGTTGTAGTTGCCATGGCTGGCATGATTAAACAGCCAATTTTCAATATACAGTTAGTTTACAGACCACTGCCGTGAATATTTTGTAGGCAAAAGATTTTAACCTAGAGCTTGTACAAAGTACCTCGTTCCCAAAAATGATCATTTCAGTGTTGATTTTGAACTAGAACGACAGATATTATTTCGGGAAAATTATGATTGAAAAAAAAAAAAAAAAAAAAAAAAAAAAAAAAAAAAAAAATGAAATACTTGACAGATTAAATAATGAACTGTGTAACGGATAACAATAATTTTTCTGATAAAATGGATTGAGTAGCAAAATTTGGTGACATGTTCCAAAGGGAGTGCCTCAACATTTGGGAGAAAATTCAGACCTGTTCGTTGTTATACGCGCTAATTATTAAAAATAAGGCATGATGACACTTAAAATCAATGAACAATGCTGTTTTAGTTCTATTAAGCAATCTCCACGGTTACGCAGATTCACGAAGAACCAGTGGACTTCGACCCGCCTTCAAAAGGCCGCGTGAAAGACGAGTTCGCTCAGGGTCGTCGGCAAGGAAGCGCCAGAGCGATGCCAAGCCAAACATACAGAGGTCCAGACCAAACCTCCTCCTGATGACTGCTTTATATTTCAGAAATAAGGTTCCACTGCGAAGCGGCGTGACCGACGATATGACAATCCCCTGATAGTGGTACACTCCGGGCCAGATTAATTTTGCTTTATTACCTACAGCAGATACTTTTGTCATATTAACGTCTTTGTTAAGTAGCGTCCCCTTTGTCATGAACTACATTCAGTGCTTTCTTGTAGCTTACACTACAAAGTTAGCTACTGTAAATTTTCTGAACTGCCGAAACTTTCTTTTCAACTGCAGTGTAATCATCAGTGCTTGTGCTCTAATAACTCTGTTGAAAAATTGTTATTACTGCACCACCACAAAAATTCTGCGAAGGCATGTAAACCTGGGCGATATTCGTTTCAATTATCAGAAGAATCTTTCTTCGCTCATCGTCATAGTAATATACTCTTATTGAGAATCTCTCTCTCTCTCTCTCTTTCATGGAAAGAGTAACCAAAAACTATTGTTCCAAATTCATACAGATTGTAAAGAAGCCGTAACGGGTTATTTTGAGATGAGTGTGAAGTCTTCCACGATAAGAAATCCGTTAAACTTTGTTTACAAGATAAATCAATCAAAAGTGAAGGCCGTAAACTCCAAAATACCTAGGCATTACTATTACTTCAGACTTAAACTGGAAAGAACACGTAGATAATGTCGTAGGAAAGGCGAACCAGAGACTGCATTTTATTGACAGAACCCTTAAAAGATGCAACAGAACTACTAAAGAGACTGCGTACACCACGCTTGTCCGTCCTCATTTGGAGTATTGCTGCTGAATCTGGGATCCATATGAAGTAGGATGATAGAAGCCACCGAAAGAGTCCAAAGAAGGGGAGCTCGTTTCGTATTGTCACGATACAGGGGAGACAGCATTACGGAAATGATACAGGATCTGGGATGGGAATCATTATAACAACGGCGCTTATCGCTACGGTGTGGTCTACTTACGAAACTCCAATCGCCAACATTCTCCTCCGAATGCAAGAATTTATTGTTAACTCTTACCTACATAGGTAGAAATGAACAACAGAATAAAATGCGAGAAATAAGAGCTAGAACGGAGAGATTCAGATGTTCTTTGTTTCCGTGCGCTATTCGAGAATGGAATGGGAGATAAATAGTATAATTGTGGTTCGATGAACCATCTGCCAGACGCTTAAATGTGATTTTCAGAGTATCCCATGTAGATGTAGAAATCGAAATATTGAAACATTTCGACCGTTTCGGGGCATTGAAATAAATTCAATAATTTGAAAATCTCCCTTGCAGGAATCCAGTAAAAGCTGCTTGCAAGAGGAGCAAATTAAATGGGCACGGGGCACTACAATCGTAGTGTGCTGTGAAGTGAGAATTTGGGTTGGAAGGGAAGCGTGCCTAGATAGCTTAATTGGTTATGACGACCGCTCACCCGAAGCGAGAAATCCGAGGTCGAATACCGATCCAGTAAAAATTTTCAACTTTGTCGAATTTATTTCAACGCCCCGAAGCGGTCGAAATGTTGCAATATTTCGATTTCGTTTGTAGATTGCGAATGACAGTAGACCAGTTGATTGGAGATATACTTTTATGGAGCCTCTGAGGGAACAACTGCATTAGTTGAAAAAGTATACCATTAACCTGTGTAGGTGGTGGATTTGGCGATTGACAGAAAACATTAGACGCGCGGAAAACAGCAAGCATGATTAAGGGAGTTGTGTACTTAGGCTTGGTATATGGAGAAGCACAGTTGTCTTACGCTGTGGACTCTACAGTGGGATATTGAGCCCACGAGAGATGGCAGGTGACGCGGACTCATCCACCATCCGTCTTCGATGTCAAATGTTTTACTTACTGGCACTTAGGCTTGGTCCTGCTGCTTTGATTCAATGGCGATCGTCGTTGATTATAGTGAGAAAACGCCACAGCAAATACATGGTAGAGCCGTTGACTGTCATTTTTTCGTTTTGAAATCACTTTGTACTCGGTGCTTAGCGTTAGGATAGGATAATGACGATCTATAAGCGGCGGGATCAGCTGACTACTGTCATGCCAATTACACTCTTCCAAACACTGCATAATAATAATCAGTTTTGAATATCTACATACAACTTATTTTCAGTGAACTGTGATGAATGCTAAATTACTTTAATTTTGCTGTACCATGTAGCGAATAAATCATAAATACACTCCACTTCCTGAGTTTCCTTTCATGCATAATTAGGCCTCCCTCCTCCCATCCCTACGCAGGATGAATAGAAAGATATTGAGACCCTTTCGGGTTACATTGCTTCGGGCCAACCATGAATTATCGCTTTCTTCGGACTCCGTTGTGTAACTTGATTATTGTACTGTGGCTCCTTGGAGCGATCAGATAGCGTAGCTGTAGGCAGATCGTTAACGAAGGACGAACACGTGGCCTCACATACCCACCAAGCCGGAAACTTAATTAGAGAAGGACCTCGTTTGCTTTTGGAGAGTTATGCCACGTCTCTCTCTCTCATCAGCAGCAGGCGTGAGGTTGTTTTTCCAGCAGCTTCCCATTCCTCTGCCTTGTACGCATTCCGTTTCAGCTCCGACAGTGCCGAGAACAATTTATATCCCCAGTTTTATTTAATGTATCCCAGCCTGTGTCTTACAATAATAATTGTCTTCTACTGTTTCACCGATTACTCTTTTCAATAAATCACAAGACGGGGATGCACTATCTCGCATCTCCGGGTCAATTATTGCAGTGCGGTAGCGATGTAATAAATACAACAAATTGTGTCTGTTCTTTCGGACATGTCCGAAAACAACAAATGTTGTTTGTTAAGCTTATGGACTTGACTACGGGGTCATCAGTCCCTTACAAACTACTTATCAACTACCTTATACCAAGGACGGCACAAATATCAATGCCCGAGGGGGGATTCGAACCCCCGACCGTAGTGGCCGTGGAGACCGTGACTGGAGCGCCTCAGTCCCCTCGGCCGGCCGAAAACAACAGACACCATATAAATAATTGTATATCTGCCCCAACAGGCAACTGACAAAAAAATGTTCAAATGTTTGTTAAGCTTATGGGACTTAACTACGGGGTCATCAGTCCCTAAACTTACAAACTACTTATGAACTACTTACTAACTAGGACGGCACAAATATCCATGCCCGAGGGGGGATTCGAACCCCCGACCGTAGTGGCCGTGCTGACCGTGACTGGAGCGCTTCAGTCACCTCGGCCACCGCGGCCGGCGGCAACTGACAATTTCAGTGGGGACGCATTGATACGATCGATCCCTTGCGGGAATTCAGTATAGGCTGCGAGCAAGAGAAATCAAATGGACAGGGGCACTACAATCAAAGTGAGCTACAAGGTGAGAATTTGGGTTGCAAGGGAATCGTGCCTGGAGAGCCCAATTGGTTAAGGCGACCGCTGACCCAAAGCAGGAAATCCGGATTCGAATCCCGGTCCAGCACATTTATCTTTGCCATTGGATTTACTTCAATGCCCTGAAAAAGTCGAAATGTTTCAATATTTCGAATTCGTAAAATTACGACCAATAATATCAACAAGTGGTTTCTGTTCTTACGGATATATCCGATAACAACAGACACCATGTAAATAACATCATCAATTCTTATTCGCAATAGCGAATTTCTCATAGCTTCGCTGTATGGATGTCCTACGAAATGGTGATACGTGAAAATTTGTGCTGAGCCGGGACTCGAACCCGGGTTTCCCGTTTTACGCGAGGTTATCCGAACACAACACCTCGACCGACCCAAACTTCAGTCCCCCCCCCCCCCCCCATATATATATATATATACAGTGAAGCTGTGAGAAATTCGCTATTGCGAATGAATATTGATAAAATATATCATCACTGTAATACGTCACCGTAAATTAAACCCGTACATGGTTCGCTGTAGCTCACTACAACAGGAAATGAATGGGAAAGTAACAGAAATCTTGGGGACATATAATCAACAAGGAAATACACAAATCAAATCGATACCCTACTTTGGGTTGCTGTGGCTATTTGGAATGAAATGAAAGTTAGGAAAAAAAGACATATACTCAGAAAATCACTATTTATTGCAACGCCAGTGGATTTTTCTTTGTTTTTTTGCATAAACAGGCAGGTCAGACAATTTACTGACACTGTAGCTTCCGACGCGTAAATGCCCTATATACACAACACTGTCCCACGCCAAACATTCTAGGAGAATTTGCGCAATATATTCGGCAATTCGACAGCTTCTCCAAGTCTCCATTCTGTTGGTTATTTTTCAGCGTTATTTAATAATATCTGGCTAGGTTAGTAGGTGTTTTTACTGGTCTACAATTTTTGCAAAGGGTGTAACTCGCCCCCATTCATTTTGAGATGATTTAGATAAGATATGTGCATGGTGCAAACATTGGCAATTGGCCCTTAATAATAAGTGTGAAGTCATCCATATAAGCAATAAAAGAAATCTGCTAGATTTCAGTTACACGATAAATTAGACAAACCTACAGTCCGTCAATTCTACTAAATACCTAGGAGTAACAATTACGAACAACTTAAACAGGAAAGAACCCATAGAAAATACTGTAGGGGAGGAAAACCAAAGACTACGTTTCGTTGCCAGAACACTTAGAAGATGCAACAGTTCCTCTAAAGCAAATGGCTACACTACACTACACTTGGGCGTCCTGTTTTGGAGTATTGCTGCGCTTTGTGGGATCCACACCAGGTGAGACTAACAAACGATTTAGAGAAAGTACAGAGAAGGGCAGCTCGTTTTGTATTATAGCGATGTAGGAGAAAGAGGTCGCCGGCTGCGGTGGCCGAGGCGACTGCGGCGCTTCAGTCACGGTCTGCACGGCCACTACGGTCGGGGGTTCGCATCCCCCCTCCTGCATGGATATTTGTGCCGTCCTTAGTATTAGCTAGTTCATAGGTAGTTTGTAAGTTTAGGGACTGATGACCCCGTAGTTAAGTCCCATAGACTCGACAAACATTTGAACTGAATTGAAGAAATAGGTCACGGAAATGATGCACGAGTTGGGATGGAATCATTAAAAGAAAGGAGTTGTTCGTTGCGATATTCCTTTCAGCATATTTCCCGTCGGAATGCGAACATATTTCGTTACTACCCACCTACATAAGGAGACATGATCACCAAAATAAAATATGAGAAATCAGATCGAAAGCAGAATGATTTAGGTGTTCCTTTTTCAAATGTTCAAACGTTTGTAAATTTATCGGACCAAACTGCGTGGTCATCAGTCCGTAGATTACAAACTACTTAAACCTAGGTAAACTAACCTAAGGACAAACACACACACCCATGCCCCAAGGAGGACTCGAACCTCCACGGCGAGCAACCGCGCGCCCCGCAGCGAGACGCTTTAGACCGCTCGGCTACTCCACCGCGGCGTTCCTTTTTCCCGCGAGCTATTACAGAATGGAACTACAGAGAAATATAGTGAAAGTGGTTCGATGAGCTCTCTGCCATTCACTTCAGTGTGACTGGCAGAGTATCTATGTAGATGTAGGTGTTGAGATGTAATTGGTACAACGTTGCAGACTTCAGTGCGTCGTACTTCATGCAAATGCTGTAGCAAAGGTACAGTAACTCACAACGCTTACATCCTTAATTTTTATAAAAAATAGACACATAATTACTTGTAATCTACAACGCTTTTGCATCCTCCTTACCTTTGTGCGCCGTGTGACGTATGACCTGGCCTTTCCATGATATCAGCCTAGAGGTCACGCGGCATATATAATAAGTCATCTTTTTATTCAAAGCGAATGGCGATAGCAGTGGGATGTTTTAAATTAGTTATTACATCAGTTTACACACTGAATGTGGGCAAGACATTGAAAAAGGTCTTAGCGTTTACGAACCGTTGTATTTAATTTGCAATCTTCGTGCAGGCTTCTGTTCAAGTGTTCAGGGTTGTACTCTTCCGATTCCTGTACAATCTCGTACCAATTACAGGTGTCTAGTGGCAGTGCTATCGGTCATCACCTGCCTTGAGCAATTTTGGGTCAATGGTGTAAACGTTCATTGGGACTTACCGGCGTACTACATATACATAAATAATGCGTTACTTATCAGCTTGTAAGTGGGTAGGTTTGCAATGTAACTGTTGTGTTGATATCAATTTTCTGATTGATGACTGATTTATTTTAATCGAGTGGTTTGGCATATAGCGTATAAATGTTGTTGTAAGGTATCAGAGCAGAAAGTGAATACCAAGAGGCATTTTCTAGCATATTATGTAGGAAAGTTGTACTACCCCTGAGAATAGCAATGTAAGTGGTTTTAGAAGTGTTAGAGAGAGAGAGAGAGAGAGAGAGAGAGAGAGAGAGAGAGAAGGTAAATAAGCTACAGTCTCCTCTCGGGAGAACGGCAAGGGCGAGGCCAAATGTGAAACAATGTTGTTGCTTGCCATACTCAGCGAAGCAGAGACGTTTAACTTTCAACTGAATAATACTGCTGAAGAGTATGGACTTTGTCAGTCTAAAGGTTAATTGAGTAGAGAATAGGCAGAAGTAAAACGTGACTCGCTAGGTGGCCTGAACGAGAAGCAAAGCCGCACGTTAGATTGGCTGAAGCGTCGCAAGGCATCTGTAAGTAGGGAGAAAACAATACATCCACTCAAACATATGAAACCCCTGGATTGCAGAGGAGTTCTCAGTCAAGTTTTTTGCTTCATATTAGTATTATCTGCCATCAGCCACGGTAAGGTCCACACAAGTCTCTCTCTCTCTTCTTTTTTTCTTTTTTTAATTGATATTAAGTCACCTGTAGTGGCAGGCTGGCAGTACCTTCAGTGCTGCTCTTTAGCCGATCGGCTTTACAAAGTTGGACAATTTGGTACAAACCACTGAACTGCGATAAAATGCAGAGTGAAACACTTTGATAGGAGATTAAAAAATGGAGACTGATAGATATAACAAGGAATTGTAAAACACATAGTCAGAATTAAAATAGCCACGGTGGTTAAAATCACATATAGGGTGTTTCATTAAGCGTGTTTGCCTCTGTAACTTATAAAATAATAGGTGACGGGAAATTTTAATGCGGTAGGTCAACACAAGAAATGTTATACTTTCTGCGGAGCTATGAACATAGTTTATTGTATCATTTTCCAAAGAGTTACAGCACAAAGATATAATTTTTTCAATGGAACAATAGTTTTTTCTTTCGTGCATTTGATTCGTTGATACCAGCTACGTCCAAATCAATTTAAACTACATTCCTGTTAGTTTTGGAGCTACTACCCTTCAAAGTTTAGGGGGCGGAGGCTACGACAGCGTAGCTGACTAGCTGGTGGTAATGAGACAGTGGGCCGTGCCCCAGGGGATAGCCACTCGGCCAGTGAGCTACGCTATCGCAGCCTCCGCCCCCGGAACTTTGAAGGGTTGTAGCTCCCAAACCAACTGTGATAGGAATGTAGCTTAAATTGACTTGGACGCAGCTGGTTTAAACGAATCCAATACACGATAGGAAAAACTATTGTTCCATTTAAAAATTATGTCTTTGTGGTGTAACTCTTTGGAAAATGATACAATAAACTATGTTCATAGCTCCGCAGAAAGCGTAACATTTCTTATGTTGAACTACCACATTAAAATTTCCCGTCACCTATTATTTTATAAGTTACAGAGGCAAACACACTTAGTGAAACACCCTGTATATGTAGAAGTGTAAAATCCATGGTGGTTAAAAACAGAATGGCGGAACACACAGGACGACGACGAATGCACTGCTTAAAAACACACGGCCACACGAATATTCTACCTATGGGGCGGACGCTTACGTTCTAAAAGAAACTTGCAACACTAAACACAAACACTGGCAAAACAATAACGGTGCTCTGTTAAAATTGGTGGGCACATGTACCCCGTAGGGGTTGAGGAAGGGAGGGGAGGCGCGTAGGGAAGGGTCGGGAGGTGAAGGGGTGCGAGGGATGGGGGAGGAAGGAGCAAGGAGTCCAAGGGGTGGGGAAGGAGGGGAAGCCAAGTGTGGGAGTGGGACGGAAGGGGGAAGGAGAGGGGCGTACAAATAGGGGGAAGGACTAAGGTTGAAAGAATGGGTAGGTGTTGGGACGGAGGGCGTCATCCGGGAGGGGTAGGTGACAGAAGGTACCGTTGGAGAGGAAGCGGTGAGTGTGGAGGTGAAGGGAGGGAGGGATAACAAGGTAACGGCGTGGCAGTGGCCCAGGATGCAACAATAGGTGGGAGACAAGCGGGTGGTTGGAACTCAGTTTTCGGGTGACGAATTGGAGGCAGAGGTGTTCTAGGAATTTGAGCAGGTGTGGGAAAGGAAAAGGTCGTACAGGATCCGCGACGAGTGTGTCTCTGCACATGATCTTTCTATTATGCTTCTAGTATTAGTTACTTCGGGTAGTGTTCACCTGAGGGCTCTTTGGCTACTGGTATTGATGTTTTACAAGCCAGTCTCCATGTGTGGTAGTTGTGCGCGTGTTACAACAAATAGCTTCTCTTAGATCTGTTGAGTCCCACGAGTGTCCTGCAACTGGTACCAATTATATAGGTGTCTAATCGCAGTGCTATCGGTCACCACCTGCTACAGTGCACAAGCTCCTAACCGCTCGTGAAGTAAAAACTGACCCGTAACCTCTATTTCTCTTTTCCTATGCCAGGACACTCCTTACATGAGATATCACAGTATAGGATCAGTATTGTTAACAGAGGTACAGATTGTACTATCCCTGCTACCCATAACATTTAAGCTCGAAGAATTCTGTGCTCGCGTGTGTCATAATACGACAAAGATGGCACATTGAATACATAGGGTAGCGGAATACACAATATCTCTGAAGTATCTCAATGCAAAATTCTAATTTCAATTGGTCTCGCTGTCTTTGAATATGATTCCCACAAACGAAGAGGTCCAGATTTTAAGCAGACAAATGAAATTCAGTAATAACCACAAATTATGACTTTATTCATTTTTTAACTCACAAAACAAAAGACACTAAAATTCCGCCGTCTTGGCTCTTACACTGTCAAGTACATAGTCTCTGCGACCTCAAGTTCTTTGGTCACTATGTTTGCAAACAATACAGGCTCCTAGCACCTAGTCCAGACGTCAACTGACCAAGAGGCTAAGTGCAATCTGGTTTTATGGAAACACAAAAATCGTAAATTTTATCTTTGGTTTAGGTACTAAAAATATATACAAATATTTAATTTTTACATGAAACTAACAGATATGACCATTTAAACAGAATAACAATGATAGTTATAAACAAACAGAGAAGTGAAAATGACAACTTAAAAGATGTGTTTCAATAATTCATAACAATATCTCTTTTGGATTCTGTGGTGCTTTCTGAAAAATAACGTAAAGCTTAAATACTCTAAAATATGATCAATTTGTTTCAAATGAGTCGTGAAATCGGTATTAATCCATTTCAAGTGACTTAGTGAACTAATAGGCTTCAAAATCTTTTACATAACAGAACAGATCACAAAGTCTGCAAGATGACCAGTTTACATGGATATATTACCTTTTACAAGCTATTAACGGAGGATTTCCATATCTATAAAGTGTTAAAATATCGTAATTGATGCACTAACATATATATGTGAATATGTTGTCTTAATACTTCGTGGTAAAAGCAAGAGCAAAACAAAGATAATGGAGTGCACTCTTACAAAATCAAGCGATGCTGAAGGAATTAGATTAGTTAACGAAAATATGAAGGTGGTAGATGAGTTTTGTTACTTGGGTAGTAAAATAACATATGACGGTCGCAGTACAGAGGATATAAAATGCAGAATGGCAATGGGTAAAAAAGCGTTTTTGAAAAAGAGAAATTTGCTAACATCGAATATTAATTTAAGTGTAAGGAAGTCTTTTCTGAAAGAATTTGTGTGGAGTGTTGACTTTTACGGGAGTGAAACATGGACGATAAACAGTGCGGACAGGAGGAGAATAGAGGATTTCGAAATGTGGTGCTACAGAAGAATGCTGAAGATTAGGTGGGTAGATCGCGTAACTAATGAAGAGGCACTGAACAGAATTGGTGAGAAAGGGAATTTTTGTCATACCTTGACTAAAAGAAGAGTTCGCTTGTTATGACACATTCTTAGACATCGAGGAATCGTAAATTTAGCATTGGAGGAAAGTGTGTGGAGTAAAAATCGCAGAGGGAGACCAAGAGATGCATATAGTAAGCAGATTCAAATGTAGGTTGCCCTCTAGGAGGGTGGAGAGCTGCATCAAACCCGTCTCCGGACTGAAGACCATAAAAACAACAACAACAATATTTCGTGACAATCCCCAAAACCATGAAGGTTATCTAATTGTATTACAGTCAAAACGTGTTTAGAAGCTAAAATTAAGTATTTGGTGTTTCAAGTTACTGGTATCGAACGTTTCAACTGAGTTTGATGGTGTCGTGTTCTTATTATTTGGTAGTGGATTACTTGTTATGTTATAAGATGACCATTGAAAGTGTTGGGATGTCTGTCCAAATGTACTGTTTACATGCTGTGCGCGCGAATTCTTCAGTTTTTCAAGTTGATTGTGATCTTGTCATTAGTCGTTTTTGTGACGGTAGGGCAATTTGAGTGCTAGTACTTGTCTAAATTGAGACGTTTCGCTATCGACGATGACAACTGCCGCGTTCTTTTGTCGGGAGCCGCTGTCTCATCCCGGCAGTTTGTACCGCCATTTTTTCCTAGTCCCCCGTATCTGCGACATCTCGATGGCCGCGATACAAATGTGCAGAAGCGGTCGCGACCCGCCGAGCCACCGCGAACGCAGACGCTGGCTTGTTTTTCCGCTGTCCGCTGGTCCATTAAGGACAGCAGATGGATGTGACCTGTTGCGTCACGCATTACGCCAACTTTGCGACCAGCCTTCTCGGAACGCAAACCGCTTATAGCACACGCGTCGTGTCGGCTTTAGGCTCTGTTGTTGTTCATTAACCTGATGTACGAGGCGCGTCCAGAAAGTAACTTCCGTTTGGTAATAAAATGAAATAGGGTATTTTCCTGTGTTAAAAATATGGTTCGAATTGTTGTTATTCTGAATGATTATAACATTCAGACAGCATTTTCGCTCATAATTCTTGTAAAACATCTGTTATTTTAACGTAATTAAAGTTTAAAAATCAACAAATTTCACGATTAGATCACGTGATCGAAAACGATCCGTTATTGGCTGAAGTACTGGTGACGTCATAGAACACCAACAGCGCGGCAACTAGATGTCGGAGCTGTATTATTGTACGCGTTTCCTCCATTTCGCAGCTTTAAGTTCAGTTTTTTCGTGATCTAAACGCGCTTACAGTTTTTATGCCACAATGGAAGACGGTTATGTGAAGGCTGACAGCGGAAACCTCCCTAAAGTTGATGCAATTATGGTGTCATCATTCTTTAAAAACAATCCAAATTTTTACGTGCCAGAAATAAGAAACGTGCAAACTGCATTGTAAGTAACGCGTACCTACATTTTAAAGCTAATTATTTCGAGAGATACTTTATGCCATTGGAAAAAATTACCCTATTTGTTGATGTCAGCAGACTTAATCTGAAGTCACCGTATTATGCAATAAAGGGTCAAATTTTATCTTCTATCCACGCGGACTTGAGTGATTATGTTCGCAACATCAACAACAAGATAGAAAATCTTTGTCCAGATGTTCAGACCACATATAATGACTAGATTAGTGTATCGTACAGACCATGAAGTAAAGAAATAATGCTGCTCCTGCTCTATGATTCTTGTATGTACCCTTGTCCGGTCAGTAAGAGTAATTGCCTTCGTAAATCAAAGGTTTCACGACAAACTATTTGCGCTGTCACGCTATTGGCTAATGGCGACGTCTCATGATTCTCGCTATTCAGCATCAGTTGCCAACATAGTTACAAGAAGCAGCGGGGGTAGTTAGTAAAATTTAACCCATTAAAGCACGCAGTTAAGGGAGTAATTTCATTTAACTACTTCAATACTGGTGCAAAGTGAAACAACAAAACCTTTAAAATACAGCAATAATACCTTGTGTATAGTTATACAATATATCTACATTCTAGAGCAGGGACAGCGGGTTGCGTCGGCGGTGTTTTCATATCGCTCGTAGGTTGGCAACGCAAATTTCGCGTAGCCAAAGGCATGTCACTTTCACGTAAAAATTGCGAGCGAGACACTGTGTAATAAATTTATAGCGTCGAAATTACAGCGTTTTTCTGGTTTGTTGTTTTTGTGTGTGAATGTTTGCGATTGTGTGTAAACTTTCTGCCATGCAAATCAGTATTTTCCTTACATATTCAAGATTTGGTTTGATATGAATGTGTCACTTCTTTTGACACTACAAACCAATCCATTTACGTTTACTCGTCCACATACGAAGGCCATGCTTTAATTTAAAAAACGCTAATCAGTTGAAACGTTATTTACTTGCAATGAAAATTGTTTGGTAGAGTCCTGTGCAGAAGTAACGGCTTACGTTATTTTATCTAAGATCTATTGGTGATAAAATTGCACTTACTGGAGATAAATAATCAATGCCATACTTTTATAGTTGCCTGCAACAATATTCATGTTGTTCTTTCACCAAATATATTAGGAAACGGCTTTAATTACACATAAATCGTAGGCGTGTAACATTATGAAGTTTTACTTCGCAAATGTAAACATCAGATCATTAACCTACACATAATACTACTTTACACCTTTGCAGAAAAAGAGAATGATACTGAACAGTTTACCAATGGAATAATATTGTTTACTTAGATCAAAATGATCCTCATAGAAATACACATATGAATTAGCCGCTATTTCATTTGGATCTCTTCGCGCCAGTATCAACCACTTTTTACGTATCTTCTCATTTTTTGGTGCTTGCAATAAAAATTTTTCTGGAGTCTTGACAGATGTATTGGTACAGTGCGGAACTAAGCAATATTTGTAGGTCATTATACAAACGTTAACGCCCAAACACGAGGCCTCGGCTAAACAATATACAGGTATTTGTTTATCTTACGAGAGCAGCAGCAGCAGCGTGTTGTAGGAGTCACAGGCACCACGTGACTCAAATGTAGCGTTTTAGCGGGCTTTCAAATTATTTGAATTTCATTTCTTTAAAAAAAAAATAAAAAAAAAAATAAAAAAAAGTACTGAAATCCACGAGGTAAAATAGCATGTTCGGGCCATAATATGACATAATTAACAATTTAAAACGATTTCCAGAAAACAGTGAAATACCCTATTGTACACAGACACAGAAGAAATTTTTATTGCACAAAATTCTACAACTCTTAAACTACTTTTCCAACATAACTGCCGAAATTTTGTAGGCACTTGTCATAGCGTGCCACAAGTTTTTGCATGCATCCTTTGCAGAAGGTTGCCGCCTGTGTATTCAACCATGTGGTAACAGCTCTTTATCATCGTTGAAGTTTTGACCACCAAGGACAGATTTTAGGTGTAAGAAGAGATGAAAGTCGCTAGGAGAGAGGTCCGAGCTGTATGGAGGGTGATCAAACAGGTCCCATTGAAATTTCCGTAAGAATTGTTTGCTAACATTCGGTGTGTGAGGTCAGGCATCATCGTAAAAAAAATCTTTTGACAGTAAACCGCTTCTTACACCTAAAATCTGTCCTTGGTGGACAACACTTCAACGATGATGACGAGCTGAAAGAACATGTTACCACATGGTTGAATTCACAGGCTGCAACATTCTATGAAAAAGGCACACAAAACCTTGTGCCATGCTATGACAATTGCCTACAAAATTTCGGAAGCTATGTAGAAAAGTAGTTTAACCTTTGTAGATTTTTGTACAAACAATATTTTCTGTATCTGTACGCGTTCGTTTTATATAACCAAACGGAACTTACTTTCTGGACGCGCCTCGTATTACAATAGCCAATTGTATAGTGTATAGGTTGTGTAGCTTATTGATACATCTATCTAATAACTTCATAAATGGATTCTTCCGTCACTTCTTGGTAGAACGCTGCCATATTCAAGGTTGAAAACAAACAAACAGTTTCTGTTCTACTATTTTTTTATTTACTAACTTGTTTTCGGCTTATTAGGCCATCATCAGGTAAACTGTTGATAGGCGTCGACAAAGACGCTGTTGCTTGGGTTCTCAAAGATGGTAAACAAAGATACAACACACAGAATACTTGATCTTTGCATATGACATATGTTGGAATAGATAATATTCCGTCTGAACTGCTGATATCGTTAGGAGAGCCAGTTGTGATGCAATTGTTCCACCTGGTATGCAAAACGTATGACACAAGGGAAATACCCTCCGACTTCAAGAAGAATATGGTAATTTCAATTCCAAAGATAGCAGGTGCAGACGAATGTGAAAATTATAGAACTATCAGTTTAATAAGTCATAGTTCCAAAATACTAACACGAATTATTTACATTCGAATGGAAAACTTGCGGAATCTGACCTCAGAGAAGATCAGTTTGGATTTAGGAGAAATGTAGAACACGGAAGGCAATATTCAAATTTCGACTTATCTTAGAAGATAGGCTAAGGAAAGGCAAGCCTACGTTTTTAGCATTTGTAGATTTGGAGAAAGCTTTTGACAATGTCGACTGGAAAAACTCTTTCAAATTCTGAAGGTAACAGGGGTAAAATATAGGCAGCGAAGAATTACATTCAACTTATACATGAACTAGACATCGGAGGGCATGAAAGGGACGCAGAGGTTGGGAAGTGAGTTATAGCCTTTCCCCAATGCTGTTCAATCTGTACACTGAGCAAGCAGGGAAGGAAAGCAAGGGGAAATTTGGTCAGGGAATTAAAGTTCAGGGGGAAGTAATAAAATCTTTGTCTTTTGCCGATGACATCGGATAATGGAGTGTAGCGTCAGAAAGTCAGGCGATGCTGAAGGAATTAGATTAGGTAATGAGACAATAAAAGTAGTAGATGAGTTTTGTTACTTGGGTAGCAAGATAACTTCTGATGGCCGAAGTAAAGAAGATATAAAATGTAGAATCGCTTTGGGAAGAAAAGCGTTTATGAAGAAGCGAAATCAGTTGACATCCAGTATTAATTTAAATGTTAGGAAGTCCTTTCTGAAAGCATTTTTCTGGAGTGCACAATTGTATGGCAGTGAAACGTGGACGATAAGTTCAGACAAAAAGATAATAGAAGCTTTTGAAATTTGTTGCTACAGACGAATGATGAAAATTAGATGGTAGTTCACGTAACTAATGATGGGGTGCTTAACCGAATTGGAGAGAAAAGGAGTTTTTGGCAGATCCTTTCTAAGAGAAGGAATAGATTGGTGGGACACATTCTGAGACATCAAAGAATCGCCAACTTAGCATTAGAGGTAAGTGTGTGGGGTAAAAATCGTAGAGGGGGACCGAGGGACGAATACAATAAGCAGATTCAAAAGGATGTAGGTTGCCGAACTTATTCTGAGATGAAGAGACTTGCACAGGACAGGGTAGCGTGGAGAGCTGCATCAAACCAGTCTGTGGACTGAAGACCACAACAACAAAATAGATTGCAGCGAATAACAAGTCGATGTGAATAAAAAATTGTGAAAGTTACGAACGATACTTTTATTCAAAATGCGCGTGGGGTTTGACACGCGGTAACTGTAGCAATAAAGAATTATCAGCTAGGTTTAAGATTAATAAACCAGTAGTCATACGACAGATACAATGATAAATATAAGTTGTGCACGTGGTGTAAGAGACACAATTCTTGCATCATCACAGCGGCGGTTACGTCATGCCAGGGCCTTGTAAATCGCAAGCTTTTAGGCTTAAGTAGCTATTTTTTCCACTCGGGGACTTCATGTGTGCTGGTTTGGTATGGCTGATAAACGAGTTTTGAATATAGTGGCAACAATCCAGAAATTCAGTAAAACGTTCAACTACCTCGTTTCCGGAATTAGTTTGGGATTTACTTTTAAGAGAACCTGTGGATATTTACAAAAAGTGTTCGTTCGTTTGTAAAGTGAAAGTGTGTTCATGGCTGTACAGAGAATTCGACCTGTGTAGTGACTGTTACTGAAGTAAGAGCATCATACACAATAATTTTATTTAGTTTATGTTTTTACGTTCTGTAGAAAAGTGAATTGGACTATGTGTTCTGCTACACACTGGAGTCAGTTGTAATGACCCGACTTATACAATGGTGTTAACATAACAGAATTAAATTTTAGCTAACAATTTCTTGGGTTAATACTACATTACTACTGATGACGTTGGATTGCAACTGTGCTTGTTCTGTACGAATGTAGAGGAAATTGGCCACAGTCTGTAAATAGAAATTTCCCACTCTCGACAGCTTTTAAACTGGTCCCTTGCTCTCCTGTGGCACTGGGACATCTCGGACTAATTTTTTGGCACCTCTGAGATCCCAGACGCCACTGCGATTTCCGATTCACACGTCCCATCCGGTTGTTATTTGGGGTACCTGTTAATTAGCAAAGAGTGGCGTGGTCACGAAACTACGGGTGGAAGGCGAAAGTCTCTCATCCGGAGTAACAGGTTTGGGGTGTTGATCACTGCTTATGGTATCTCTAAGACAAGCTGCCTTGCCTATTAGGGCGTTGGCTGATCTTGAGAGGTCAGTGCAAGCGCAGAGGGTGGTTGGAGTGGGTGATCTAGCCGCTTAGGGAAATAGCGGGTAGGTCAGGAAAAAGGCCAACACCTATTTGCTTGCCGGAGAGGTCTCATGAGGAGCTATCGCTTGCCCCCCACCTCACCCCATACCAATACAGGTCAAGCGTATTTCACGCAGGAAGCAACTACCAGTACGTTTGACGTGCACATTTTTTTCTGGGGGGCGGGGGCAGAAATATACCTTCACAGACGCGATAAGATGCATTCTGAGAGCACAGAGCGTGGAATTCCAATACTAGCAAATTGATAATATATCGTTAGTTAATTCCTGTGGGAATATCTCGAAAATAACTATGATGGGGACGTTTGTCTGTCTATGCAATTGCAAATAAGAGTCGAGTTTTTTGTTACCAGACGAGTTTCGTTTCATTGATACTAAAACATCTTCAGTTGGCTGTAATTATAGATATTTCAAATTTCTTTTGGTATGTGGATCGAAAACAGTTCGTTAGCGGGACATGTAAAGTACTGTTTGGTCACTTACGGAATTTTTTGGTCTTGGTTTTCACCTTACATCATACAGTGACGATTTGATTCCTGCAGTACCGTAGCTGCGTTGTGGATTGGTCTTTGCACGATACGTAGTACCTGGAACGTCGCACGGTTCTTAAATGCCCCTCTTTGCTGGAAAAACATGAGTAGAAGGTATATGTCGCATTGGAAAACGTTGCGGCCTTCGGGTCTGAGCTTCATTGCAGTGCTTCTCCCCTGAGATGAGTGTCACATCTGCGCAGTCTTTGCTGGAGTACGTTGCAGTCGACACCTCTGTGACTTGAGGCAGACGGCCACGCGGCCTCATCAGAGGGCAGGCAGGAGCTAAGCGCATGTGGGCGATGGTGCAGCTCAGTGGAGGCTCCAGCACTTCCCCTGTGGACAGCAACCCTTCTTGCACTGATGTATGCGGAAAACATAAAAGCACGAACGACGGCGTCTGTGGGCCCCTGGTATGATTCGAAAGGGGTTTTGCCACTGAATCGAAACACAGCGGCCGAACGCATTGACGCGCTATGCTATGATGCGCGAGGCCGTTCCCCTTCGGGTGTTCGAATCCCCCCTCGGGAATGGATGTTTCTGCTGTCTTTAGTATAAGTTAGTTTATAAGCAGTTTGTAAATCTAGGTACTGATGATCCCGCAGTTGAGCCCCTTAAGCTTAACAAACATTACAACACATTTGCCACTGACGCGCACAAAACACTAATCATGTGTGTTCACAGCCGATAAGAGTGGATACACTAAGTGATGTTTTCATTTCTAAAGTGAGTGTTAGACGCCGGCCGCAGTGGCCGAGCGGTCTGCGGCGCGCCAGTCACAGTCTGCACGGCCGCTACGGTCGGAGGTACGAATCCTCCCTCGGGCTTGGATGTTTGTCTTGTCTTTAGTATAAAATAGTTCATAAGTAGTGTGTAAGTTTAGGGTCTGATGACCCCGCAGTTAAGTCCCTTAAGCTTAATAAACATTTGAACATTTTTGGACAGTGTTAGACGACGAAGCGCCGCGAAAAGGTACGGGTCTAGCACAACCATCTAGAGTTGAGTGGGTGGAACTAATTAAAAAAAAAAAAAAAAAGTTGAAATGTTTGTAAATCTATGGGACTTAACTACTCAGCTCATCAGTTCCTAGCCTTACATACAAACTTATGCTAAGTACAAAAAATATATCCATGCCCAAGACAGAGGACTCGAACCTCCGTCGGCGAGCAACGGCGGGCTACGCAGAAAGGCGCCTTAGAACGCTTGGCATGCACAGAACTACTAGGACGACCGTTTTGACAGCAGTGGAAATCAGAATTTCGTTTTAACGAAATAACATCATTTGTTGATGTCGCTAACATTAAAAAAAGTGTGAGTTCCGGTACTTTGTAAATACAATTGGTCAAATTTCGACCAATTGTTAAATCACTTCAATTATATGAACCTGGTTTTAAAAAGTTTTCAGTATGTTTTGATCTTAGCAGGTCCAGGCCTTTAAACATGTGTAAAAAGTCATAGAAGCTCCTGATGATGGGCTTTCAGGGCTCAAAATTAATAGTGGGTAATAAAACGCAATTTTGTGACTGAATGTGAGTTCATTTTATTTTCCTGAAGTAAAAAAGTCATGGAAGTATCACTGACAATAAAGGACAAAATTAAGTACCAGTTATCTTGATCAGAAGAAATAACTTTCTGACCAAAACCAAAATAAAAAATTTTGTTTTATTACCGAGGTGGATATTAACATCTCCATAAATGAGTAGCATTCTATCTCCTTTCCACAGTCATGCAAACATAAAACCAGTACGGCCTACAGTATATAATGTGGACGGTATCGCTTTGTCGTCAGTCTTCAGATTCGCTGCGAAGATGGTTGGACGGTTTGCAGTCGAAATATCAGCAGAAGAACGCGGAAAAATTACGTTACTACGCGTATCTCCATTGTGTGCTTGAACAGAAGAGTTGTTTTTTTTATACTGTAACTTTTATTATGTCATATATATGTGACTCTCAAACTGTAATGTTCTTTCCCAGGTCTTTAGAAGAGGAAGCTGATATCCGAATGAAAACATAGCATGCAATTTAAAAAAAAAAAAAGATGTACTGATGTTTATTCTTCCTAACGAGCAGGATAGAAGGCGGATGTCCTGGGCAAAGAGAGAAATGTCCGCGAAAATAGAGAGTGTCAGCAATTATTATTATTATTATTCCTAGCTGAAAACCCGGCGTTGTCCGGGTATCTATTTATTTATTCTTGGCATTTTTTGCTATATATTCATTTGTATATGAGCTGTATGTCGGTAAAATCTCTTGGAAATACAATTAGTAGTAAAGAAGTAATAGCCGCGGTGGAGTAGCCGAGCGGTCTAAAGCGTCTCGCTGCGGAGCGCGCGGTTGCTCGCCGTGGAGGTTCGAGTCCTCCGTGGGGCATGGGTGTGTGTGTTTGTCCTTAGGGTAGTTTACCTAGGTTTAAGTAGTTTGTAAGCTACGGACTGATGACCACGCAGTTTGGTCCGATAGATTTACAAACATTTGAACATTTTTTGAAAGAAGTAATAGATTAAAACTTGGTGCGTGATGTGGCAGTTTTCCATGAACGTTACTGTTTATGTGCTCATATCTCATGAATTATTGAACGACATGTATGTATACTGTCTGAATAATTTCCTGCGGCTTCAATTTGTAGTGTACGAATTATAAAGTGTAACGTAGTACCGAATGCCGTAGTTTTACTCTATAAAAGGCAGAAAACTTTTTCCTTTCATCATTTTGCTATGGTTGTCAGCGAGAAAAAGTTTAAAAAAGGTTTGAAATTATGTTTAAAATTTGTTGCAAGTCGCTAAGTACTTTCATTCTCATAAAGCATATTTATAAAGTCTCGCCGCAATATGTGGCAGTTTTTTGCGTTTCCTATTGTTTATGACGTCATATCTTTTGAACCATGTGTCATATGTGATTCTTAACCCTGCAGCAATTGTTACCTGACGGTGAGGAATGTGTGTACCAAATTTGGTTGAAATCGGTTCTGAGTTTTAGGAGAAAATAAGCAGCATTGTCACTAAATGCAGCAGTTTTTCGCGCATGTCATAGTTTATGACGTCATTTCTCGTGAACTGTGTATCGTACGTGATCCTTACGCTTACGGCGACCGTCCTCGTGGATTGAAGCTCACGTGTGCAAAATTTCATAAAGGTTGGAACAAAACTGCAGATTTGTATTCAACACGTACACACAACCATACAGACACTATGCTTTATATATAAAGATTTCAGTCTGTCCGCCGCTCTTCGATCAAGCAGTTCACTACTCTTTGGTATCTTGATGTTATCCTTTGGAAACTGCTGATTTTATGGTACAAGTCGGCTGTTTCGAAATGTGACAGCGGATCTGTGCAGTAACCTATCTCCAGTTCTTTGACTAAATATTCAACTACCGCTACTTGGAGTATACTTTTGCAGTTGCCTTTTACATCGAATTGTGAAGTAAAAATGTCGAAACGAAAAGTGCACTTCCGAGACACATATATGGATGAGTTTCCAAGCATTAAACGGGGAAGATATGAACATGAGGCTTTTTGTAAAGAGTGTGGGTAGGTACCATGCATAGTAAGAGTGCGCAATGTAAATGTGACGTTTCTCGACATGTTAAGAGTGGCAATGCTCAGATAGGAAACATTTGCCGTACTTCAAGTTAGAAAGCTAATCCCACAATTGAAATTCTAAATGTCCAAAATTTTAATGTCACTCGGTTTGAGGACTCACGACTCCCAAAAATCGTTTTTGGGGCAGTAGATATCAGTTTTACTTTGTTATAGAAGTTTCTTTTGAAGATGGTCAGAGATTGAAAGAACTATCAAAAGTGCATGTATTGAAGCATAATTTGTAAGTATTACATGTCGAGAAATAGCCTATTAGACACAGCACCTTTACCAAATACCTAGTGTAATATGTTAGTGCCTAATTCACGTGCTTGTAGTTAAATGGCAACTGATCTTGGCCGGCCGCGGTGGCCGAGGGGACTGAGGCGCTCCAGTCACGGTCTGCACGGCCACTACGGTCGGGGGTTCGAATCCCTCCTCGGGCATGGATATTTGTGCCGTCCTTAGTAATAGCTAGTTTTTAAGTAGTTTGTAAGTTTAGGTACTGATGACCCCGTAGTTAAGTCCCATAAGCTAGACAAACATTTGAATTTTGAACTGATCTTGAATTATTTAATTGCATTTGCTATATTTCAATCGCCACTGGAGGAAACGAGCTCTGAACGACCATTTAATGAGCGAGAAACTCACACGAGCTGTGAATTATGCTTCCAGTTCCCAACAGTTAACCAGTTTCCAGTTCTTTTTTCTTTTTTAGTCGTGATGACGGAATTGAAAAACGTTGCTGCAGCAGAAGCCTCATTCGCATTTCATGCTGTGAAACACCACCATTTCTATAACTCTTCGTTATGCAGATGAAAAATCATCAGCGATATTTTTAGCGATTCGAAAGTAGCTGTTCATTTTTGGAGTGGAAATTCTATAACCGAGGCAGATGTCAACAACGTTATATGACCTTTCATGACAGATACTGTTAGAAATAGTCTCTTGAAATATATTGGGATCAGTACAGATGCCAGCAATCACAATCACGTAAAAATGTATCCTGTTCTGGTCAACTACTTAGATATTAATGAATGTGTTAAAAGCAATTTATTATATATAACTGAATGTGACAATGAAATCTCCAGTAAAGTGACTGAGTGTCTATATAAAGTGTGTATACCAGATGTAAACGAATGTAAAAGAGGGCTTCCGCGGCCGTTGTCATTGTTGATAAAACTCTTTTGGCTATTGGACCGCATCGTGAATGTATCAGATTTTTCACCGACGTTTCGGCCACTATTGCAAGCGGCCATCTTCTAGGTGTTATGTTTACTGCTGGATGAGGGAAAGCTGGTGTCTTTGATATTGAATGTTGCTAGTTAGTTGCCAGTTTCAGCTCTTTTTCATTGGCGTTTGCTTTATTTCTTCCTATTGGCGGAAAAAGAAGCCCTTAATTGGTGTTTGCATTCATGTTTTCCATTGGTTGAAACTGGCGAATGAGGAGCCCTGGTAGCAATGACGTGGCACTCATGCCTAGCGCCGGCTAGAGCGTGCTGTTTGCCCTGTGTGTACGCGCGGCCGCTGTTGTCTCCGGGCTATGCGGGCCCCTATGGACTGCACTGCGCGCGGTGTCGTCGCGAAGCGCTGCTACTGCTGGCAACCAAGACGCGGGAAGTCTACACCCGCCTTCTCTGTTCACATTTCCGGGTCGCCTAGTTATTTCTATTGCTTCCCTGATTTTCCTCTTCAAAGTGTAGGGTTGTTTTGCCAGTACAGTGATAGTACAAGGATAGCCGAGCACGAGAGGTACATTCGGCTGGGACAGCATACGAAGTCGGCAGTAGCTGAACACCAGGAAGAGTGCAGCAAACAGATAGGTTTTCAGGAAGTCACTGTACTGGCAAAACAACCCCTCAAATTGAAGAGGAAAATCAGGGAAGCAATAGAAATAGCTAAGCTACCCGGAAATATGAGCAGAGAAGACGGGTATAGACTTCCGGCGTCTTGGCTGCCAGCAGTAGCAGCGCTTCGCGACGACACCGCGCGCAGTGCAGTCCATAGGGGCCCGCATAGCCCGGAGACAACAGCGGCCGCGCGTACACACAGGGCAAACAGCACGCTCTAGCCGGCGCTAGGCATCAGTGCCACGTCATTGCTACCAGCGCTCCTCATTCGCCAGTTTCAACCAATGGAAGACATTTATGTAAACACCAATCAAGGTCTTCATTTTCCACCAAGAGGAAGAAATAAAGCAAACGCCAATGAAAGAGAGCTGAAACCACCAATCATAACTGGCAACATTCAATATTTAAGACACCAGCTTTCCCTCATCAAATAAAAAAATGTTCAAATGTTTGTTAAGCTTATGGGACTTAACTACGGGGTCATCAGTCCCTAAACTTACAAACTACTTATCAACAACCTTATACTAAGGACGGCACAAATATCCATGCCCGAGGGGGGATTCGAACCCCCGACCGTAGTGGCCGTGCAGACCGTGACTGGAGCGCCTCAGTCCCCTCGGCCACCGCGGCCGGCTTTCCCTCATCCAGCAGTAAACTAACACCCAGAAGATGGCCGCTTGCAATAGTGGCCGAAACGTCGGTGAAATATTTGATATATTGACGCTGGTTATATCAGGTTCTTCACTATGACTTGACAGAAATGTCGTTGGTTTTGGTTCCTGGATTATGGCAAGCCGGCCGCGGTGGCCGAGGGGACTAAGGCGCTCCAGTCACGGTCTGCACGGCCACTACGGTCGGGGGTTCGAATCCCCCCTCGGGCATGGATATGTGTGCCGTCCTAGTTCGTAAGTAATTCATAAGTAGTTTGTAAGTTTAGGGACTGATGACCCCGTAGTTAAGTCCCATAGACTATACAAACATTTGAACATTTTTGATTATGGCAACCCTAGCATGGGTGTGTGTTGCCGTTAGCATAAGTTAGTTTAAGTAGATTGTAAGCCTAAGGATTGATAACGGCAGCAGTTAAGACCCTTAGATTTACAGACATTTAAACATTTTCAATACTGTGATCTAGTTATCTACCAAACAAATCTGGCTGTGCTATTTGGGGTCGTTCATTTCCCAGTGCTGGTCTCAAGTCGCTGGTGGCGACGGCCTGGTGTCAGGAGTCGTGGAGCACGACGTCGTTGCAGCGCTACGCCCCAGTGGCTCGCGTGGGCGGGGTGCTGCCGCGTAAACGCCTCGTATACAGACAGCGTGCTGATCGAAAACTGGCGCATACGCTCCAATTCTGCAGTTACGAAAGACCCACATGGGCTACAGAGGGACTTTCTGGTGCCCAGTAAAGCCTGCATCACTGCCAGTGTTCTCAGAGCAGACCTAATGTTTCACAGTCGTTCCCCCTCCTTTGCCAGCCCTCAACCATCCTTTGTTATCGTGGCATTATTGTACACAAGAAGTAACGTGCGGTTGTGGATCCCCAAGTCTTTTATAACATTAATATCTAGGTTATTTTATGCAAAATAATGTAGTGACAAACCTAAAAATTACGAAATTGTATCAATTAATGCTTATTTGAAGACATAATGCGTTTTATTACAACAGAAAATAGGTATCAATTTAAATATAAATTCAGTAACTCTGAGACGGTTTTTGTCTCGAATATGTCCAAGACATTACAGATAAAGGAGAAGCAATGAATTAAAATTTGTGATGCGGCCGGGAATCGAACCCGGACCTCCATACTTACTAGGAAGACGTCTTACTTTTTTAAAATATTGTTAATAATGTCTTACAATTTGAAATACAGTTGAATTTCTACGCATTTGAATTAGCTTACCGTTAGACCACCACACCACTAACGATTAAAGTGCCTCGGAATAGTCTAAGTACGGCTTCCCTCAACGTCACAAACTTTAATTCAGTTCTATGTTCCACCATGTCCATTGCCGAGGTGCTATTCCGCTGCATGGAGAGCCTTGGTAGTAGTGGCAATTATCTTTGGAACAAAGAAGCTGAATTAAATTTTGTGACGTGGAGGGAGGCCGTACTTAGGCTATTCTGAGGCGCCTTAATCGTTAGTGATGTGGTAGTCTAACGGTAAGACGTCTGCCTAGTAAGCATGTCGTTTTCCGATGACTGATTACAACTACCACTGAGGCACTGATCACAAACTGCAAGCAAATGTTTCATGCACATATATTTTCCAAACTGGTGGCGAGTAAACCGAGTTTTTTCATCGTTATTTCTAGTTTTGCTAATGCAGCTACTTCTCACAATTGGCAGTTCCTCTTGTGCTGATCTCTCAGTGTCAGCATATCAGCATATGCTGATCAACTCATTTCTTGCTGCCCTTTGGCAACATTCTCTTGGTAAGCGATCCGTTATTGCTCTCTTCTTTAGCTGGTCTGCCATTCGGCTTGGTCTTGCGTCAAGCCGAATGCAGTTTGTCAAAGAATATCCTTGCCATTTTCTTCTAAAAATTGGAAGACTGTTGATTCCAGCTAGATCATTAAAGCATAACTTACACGGCTTTTTCTGGTAAAGGGAGTTTAACGTGAGAGTCTAAGAACTCCCCAGCCACTAAATAACTATCAAACTCTAACAACAATGAACAACACAAAATTAAAATACCAGCAAGATTGCCAGGTCCGGCTTTTTTTTTTTTTTCGGAAGCTGAAATTAAAAAATTTCGGAAGATGCTGTGAAAAAATCGGAGGGTATAACACACAAAAGAGAGATAGAGAGTAGAGTCATTTATTTGAGAGGTACGAGAGTGAAGTAAGACAATCCCTTATAAACAATTTAATCTTTATTCTATGTCGCCAACGTTGTTTCACAGATGGCGTTACAAGTTACATATAAGTGTGACTGCCGATGATTGCGGCCAAACTGTACTATAGTAGCACATCGGTGGTCATTGTTTAGATGTGATCGAATCAGTGGCGCAGTCAGGCAGGGGGTTCAGAGCTAAACTCGGTACTTCTTAACTTTTTCTAAAAAAAAAAAAAAAAAATGCAAAGAGAGAGAAGTCTTCTTAATGCACTGTTATGCGAGATCGATATTCAACATTTCCTGCCCCGCTCCCCTCACAAACTAAAATCCTGGTTTCGCTACTGGGTCGAACTGATGTTTGTGTTATGTAGCAGCATGTACTATCCGCGGAGGAAGTTTTGAAAATTTCGGAAGATTCACTCGATACTTCAGGACGATTTGGAAAATTTAGGAAGATTCACTCAACATTTCAGGAAGATTTGGAAAAATTCAGAATATTCACTCGAAATTTCGTATTATCTGAAATCATCCAAAAAATCGGGAGATCTTCCGATTTTTCGGAGGATCTGGCAACACTGATTACACCGGCAACAGGAAGTAAAAAGATGTGAGCGAGAACTGCTATACACCAGGCAGTGTTGCCCATTTTATCCACGTATTGTGTAAACATAACTGTACAAACCACCTATTTTGTGTAAATTTAGCTAAAATAAATGTGTTGGGGATCTATCGGAATGATTCATTCTCACGTGAAATACGACGAGAGGCAAGACAAAGCGTACGTTGAATCTATTTCATTAAAATGCCTGCTTCATTGATCGAGAAAACCAGCACCAGAGTGTTCACAAATAAATATGTGTGGAAATTAATCACAACTAATGTGCTGGTGTTTCCAGGCGGATGCGCCTCATCATCCTATCGTTACGAAGCGAGTCAGAATGGTAGCAGCGATAGCGGGATGTCTGCGGGTCATAGCCCTGGAACGAACGCCGCAGTCGCATCGCAGATAACGCTTACAAACACAGCATGCCCTTGTCGTATTACGTAGTCAGTTAGTCTGCTCTGCTTTCCTTCTCTTGTGCCAGTTTTAAAGGCCTACCTCATTACCGTGCACCGACGACTTCAAAAACAGTGTCTACGCACAAGGCTATAACCCTGACGTCCGCTTACAAGAGCTTCTTCATTAAAGTCGTATTCTCAGACAAAGCGACTCTAGCGTCAATGTCGAGGCACCCTGGTTAGGATTACCAAAGCTCTCATTAGTCTGGTTAAGAACGTGCTGAACATGATGTAACGGTTATGTTAAGCTGATCATCTCAAATGTTTCCTGGACCGTAATTCTGTTTTCATCTAAATGACCTGTCATGAATTCTTCCCTAAAGGACTTATAGTCTATTTTCATAGCTAAAGATTATATTTAGTTACACAAACATTTTCATGATTTCCGCTCTTCAAATTGAAATTCAGTAATTTCTGATGCAAATATTGAGTTGCACGTCAATCAGCTTGATTCAATTGACAAACGCTTACTGGAGAGCATATTGTGAAATGTTTCTAGCCTCGCGGGAGTGGCCGTGCGCGCTAAGGCGCTTTGTTGCGGAGTGCGCGGCTGCTCATCGTCGGAGGTTCGAATCCTCCCTCGGGCATGGGTGCGTGTGTTGTCTAAACGTAAGTTAGAAGGGAAAGTTGGAGGTGGAAAGAGTATATAGAGGGGATCTAAAAGGAAATGTACAGAAAATATATCTGGAAGGGAAGTAGATCAAATAGGAGATACTATACTATACCTGTGTTATTCAATATGTACATTGAGCAAGCTGTAAAGTAAAGAGAAATTTGGAGGAGGAATTAAAGTTTAGGGTGAAGAAATAAAAACATAGCGTTTTGTTGATGATATTGTAATTCTGTCAGAGAATGCAAAGAACCTGGAAGAGCATTTGAACAGAATGGAGAGTGTGTTGAAAGGATTGTACACGATGAACCTTAACATGAGCAAAGCAAGGGTAATCGAATGCAGTTATAGTAAATCAGGCGGTGCTAAAGGAGTTAAAATAGGCAACTAAACAATAAAGGTGATAGATGAGTTTTGTTATTTGGCCAGTAAAATTACATATCATGGGCACATATGATTAAAATGCAGAATGGCATAGGAAAGAGAAGTGTTTTTGAAAAATAGAAATTTGATAACATCGATTATTAATTTAACTGTAAGAAAGTCTTTTCTGAAGGCATTTGTGTGGAGTGGTACCTCGTACGAGAGTGAACTTTGACGATAAGCAGTGCGGACAGGAAGAGAATAGAGGCTTTCGAAATGTGGTGCTACAGAAGAATGCTGAAGATTAGGTGGGTGGATCGCGTAACTAATGAAGAGGTACTGAACAGAGTTGGGGAGAAAAGGATATTTTGGCATACCTTGACTAAAAGAAGGGATCGATTCTTAGACATAAAGCAATCGTAAATTTATCTTTGGAGGGAAGTGTGTGGAGGAAAAATCGCAGAAGGCGACCAAGAGACGAATGCAGTAAACAGGTTCAGATGGGCGTGGGTTGCAGTTGCTTTGAGGAGATGACGAGGCTTGCTCAGGATAGGGTGGAGAGCTGCATCAAACCAGTCTCCGGACTGAAGACCACAACAACAACAACAAGTTAGTTTAAGTATTTTGTAAGTCTAGGGACATAGCTTCAGAAACATTTCAATATTTGATATGCCTCTCAAGTGCGCAGTTATTTCAATTTTAAATCGCAAAGCTTACGTAGGTGATCGTGACACATTGTAGATTTTGCTGCTCATCAAAGTTTTGTCGAGTAGGGTCCAGCCAGTGAGAAGGCCAAAAGATTTCTAACATTTGTCCATTTCTCCAAAATATAACTCTTCCATGAGATGCGTTCCGTTGTTAGCTATATGCGCAGTAGCGGCCTCTTGTTAAAAACCCTGATTGGTTGCTTTCCTTAGTTGACCAACGAAATTGTACATCATTAAACAACAAAGTACATTATTTTCGGTTTCTAGCCTTGGAATAAGTACAATGTCCTTTCCTTGAGTCTTCTTATGAACAGTTACAATTTTATTTACATTTCTATAATAACAAACTGACCTTCTGCAGCCTAGTCGTTGGTCGATATATCGATTCTAGAAATAACGTGTCTGGATGTCTGATGAGTTCTTATGTTATGGAAGGAGAGAGGATGATTATGACTATTTTGTGACGTGGTGAGTAAAGCTGTAAGTAGACATAGCGGGAAAAGTCGTACACAAATCTTAAGCTCCACCAGACTCCACTCGTAATTCCGATTCTGTCGTATGGCTGATAGAGCAGGGTGTGGTCAAACGCCGTTAAAATCCAGGCCGTGGAGGCATTTAGCGACAGGAGAAAGTGTGGACGCCGTTCACAAAGCAACTTCACCTTGTCAACACGTCATATGGGTGAAGGTTATATTGCCAATTAATACCATTCATTTAGTGGTTACTCATTGCTTACTCCTTTCAAAAGCTCTAGGAAACATTATTGGAGCAAAAACCGCTGCGGATACTAAGTCACAAGACAACCTTTATAATCTTACGAAAATGTTATATTGGCATAGGTTATTTGCCAAATCACAAATACTGGGACTTATATTGAAATTAAAAAAATAATAATAAATAAAAATAAAAGAAAAGAAAAACAATTCAAAAGCATCATTCATACTCCCAAAAAAAATATTAATTACTCAGTTGTGGTATACAAATGTCTTTCTTTTTTTACTGATCAGTTTTAAATTCACGCCGCTTACGTACTTATTAAAGTAACACTGACTCTGCATATTCTACAGGTTCTTACTCCTTATTAACTGGTTTCCGGATGTGTATCTAACTGACTAACAAGGGAAAAGAACCGCGCATTGACATGTTCTAATTCAGAACAATGAAGTTAGGTATTCCTAGCAGAAATATAAATATTTTTGACAACATAAGCAAGGAATATCAAGTTTTGTGAGCAGAATTTCGCAAATGTTATGAAGAAAAAAAATGTGTTCGATTCCTCGACTGTAGGTTATTTAATTAAAATTCGCTTATGAAAATTAACATGTGTTACGTTGTAAATGGGACATGAAGTCGTCGAGGTGGCAGGCGACCATGTTTATGTGGACTGGTAGTGCTGCCGAAAAGCTGGTTAGGTCGCAATTTTCTTTCTAATTTTTTTTTTATTTTAAATTAAATTATTATTTTTTTTTTATTTTTTAGTTCAGGCCACACAATTCGATTTCAATGACGCGTTTCGGATTAACCATCATCAGATTTGTATCTCCTTTGTGACGTAGCCACACGTATGGAAATACATGGATTTAAAAAAGATGTTAATTACACACATAGGCCTACAGGGTGGTTCATTGATAATGACCGGGCCAAATATCTCTAGAAATAAGCAACAAACGAAAAAACGACAAACTACAAAGAACAAAACTTTTCTAGCTTGAAGGAGGAAAACAAATGGCGCTATGGTTCGCCCGCTAGATGGCGGTACCATAGATGAAACGGATATCAACTGCATTTTTCTTAAATGGGTACCCCCATTTTATTACTTATTCGTCTAGTACGTAAATAAATATGAATGCTTTATTTGGAACACTATTTTCGCTTTGTGATAATGGCGCTGTAATAGACAGGTAGATTGGTCGTAGAAGAACCATACCATGACCCGCACATTCACCGGATCTTACATCCCCAGATTTCTTTCTGTGGGAAAAATTGAAGGATATTTGCTTTCGTGATTCCCCTACAACGCCTGAAAACATGCGTCAGCGCATTGTCAATGCATGTGAGAACATTACTGAAGGCGAACTACTGGCTGTTGAGAGGAATTTCCTTACGCGTATTACCAAATGCATTGAAGTTGAAGGACATCATTTTGAACATTTATTGAAGTCATGTAATTACAGGTAATCACGCAGTAACAGCATGCGTTTTCATAATGTATGATAATTTCACAAAAGTACATGTATCACATTGGAACAACAAAATAAAGTTCAAGCGTACCTACGTTCTGTGTTTTAATTAAAAAAAAACCTACCTGTTACCCACCGTTCGTCTAAAATTGTGAGCAACATCTTTGTGAATATTACAGCGCCATCTATCACAAAGCGATAAAAGTGTTCCAAATAAAACATTCATATTTATTTACGTACTAGACGAATATGAAATAAAAATGAGGGTACCTATTTAAAAATGCAGTTGATATCCGTTTGACCTATGGCAGCGCCATCTAGCGGGCCAATTAAAGCGTCCCCCTAGAAAAGTTTTGTTGTTTGCAGTTTTTTCGTTTGATGCTTATTTCGTGTCATATTTGGCCCGGTCACTATCAATGGACCACACTGTATATGCAGACTACTCACCATGGAATGTCTACTTGCTATTTGATTCTAAAATTTTGCTTGTTTCGTACACTTTTATCCAATCATAATGTTCGCTTTCAACCGATGATTCACAAAAAAATTAAGAAGTTTCATTCTGAAAGTAATATTGCGCTATGAATGCCATCTGCGGCCGTTTCTGATAATGCTGTAGTGTATGGGAAGGTGTCGTCAATGTGTCACGGTAGTAAGATACAAAATGACCTACACAAAATTTCTAGTTGGTGTGATGAATGACAGATATCTCTAAATGTAGATGAGCAGGGAAAACTCTGTATCTAATAATGAAACTGTCAAGAAGACGTTAAATCCCAATCTTCCTTCCCTCCGAGTCGTCTGTAGTGCTCAAGTGCTTGAGATCCCATCACATCGGTTTAAAGGAATATATATATATATATATAATGAAGTCAGAGGTAGGCTATTAGATTTGTTACTGATAGGTTCGATCAACATGTGCGCGTTACGGAGGAGGTTCTTGAACTGAAATTGTAATCTCTACCGAGAAGGAAATGCTCTTCCCGAGAAACAGTATTGTCAAAATTATAAGGTTGGCATTTGAAACTTACTCCAGAACTTTTGTGCAGACTATTTTGCGTAAGGGTCACAAGAGAAATTAGGGCTGCTGCGCTGCCATATAGGCAGCCATTTATCTGTCGGTTTCTTTAGTAGTAGACGAAAATGTTCGTAAAGCAACGGGACCAAACTGCAGTAGTTATCGGTCCCTAGACTGACAGGCTACTTAAACTAACTTACGCTAAGGACAACACACACACACACACACACACACACACACACACACACACATGCCCTAGGGAGGACTCGAACCTCAAACGGGGAGCATCTGCGCTCTCCGCAGCGAGGCGCCTTAAAAGTGTAACATGAAAGTTACTGATTAGCAGTGGCGCGAAGTACCCGCTGCCACGCACGCACCGTATGGTGGCTTTCGAAGTATGTATGTAGATGTTGATGTTTTTTCGACTTTCTTCCACGTGCAATACTAGTTTTACAGACACTGAAACATGTGATGTGCAGCTAGGGAAACGAACAGTGATGTTGCTTACAAGTGAAACCTTGCATGTCAGACAGGACGCATTTCGATAGCTAAGATTCTTACTCCGTTACAGATCTTAAGATTTCTCACAAAGATTCCGTGGTGAGGAAACAGCAGTGACTAGTGTATTCATTTTATAAGCAAGATGCTGCCTACTCGCTCGCAGTACAATTGGAGAATGCAGTTAACTCCCAAAGGGATCACCGTAGATGTTACTACATGCTCTGGGCATTTGGAGCCACATTCTCGTCGTTACATCACGCTTTCTCTTATAAATGACGCTGCGGATGTTTTGCTGTAATCTACCGATGATTCTTGGAACAACGTATAATACAGGAGGGCTAATGTGCAAACGTCGCGTGAAAGTGAATTTATTAGAGTGGGTGTTACTTATGCAAGGTAATCCAACAGATCCCATCCCAGGCTTCGCGATGCCAGGTAACGAGTGCCAACTACAGTGAACAGTATGTTATCCACGTACTGCTGCCACTTCCTTGAATGGTAGGTGACATGCTTTTCCAGAAAGACAATGTATGTCTACATACGACTGCTGCGACCCATTGTTGTCCTTGTGGTGTACATCAACGACCCTGACCAGGAACATCACGAGGTCTCTCGCCCATTGAACGCGTTTGGGACATTAGGAAGCGGGAATTCTCTCCAATACCATTACATAATTGCAACAAAAGGCGCTACATACCTGGGATTAAGGACGCTACCTTCCACCTTTATGATCGTCTGCAGCGAGCAATATAAGCCTATGTTGTCGCCAGAGGGTGTACTCTGTGATTGCTGCTACTTTTTGGGCACCCTCTTCTGCGGCATCGTGTATCATATACTCTGCACGTGTTGTTACGTACATCTACAACAATAATCTACCTTGCGTAGCGTTCGCTACCTTCGCTCGGGGTGAGATTGACCACCCTTATACATCTCAATTTTGCTTCGCAAAGATTTTTTTATTGTACATTGCTTTTATACAAAGACATACATTGCACTGTGTGGATAGTAGAAAAAATATTTAAACATGTTCATTGTTAACCCGTGACGTGAGTTGATATTGACTTCTCAAATTTGTTCTGTTATGAACACTTGCTTAATGGTCCTGGGGTAAATGTTATTGTAGTGCAGTTCCCTGCAAAGGGAACTCAATGATCACCACTGAAAACTTTGTTTTTAAAAATGTTTAACAATTAAGAATCCACATTTCTTTAAAAGAGGGTCCAGTTGAACCCCTATCTGTTTCTTCACCCAGATGAAACACTGAAACCTTAAATATGATCACTAAATTTTCATCAATCTAGATGTATTTAACAATGATTATAAATGTGGTTTTGCTTTACATCTTAGAGTTAGGCAATTACAGTTGCATGAATGGAAATTCTATTACAATATACAGGAGTCAATATTATCCCTGAAGAGAGACTAGGTTAGGCGGCCAATGTTACCCTCTTCTTTTAAAGAAAGCCGCGGTGGACTGGCCGAGTGCTCTGGGACGCCTTGCTGTGCGGCCCGCGGTTGCTCTCCATCGGAGGTTAGAGTCCTCCCTCGCGCACGGTGTTGTCCTTAGATTAGTTTAAGTTAGTTTAAGTAGTTTGTAAGCCTAGGATCTGATGACCAAAGTATTTAAGTCCCACAGATTTACAAACATATGATTCTGTTGGTTTTTTTTTTTTTTTTTTTTTTTTTTTTTTTCTTCTTTTCAAACGTTTAAATGTTTGTAAAGCTTAAGAGACTTAACTGCGGGATCATCAGTCCGTAAACTTACAAACTACTTATGAACTGCCGGCCGCGGTGGCCGAGGTGACTGAGGCGCTCCAGTCACGGTCTGCACGGCCACTACGGTCGGGGGTTCGAATCCCCCCTCGGGCATGGATATTTGTGCCGTCCTAGTTCGTAAGTAGTTCATAAGTAGTTTGTAAGTTTAGGGACTGATTACCCCGTAGTTAAGTCCCATAGACTATACAAACATTTCAACATTTTGAACTTATGAACTACCTTATACTAAAGACGACACAAACATCCATGCCCGAAGGGTGATTCGAACCCGCGACGGGAAGCGGTCTCGCGCATCGGAGCATAGCGCCTCAATGCGCTCGGCCGCTCCACCGCGGCTTCTTTAAAGAAATGAGAAATTTTGTTACAATGCTTTGTGCTGTTAAGAAGGTCAGACAACTAAAGCAGAAAGTGTGAAGTTGAAATTGATCGCATAAGAACCTGATGACAGGATTAGCCATTTTTCTAGACCAAGAAATATTCTCACAATTAAATTCAGAAGCTGATATGTTCGCCTTGCATAAGAAATTATTTGAATTATAATACAGCAACTTCCATCGTATTATAATTAGTAATTTTAACAGGCCTACGTTTATTCAGGAATGGATGGAAATGAAATTGACCCCTGGGTCAGTGTTACCTCTAGGGGGTCAGAATTACCCTGACTGACGGTACATTCTTGTAAGATTGTATGAGGAACACCGATATGAGTAGAAAACCTGCTTCTACCTACTGAAGAACGACTTCGCACTTTATTAATTTGTTCCTTGAGATATAACAGCTGGGAACTGCAGAAGTCTCACGCTGATTAGCGTATACAGGAGAAAACACTTTTAAATCTGGGACTTAGCGACTGGGAAATCTTCTGCCGTATTCTTCACAAGCAACAGCAGCGTTACTGTTACAAAACCCGCACAGACTCCCCATATCAGTATACTCAACATCTGTAAATAAGTGCGGTGAGCTAAAAGAACCAAAAATAATTGGCCAACAAATTACAGTTCAAAAATCAAAAGTGTTCAAAAGTTTGTAAAGCTTATGGGACTTAACTACGGGGTCATCAGTCCCTAAACTTACAAACTACTTATGAACTACCTACAACTAAAGACGGCACAAATATCCATGCCCGACGGGGGATTCGAACCCCCGAACGTAGTGGCCGTGCAGATCGTGACTGAAGCGCCTCAGTCCCCGCGGCTACCGCGGCCGGCAATAAACAACACTGTTTATAGAGAAATCCATAGCAACTGGATTATTAGGATATGAAATGAAACCATATGCAGCCATCTGAATCACTCTAACCAATAAAATCAAATGAAATGTTTTATTTTATTGTGTCTACGATAGCACATCCTGCAATATTCAATACTTCTGATGGAACCGCCCGAATACCCCTCAAGCTATTATCACATGTCCACACACAACGCTTCCCACAATTATTAGTTTCATTGAACAAGACAGTAACGAACGCAGATACTGTATAAAGAATTTATATTTATGACGACTGATTGCTGAATAATTACCACAAAAATCTTGATTCATCTGTGAACATAACCGGCGCCATTCTTTTCGACTGCAATCCTAATGTTTCTCCGCCCAGTTTCTGCGGGCTAAACGATGTCGGGGACACATACCATAGGCCTCCTTGCCGCATTCCCGACGATTTTGGCATTGCCAACTTTTAAAGGTTCCTGTTGTCTAAAATCACGTCCCGGTACTGGCAATTGCACTTTGGGACACTCCAATACCTCCAGCCACCTCCCTCTGGGTCTGTCCCGCTTCCAACCTCTCTGTGGCTCTCCATGCCGTAGCTTCGAGTAAGTCACGTGGTTGCTGCATTGCACTACCTGCTCACTACACTATCTGAACCAAAGTTCTTGTGTAATCCGTTTGGTAAAGTAAACACAAGTCAACACCACTTTCTACACTACTGGCCATTAAAATCACAACACCAAAAAGAAATGCAAATGATAAACGAGTATTCATTGGACACAGATATTATACTAGAACTGACATGTGATTACATTTTTACGCAATTTGGGTGCATAGATCCTCAGAAATCAGTATCCAGAACAACTACCTCTGGCCGTAATATTGGTCTTGTTACGCCTGAGCATTGAGTCAGAGCTTAGATGGCGTGTACAGGTACAAATGCCCATGCAGCTTCAACACGGTACCACAGTTCTCAAGAGTAGTGACTGGCGTATTGTGACGAGCCAGTTGCTCGACCACCATTGACCAGACGTTTTCAACTGGTGAGAGATCTGGAGAATGTGCTAGCCAGGGCATCAGTCGAACATTTTCCGTATCCAGAAAGGCCCGTACAGGACCTGCAATATGCGGTCGTGCTGAAATGTAGGGTTTCGCAGGGATCGAATGAAAGGTAGAGCCACGGGTCGTAACACATCTGAAATGTAACGGCCACTGTTCAAAGTGTCGTCGATGAGAACAAAAGGTGACCGAGACGTGTAACCAATGGCGCCTCATACCATCACGCCGGGTGATACGCCATTATGGCGATGGCGAATACACGCTTCCAATGTGCGTTCACCGTGATGTCGCCAAACACGAATTCTGTAAACAGAACATGGATTCATCCGAAAAAATGACATTTTTCCATTCGTGCACCCACGTTCGTCGTTGCGTAGACCTTCGCAGGCGCTCCCGTCTGCGATGCAATGTCAAGGGTAACCACAGCCATGGTCCCCGAGCTGATAGTCCACGCTTCTGCAAACGTCGTCGAACTGTTCTTGCAGATGGTTGTCGTCTTGCAAACGTCCCCATCTTTTGACTCAGGGATCGAGACGTGGCTGCACGATCCGTTACAGCCATGCGGATAAAATGCCTATCATCTCGACTGCTAATGATACGAGACCGTTGGGATCCATCGCGGCGTTCCGTATTGCCCTCCTGAACCCACCGATTCCATATTCTTCTAATAGTCACTGGATCTCGAGCAGCAATGTCGCGATACGATAAACCGCAATCGCGGTAGGCTACAATCCGATCTTTTTCGAAGTCGGAAACGTGATGGTATACATTTCTCCTCATTATACGAGACATCACAACAACGTTTCACCAGGCAACGCTATTCAACTGCTGTTTGTGTATGAGAAATCGGAAACTTTCCTCATTTCACCACGTTGTAGGTGCCGCCACCGGCGCGAAACTTGTGTTAGTGGTGTGTGTGTGGAAAGCTAATCGTTTGCATATCACAGCATCTTCTTCCTATCGGATAAATTTCGCGACTGTAGCATGTCATCTTCGTGGTGTAGCAATTTTTGGCCAGGAGTGTATTATTTCCACTATCTCGGTTGCCGTAATGATGTCGAATTATTTTGGATCAATCTGCCGATTAGAATACTACAGACTCTAGATATCTCAACTGATGCCCTAATTGTTTTGACCAGTGCACGTATATAGTGTGATGCAGCAGCAGATGCAGGAAATGCAGAGGCCCTTGTGTGTGTGTCGCAGGCTGCTGCAGCGCGCGCAGCGTGCTGTGGTACCTGATCTTCTGCGGCTGCGTGGTCAACTTCATGGTGACGACCAACATCAACATCGCCATCGTGGCGATGGTGCGGCCGCGCCGCAGCAACGCCTCCGAGGTGCTGCCCGCCGCCGTGCTCGAGTGCGGCGTCGATGCCTCCGCCTTCTCCGCCAAGAACTCTTCCCAGCTGCTGGCCGCTGACCACAACCTCACAGTCACCATGCAACACCCCGACCTGCTCAACGCCTCCGCACTGGAAGACGAAGCGGCGAAACGGGAGATGGTTCGTACGCAGAGCACACTACTGTTTGTTCACAGAGTCCTGAACCACAGCTTCCTTCTTGTGAATTAATTTTGACAACATTGTCAGAGGAGAAAAACAGCGATCTATTTGTTATGATCAATATTACAAAAAAACAGTCTTGATTGCAGAAATTAGCAGTTTCTATTTACCGATTTCTGCTGCAAGCAGAACAGCCCAGGACAGTCCAGCCCAGCCGAGTGCAGCACTGGCCACATGGGCTACTTTATAATTCTGAAGATGACCTACATCAGGTCGAAACCGGTAAATAGTAACTTTTAATTTCTGCGATCAAGACTGTTTTTTGTAATATTGTTCCTTCTTGTGGATCGGCACAGTTTGCTGGACTTCGACCTGCCAAAATTTTTTGTTTCCTACTGCTCCAAGCATTAAGGAGTAGAGTTTGCAAAATGTTTAAAAAAATGAACAGATAGGAGATAAAATTTTCCATTTCAAGAAACTAGATCCGAGAAAGCAATTAAAAAAAATTGGTCGCGAATTTGGAGAAAAAACTGCCACAGGAAAGCGTTAAATGAAATAGAATCACGTGCTTGCACATTTTTTTAAATGACAAAAGTTTATTTAGACTCCACAAGGTCGTTGAAAAACATTTTTTTAATTCGTATAGAAACGTCACTAATTTATTTCTGAGTGTTATTTTCATAACATAAAAATTGAGATAGAAAGTTAAAAAAAAATAACCTACAAAACGACATTTTCCTTAGTCTTTATTTCTTCTTACAGCCAACAAAAACCTGGAAAGTACAAATTTTTATGAAGAAAATAAACTAAAAACCGTTAATAAAGGTCAATCCTCTAAGAAGTCTAACGAACTACGAAAAGTCTTTTTTTTTTTTCAAAAATTAAGTACCACTAAAATTATATTTTAAAATTTTAAATAGGCATGTTTTTACATGTCGCCGGATATATTTGCAGTAAATAATAAGTTTGGCAACAAGAAAGTTACGATTTATTGAGAAGAAAGTTTTTAAGGGTTTTCAACGATATTTTCGTGACATCTCACAAAGTAAAAAATCATTCGATACTTAGAAAAACCAATCAATAGATCGTATTAGGCTCTGCAAATTTCTCCTTGCATGTTTTTCGATCGGAGCTGTAGTTTTTCACTTACTTAAGACACACTTTTTTTCTTTCAAATTCTCGAATTTACATGTTTTTGCCAAGTTCGCCATCTCAGATCGACTATCATGAAATATAAAATCATTTAAATTTAATTTCCTATTTTTGGGTAATTTTTCTTTTGTAAATTTAACATTATCTACCCCCCCCCCCCCCCCTCCAGAGAAATGGTTGCAATATGTTACACATGCATTAGCGACCTGACGAAACAGTAGATGTTTATTACATGACAAGGCATTGAATTAAAATGTGTGGCACGGCTAGCATTCGAACCCGGAATCTCTTCCTTCACAGACAATCGATTTACCGTCCCAGCCACTGACGCCATATGAGCAATGTGAATCCATGAAATAACCTAAGCATGTCTTCCTCCACAACACAGATTCTGCCTCGATGCTCTCCTGTGTAATTCGCATCTACATTGCTGAGGCTTTCCAACAGCGGAACAGCACCCCAGCATTGAAGGTAAAAGGTGGCAATCCTGCCTTATACCTCAGGCGTGGGTGATACTAATATCAAAATCTTCGTTATAAGGCGAGGAGTTGGATTAAAATTTGTGATTTTAAACATGGCCTGGCTGCAGCAGCAACTGTTTTAGTGTAATGTACTAAATAAGAATTTAGCCGCAGTAGGTCAAAGCGCCATCAAACTCCAAACCTGCGGTCGTTTCAGCACCTCCTAGCGGCCAGCCACTGTGTTAATTTTTATTGTTCAGACTGCTAGTCATAAGCAGCAAATGTTTGATTACTAACTTTATAAAACATGAGAGCATTAACCTCCTTGTATAAACGTCTCAAGTGAGTTTTCATTTTATTTCTGATGAAAACACCCTTAGTAGTAGATATAGTTCCATTAATGTAAAGCACCTGGTGGGGCTGAATTCTCACGCAGTACATTCTGCACCTCAGCTGCACAGTGGTAGAGTACCAGACTATAAATCCGAAGGTCACGGGTTCGATCCCTGCCATATCCTACGATTTTTACCTGTCACGTTCCACTTCTTTCACCTCTGGCAGTGTTGCTCATGTAAAAAATACCGAGTAGCACCGTGGTTCGGAACCCACGTTAAACTGTAGGTTTCCCTATAACTGGCTGGTGCAACACCTCTGGAAAGGTCGCAAACAGTGGTGGACGTGAGCGGTCGCGATACGGGCCGCCAGAGGGCGCCCGCGGGTGTGAGCAGAGCGCTCACGTGTAGGGGGCGCTGACTGCTGAGGCGACAGCCTTTCTATCAGTCGCTCTCCGTCGTTCTCAGTTGCTGTTGAGGTCTACTAGCAGTCGTTTCTACTTGCAATTAGATATTGGATTGCTGCTAGTATCATTTTCTCTAAGTTGAACTGTTTTCTTTATAGTTAGCAAATGATGAGCTGTAGTTTATGCCAGTTTTGTATGGCCCGCGCGTGTTGCGCACTGATGGTTACTTGCTATTAAAATATTATGTTCTCAATTTCAGACAGTAGCCCACTGTACTTAATACTCCCCTGTTCCAATACGTATTAGCCTGTCCCGAATCCATGGCATCGAACCTGCAATTTTATTAATCACCGTGCTAAATATGGGCTCAGGGGCACGGAATTGTAAGGAAGCGGCGTTGTTGCTTTCCACACGTAACTAATAAGGTAATTATGTATTTTTACGGAAAAGGGGGTGTTATACTGGGTAAGTCAGTTCGAAGGTCGGAGGAAGGCAACGGCATACCACCTTCAACAGGACCATGCTTAATAAAGGACTGTGGTGCTCAAACCAATCTTCGGATTGTTGACTGCTTTACCTTACATTTAAATTTATGCTACTGTGGCTGGGTGCTTGAAGCTACAGACCAGTAAGTGTTAGAATATCTGCTGTGGCGCACATTTTAATTCAATGCCTCGTCTTATAATGAATATCTTTGATATCTTGAGTCTACAGTTGTTTCATGAAAGTGAATTTAACACTAAATGCGAATGACGGATATATCCGTCTGCCTCGTTCTGTGGGTAATAGCTTGTAGGAATGACGAAATTTCGCCCTGGCATTGCAACTGTGATACTAGAGGACCTTCGTCCACAACACAGCTAATTATAACAGTTCGCTCTAGGCCAAGCGTCGACAATGAAGCAGTCGCTTTGTTGAGTGACCTCTGGCAATGGCCAAAATGAGACGTTTATCACATTGAGAGCAGCTTCCTTTAGAAATAGACGATAATTTCAGTGAAATTTCTGAAAGTTTTCAAGACACGGATACTGAGGCTAGTGAAAGTGACTTTGATTCAGAAACAACTGATGACGAGACACTAGTGCAATAGTCGGTACCTAGTGCATTTGTGCTTGTTAGTTCCATTCGTAATCAACATTTGTTCAGTGATAGTACTGATACAGTTATGCCTCTGAAACAATGTGACTTAGTGACTTATTTTGAGTGTATGGTGGACGATGGTTTGTGGCAAAATAATAACTGAACAGACTAACTTACACGCACATCAGTTCATAGCTTCTCATCCAAATTTAGCACCACACTACAGGGTTCGCAGTTGGCAGGATACTACAAGCGATGAGGCAAATGCCCTTATTGGAATTCGCGCGCTCCAAGGAACTGTTCACAAGAACGAGAACACAAAATATAATTTTCAAAGAGAAATTTGAAAACGAAAACATTTAGGAGAACTTTTTATGTGCTGCAAAAATACGCATCATCGCAGCGCTGGGAGGAAAGGGCACATAGTGTTTGTAGAGTCTATGGGACTTAACTACGGGGTCATCAGTCCCTAAACTTACAAACTACTTATGAACTACTTACATCTAAGGACGGCACAAATATCCATGCCCGAGGGGGGATTCGAACCCCCGACCGTAGTGGCCGTGCAGACCGTGACTGGAGCGCCACAGTCTCCTCGGCCACCGCGGCCGGCTGGCACATAGTGTTCGCTGAGGAAGGGTCGAGCGCGCTAACCCCGCACTTAAAGGGTTAATTGATAGATTAGATTAGATTAATACTTGTTCCATAGATCATTTCGTAATTATGTGGAACGTGTCATCTCATGGTAATTTAGTAATGCATGGAACGCAAAAATAAATCACCTACTTCGCCAAGTAAGTCGAAACATTATTAAACACATACATCAGTACGCCACCTGAGTGTGTCTGCTTTCTCACCCCCTGAAGCGCTAATTTCGCTCCACCTGTCAAACGGAAATAACTTTCACAACGACAGGGTCGCGACTATATGTATGACACGATGACTACATCACGTAGAACTAGTCAATAACCACTTGTTTGCCACAAAACAACCGTGCTCACGGGTCGTGTGACGATGTCTGGACCGCCGCATACCGTCCGCTCTGTGACGCAAGAAGACAGAAGCGCGCTGACAAGCGTGCGACCAGTGTAGCCTTCTTTCCACGCAAGTTCAGGCGAGCGTGTCGTCGTCATAACGCAGCGCTGGCGTAAACAACCTATGTTGACTACATAGCGATCTGTTGACTTCTGTGATCGTTCGGAGTCCAGCAACAACTGCAAACAACAATGATCTTTTGACAAGATATAATGTAGAGGTATACTTAGGTTCCTGACTAACCATACACCCTTTAATATCCTAGCCTAAAAATCAGTAAACTTAACAAGCTGGAATACACCGGTTGATCAAAAAGTCAGTATAAATTTGGAAACTTAATAAATCACGAACTAATGTAGATAGAGCGGTAAAAATTGGCACACGTGCTTGGAATGATATTGAGTTTTATTAGAAGAAAAAGAAGCTTCAAAAAATGTCCAACAGATGGCGCTGGACAGCAAAACGTCAGTGACTGCGCATGAAAATTGTCTATAAAAGGAGCTCTTCAAAATGTTTATATAGCCTACGGGACTTAACTACGAAGTCATCAGTCCCTAAACTTACAAACTACTTATGAACTAGCTAATCTTAAGGACGGCAAAAATATCCATACCCGAGGGGGTTTCGAACCCCCGACCGTAGTGGCCGTGCAGACCGTGACTGGAGCGCCTCTGTCCCCTCGGCCATCGCGGCCGGCAAAAGGAGCTGTAATGCGAGAGAGAATCAGATGCACCAGCAGTCGCAGCATGTTGACGTTACAGCGCTTTTAGTGAAGTTGTATTATCAGAATAGGGAATGTGCTAGTTCAGCTTTACGATCCTATCGCCATAGGAAGGGGATTCGAAAGGGTAAAGGTCCGTTGACAAATGCAGCTGTGGCGAGAATGATTTAGAAGCCACGGGTTGATTAGACGATAGATCCCGTAGTGGCCGACCGAGACGCAGACGTAATGCTGCGGAGACAGTTCAGAAGGAAATGGAGACTGCTGCGGGTTCGTCTATGCACGGGGAAGTCAGCGCTCGTGCAGTCGCACGTCGCACCGGCATTCCGTTTGGTTGGCACTTAGGCGTAGCCTCCGATGCTATCCTTACAAAATCCGTCGGCATCGTGAACTTGGTGATTTAGTGAAGCAGCGGGCATTTGCGGTGTGGGCGTTTCAAAAGATGGCGGAAAATGACGATTGGTTGAGTAACGTGTTGTAGACCGACGAAGCTCATTTCACACTCCGAGGGTCTGTCAACGCCCACAACTGCAGAATTTGGGCTACCGGAAATCCTAGAACTGTCGTGGAAACTCCATTGCACGACGAGAAAGTCACGGTATGGGTTGGATTTATCACATCTACCGTTACCGGGCCTTTTTTCTTCGAGGTACTGCGTCATTCTGGTTTTGTAACCGCTACCGTGACGGGTAAGATGTACGCTGATATGTTACAGAATCGCATCATCCCCAGCCTGGCTGATAAACATCTGCTGGATCGTACGATTTTTATGCAGAATGGCGCTCCACCCCATATTGCTAGACGCGTGAAAGACCTCGTGCGCGCGTCGTTTGGTGATGATCGTGTGCTCAGCCACCACTTTCGTCATGCTTGGCCTCCCAGGTCCCCAGACCTCAGTCCGTGTGATTTTTGGCTTTGGGGTTACCTGAAGTCGCAAGTTTATCGTGATCGACCGACATCTCTAGGGATGCTGAAAGACAACATTCGACGCCAATGCCTCACCATAACTCCGAACATGCTTTACAGTGCTGTTCACAACATTATTCCTCGACTACAGCTATTGTTGAGGAATGATGGTGAACATATTGAGCATTTCCTGTAAAGAACATCATCTTTGCTTTGCCTTAATTTGTTATGCTAGTTAATGCTTTTCTGATCACATGAAGCGCCATCTGATGGACATTTTTTGAACTTTTGTTTGTTTTTGGTTCTAACAAATTACCATGTGATTCCAAGCATGTGTGTCAATTTTAACTCTCTATCTCCATTATTCCGTGATTTATTAAGTTTTCAATTCATACTGACTTTTTGATCACGCGGTACATTGGTGAAAACACTTAGGGAATCAGCTGAGATATCTAGCTTTTAAGGGACTGATAACCGAGCCGTTTGGTCCCTTCCTCCCGTCAACCAACCAACTAGCTTCTGAAGTATTGTCGTCGGCGGGATGAACTAAAATGGTCCAACGTCATTATGTCGGCGCTACAGAGTGCAGACAACAATAAAAGTAAGTTGCTCGAGATGGGTTTGGTGTTGACGCATTTCACAAGCAGTTGGGTTCAGATAGAGTACTAAGCAGGTAGTGCAATGTAATAAAAATGTGACTTACCCGAAGCTAAGCCAAGGAGAGCCACAGGGAAGTTGGGAGTGGGACAGGCACAGAGGGAGGCGTCTGCAGCTATTTGAGTGTCCCAAAGTGTTATTTCTAGGACCTGGACGCGATTTCAGACAACAGGAACCGCTAAAAAGATGGTAAGGCCAAGGTCGTTCACAGGCAACATCAATAACAAATGATCGTTATCTCCGCTTAACATCCCCTCGAGATAAGACGCTGAATGCAACACAGCTGCAAATCAACCTCCAGGCAACAACAGCACGCGCAATATTAACACAAAAAATCCGAAATTGCCTTCGGGAATGTTTACGCACAGGGGCCTATGATGTGTCCCATTAACGCTACGACAACGTTTAGCCAGCAGAAACTGGGAGGAGGAACATAACGATTGCAGTCGTGAAAAATGGTTCAAAATGTTTGTTAAGCTTATGGGACGTAACTACGGTGTCATCAGTCCCTAAACTTACAAACTAACTTACACTAAAGACCACACAAACAACCATGCCCGTGAGAGGATTCGAACCTCCGACGGCGAACGGTCTCGCGCCTCGGAGCATTGCGCCTCAATGCGCTCGGCCACTCCGCCGCAGCGTGACAAATGCTGGCAGATTCTGTTCACAGATGAGTCAAGATTGTGTTAAGTCGGTCGATCGTCCTTCGCTCACCTGAAGAGAACGCGGAACAATCCTGCTTATGTTCGGTAAACATCACCATATCATGGTGGTGGACGAATGGGGTGGGCAGGAGTCAGCGGACGTACGGATCTCTAAATCGTTCAGAATGGCACTTTGACTGTTCAGAGGTATAGGAGACGACTTTTTGTTGTGCCCTTCGCTGATGCCACAGGAGATGGGTTCCTTCTGGTGGCCGATAACACTCGTCCCCACAAAACTGCAGTGGTGAACAACGGGCTTGATGCTGAGGGAATTGAACGACTGGAGTGCCTGCTTGTTCACCGCGCTTAAACCCGATTGACATGCCTGGGATACAATTGGCAGACGCATTGTAGCCAGACCAGTACCTCCCAGAACGGTTACAGAGCTGGATATTGCTCTCATGGAAGAATGGCCATATATCCCTCAGGAGCCGATTGGTAACCTCATACTGTCCATGCCACGCAGGTATGAAGCTGTATTGGTCGTCCGAGGTGATCACACACCATATTAGAGGGCAACGAGAATGACCTTTTCACTATTATGGTACACCCCTGGTACCTCACTCTAAGTAAATGCCATGTAAACCTCGAATAAAGGGTTGAGGCAATAAAATACTGTACTGTACCACACATATATTACAATTGTAACCAATATCAGAGTAAAATACATTACCACATCTTTTTAATGTTTACGATTTCTCACCTGATTGTTTTGAGCAGTGCTGATATCAAAGCGGTTCATTTTACTTGCGGAAATTTAAGCTATATTCTTTGGTTACCGCCTAACCACATCCTTTAAAATTATAACAAGTTCCAGAAGAAATATCAAAGTACTTGGGACGAGATAGAAAATAGATTACTTATGCTCTTAGATTCCTCCATAAACGCATTTTTATTAATTATGCTGCATTTCTCTATGAAATATCCCACCAATAGAAAAGCCTATATTTATTTCTCAACTGCAGACGCCTTTATGACACGAGTGACTATGGACAGATCAAATTTTTGGCTCCGGCCAATGTGAACTCGCTAGCTGTCAGCCAATGAGATGCTGTGTGTTTCTTAACCGGAGATTTGGGCCCTAGGCGCCCTCACGTACATCTACATCCACATCCATACTCCGCAGTCCACCGTAAGGTGCGTGGCGGAGGGTACACTGTACCACTACTAGGCATTTCCTTCCCTATTCCACTCCCAAATGGAAAGAGGAAAAAAAGAATGCCTAAATGCCTCTGTACAAGTCCTAATTTCTCTTGTCTTTGTGATCACTACGCGGAATGTGAGTAGCAAGATCGTACTACACTCAGCTTCAAATTCCATCCCCTCTAAATTTCTTCAACAGAATTTCACGAAAAGAACGTCGTCTTTCCTCCAGCGATCCTCAATTGAGTTGCCGGAGAATTTCCGTGACATTCGCGCATTGGTCGAACCCACCAGTAACAAACCTAGCTGCTCGCCTCTGAACTGCTTCTATGTCTTCCTTTAAACTGATCTGCTGCGGGTCCCAAAAACTTGAGCAATACTCAAGACGTGGTCTTACAAGCGTTTTATACGCGGTCTCCTTTACAGATGAAGTACATCTTCCCAAAATTCTCCCAATAAACCGAAGTCGGCTGTCCGCCTGACTCACAACTGTCCTTACATGCTCGTTCCATTTCATATCACTCTGCAATTTTACGCCTAGATATTTGAACGACGCGACAGCATCAGAAGCTCACTGCTAATGATGTATTCGAACATTATCGAATTGTTTTTCCTATTCATACGCATCACCTTAAATTTTTCTACATTGAGAGCTAGCTGCCATTCTTCGCATCAACTAGAAAATTTGTCTAACTCACCATGTATGCTATTACAGTCAATTAAAGACGACATCCTCCCACACACCACAGCATCATCAGCAAACAGCCGCAAATTACAACTTACTCTGTCCATCAGATCATTTACATAGATAGAAAATAATAGTGGTCCTATCACACTCCCCTGGAGCACGCCTGGCGATACACTCGTCTCTGATGAACACTCGCCGTCGATAACAACGTACTGCGTTCTATTACTTAGGAAGTCTTCCAGCCAGTCACAAATCCGTGAACCTATTCCTTAAGCTCGTATCTTCGTTAGCAGTCTACAATGTGGCACCGAATAGAACGCCTTTTTGAAGTCGAGAAAAACACAATTCCCCTTTTGCCCTTCATCCATGGCTCGCAAGATGTCATGTGAGAAAATGGCAAGCTGAGTTTCACATGAACGATGTTTCCTAAACCCGTACTGATTCATAGAAAGAAGCTTTTCCGTTTCAAGGAAATTTACTATATTCGAACTGAGAATACTCTCCAAAATTCTACAGGAAATTGATGTCAACGATATTGGCCTGTAATTGTGTGGGTCAGTTCTCTTTCCTTTCTTATAAACGGGAGTCACCTGCGCTTTTTTCCAATCACTAGGAACTTTGCGTTGAATTAAAGATTCGCGATAAATGCAAGCTAAGTAGGGGGCCAATGCCGCAGAATACTCTTTGTAAAACCGAACTGGTATTCCATCCAGACCAGCAGACTTTTTCGTATTTAGCTCTCTCAGCTGCTTCTATACACCGGAAATACCTATTGCTATGTCCTCCATTTCGGAATTAGTACATTGATCAAATGATAATACATTTGTGCGGTCCTCCTGCGTGAAAGATTTCTTAAAGGTTAAATTTAGAACTTCAGCTTTCCGTTTGCTTTCTTCTATTACTGCCCTGGAATGATCAACGAGTGACTGGATAGTGAGCTTTGACCCGCTTATCGATTTTACATATAACCAGAATTTTTTCGGGTTCTCGGAAAGATCTTTTGGTAAAGTATGGCTGTGGTAATTATTGTATGCTTCGCGCATCGATGTTTTTATAGACGCACTAATCTCTACTAACTTTTGCTTGTCATCATTTGCGTGTTCTTTTTTGAATCGAGAGTGAACAGTCTTTGCTTTCTCAGCAGCTTTCTAACATTATTATTATACCACGATGGATCTTTTCCATCCTTAATCGTCTTTACTGCCACATATTTCTCTGGCCCTTTATTTACAATACTCTTAAATTTAGTCCACAATTCCTCTACATCCATAGTACCGCAATTAAACGAGGCCCATTCAGAAGGAAACTTTCACTCTGCAGCGGAGTGTGCGCTGATTTGAAACTTCCTGGCGGATTAAAATTGTATGTCGGAACCGGGACTCGAACCCGGGACATTTGCCTTTCGCGGGCAAGCGCACTACCGACTGTGCTATCCCGATACGACTCATGATGCCGCCTCACAACTTTACCTCCGCCAGTACCTCGCATCCTACTTTCCAAACGAGGCCCATTCATTTTCTAAGTGCTCTCCTAACATTTATTTATCGGCTCTTCCAACAAAAACACGCTCGGCGCTATGACGATGACATGATCACTAATTCCTGTCTCTACACAGACATCGTTAATAAGGTCAGGTCTGTTCGTAGCTATAAGATCTAAAATATTTCCATTATGCTTGGGTTGCCGGTTTTAACTGCTCAAGACAGTTTTCGGAGAATGTGACCAAAAGTAGCTCGCAAGACTGCTTGTCTGTACCGCCTGAAATGTAACTAGAGAGGTCCCCATCTATACTCTCAAGGTTGAAGTCCCCCTCGATTAATTTTACATGGCCCGGATACCTACGCACTACTTGGTGTAGACTTTCTTTGAATGACTCTAAAACTGCTACAGCAGCACTGCGGGGCCGGTAAAAACACCCAACTATTATCTTTACTTCTTTTAGACCTGTTATACGTGCCCAGATAACTTCACAGTTACTTTCAACCTCGATCTCAGTAGAAACAATATATTTGTCCGCAGCGATGAACACTCCTCCCCCAGTTGTATCCGATCTATCTTTCCGATATACATTCCACGCCTCGCTAAATATTTCTGTACTTGCCACATCATGATTCAGCCAGCTTTCCGCGCCTACAACTATCTGAGCACAATAATTTCTGTGCGATGCGGCAAATTAAAGAACTTTGATTCTAATACTTTGTAAGTTCGCGGCTAATATTTTGATATTCGAATTTTTGAGCCGAACGTGGCCTGAATTCGCTGTTTGAATGTTGACAGGCGAGTGCTCAACTTTCATAAGTCTACGCTACAGATCGCCTTTTTTTAAGTGAAAGTTAGGTAAGGTATAGGTTAAACAAGAAGTTTTCTATTTTTAGTACGTGAGGGTGCGCAGCGAACGCATCTCCGGTTAAGAAACACGTAGCATCTCATTGGCTGACAGCTAGCGACTTCTCATTGGCTGGAGCCAAAAGTGTTGGATGTCCATTGTCACTCGTCTCTATTACTGTCAGTGTAATTATTTCAGGAACATTACCGCTCTGCAAAACAAATCGTATTGATCTGCTTGTAGGAAAGTAACCTTAAAAGTTGACCACTGTACGTAATAAAAGCTTAATTCTGGGAAGAGGCATCCAGATAAGAATTTACTGTTACAAAAAAGCTTAATTTTAGCAGTAAAATTAGCGAGAGATCCGTGTGAACTACCGGCTACTCTCTGCTGTAAAACCTTGTTCCCTGGCCCTAATTAAGAACTGACTTGCTTCAAATTACTCTAACAACAGGAAGTTACCGACACAGTGGCCAATATACGTAGCATCTCACACGAAATTACACACAGACATTAATAAACAAACCACCGCAATTACAGTTATTTCATAAAGGTGGCTAAAGAAAAACGTTTATGGCGCAACGGAACTTAAATATAGAAAATTGTATCTGAGCCTGTTAAATAAAAGGGGGGAGGTGCTCGAAAACTACAATTTATAGGCAAGTCAAATATTCAGGTCGAACACAAGCAATATGGGGAACCAATTCGGTTAATACAATAAAAATGCATCCCACTGAAATAATGTACTTAAGTTAACCTATCTTACACAGACAATGCCCAGCATTGAATTTAACGTAAATTACACAGAACTTAACGCTACTGGGGGGGGGGGGGATTTACAAACAACACTCACTCGCTCACACACACGCAATGCAACAGCGAAACTCACCAAAATCAAGTCCTGAAGCGAGGCAGAAGCAGGCGCCGCTATCGTAGGCGGAATTCAGCAAACCCGGAGGTACTACACAACACAATATATAATAAAACTGCGAAAATGACTCTGGTCTGTCGTGCTTCATTTGAGATGGTGCCTGAATATAGCAAAGTTAAGTTGCGTCTAGAGTAGACCGCGAGGAAACACGCTACCGCCGACACACAGATACGATGCATGATTCACACTCCACTGAAGGTGATATGGTTAAAAATCGGATTCATTACCCAAAATCACGCGGACTCTTTAAGTTACAAATTAAGAGTAAACTATCTAGGCACTGGTTTTATGATAAGTGGCGTGAATTCAGGTGACTAGCTGCAAATCCCTGAAGTCGGAGTTCGGACCCACGTGGTTCCTAAAACCTATAAAAATGTATAAATTCAATTTCCGAAAAATTAAGAAAATTAACTACGGCATGCAAACCCTACAACTGCGAAGAATTTCATAAGGAAGCTTCTGAGATGCAGCAACATGCGCTTTGGAGCGTTCGCAGAGACGGAAAAAGTCCAGTCTCAAAACCCGGAAAAGTGAGATAATTACAAAGTTAGAAAAATAAAAACTACGGCATGCAAACCATAGAAATGTTTAGAATTTAATAAGCAAGCTATTGAAGGAAGTTGTACAAGGCTCGGAGGGAATTACTGACAAAGACTGAGTGCATACTACAAGTTCGGAAAAGAAACATAAAAAAAATAATAAATAAACAGGCGAGGAGAGAAGATAGCGAAATTTTGGTGGAAATCAGAAGGATACACGCATGGTTACTTGCCTGAGGGGCATGTAGCAAACAATAGTGGAAGCTGAAGGCTTTGTTCTAAGAACTGATCACGTGAACACATATAACTCATGGAAGGAAACAGGTGACTGAGGCGCTCCAGTCACGGTCAGCACGGCCACTACGGTCGGGGGTTCGAATCCCCCCCTCGGGCATGGATATTTGTTCCGTCCTAGTTCGTAAGTAGTTCACAAGTAGTTTGTAAGTTTAGGGACTGATAACCCCGTAGTTAAGTACCATAAGCTTAACAAACATTTGAATTTTGGAAGGAAACAATAAGAAAAATTTTACATGCACTGTACAAAAATGAACATATTGTCTGTTAGAAACGGGCCCCACAAAGCTAGAAAGAATTTACACAGAGTTCGTACACCACCACATTATCACAAAGGGTTTGAATATACCAGGCCGTTATCAAACTGCAACACATACGCCACGTTTATCTGTTGGAAGTCACTGGATTGAAAAACTAGAACACATTTCCGCGCACGATCGGACAGAATATTCCAAAAAATTAATCTAAGTTCAAGAGTTTAAGTTAAACATGCTAGCCAAAGAATCGCTAACATCTCCCCAGGCACAAGAGAAGAACCAACCTTACCTCACCGCGGTCTGAGCACCAAGTTTACCGAGTAGCCAGGAGGCGCGGAAGCTACCGGAAAACGGGCAAAACCCATGAGTACAGCGGTGATGGGGAGAGAAGATCGTGAGACTCGCCCTGGAGAAGGCCCGTCGACTAGCTTGTAACCAAAGGGTGTAGAAACCTCTTTGGTCGCATCAGCAGCATGGGTTGGTAACGACTATCGACTCTGAGCCAGAGAAACCATGCAAAGCGAGCTGTTCCACCCACATTCAGACAGCCAAGTACACATTCTCACAGGGACAGTGGCGTAGCAGAGAAGCCGTACTTACTGCCACATTAATAGCCACAATAATAAATTATTAAAATAACTAAATCCTAGCAATATTAACGAACATTTCAGAAACTAATATTTTAAAACATGAAATAAAATGCTATTCCTCATGCCTTGAAAAGAGGGGTTCTAGTTTTAACAAAATGCTAATCTAGTGACATCAAATAAATTACAATTTTCTAAAAAAATATATGGAAGACGACAGACGGTCGTCTTTCAACCTATTGTTAACTGTAACTTATTATGTAAACTAACCATATACTGCGTAATCACCACGTATTCGGAATGAATAGACAAATATTTACTTTAGCCTTCGTTCCTAATTCAGTTGGAAATATAGATAACACTGAAAATAGCAGGAAGCATGTTGTTACATTCACATGAAACACTCAGATGGAGTTGTAATGGAAATAAAAAGTATTTGCTCAGAGGCGAACCCATTAACTTCGGATTCGTAGCCTAGTGTGAAATTCGTTACACCATCAAAATTACAAATTCTGCCATGTTTGTTGCGTAATGTTATTACTTCACTGTTAATTGTGAATGGCATTTTTCTCATGAATTTTAAATGCACCTTTGTGTCGAAGTGGCTTTATACAAATTTTAATACAGTATAGCTGAATATGTTTCGGTAGCATCTCAGCGAACACTTGCTTCGTGGCATTCCGACAGCCTCTGAGTTCGTTCGGAGCGAGACCGGCATTTTTTACTTTCCTTCCTTTAGACATTCGTCATGTTCGTGAATCTCAAAACGACATCCACATTACAAAACTTCCGATATTTTATTTCTACATACACAGCGTGTTTCAGGAGAAATACTAAATACTGTATTTCAGGAGGAAGAGTAAATACTGTATTTTAGGAGGTGGTAGTATAAACGAATTGCAATAAAAATGACATATAACATGTGTCCAAAAACTCTAGTCTAGAGATACAGCTGTTAGTATGTAACCCAAACAAACTTAAAGCAAAGGCAAATGAGGAAGTTCAAAGTTGGTTTTTCTTGATAACAAAATGTGTAGCTCTTCTGTGGTCGTCTTTGCATTCATTTATGGGGACTTAACTATTCATAATCCGATCGATCAAACTGGCTCTTCTGTTTACTTTCTCCGTGTAGATTTCTCCTTCCAAGCATCCCCATAGGAAAAAACCCGAAGGGGTAAGGTCCGGGACCTTTGTAGCCAAGAAACGTGCCCCTAACAGTTTGACATGTTTAAGGGGGGAGAGGCCATCCTTTAACGACAATAGCATAGATCTCGTTTTAATTTTTATTTAGATAATCGGTTTCGGCAGTTAAACTGCCATCTTAAGATGTTTCATATCTTTCCTCAGATCATCACAACTGCAAACTTTTAAAAACCCACTTAATCGCGAAATTTTTTACTTATGATGCTCTGAGGAATTTCTCAAATGAAATGATGAGTGCTATCGACAATGGATCTCAGATTGATTCCATATTTTTAGATTTCTGAAAGGCATTTGACACTGCACCTAATAAGTAGCTTATAATCAAATCGCGTGCTTATGAAATATCACTGAGTTGTGCGAATGGATTCGTAATTTCATGTCAGAAAGAACACAGTACGTAGTAATAGATGGAAAGTAGTCGAGTAAAACAGAAGTAATATCTGGCTTTCCCCAGGAAAGTGTTATAGGGCCCCTACTATTCCTTACCTTTATAAACGATTTAAGAGACAATCTAAGCAGCTCTCTTACATTGTTTTACATTTATCGGTTAGTAAAGTCACCAGAAGATCAAAAGCAACTGCTAATATACCAGCATGGTGCAAAAATTGGCAATTGACCCTAAAAACGGAAAAGTGTGAAGTCATCCAGGTGAGCATTAAAAGAAATCAGTTAAATTTCATTTACACACCAAATCAGTCAAATCTAAAGGCTGTAAATTCAACTGAATACCTAGGAATTACAATTACAACTTAAATTGAAAGAATACATAGACAATATTGAAGGGAAGGCTGCGTTTGTCGGCAGAATACTTAGATGATGCAACAGTACTATTAAAGAAACTGCCTACACTATACTTGTCTGTCCTATTTTGCAATATTGTTGCGCATTGTTGGATCCACACCAGGTACGACTGACGGAAGATGTAAAGTTCAGAAAAGGGCAGCTCATTTTGTATTGTGGCGATATAGAAGAGAGAGTGTCACAGCAATGACGCACGAGTTGCGGTGGATATCGTCAAATAAAAGGCGCTATTCGTCGGGGGGAGGTGTAATTGGAAAATTTCTTTCCCGAATTTTCTCCTCCGAATGGGAACATATTTTGTTAGCAACTCCTACTCCTACTGAGGTAAAAATAATCATCAGATAGAAAACGGAAAGATTTAAGTGAGCCTTTTTTTCGCGTGATGTTGGAGAGTGCAACGGCAGAGAAATATTATGAAAGCGGCTCGATGAATCCTCTGCTAGGCTCTTAAATGTTATTTGCAGCGTAAATATGAAGATGTTGCATTTAATTTGTCTATAACAGTGACGCTCCTGATAATCGGGACGGTTGGCAACCCCATCGACCGCATCCATGTGTGGCAAATCTGAGGAGAACAAAGCTTGTGAGACTGCATTCGCAGTCGTGGTAGGGACCTAGCGTCCTGTGTGATGCCATGGGGCGCCATCCCTTACACAATACTTCGGTTAAGACGTCCTCACACGGGACGTGTTGTCCCAACTTGGCGCTGGCCAGACATGCAGTCTACCTAGCTACAGCACGCTCTGAAACGACCCGCTACATCCCACGTAACGTGCTGCTCGTCGTAATTTGCGACCGCAGCGCTCTCTAGCGCCCATTGCGGACTGGTGCGTAGATCATTGTGTTTACAAAGATGGATGTGGGTAAAATTACACGGTATCTCTCTTAGCCATCGTCGGGAAAAAAAAATAACAACGAAATACTTTATTATGCTTGCATGTGGCATGCAGTACTCTTACAGAAATTGTAATTTTTTTTCTTCAAGAAGCACCAAGACGGTACCTGTATCAGGAAGCGGTTGGAATAATAACGAAATTTACGACAAAATCACTTTTGGCAAAAATTCTTTAAAAATTGTTAATGATGAAATACATCATTTGCAGCAGCTCCAGTTGTTTTGCTCTTATATTCCCATTTTTCACGTTGTATATAATCTGTATATTCGGAGATAATAGGTTCTGACCACATATTTGTTATACACGTGGGACAACGCCTCAGATCGACAATGCTCGTTGTGATAATTTTTGCTTTTGGTATTGTATGTAAAGAATGTTCCTCTTATACTGCTTCTGCTTCTGTAACCACGCGCAACCCATGTTCACTTTGCACTTTGAAGCTGAACTATTCCAACAGTGTACTGAAGTGCAACTTATTTCAAACACCACGGAGAAAACAGAGTGACGTAGGCTACTGTCTTGAATTTTATTTGTTCCTTTGGCCCAGAACGAAAAACTCAACAAATTCTCTCGTGGACAAAATTAGTTCTTGTCTCTAATAAATAACGTCGAATACCGAATATTATAATTGTATTAAATTAACAAATAAGTTGCGTTAACCATAATTGAACGAAATGGCTAATAATATATGGGAGAGTGTAGATGCCAACCTGTTATTTACATCTCTTTTCCTCTACAGCTCGTGACTAACCACGATGCTAATACGTTGTCTTAAAAATAAACAACGAATATCGAATATTACAATTAAATTAGAAAGAAAGAACCAGAAATTTTAAGGAAACAAAAAAGGAGAAAATAAAGCCGGCCGTGGTGGCCGAGGTGACTGAGGCGCTTCAGTCACGGTCTGCACGGCCACTACGGTCGGGGGTTCGAATCTCCCCTCGGGCATGGATATTTGTGCCGTCCTACTTCGTAAGTAGTTCATAAGTAGTTTGTGAGTTTAGTGAGTTTAGGGACTGATGACCCCGTAGTTAAGTCCCATAAGCTGTACAAACATTTGAACATTTTTTGAAAAAATAAAAACATATCGGAAGTGCACAGACACGAACATGTTTCGCTTCCAATCTCTACGCCACATCCTGGTACGCTATTCCTACACTTCCGTAGCTGGGTCGGTGAGCAGGTATACTACACTTCTAAAACCTGTTGTAATGTGTCATTATGGCATAGCATCATACAGACGCTTATTTGATAGATTGCGTTGTACCGTACCAAAGGGTCGATATTCTAGCACTTTATACAAATTATAATACTGGCACACGTTAAATACGAGAACCTTTAAAGCCATGAAAATTTTCTTTCAGGTAATTTATTGTAACAAATCATATCTAAAAATACGCGTTTTTGTACATCGTACGCTACAACGAAAGAAGGAACGAAATACGGAGTTCCGTTTGCAATATAGCGGCTCAAAAGTTCTGCTTCTGACGTGAAAGCCAGGTCGCTTCTCATTGGCCATGTTCCACTCCACGAAGCAAAAATCTAACATGCTAGATCCTTGATTCGACGCCTCTCAGGGTAGTGGAACGTGGTATTCCACGCTCTGACGCCACTACTTCCGCCGGCCGCGGTGGCCGAGGGGACTGAGGCGCTACAGTCACGGTCTGCACGGCCCCCTCGGGCATGGATATTTGTGCCGTCCTTAGTATTAGTTAGTTCATAAGTAGTTTGTAAGTTTAGGGACTGATGACCCCGTAGTTAAGTCCCATAAGTTGTACAAACATTTGAACATTTGAACCACTACTTCCTCCTCTACGTGCGTTTCCACGTCCCGTGAGAGGACGGCTTTAGCATAGCAGTGTCGCAGTCGTTCCCTATCTTCACTGTCTCTTTAAGAAGATAGGGCTCCACTGCATGTACATGCTGTCCTGACCTACTTCGATACAACAGTTGTTCGAGTCTTGTTCTGGCTAGCATATCACCGCGTAGTCTTAAAATAACTAAGAGAAAAAAAGTCACCAGATGGAATTATGCGAATGGGAGAGAAGTTAATAGACAAATACGTTGTTAAAGTTCAAGAAAAACTACTTGATATGTTCAAGAGAAAGAGCTTCAGTAATTAAGTCAATAACCAGTGTATGCACCACTGGCCTTGATGCAATCTGTTTTTCGTCTTGACACTGATTGATAGAGTAGTTGCATGTCCTTTTAACAGATGCCGTGTCAAATTATGTGCAACCGGCTCGTTGGCTCGTCAAAACAGCGATCTGGTCGAAGGTCGCTGTCCGTAACTGGGGAGACCGTGTTTCGCAAGGACGGGAACAAGCAGCAGAAACCGGCGGGCGGTCATATCTGGCTGGAATGTGAGCCCAGGAATGTGAGCCACGAAGGCCAACGACACGCTGCGCAGGAATTACTATTACATCAGACTTAAACTGAAAAGAACACGCAGATAATGGCGTAGAAAGGCCAACCAGAGACTGCGTTTTATTGGCAGACCACTTAAAAGATGTAACACAACTACTACTACTACTACTACACTACGCTTGTCCGTTCTTATTTAAAGTATTGCTTCCCAGTGTGAGATCCTTATCAGGTGGATCTGACGGAAGACATCGAAAAAGTCCAAAGAAGGACAGCTCGTTTTGTATTGTCACGATACAGGAGAGACAGCGTCACCGGAAATGATACAGGATCTGGGATGGGAATCATTACAACAACGACGTTTATCGCTTTTACGTGGTCTACTTACGAAACTCCAATCGCCAATATTCTCCGAATGCGAAAATATATCGTAGAAATATATATTGTAGAAATGAGCATCAGAATAAAATACGAGAAATCAGAGCTCGAACGGAGAGATTCAGGTGTTCTTTCTTCCCGCGCGCTATTCGAGAATGGAATGGTAGATGAATAATTTAACGGTGGTTCGATGAACCCTCTGCCGGGCACTTAAATGTGATTTGCAGAGATGTTAATGAAGACTTACTGCTGTACTTAAAGACCACCGCGCACAGCAACTACGGAAGTTATGCTGTGAACTGGAGTGACACCCCGCACACAACTGGTGTGGAGGGCGATAGGCCGGTTGCTATCCGCTGTTCAGGGCGTCTTCGAATCATCACTGAAGACAATCCTACACCGGAGAATGAGATTCCAGGCCGAATATGTCCGATATTGCTGCAAACTGACTTATCGGTGTCCAAACACCACGGGTAGTTGGCAAAAGGGGTATCGTCAGATCATCCCCATTCGTTTACATAGAGGGAAAGATCATAACTAACTGAGAACCCGGTATTGTCCGAGAGAGATGGCGCACATTTTCATAATTATTCATAAAAAAATCCCATGATGCACTTAAGGTAATTTCTTTTACAAGTAAACAAACCAGTTTACCTAAAAATATATTTTTTGAGAATTTTACATGCACTCATTCGTTATGCTATTGGAACATTCAGAAAACCTTACAATGCGGGATCTATCCCTTAGGCTAAAGGGTGAGATTCCCTTATGGGTGACATACCGCATGATGATGATCATCATCATCAGTTTCCAACTCTAGTTTCCCGGGTGTGGTGTACAAGCGCTCGCCATCTTCATACATCTTCTATTCCAGAATGTCTTCCCATTTGTCTCCTTTCTCCTCCACATCTGATCTTACAGTCTCTATCCAGCATTTCCTTTGTCCTCCCCGTGGTCTTCTTCCTACGAGGTTGAGGTTGAAATACTTTTAACAGGTCTTTCACTATTCATTCTCATTAAGTGCCTATACCACTGAAGTCTACGTTTCCTTGTGATGCTGGTGACAGGAACCTCAATACGAGCTACTTTTCTATTCATCTCATTCCTAATTTTATCCTGTCTGGTTGTTTGCGCTGTACTCAAGCACAACTCGTTGAGTGTTACCCAAACTTTATTGTGGAGCAAGGCCACTACATTTGGTTAAAAAAAAAAAAAAAAAAAAAAAAAAAAAAAAGGCAATACCTCCTTCTGAGGTTACTCCAAAAACATTAAGTTATTATTTCGGGATTAAATAAAATAAAAAAACTTCTGAATGAATGATATGTACGATGGGATATGTAAGTTGCTGTAAGTGAAGATTACGTTCCTTCTCTATGTCTTCGCTAGTGGTCGATAGTCGCCGCTGTTCCGGATGTGCCATGGCAGAAGTCAGTCAGGCAGCGTGGCAATGACGTGGTGGCCGAGGCTGCTCCGTGGTCCGTAGTTCTGCGATGTCCGGACCCTCCCGCGGTGCGCGATGGCATCTGCGCACGCAAATAGGTTGGTATGCGTGCGCAATGAGCTGCCGCCATCTTAGTGCGCGCGCATGTCGTGGCGGCTTGCTGTCGCCGAAGTTCGTTGCACGGCCGTGGATGGCCGGTGTACGGCGCTGTCGTGTCGGGTTCGTGATCGCGGCTTCGCTTTTTAGTGGAGCGCGCCACGGCAGTTGGATTCATAGTTCTAATGAATTTCCATTCCCTGAATTTTACTGAAGTTTAGTAGGGTACGTGTTTCTAAGCCGTATGTAAGGATTGGAACGAAATAGGTATGGTACATGTTTACTTTTGCTTTTTGTGGCATTTTATCATCCCAGAGAATTATTATTTGACTGTAAAAAGTGGATGATTTCTGTGTTCTGCTGAGTATTTCCTGTGTTGTCTTTAGATATCATGCTTCCTAGGTATTTGAAATGAAAAACAAATTCTACTTTGGCCCCATTTAGAAATATGATGTTCCTTGCCTGTTAATGGTCATTTCTACTGTCTTTGTTTTACTTATCTTTAGTCCGAAATTTTTGAACGTGTTGTTCCAACCATTCAGTCACTGTGCTTCAGCTTCTGTCTCTCCCCATTCCATCAAATTATCGGAAAAACAAGGGCATTAGGTTCGCTGTCTATTTTCTTGATAGATTTTATAATTTTGTCTATTACTATTACAAATAGGAGTGGTGATAGGGCACTTCCTTGCCGGACACCTCACTTTGTTTCGAACCATTCTGATCGTCCGTTGCTTATCTGGACACAGCTATAACACTTTTGGTATAGCATTTTGACTTTATCTATAAGATACTTTGGCACCTTTGTGGTTTTCAAACATTCCCATATCTTGCTTCGAGGAACACTGTCATGTGCTTTTTCGATGTCTACAAATATAATAACAAGATTTCTTCCACATTCCCAGTACTTTTCTGTTAGCATTTTTATTGCAAAAATAAGATCCATAGTACCTCGGTCTTTGCTGAATCCATGTTGTTCTTCCTCAAGCAAGGGTTCAACTACCTTTCTAATTCTTCCTTCTACGATCTTTTCTAGCAGCTTCAGTGTGTGGGACAGCAGCGTGATGCCTCTGTAGTTTCCACATTTTCGCCGATTAACTTTTTAAACAGAAGGATGATGACTCCTTTAGTCCAACCTCCTGGGATTTTGTTTGCTTCACAAATCACTGATAACACTCTGAGCATCCATTTCAAGCCTGTTGTTCCTGCTGCCTTTATCATGCCTGAGCTGAGCTCATCAAAGCCTGTTGACTTTCCATTCCGCATGCTCTTTAATGCTGTTTTTACCTCATGCCGTGTTAATGGATGTCCATTGGTTTGGGCTTCATTAATAACTCTACAGACATTGATGGTGGTGTTGTCCTCAACTGAAGTGCTTCTTCATTTCATCCCTGATCCCTTCCTCTGTTTGTATCAATTTACCATCATCTATTTATATATTCATATCGTTTGCTCTTTAGTACTTTGTATAGTAATTTTCTACTCCCCTGACAGTTTTTCACTATCCTTATGGTGAAGTCCTCCCAGCAACTTTTCTTTTCTTCCTGGATAATTCTTTTTACAGCTAGTTTCTTTCTGCGGTATTCCTGTGCTAGATGCTCAATTATTACCTCATTTCGTCTAGCATCTGTTTTCTGTTTTTCATGGTCTAATTTTCTTTTTAGTATGTTCCTATCCTTTACTGCTGTCTTCACCCGATCATTCCACCAAGGCGTTTCCTTCTGTTTTGGTGTGGCACTCGTTTTTCCACAGATGTCCGTGGCTTCTTTAACTAGGGTTTCTTTGAATGAAGACCATTCTTCTTCTACACCACCTTTCTCATTTTTTTGGTAGTTTGGTTGCTATTTGTGTTTCGTAGTTTCTTTTCTTTCCTGTGTCCTTCAACAGTCAAGTCATAATTTTTGGCATTCACTTTTGTTTAAATTTGGACACATGAACATCTTTCAGGGCAGCAATTAATAGCCGGTGATCGCTGTCTAGGCATTACTAGGGTATTACTTTAACCTCTGTAACATACTGACCGGCTTTACTGTCAGTAATGAAAAAGTCAACCACAGTCTTGAGTTTGCCATCCCAGGTATATCTCGTTATTTTATGACTTTCCTTCTCCTGGTACCATGTGTTCTGTATGGTTAAGTTGTTTCGCACACACAAATCAATTCTCTCCTTCCAGGTTTCTGTTCCCATAACCATGAGGACCAATAATGTTTTCGCATCCTAGTCTTTCTTCACCAAGTTGAGCATTTACATCGCCCATGATGATGATTTTCTCCTCTGTTATTTGTTCTTCAAGCTCATTAAGGAAATCCTTCTTCTCTTCCATGGTACATCCTGCCTGTGCTGCATATACTTGCAAAACAGTATGCTGTGCATTACCAGCCCTTAGTCTCATCTGGATTATCCTGTCGCTCACGTATTTGATGTCTGCTTGAATATCTATATCTATATGGAGAACAAAGGCGACTCCATTTTCGGATGCTCTTTTGTTACCACTCTAGTAAAGCACATATCCATTTCTCAGTGGTTTCTTCCCGCAGATTTTCCATTCAGTCTCACTCAATGCCAACATTTTAAGCGTACGTCTGTCCATAAGATCTACTAATTCTTCACATTTGTTCGTGAGAGTGAGGACAATGTGTCTACCAATTTTCAAGAAGAAAATGTTTGTTAAGCTTATGGGACTTAACTACAGGGTCATCAGTCCCTAAACTTACAAACTACTTATGAACTAGCTAACACTAAGGACGGCACACATATCCATGCCCAGGGGGGATTCGAACCCCCGACTGTAGTGGCCGTGCAGACCGTGACTGGAGCGCCTCAATCCCCTCGTCCACCGCGGCCGGCGGGGTTTACTCCCTTAGCCTTTGAAGATCCCTCTTCTCCACAAGGCAGTGGTTCCCTTCTTATTTAATCCCCAGGAAGAAGGGTTGCCTCTTCTGCCAGCATCGCCGTTCCGAAGTATTCTTCTCCGCCGCTGCTGCCATTAAGGTCTTCTCCCGTAACCCTGGGCATGGGTTTTGTGGGTATACTGAAGTGGAGGGAATGGCAGGGAAAAGGGACATGGTGAGGATAGGTTCCGAACAGGATAAAGGGAACGACAGGTCGTTGGGGGACACGCTTAGTCTGGCTTCTCCCCTCGACCTGTCCGGTTTGGGTGACCCTTCTGGCAGCTGCGCTACCGCCGGCATAGCCCTCCGGATCCGGAGCACACAAACCTCCTCGCCCGCACGGACAGTGCTACGTTAAGGCGGTGTCACCTGAGGAGGCCGCATGATCATATATGTTGAAATTTACATTTTTTTAAAAGGAAATATATTAAAAGTTTTTGTTTATATTTGTAACAATTGCGAAATAAAAATAAACACTGAAAAATTGGCAAACAAATTCATTTCTGTGTATCTTGAAGTTTCCTCGGCGTATTGATTGTCCATCATATTTCAGGCTTGCAGTCGGATCATGTTGACGTCTTGCAACGATATTTCAGCTGCGAAACAGTCAGCCATCTTCAGGTGAGTACGAGACAGATGACTACGCGCACCAGTGATCTTCAGTCTCGTACTCACCTGAAAATGGCTGCTCAGCTCAGCTCAGCTGCTAGCCAGCAACGAGTGGGCTGTCGGCTGTCGGCCTCTCCCACGGCAGTACGTACGGTGCGCGTTAGCTCTCATTTTCTGCCGTTCACTGTAGTTTCGTCGTACTCGTGTCCAGTAAAAGGACAGAAATATTGCTGTTTCTTTTGTGTCTCGTTTCCGCCGGATGATCTGGGTGTCGGTGGCCGAGTAGAAAGAGACCGACACAGGAATAAAGGATGCACGCTTGTGCAGGTACGGAGGTGACCAGCCAGTGGGACAGCAGAAACTAGAAACACTAGAGTAAATTAGAACGAGATATATATTTCATAGAGACTTAGTAATACTTTACGTAGTTCTTGACTGCAGAATGCTGATACAAAGATTAGATAGAGAGGCTTGCCTACTGATGATTTCTAGTGCCTATCCGATAGCCAAGACTTAACTGGTGCCTATCTGATTCCCAAGTGTTGTCTGGTTCCTATCTCAGTCCCAAGTGAACGATGCTGTTCAGTGGTGGCCACGAGCGGAGTTGCAGCAGAGGGCGCTCGTAGCTGACGTCGTAAGAACGCCGCGCAGTGCGTGCATGGCGGCGCACGGCGGAAGTAGGTGGCGCGCACTTCATACTTGTGCGACACCACAGTTTCTCCGCTAATTATTTCCCAAAGATTAGATAAGAAAACCAGAAGTGCTCGTAAAATGGAGAGCATTTGATAGGGCGTGCGGCAACACGCCTAGCACTCCTTGTATATACGCCCCTGGTGTAAAGTCCTGCCTCTACATAGAATATAATTGTGCAATAGCAGGACAGACACTGGAAGCAGTTACTGCCATAAACTATCTGTGAGTGGACATAAGGGGCGATCTGAAATGGAACGACCCTTTAAAATCAGTCGTGGGTAAGACAGATGCCAGACTGAGATTCATTGCAAGAATTGGAAACGGCCAATATCGTTGGCATCGATTTCCTGTAGGATTTTGGAGCATATTCTCAGTTCGAATATAGTAAATTTCCTTGAGACGGATAAGCTTCTTTTTATGAATCAGCAAGCGCTTAGGAAACATCGGTGCCGGCCGCGGTGGCCGAGGGGACTGAGGCGCTCCAGTCACGGTCTGCACGGCCACTAGGGTCGGGTGTTCGAATCCCCCCTCGGGCATGGATATTTGTGCCGTCCTTAGTGTTAGCTAGTTCATACGTAGTTTGTAAGTTTAGGGACTGATGACCCCGTAGTTAAGTCCCTTAAGCTATACAAACATTTGAACATTTTTTGAAAAAAACATTTTTAGAAACATCGGTCATGTGAAACTCAGCTTGCCCTTTTCTCACATGACATCTTGCGAGTCATGGATGAAGGGCAACATGCAGATTTTGTTTTTCTTAATTCCAAAAGGCATTTTACGTGGTTCCATACTGCAGAATGCCAATGAACATACAGATTTGTGACTGGCTGGAAGACTTCGTAACTAATAGAACGCAGTACGTTGTTCTCGACGTCGAGTGTTCACCAGAGACGAGTATATCGTCAGGCGCGCCCCAGGGGAGTGTGATAGGACCGCTATTATTTTCTATCTCTATAAATGATCTGATGGGCAGAGTAAGTTGTCATTTGCAAAAAATGTTCAAATGTTTGTAAAGTCTATGGGACTTAACTACGGGGTCATCAGTCCCTAAACTTACAAACTACTTATGAACTACTTACGAACTAGGACGGCACAAATATCCATGCCCGAGGGGGGATTCGAACCCCCGACCGTAGTGGCCGTGCAGACCGTGACTGGAGCGCCTTAGTCTCCTCGGCCACCGCGGCCGGCTTGTCATTTGCGCCTGTCTGCTGATGAAGCTGTGGTGTGTGGGAGGGTGTCGCCTTTAACTGACTGTAATAGCATACAGGATGACTTAGACAAAATTTATAGTTGTTGCCAGAATGGTAGTTAGCTCTAAATGTAGAAAAAGTAAGGTGATGCACATGAGTAAGAAAAACAATTCCATAATGTTCAAATACACCATCAGTAGTGTGTGACTTGGTGCAGTCGCGACGTTCAAATATCTAGGCGTAACATTGCAGAGCGACATGAAATGGAACGAACATGTAAGGACAGTTGTAAGGCGGACAGCCGACTTCGGTTTACTGGGAGAATTTTGGGAAGATGTACTTCATCTGTAAAGGAGACCGCGTATAAAACGCTTGTACGACCACGTCTTGAGTATTGCTCAAGTGTTTGGGACCCGCAGCAGGTCAGGAAGACATGGAAGCAGTTCAGAGGCGAGCAGCTGGGTTCGTTATTGGTAGGATTGACCAATGTGCGAGTGTCACAGCAATGCTCCTGGAACTCAAATTGGAATCGCTGGAGGAAAGACGACGTTCTTTTCGAGAAATTCTGCTGAGGAAATTTAGAGGGCTGGAATCTGAAGCTGACTGCAGAATGATCTCTCTGCCAGTAACTTTCATTTCGCGTAGAGATCACAAAGACAAGATAAGAGAAATTAGGACTCGTATAGAGTCGTATGGTCATTCCTCTTTCCCCTCGTTCTATTTGGGAGTGGAATAGGAAAGGAAATGCCTAGTAGTGGTACAGTGTACCCTCCGCCACGCACTTTACGGTGGATTGCGGAGTATGTATGTAGATGTAAAAGTATAGCCCATCAAGAAAGGAATTAGATTACAAAACTCTCGTTTCTGCGTCACTTGAGTATTGTTGATCAGTGTGGGATCCATACCAAGTAGGATTAATAGAATATATACAGAAGATCCAACGGAGAGCAGCACGCTTCGTTACGGGCTTATTTAGCAAGTATTAAAAGCATCACAGAGATGATTAAGAAAGTCCGGTGGCAGACGCTCCAAGAGAGGCGTTCTGTATCGCGGTACGCGCTCCTGTCGCAGTTCCAAGACCCAACGTTTCGTGAAGAGTTAATTAATATATTGTATCTTCCTACGTATATCTCTCGAAGCAGCTACAAGGATAAGATGAGAGAGATTAGGACCCACACAGAGACATACAGGCAATCATTTTCCCACGAACCACATGCGAGTGGAATAGGAGGAAGCGACACTGGTATGCATGGTACCGTCTGCCACACACCGTGAGATGGCTTGTAGATGTATCATTTGTTGGATGTATTCCGATCCTTTCTTCCCCTACAGGTTTTACCATCTACAAATATTGAGGGTATTCGTAATGTCTCTCTACACACCTGCTATCATACTACACATGCATGTGGACGCTTGTTGGGTAGCTGGTTGGTACTGCCACAGAGTAACTATAGAGAAAAAAAGCCCCCCCCCCCCCAAAAAAAAAAAAAAAAAAAAAACCACTGTCCTACACTCTCCTCGTAGTTCCGTAAGATGCTAGCAGATGTCAGGTGGTTCCCCAGCTTAGTACTGGTACTGGTAGACCACACTGGAGGTGATTCTGAGGGTGCTCTCGAGGGTAGCGTGGACTGGAGGCTAAGGGGAAAGCTCGTGCCGCCTGCCACAAGGCCACGGCTGTGTCCGGCTTGCTGGCGTTTGAGGGGAAGTGGTGATGGGGACAGCCGCTACCTGCTGCCTGCTCTGGCCAGTTTTAAAGACGGCTTCTGACCTCAAGGCCATCATGGGACATATTAAGGAACTGCTGAAGCCCCCTGCCCCATACCCCTGCCACAGACAAATATATACAGACAGGAAACCTCTGTAAGGGCCCGGTCCCATGCTCAGGGGTGTGGGGCAGGGAGTGCTGAAGCAGTTCCGCTGCGGTCAGAAGCAGCCCTTTAAACTGGCCAGAGAAGGCGGCAGGTAGCGGCTGTTCCCACCACCAACTCCCCTTAAACGCCAGCAAGCCGTACACAGCCGTGGCCTCGTGGCAGGCGGCATGGGAGACCGTCAGCCTCCCCTCCAAGCTACCCTCTGATGTGGGAGAGGCACCCTCAGAAGTGCCTTTAGTGTGGTCTACCGGTACTAAGCCATGGAACCGCCTGACACCTGCTAGCATCTTACGGAACTACGAGGGGAGTGTAGGACAGTGGTTTGGGGGGGGGGGGGGGGCTGTGTCTCTGTATATGTTACTCTGTGCCCCTGCGCATGTGACCGAGCCCTTACAGAGATTTTCCGTTAGTATTTTTGTGTGTGGTGCTGCCCGCAGGAGCGTCGGTACCCGTGGGACGAGTACCAGCAGGGGCTGGTGCTGGGCGGCTTCTTCTGGCTGCACTGGGCCACGCAGATCCCGGGCGGCGTGCTGGCGCAGCGCTACGGCACCAAGCTGGTGTACGGCGCCAGCAACGCCGCCATCTCCGTGCTCTGCTTCGCCATACCCGCCGCCGCCGCCGCAGACTACCGACTCGTCGTCGCCCTGCGCGTGCTGCAGGGACTCATCGCGGTCAGTGCCCACGCACACACGCATCAATACTTCCTCCGTACATCAGAAATACGACATCTCGCAAAGATGCGCAACCTGTCAGTTTAATAAAAGGTGTCTCTACATGACACTCAATATTTTAAGGATTCTTTTTAACTTTATTTATTTATTTAGCGAAATTAAGAAGCTTTATATAAAAACTCAGCTAAATTGTAGAAAAGGTTGTCATTCAGAAATTCTTTTAATTTCTTTTTAAATACTAGTTGGCTATCTGTCAGACTTTTGTTGTTACTTGGTAAGTGACCAAAGACTTTTGTGCCAGTACAATTCACCCTTTCTGAGGCAAAGATTTGATGTAGGCTAGTGGAGATCACCCTTTCTCCTAGCGTTATACCTATTCACACTACTATTTTTATTGGGTTCCGTTACTAATAACAAATTTCATAAAAGAATACGAGGGGCGTTTTAAATCTCCGTGCAAAATAGTAACTACTAACATGTTTGGGGAAAACCATTTTTATTTTCGGCATAGTCTCCTTTTAGACTTATACACTTCGTCCAACACTGTTCTAATTTGTTGATCCCTTCCAGATAATAGTAATTGTCCAAGCCTGGAAAATAGTTATTAGTTTCTGCAATCACCTCCTCGTATGAATGAAATCTTCGTCCCTCCAGTCATTTCTTCAAATTGGGGAACAAATAATAGTCCGAGGGAGCCAACTCTAGAGAATAGGTGGGATGTGAAACGAGTCGGAACCCTATTTGCAACAATTTTGCGACCACAACTGCTGAGGTGTGTGCTGGTGCATTGTCGTGATGGAAATGACTTTTTTGTGAGACAGTCGCCGACGTTTTCCTTGCAGCTCAGTTTTAAAACGGTCCAATAACGATGAATAATACGAACCTGTAATAATTTTACCCTGTTCCAGATAGTCGATGAGGATTATGCCTTGCGAATTCCAAAAGTCCGTCACAATAACCTCTCCGATCAAAGGACCCATCTTCGCCATTATTTGGAACAGATTCTCCCTTGGTAACCCAATGTTTAGATTGTTCTTTGGTATCAGCACTATAGTAATGTATCCACGTTTCATCCACAGTGACTAAATGGCGCTTAAAGTCTTGCGCATTCTTCCTGAACGGCTGCAAACATTCCTTGCAACACTTCACACGATTCCGTTTTTAGTCAAACGTGAGCAATTGCGACACCCATCTTGTGGATAGCTTTCTCACATCCAAATGATTACACAACATATTATCTACCAGTTCATTAGAGAAGCCCACAGCACCAGCAATGTCACGCACCTTAACACTTCTGTCATCCATCCATCCATCCATCCATCCATCCATCCATCCATCACCTCCACAGCGTCAGTTGCACCCATATGGCCACTACGAAAATTTTGAGACCACTTATAAACCGTCCTAATTCGTTTTGCCCATTCTTTGACAATCACCCGACGTCCTTGATTCACACGAATACCAAACACAAAGAAACAGACCAATATGGCTGAAACCAGGTGTGCGTTCTTTCCAAAAATGCTGCTAACTAAACATGATTTCGATAAGCGCCGGTGGTGCCATCTGTCGGACTTTGCACGGACTTTTCAAACTCCCGTCGTATATACATTGCGAAGCTACTGTGAAGTTCCCTAGATCTTTAAATAAATGTCTGCAGTATGATCTTGAGTGGGATCCAGGAATTATTATGATTACAAGCTTTTGTACAATGAATACATTTTTACTCAATGTTGAATTGTCCCAGAATATGATCTCATACGAAAGTATAGGCATAGGCATAGTAAGCTAATTTACGGAGATGTATATCACCAAACTGTGGAATGACCCTGATAGCATAAGCAGATGAACTCAAACGTTTCAGCAGACCTTCAATGTGTTTCATTCAATTCAATCCCTCATCAATGCAAACACCTAAAAATTTTGAATGTTCTACTTAGCTACAGATTCTATTCAAAGCCTATATTTATTAATGGTGTCATGCCGTTTATAGTATGAAACCGTATGTACTGGGTTTTATCAAATTTTAATCATAGTCCATTTGTAGAAAACCACTTAATTATTTTTTGAAAATCGTCATTTACAATTTCATCAGTTAATTCCTGTTTGCCAGGCATGATAGCTGTTCTTGTATTGCCAGCAAAAAGCATCTTTGTAAATGCATCTTTGTAAATATAGGAGGGCAGTTCATTAATACATATTAAGATCAGCAAAGGACCCGTGACCGAACCTTGTGGGACTCCATTTTTTAAAACTCCCCAGTTATATGAATTAGCTGTTTCTTGCATATTATGTGAACTGCTTATTTCAACGTTCAGCGCTCTTCCAGTTGAGTATGATTTAAACCATTTGTGAAATCTCCTACATATTCCACAACACTCAAGGTTATCTACACGAATTCCATGATTTACACAATCAAAAGCCTTTCAGAGATCACAACAAATCCCAACGAGTCATGTCCGATTATTCAGAGCGTGTAATGCCGCTGCGTTACCCAGTGTCACTCTCCTTACTCTCGTACAGTCTGACGCTAAAGTCTACATACGCCCCCATTTCGTGGCATCTTCCGTACAGCCTGGAAGCACAGAGGTAGACGTGCAACTCTGTGCCTCTCTCCACGTACACAATAACATAAACCAAGGTCTTCAGGCCAGCATAGTGCACTGCAAGCGTGCACTGAAAGCGTGCCGTGAACACAGTGCAAATGGTGTGGTTTGTTGGTATAATAGACATGTATTGAAATACGCAATTCGATCGTGTAATATGGATTCAAATCGAACCGAAATACCAGTGCTAATGAGGAAAAATACAGGGTGTACAGAAAGTTTCAATTATTTATTGGACAAGAACGAAACACTGTACAAATATCATACATATGTCATTTTGAAGAGAAACCCTGAAAGCTTTTTAGGATGCTACATCGGTCATGGAGCGGCGCCTGCCAACAGGGAACATCGATGGCACATTGGTGTACCGGGAAACACACTCAAGAGGCTGCAACATGTCCAAGTAGCAATATCCAGTGATAGTGTTCTCAGCGAAGAAGAATGGCCCGTACAGTACAATTTTCGACGTGACAAGACACAAAAAATATTTATCTTTGGGGATCACGCTCAAATTCAGTGCATTCTTATGGATGCTTTATACTTCCAGATTTGAGAATTATGCCTGTTCACTGTCCCATTTGTGTGAAAAGTGGCTACGTCGCTAAAAATTAACCGATCAACAATGCATCCCCATCATCATTCAGTTGTTGCAACTGCAAACAAAGCTCAAAACGCTTGTCTTTCAAATGTTCAGATGTTTGTAAAGCTTATGGGACTTAACTACGCGGTCATCAGTCTCTAAACTTACAAACTACTTATCAACTACTAAAGACACTAAAGATACTAAAGACAACACAAACATCCATGCTCGAGGGAGGATTCGAACCTCCGACGCGGGAGACCGCTCGGCTACTCCCGCGCGGCGCTTGTCTTTGTCATCGTCAATGAGCTTCTGCACTAGCTCCAATTTGAGTGGTTTCATAGACAGCTTCTGTCGAATGACTTTCCACACTCACATTGGAGCCATTTAGAGTTCGTGCTAAACACGACAGACCGAATTTTTTGGACTCATAAATGTCTCGCGTACGCGCTACAGATTCACTTCATTCACACTGGGACGTCCGCTTCTCTTTGCCGGACACAAGCAACCCGTCGTAACGAGTTTGTTGTGCCAGTGGCAAATAACCTACCTTATTGGTGGCTTCTTAGCGTACTTGTTCAGTGTTACAGTAAATATTTTTGTCCAAAATTTCCTAGATATTTCGAAGTGCACAGGTTGGCTACAAGTGCAGAATCTCTTTCAGTTCTTTAGTGTAGTCGGAGAAAACCGTATCTAACATTTATTGTAGAGCCTCAGTGGCGACGGTGCTACTCACCGCGTTTTCGACCTTCTGTGGTACGAAAAATATGAAATTAATTTTTGATACCAGCTTAACGCCCGCTGCTACGCATGCGTAGGTTGGTTGATCCGCACCAGTTGTTTCTCCCTCTTAATATAAATTCTCTTAGATATAGCTTAAGTACTATCATAATGAAATGTTGTAATACTACTTGTAGCCGCGGCAGAATGGCCGTGCGTATTGAAGCGCCATGCTGCGATCCGCGCTGCTGTTCGCCGTCGGGGGTTGGATTCGCCCCTCGGGCGTGGGTGTTTGTGTTGTCCTTAGCATAAGTTAGTCTACGTTAGTTTAAGTTAGTTTATAAACCTTAGGATCTCTTAAGATTTACAAACATTTGAACATTAGATTTCACTACTTGTAACCCCCTATGGCGCACCTTAATAGTTGAATTTCGAAAAATACCCCAACATGTGTCTTCTAAATTACAAGCAAGTATGCAAATATCATTTTTTGTAATTCTGGGTTCAAAATTGGCTTCGTAGCAACGTATTTTCAAAACATGTTTCATCCCCTATTACACTCCATAAATGATTAATTCTCTGAAAATACCGAAACACGTCTCTTTTTAATTCTGACCAAGAAAACATATATCAATTTTCGTGGTTGTAGCTTCAAAATTGCCTTAATAGCAAAAGATTTTCGAAAAACATCCCCTCCCCAATTGAACCCCCTTGATGGTTGAATTTCCAAAAATACCGAAACACGTATTTTTTAAATTCTAACGAACAATACAAATACCACGTTTTGCAGCTCCAGCTTGAAAACTGTCGTGACAACAATGTGTTTTCGAAAAGAATTTTTGATCCCCTATTTTACTCCCTTGTTGAATTTCCAAAAATGCCGAAACTCGTGTGTTTTTAATCCTGATCAAGGGTCCATATCCTACGTTTCGTAGTTATAGCTTGAAATTTGAGTTACCAGCAACATATTTTTGAAAATTAATTTTTGCATCCCGTATTTCACCCCTTTATTGGTCGAATTTCCAGAAATACCTAACACGTGGGTTTTTTTTTTTTTTTTTTTTTTTTTTAAATTCGAACCCCGAAACCAAATCCGAACATTTGTAGTTCTAACTTCAAAATTGGCTAAATAGTAACAGATTTTCGACGAACATCCCCTCTCCAATTTAACCTCCTTCATGGTTGAATTTCCAAAAATATCGACACACATATTTTTTTTTAAATACTAACCATCAATACAAATATCAACACTTGCAGCTCTAGCTTCAAAATTGTTTTATTAGCAACGTGTTTTCAAAAAGAATTTTTCATCCCTTATATTACCCCCTACTTGTTAAATTTCCAAAAATACTAAAACTCGTGGTTTTTTTTTTTTTTTTTTTTTTTTTTTTTTTTTTTTTTTTTTTTTTTTTTTTTTTTAATCCTAACCAAGATTCCATATCCGAAGTTTCGTAGCTCTAGCTCAAAATTTCAGTGAACAGCAACATATTTTTGAAAATCAATTTTTACGTCTCCCATTTTATCCCCTTACTGGCTGAATTTCAAAAAATGCCGAAACACGTGACTTTTAAATTCGAAACCTGAATTAAAATCCGAAATTCAGTAGTTCTATGTTCAAAATTGCCTAAATTGTAACGTACTCTCAAAAAAACGGCTCATATTTCAACCCCTTACGGACGCAATATCGAAAAATCGCTTCCTAAAATGACGCCTATAGAGTAAGATCAACAGCCTCTACAAATTTCCAGTTTCCATCTCCAGTGGTTTGGACTGAGCGATAATGAGTCAGTCAACAGTCAGACAATCGGGACATCGCTTTATATATGTAGAGATAAATAGGGTAAATGAACTGTAGCGCCTAGATCGATATATATCGAAATTTTTGCGAAAAGTACCACTAGTCAAGTGAACTTCAAAATAGTAAACCAGTGTAAATATAAAAATTTTATCGAAATCCTTAGAACCGTTTCCGATATATATGGTGTCCCACTTCACTGTTTCACCCCAGATATCTTTGAAATTACAAGAGATATTGAAAAACCATTTTCAGGGTCATGAGCGTACGGCGGGGGCTTATGAAAGTAGGTACCATGAGACACTCTAAAACGTGAAGAAATATTATTTTCAACACAAATTTATGTTTTTTTTAATGGATGCCCCATATTATTTCTTTAGCAATCGGTAGGATGAAAAATCACAAAAAGAATGGCGTTGGTTGCATCACGATGCGTCAATTACATCCGGAGAAACTGCGAAGCGAAGTTGACGTTTGAAATACACGAGGCGCGCTGCTAGCGCGTGTCCGAGACAACCCGCTTGATATTACATCGCACCATCAGGCGTGAATGATTCCAAGCACATAATCTCTTTCTGTATCGTTATTCTCTTTAATTGGTGTTTGGTAGAGTCATTCTTCTCTTTTATGAAAATTCAGCGATAGTATTTGCAAAATTTTATTTGCTTGCATATAGTGATTGCTTACACACACAGACAAACAACTTAAAATATTGAGTGTCATGTATAGACGCCATTTATTAAACTGACACGTTTCACATCATTGCGAAATGTCGTATTTATGATCTATGGAACAAGTATTAAATCTAATCTTACCTGCTTCGGTTTATATGTGCCATTTCAGATACACGTCTAGGTGTTTTTGACGACCATATGACATCCAGGATTCAACTGACAGCTCTCTATTCACTATTATTATTATAGTCACATAGTTCTTATAAAATGTGATATTTTTGTGGTAAGTGGCAGCTTTTCTGACCTGCTCGTACTGTCCGCAGGGGCTGGTGTGGCCTGCCATGCATAACATTATCGCTGCTTGGATTCCGCCCGCAGAGCGCAGCACCTTCGTCACAGCATATACAGGTAAGCGCACCACCACCACCATAATCATCATCATCCTAATTGTCGACGTCGTCTCCGAACAGAACGACATCTCTTTATATTCATTACTATTCTTTTCTGCGCAGTACGGTATTGGACTTATAATCAGTGACGGCAATAGATGTCGTGTTACTTCCACCCTTTCTACAGTATGTGCCACTACTCTCGCTATTATTTCTGGTCCATCAGCATTCCATTCCTCTCCTCGTGGCGCAATGGATCCCGTTCCATCATAGCCAGCAAGAATGGGTCGTAGGACTCCATGTCAGTACCCAACTGCGCCAATCACTAACCACTCCTCACATTTAATTCAATCTAGAGCAGTTCTGTCATTGACGACACGGTGTTAAATACATCATTAGTCTTATGATTTTTTCATCGTACAACGATCATTCAACACACGGCAAAAATTCTGAACAGCCAAGTGGTTTTATAATGTCCCAGAGTGTTTGACGTGGGTGGGTGGTTAGGGTGGGTTTAAGCTAGGCTGCGGAAGCCGCTGTTGATCGCCGTCGGGGGTTCGAGTCCTCCCTCCGGCATGAGTGTATGTATGTTTTCCTTAGTGTAACTTAGTTCGAGCAGTTTGTAAGACTAGAGACTGATGACCATAGCAGTTTGGTCCAATAGGTTTTAGAATCATTTGATTTGATTTGAACACGTCAATATATTTTTTACGAGCTGAAATAATAATACCGATGGTATGAATTCGTAACAATACCTCATTTTCTTGTATTCATTAATTCGTCACTGGAATAGAAGGAATTGGCTACTAGTAACTCTTACAAGCTCCTCTTAAACTGACCTTTACTTGTAGCCAAACCTTTTATGCTTGCTGGCAAATTATTGAAACTGTGTGTTCCTGAGTAGTGGACCTCTCTTTGAACTATTGTAAGCGTCTGTAAGGCCCTTGTGTAGACCGTTTTTGATCCTACTATTGTATGTACAGACTAAGATATTTGTTGAATAAGAGTTATATTATTTACGACAAATTTCATTAAGAAATAAATATACCGGGAGGCAGTAGTTAGTATACCCAGTTATTTGAAGAGACTTATACAGGATTTCCGTGAATTTACTCCACAAATAATACGTATTACACGACTTGGGACTCTTAAAACTTTTGGTTGCCTTGAAGAGTGATTCCTAAATATTATACCACATGACATTAATGAAACAAAGTAAGCAAAGTATGCTAGCTTTCTTATTTTTATGGGGCCTGCATCTGTTAACACCCGAATTGAAAATACAGATTTACAAATATTAATTCGCAGTTTGCGAGAATTTTCGACTTCAGCTGCTTCTCTTTAATTGATGTACCATTTTGTAACTTATGAAAATGTATGCCGGACCGGGACTCGAACCCGGGTCTGAAGTCGGAAATTCTCGCAAATTGCGAATTAATATCTGTACATTTAACGTTTATAGCTGCGGACCATCAGTAACTCTCTTCCTTTAGAAGAGTAGTTTCAAGGGAAATACAGATTTGTTAAATTTATATATAAAAACTAGAGTTATAGAGGCAAGAGTACGCAAGGAGACTGTGGTGTGTGAAGAACATTTTGGGTTCATGCCTGGGAGAGGAACGACTGATGCAATACTTGCTGTAAGGCAGATAGTGGAGAGACACCTGGAGATACAAGCTAATTTACATATGGCTTTCGTTGATTTGGAGAAAGCTTATGACAGAGTCCCAAGAGACGAAATATGGAAAAGAATGAGAGAGCAGTGCATGCCAGAGAAGTATGTGAGGTCAGTGAAGGAAATGTACAGAGGAGCAATGGCACAGGTGAGAAGTAGTGTGGGCCTGCCATGGAGTTCCCGGTAAAAGTGGGGTTACACCAAGGGCCTGCGCTTAACCCTTACCTTTTTATCCTGATTATGTATGGGCTGGTGAAAGATGTGAAAAAGAAAGCGCCTTGGAATTCGATGTTTGCGGATGATGTGGTTCTTTGTGAACAGAGCATCGATAGACTTGCAGAAAAGCTGGAGGACTGGAGGAAGGCACTAGAAGGAAGAAGGATGAAAATTATCAGGACGAAATCAGAATATTTAGCACTGAAGGATGGGCAGATAAGGACTTGCAAAATCCAGGAGGAGAAACTGAAATCGGTCTGCAAATTAAATATCTGGGGTCGTACATACTGAGGGACGGAGAACTGGAAAGCGAGGTACAGCACCGAATAAACTGTGGTTGGATCAATTGGAGGAAAATAAGCGTTGTGTTACAAGGTGAGCAATGGGCTGAAAGGGAAATTGTACAATTCAGTGGCAAGGCCTGCTATGAGACATTGACAATCGCAGTACCCCAGGAAAGGAAGATGGAAGTAGCAGAAATGAGGCTGCTGAAGTCGATGTGTGGGGACCCGCAGGGAAAAAGATACAAGAGAGTAGACTAAGGTGGTGTGGACACTTGCAGAGAAAAGGGAAAGAGTATATCGGAAACAAAGTTGAAGATATAAAGATTGAAGGAGTGAAAAGGAGAGGGAGACCGAAGATGAGGTGGAAGGATAAGATAGCGGGGGACCTAAGGGAGAAAGGATGGAAGAAGGAAGGAGCAGTGAATAGAGTATTATGGAGGAGAAGGATCCAGAAGAGCAACGCCGACCCTACTTGACGTGGGACAAGGCTACGATAAAGAAGAAGAAGATATATAAAAATTAGAGCGCAAAATTAATTACTGATCTCCGCCTAGTGTCGACCTAATGTCGGGCCATCGTGAGGATGTCGGTACGAGATGGTGTGTAGCGGCGCAGGAGCTGGGAGTTCGTCAGGTGCTGCCACTGAGGACCAGATGACCTGGCAGCTCCTGCGCCGCTACACACCATTTCGTACCGACATCCTCACGATGGCCCGACATTAGGTCGACACTAGGCGGAGATCAGTAATTAATTTTGCGCTCTAGACTGTTTCTATATAGAAAATTAGTAATTATTCCTAAAGAAACAAAAATGTTTCCGAAATATTATGAGATTTGATAAGGCGTTTCTAAAGCTCTGTGGTCTGCTCCTCCTAAGTGAATTTATTATCAAGTTGTAATCCCACGAACTGAATACTGTCAACGTCTTCTACCTACCATTCTTCATAGTTTATGCATAAGCTGGATGGAAACCTCTTACATATTTTGAACTGTATGCAGCGTGTTTTTCCAAAGGTTAATGTCAGTGAGTTGGCTATTGTGTCGTTATTACTGATAGATTGCTAAGAGAACTCTTATCTAGGAAGGTGTGTCCATGAAAGAAATTGAACACCATTCATATTTAAACATGAAAATTTATATTTATAAAAACTGGGCAAATTATCATTGAAACACAAAGGCAAATGTTAACCAGAAAATTGCTTCCACTCAGTAAATACTATTTAAAGTGAAATACATAGGTAAAACCCAGTTTCTCTAAAGGTACTTTTTTTTTAATTAACATGAGGTTCCTGAAGCAAGTGCTAGAAACAAGTGACGCTTCACTTAAATTGAAAGCAAATAAAGTTAACAAGGTTATTCTAAAACATAATAACAATGATAAGAACAATTTAACATATAACAAGATTACCACAGTCTGAACAATGCTTCCTGCTAATAACAATTCAAGTACACCCCACACGCCTAGTCGGGGTTACAGTTAGTTCCTCGCCACTTAGACTAGGAAGATGGCACAACAAAAACGGACTTTCCAGCACAAATAAGCAATGTAATTACAGAATGGCCACACAAACTCGCAACAACCATTCATTGCTGGCGTGGTTACAATTAACAAACTTTTTGAGATTTTACGGCAAATTTTGGCCGCTACTGTGATATAAGCAACCAAGCTTTCAAAACTAAATTGGCATCCATAAAACCAAACCTCAATTTAAAACCACACAGGATTAATATCAAGATATATCGCGTCTAAGGTGCTTTCGCAGGTGCAGGAAGCGAAAAGGCGGAATCAAGGGCAAAACACACGCGACAAGACGAGCGTTCCACAGACCAGGACGAGGAAGGTCGTTCCAAAACAAGCGGCACCGTCTGAAATCAAACCAGCGAGGTGTCAGCGAAAGACAACAGAACGACACTCACCATATTCCCAAAATGCCTGGAGCAGGTGTCCGATGAAACCGGAAAGGATCAAGGAGGCTGACACAATGTCAAACTCCAGCTTAGGATCCTCTGAACTCGCACTGCACCAGCCCGAGGGCAGCTCACCGAGTCCGTGGTATAATAAACTCTTCTGCTGCCACACATCCCGTCAGCTAAGTACACCTTCCACGGTCGGTGTTAACTTTCCTCCCGTAACTTTCCTACCTACTTACATTTCGCGTAATGATCACAAAGACAAGATAAGAGAAATTAGGGCTCGTACGGAGGCCTATAGGCATTCCTTTTTTCCTCGTTCTATTTGGGAGTGGAATAGGAAAGGAAATGCCTAGTAGTGGTACAGTGTACCCTCTGCCACGCGTCTTACGGTGAATTGCGGAGTATGTATGTAGATGTAAATGTACCTGAGTGTCGCTTGTCGCCTTCCGACCGCCACTTCTCCCGCGTATACCACGTGACCCACCAGAGACACCACTTTCCGGTTCGGCCAATGGAAAGAGAAGAGGGAAACGCCGCGCGACATTCAGGGTGAATTACCTAACACTTGCAACGCAAATATTGCGGAAACGGAAAGTGCGACTGACGTGCGGTTTTCACAGAATGGATTGGTAGTCAAGGACTCGTATTGTTAGCCAATTAACAGATTGTAAAAATACCTAGAAAGTGTATTTTTTATAAAATGTTCAAATGTTTGTAAAGTCTATGGGACTTAACTACGGGGTCATCAGTCCCTAAACCTACAAACTACTTATGAACTACTTACGAACTAGGACGGCACAAATATCCATGCCCGAGGGGGGATTCGAACCCCCGACCGTAGTGGCCGTGCAGACCGTGACTGGAGCGCCTTAGTCCCCTCGGCCACCGCGGCCGGCTATTTTTTATACAAACATCCAAATTTTCAAATGGAACAATGGTTGTTTCTATCGTGCCCTGGAATTTTTTACTCCAGCTGTGTACAAAGAATTTTGAATGACATTTTTATCTCGTTTACTTTGGCAGCATAGCTGACTAGCTGGTGGTCATGAGACAGTGGGCCGTGCCCCAAGGGCTAGCCACTCGACCAGTCAGCTACGCTATGGCAGCCTCCGCCCCCGAAAATTTGAACGGTTGTAGCTGCCAAACTAAACGTGATAAAAATGTCATTCAAAATTCTTTGTACACAGCTGGTGTCAAAAATTCCAGTGCATGATAGAAACAACCATTGTTCCATTTTTAAAAAAATGTGTGTTTGCATAAAAAAATACACTTATTAAGTAATGTTACAATCTGTATTTCCCGCGAAAGGCAAAGGTCCCAGGTTCGAGTCCCGGTTCCGGCACACAATTTTAATCTGCCAGGAAGTTTCATATCGGCGCACACTCCGCTGCAGAGTGAAAGTTTCATTCTGGAATGTTACAATCTGTTTGCTGGCTAAAAATACGAGCCCCTGAGTACCAATCCATTCTGTGAAAACCGCACATCAATCGGACTTTCCGTTTCCGCAATATTTGCGATGCAAGTGTCACGTGATTCACCCTGTATAGAATTCAGCTGTATATCATTTATTAATGTCCTTGAAAATATTATTAGCAGCCCTTTCTAGAATTACGCTCGACATGCTATTTATTGATGGGAAGTGTCATCTCTGTTTCCGATGGTGGCTGTTTGAAGAGCAGGTTGTGTGTGACAGGTGTCAGGAAAAGAAAGTTTAGGGCATTGCTGAGGAAACGTTTCTTTAAAGTTTCCTTCCACACGCAATGTCGCTGGCTTCACTTGTTTGTATCGTTGTGCTGGGATAGTTATCATCTAGTTATCCTACGACGCCAATTAGACGTTCGCTACATGCCATTTGCAATGTGCCTCTTTGCGTGTGCTGCAGGGGGCAGCATGGGCGTGGCGCTGACGTTCTGCGTGGGCGGCGTGCTGGTGTCGGCGTGGGGCTGGCCGTCGCTGTTCCACGTGACGGGCGCGCTGGGCGTGCTGTGGTTCGCCGCGTGGTGGTTGCTCGTCTACGACACGCCCGCCAAGCACCCGCGCATCTCCGACCGCGAGCGCCGACTCATCGCGGACGCGCTCGGCGCCGCAGTCTCCACCAAGAGGGTCAGCAGCGCGCAGGCGCACAGCGCAGGCGCCAGGCTCGCCCGGGAGTGCCTCTTTCAAATTGTAGCTGTTGTGGTTTTCAGTCCGCAGACTGGTTTGATGCAGCTCTCCACGCTACCCTGTCCTGTGCAAGTCGCTTCATCTGAGAATACATACGGCAACCTACAACCTTTTGAATCTGCTTACTGTATTCGTCCTTCGGTCTTCCTCTACGATTTTTACCCAATTACATTGACGATTCCTTGATGTCTCATAATGCCCCACCAACCTATACCTTCTCTTCTACATCTACATACATACACCGCAATCCACTGTAATATGTGTCTTTTCTCTAAGCGATAGCGCGATTGTTGTTGTTGTGATCTTCATCCTACAGACTGGTTTGATGTAGCTCACCATACTACCCTGTCCTGTGCAAGTCTCTTCATCTGAGAACACGTTCGGCAACCTACATCCTTTTGAATCTGCTTACTCCATTCGTCCCTCTACCCCACACACTTCCTTCTGACGATCCCTTGATGTCTCAGGATGTGTCTCACAAACCTATTCCTTCCCTTAGCCACGATATCCCAAAAACTCCTTTTCTCCCCAAATCGGATAAGCACCTCCTCATCAGTTACGCGATTTACCCATCCAATTTTCATCATTCGTCTCTAGCACCACGTTTCAAAACCTTCTATTTTTGTCTGAACTCCTTATCGTCCACGATTCACTCCCATACAATGCTACACTCCAGACAAATGCTTTCAGAAAGGACTTCCTAACATTTAAACTAATATGCCAACAAATTTCGCTTCTTCAGAAACGCTTTTCTTCCCATAGCCATTCTGCATTGTATATCTTCTTTACTTCGGCCAACAGAAGTCATCTTGCTACCCAAATAACAAAACTCATCTACTACTTTTAACGTCTCATTACCTAATCTGATTCCTTCAGCATCGCCTGATTTTCTGACACTACATTCCATTACCCTCGTTTTACTCTTGCTAATGTTCATCTTATACTTTCCTCTCAAGACGCTGTCCATTCCGTTTAATTGCTCTTGCAGGTCCTTTGCTGTGTCTGACAGAATTACTATGTCATCAGCAAACCGCAAGGTTTTTATTCTCTCTCCCTGGACTTTAATTCCTTCTCCAAATTTCTCCTTGCATTCCTTCACAGCTTGCTCTGTGTACAGACTGATCAACATTTGGGAAACGCTACAACCCTGTCTTACTCCCTTCCCAACCACGGCGACGCTGTAATGCCCTTCGACTCTAACAATTGATTGGTTTTTGTGCAAGTTGAATATAACTCTTCGCTCCCTATATTTTACCGCTGCTACTTTTAGAATTTGAAAGAGTGTCTTCCACTCAAAATTTTCAAAACCTTTCTCAAGATTCCAAAACTGTTAGTTTCCCTTCCCTTACCTATCTTCTAAGATAAGTCGTAATGTGAGTATTGCCTCCCGTGTTCCTACATTTGTCCTAAATCCAAACTGATCTCCTCCAAGATCGGATTCCACCAGTTTTTCCATTCGCCTGTAAATAATTTGTGTTAGTACGTTGCAACCATGCCTTATTAGACTGATAGTTCTGTTATTTTCACATTTGTCTGCTCTTGCTCTCTTAGGAATTGGAATCAGTATATTCTTCTTGAAGTCCGAGGGTATGTCCCCCGTCTCATACATCTTGTATCCGTTTTTTCGCAATTTCTCCTATTTAATGGGGAACTCCATTTCAGAAGCTGTTAACAGAATTCTTATTCAAATTTATTACTTACATCTCGTCACGGAAAAAGTATTTAAGCTTTCAGTGATGTGTGAATTTTTATTAGAGTGGAAGGATGAAGCTAGTTGGTACATTGATTTCTGGTTAAATGTATGGTTTGTAGTTAAAAAGGTGTGAACACATTTGCGTAACTACTGTTGCATTTTTTGCATTTGCAAGCTACAATGCATTAGTCATTAAGGCTACAAAGTATATTCAGTGAGAAGAATCGACACCATGCAAAGCAGGATTACATACTTCTTCTGTGACAAGACATAATAAAACAGAATAGCATTGTATCAAAGGTCATAAATATCCAGTTCTCCATTAAATGCGAAACAGTACGAAAAACGGTTTCAAACTAAACAAAATACGAACAATGTACTCACAACGCATTTTAATGGAGCAGTTTACAAAAATTGGTATGCAAGAATAAATGTACATGAGCGCACAAAACATTATGTAAGGAACTCAATGTAAGTTTTATATGAAAAAAAAGAATAATTTACACAATATTACGTATTCGTGCAAAAAGAAGGCAGAGTATGAACAATACATCTACAATGTAATTCAAATGCGTCTAACACACACAAGAACCCGTAACCTGTATCACAGTGCTATGAAACCAGTTTTTCTGTCGTGTCACGCCAGGTGATTTCAGGTTTTGACATGTTGTAAGGCACACGTATGTCCATTTAATAAAGGCTACTTCGTTGGCATTTCAATATTTCCTCTCACAAATCAGTGATTTGGCAATGAAACGTACGAGGAGATCATGTTAAGCTTTTAAATGAGATTTCTCAAATATATTACTTTGCAAGGTCTCAAAAACTTTTCAGACACCACATAACATATAAATACAAATACGGATTTTCGCGTCATATCTTTTCGAATTCGAAGTTCACTTCCTCCTCACTTGGAGGGCCGCTGTCATTAATAGTTTCCGTATCTTAACAGGGGCTTTTACTTCTTATACACAAAAATAGTGTTTCAACCAAGGTTTCCTGAACCCTGGCGCCGAATGTGTATACGGCATACAGAAGGAAGGCAGGAATCTTAGGGTTTAACGTTCCGTCGACAGCGTGGTCGTTAGAGACGGAGCTCACGCTCGGATGTTTGGGTAAGGATGGGGGTAGGCAATCGGCCGTAGCCTATGAGAAGAAACTTCCCGGCATTTGCCTGGAGTGATTTAGGGAAATTACGAAAAACCTAAATCTGGATGGCCGGAGGTGGATTTGAACCACTATCCTTCCGAACGGCACCAAGAAAACAGTTCCTTAGGTTGTCCATATATGTCACTCAAACCGGATAAAGATGTAAACAACGTATTAGAAGTACCAATGCGACGGAGTCGAAAAGACAGCCGATCAGTTTCACTGCTTGTGTTGACTGTAGTTCTGCCTAGCCTAGAAGTTTGATCGTATCCACCATTATTACTGTGTGTCAGGGGAGACTCTCATAAAGCGAAGTTTACAAACGAAAAGGACGTTATTCGGACGTGGAGGAGGTACAGAGATACAGAACCTGACGACTTGCCTCGCTCTGGCCACCCAAGGTGATCACAGCCTGTGATGACTGCTATTTGCGGATTTCAGCTCACAAGGAGAGGGCACGACCGTGGGGTCAGGAATTCGTCCGAAATTTTGTGTGTTGAAAGAGGACCCCAAACACCTCACGTAGTTAAAATATTAGGACGAACTACTCGGATATTCCCGAGAAAAATCGAACCGAAGTTTCTTAAGTGCCTTATGAGTATAAAATGTTAGTTCACTTGCCGAGCTGCTGTCCAGCCTAGATGGTTGCCGGGCGCCGTGGCTCAGCGCGCCCGGTCAGAGGGCTGAACGCCTCTCTGAGCCAAGAACTCATCGAACGACAACGAACAAAAAGGAACAACTACCGCAAAGAAATGATCTACCCAAAGGAGCAAAAAAAAAAAAAAAAAAAAAAAAAAAAAAACGCCCTCTGTAATATAGAAGCTGAGCCAACAACACATCGAACAAGAACGAACAAAAACGATCAGCGTCCGCAACAAAGAGAACTACCCATAGAACAAAAAAAAAATGGTTAGGGCTCGGCCTCTTACGCCAGAGGTCTCGGATTCGATTCCTCCTCCAGCACTCTTTTTTTTTTTTTTTTTTCCTTTTCTTACAAGAAGCGACCGGTCATTTCGGACCTCGTATTCACAAATTAATAGATGGCTATGCCAATACTTATACGGACGTCATCGTAACATCATCGAAGTCCGGAAAATAAACAACAGTTTTATACATGGATTTTTCTCCGGAAATGTTTAAAATCTTACGCCGGGGAGAATAAATTTTAACTTCACATTGACTCTTGAGGAGGTTAAACGAATCCTGAGATATATGATGCAATTTTTCAATATGACGAAAATATGCCAACTGTGTCTGTAAAAGTCAAAATGCACTTCTTTGGTGCAACCTTGTGATGTTTACTTTTACAGGCAAGATAAAAATTACACAAAGCGCTTGCAATATTGCAGCGCATTGTTACAGGAGAATAATGAAATTAATTCCCGGGAAGATTGTATAAAAATTCATTCTATAATTCACCATGATTGTCGTCACCAATATTCCGAGACATGATTCAATATGCCTGGTTTGCCTCAAAATTATCAGAAACTCGAAACATTTTCGTAAATGTTAATGGGGCATGTTTTTGTAGAGATCTATTGCAAACGCCCAGTGATTGTAAAAAATCCGCTATTATATGTTACACAAGATGTCTCAAAAATTATTGCTTTTTTCGTTTTTTCGATAATTACCACTGCGATTCTTGTTTATAATTATTATATGTATAAAAATTGAATGTTTCCCAATCGACTTTGTTATTCTGATTAAAAAACGTTCAAATGTTTGTAGAGCTTAAGGGATTTAACTACGGGGTCATCAGTCCCTAAACTTACAAACTACTTATGAACTACCTAATACTACAGAGTAAAGACAGCACAAATATCCATGCCCGAGGGAGGATTCGAACCCCCGACCGTAGTGGCGTGCAGAACATGACTGGCGCGCGGCAGACCGCTCGCCACCTGATTAAAAACCCAATGTTTCTCCTCATATACGTTACAATGAAAAATGGAAAACTCACCGGAATGAATTGTTGGGCAAAAAGAAGAAACTTTTTATTCAATAATGTAACTAATTTGTTAACGATAATTTAGGTCTAGGAAACTATCTGAATAATTGGTGGAATAACAAAAGAAAAAAAGTGCCAGAGGAGGAATCGAACCCGAGACCTCTGGCGAAAGAGTCCGAGCCCTAACCATCTAGGCCAGACGGCGGCTCAGAAATGGGCTAACATTTTACACTCATAAGGCACCTAAGAAACTTCGGGTTGATTTTTCTAGGGATTTTCCGAGTAGTGCGTCCTAATATTTTAACCGCGTGAGGTGTTAGGGGTCCTCTTTTACCACACAAAATTTCGGACAAATCCCTGATCCCACTGTCGTGCCGCCTCCTTGTCAAAGAAATTCTGTCAGGAACGCCACCACCTTGTGGAATAACGTTTTTCGTGCAGCCACATAACATGGTGTTTCGACTCACACTGACGTCAAAGGCTGCATGACAGGCAACTTCACTCCCGATGTCCAAGGGGAGGTGTAGCTTTGACACCTATACGCTATGCAGAGCGGTACAGATGGGTCCGACAGCATGCTGAACGTACATCAAGGGATGCTCACAGATTATACTTACATCTACCTTCAAATAATCGTCGGAGACGTCAACCTGAACGTGTTAGGCATACCATCCAGCACGTGCAGCGACGTTGTGGCTTGGGGTGGCATTATTTGGGTCCACAATACGCCATTGGTGGCCGTAGGAGGCATACGGTACAGTAAGACATCCTCCGACGCATAAGGCAAACATATTGACAGCATTTCGGTAAGGGGTTCGCCGCAATGAATTCTCGCTCTTATCGAGCAGATCTTGTGAATTCTTTCTTTCATCATAACGACATTGCGACAGTAGAATGGCCAGCATGTTTTCTAGAGATGAACACGCCTGGCATACATTAAATAGGGCTGGTTTTGGAAGAGACGACCCGTTAACCAATCTGAGAGACCTACGCCAAACAGCTGTTGAGGAGTGGGACAATCTGGACCGACAGTGCCTTCATGATCTAGTGCAGTGTTTTTCGACCTGTGGGTCGCGTCGCAGACTTGCTCGGGAGCTCGCCGTCACGGGAGGAAGTAGTTGCACTACAAAATAACCAGGGGTTCAATAATACAAAACGTAAGCCTAAGTTAAATTTCTTTAATGTTAAAATTACTGAGTTCGTTGTGTAACATTTATTATGAATTTATCATAGATTGTTTTATAATATAATGTGTTTGTGACGAATAAGCGCAAAGCCTGAAAACTGTTTTAAGGACCATTCGTTAGGTAGAAGGACATAATACCATAAGTAATTGTAAAAAATTCGGAAAAAGCTCTACTCCTTTACAAAGTGTCAACGCCGTGGGACTTTTCTTTAATGAGCATAATTCCCTTTCCGAATCTTGCCTGAAATGTCAGGCACTTGTTACGCAAAATATATTTTTCTGTCGGCAGGCACATAAAAATAGGAAAATGTGTTACATTCCGAAAAAGACACAAAAAAACTTCGACCTAAAATTTAAAAGAAAACTGTTGCAAAATAAAAAAGGTTAAGTTTTTTTTTTTTTTTTTTTTTTTTTTTTTTTTTTTTTTTTTTTTTAGTAGTTTTGGTCGATGAGGATGACCGGGGGTTGAGGGAGTCGCCAGAATATTTTTACTCAGAAGGGGGTCGCATATTCCAAAAAATTGAAAAACACTGATCTAGTGTACAGAGTGCCACGAGGAATACAGGCGTGCATCAGAGTAAGAGCACCTGTTAACAGGTATTAGAAGTACTGGTGTATGCTGGAATCTGGAAGACAGATTCAGAATTCCTAGTTTATTGATTTACAGCATTCTAATTTGTGCTGGTAGAACTTGCGGGTTATAAGGCCGTGGTCCATAAAACTTTGCAGTTTTTCCTAACGTTTCCTCTAGAGCTGCGCCGGAGATCTTCGGAGTCACGGTCTGCACGGCCACTACGGTCGGGGGTTCGAATCCCCCCTCGGGCATGGATATTTTTGCCGTCCTAGTTCGTAAGTAGTTCATAAGTAGTTTGTAAGTTTAGGGACTGATGACCCCGTAGTTAAGTCCCATAAGCTTAACAAACATTTGAACATTTTTTTTTGACATCTTCGGAAGTCTTCCTACTTCCGCTGAGTCTTGCCGACTGATGAGTAGACGGTCTGAGAGCGACATATATATCGTGGAAAATAGGCGTGGCCAAGCTGTCACGTTATCAGCAGAGATAGTCCTTGTCAGAGATACAACATCACTATCGATTGCAATCGGTAAGAGATAAAACTTGTCGATCTTTTAAAGCTACTGTCCATATGTCGCTAAGTTTCATAGCTTCTTCTTTTCTGTTAAAATTATCCTTATGTTTATATATGTCAATGGCCTCCGTGTATTGCGGTGGATAATAATTCGTCATTGTAGATAAAACTGTTGAATATATATAAACATAAGGATTATTTTAACAGGAAAGAAGAAGCTATGAAAGGACTATCTCTGCTGATAACGTGACAGGTTGGCCACGCCTACTTTCCACAGTATATATGTCGCTGTCAGACAACCGACTCATCAGTCGGGAAGACTCAGGGGAAGTAGGAAGACCTCCGAAGATGTCCACCGCAGCTCTGGACGAAACGTTAGAAAAAACTGAAAAGTTTTATGGACCACGGCCTTATAACCCAGAAGTTCCACCAGCAGCTATGGCATCAGGTCGTGAAAGCCTTCATTGCATTTCTAATTTCTGTTTTCATGTATAATAAAGAAAACTGAAATGTTTTTGTATGTCTCTATTCCTGTAAAGGGTCATGAAGCTTTGTGTTGATGCTGTGTGGCTGGTTGGTGCAGCGGCTGGAGTGTGGAGTGTGGTTGTGTTGCAGCCGCGGACGCCGTGGGCGAGCATCGCGACGTCGTGGCCGCTGTGGCTGACGGTGGTGGTGCACTGGGCCAGCAACATGGGCATCTTCACGCTCATGACGCAGGCGCCCACCTACTTCAAGTACATACACGGCTGGGACATGGGCATGGTGAGCCGCCGGCGTCTCCACCGGCGCAATGATTATGCTTTCTAATTAATAGTTAAGCTGTTAAAGACGGTTTCTTTTCTCACAGGTTACCTCACATATCACGCAGAATGGTATCTTTGATTTGATGCATTGATTATCCATTTTATCATAGACATCATGTTGGACTTGTCAAAATTTTATACAATAGTTAATATGTTAACTCACATAACAGTTGTTGGTATACATATAACGTAATTATATAAACCCGCCCACGCTTTACTATGACTCACTCTCATATGAAATAAAAACAAAAGGAATTACTGTAATTCATGTGAACATAGAATCTTCAAATCAATATCGTTCGTTGAACTGCTGTGGCTATGTAAAACGAAAGTTATAAAATAATTATATAGTTCGCAGATACTCATTACTTTAAAACCATAAGATGGATTACATTTTTGTTGTTCGTTTTCTCCAAAATATTACAAATCAGTTTACCGACTCTGCACCCTGTGACGTATATTTCATGTTAGTAAAAAGCTTTTTTTTTTTTTTTCTACATTTTCTACATTTCCCATCCGCTATGTCTTATCTCCTGTTACCCCAGTATTTACCTCTTCTACATCTACATCTACATGGGATACTCTGCAAATCACATTTAAGTGCCTGGCAGAGGGTTCATCGAACCACCATTCTACTATTTATCTCCCATTCCATTCTCGAATAGCGCGCGGGAAGAAAGAACACCAGAATCTCTCCGTTCGAGCTCTAATTTTTCGTATTTTATTCTGATGATCATTTCTACCTATGTAAGTGGAAGTCAACAATATATTTTCGCATTCGGAGGAGAATGTTGGCGATTGGAGTTTCGCAAGTAGCCCACGCCGCAGCGATAAGCGCCGTCGTCGTAATAATTCCCATCCCAGATCCTGTATCATTTCCGTAACGCTGTCTCCCCTGTATCGTGACAATACGAAACGAGCTGCCCTTCTTTGGCCTCTTTCGATGTCCTCCGTCAAACCCACCTGATAAGGATCCCACACTGGGCAGCAATACTCCAAAAATGGACGGACAAGCGTGGTGTATGCAGTTCCTTTTGTAGTTCTATTGCATGTTTTAAGGGTTCTGCCAATAAAACGCAATCTCTGGTTCGCGTTTCCCACGACATAATCTACGTGTTCTTTCCAATTTAAGTCTGAAATAATAGTAATTCCTAGGTATTTTGTAGAGTTTATGGCCTTCACTTTTGATAGATTTATCTTGTAAACAAAGTTTAACGGATTTATTTTCATACTCATGTAGACGACTTCACACTTCTCATTATTTAGAGTCAAATGCCAATTTTTACACCAAACTGATATCTTATTCAGATCGTTCTGCAGTTGGTTTTTATCTTCAGATGATTTTACTAGACGGTAAATGACGGCGTGATCTGCAAACAACTTAAGAGAGATACTTAGATTTTCCCCTAAATCGTTTATGTAAATAAGGAACAGCAGAGGACTAATAACACTACCCTGTGGAACGCCCGATATCACCTCTGTTTTACTCGATGACTTACCATAGATTACTACGAACTGTGTCCTCTCTGATACGAAATTTGGGGCGATATACCATAACCACGCAATTTGATTGAAAGCCATTTATAAGGTACGTTGTCAAAAGCCTTCTGGAAATCAAGAAATACAGAATCGTTTTGTGAACCCTTGTCGGTAGCACGTATCACTTCGTGTGAGTAAAGAGCTAGTTGTGTTTCGCATGAACGATATTTTCTAAATCCGTGTTGACCTTGGGCCAATAGATCGTTCTGTTCGAGATAATTCATAATATTTGAATTCAGGATTTCTTCCAAAACCCTGCTGCAAATTGACGTCAATGAAATAGGCCTGTAGTATAGTGGGTTACTCCTACTGCCATTCTAATCGCCGACCTCCGTTCATCACTCCCTTTCCTTCCATTCATCTTCCATCTCCTCCTCCATCTATCTCTATGCTAGTATCCTCTTTCGCTCGTCGTGCCTATATAATATGAAGAAATTAAAATTTAGGGAATTGCTTCAAATTACGTGTTATCTGCTGGAAACCACCACAAAGTTACTGTTACATAAAATTAAATAAAATAACGACACCCATAAACAACGTTTTGATCAAAGTTCGTTGCTACGCTGTTTTGATTTCCACTGCTAATGTCTTACAGAAAATTAACCATTAAACATGAACGTACCTGATCGGTACCAACTTCTCAGTTTTGGACACTCACTTATTTGGCAGTTGGAGAATTTAAAGCGTGATCAGAGCTCAGATATGAAAACATCTTCTTACTTTTGCCTTTCTTAATGGCTACGTAAATACATGATTTTCGTGTTGCACGCATCTATGGGAAAACGCCTTTTGAGTTGGGTTGGGTTGTGTGGTTGGGATAGGGGGACTAAACTACTGAGGTTACCAGTCCCCCGGTGGGGAGGGGAAAGAGTGAGGATAGAAAAGGAGGGGAGGGGGAAAGGATGTTCAAATGTTTGTAAAGTCTATGGGACTTAATTACGGGGTCATCAGTCCCTAAACTTACAAACTACTTATGAACTACTTACGAACTAGGACGGCACAAATATCCATGCCCGAGGGGGGATTCGAACCCCCGACCGTAGTGGCCGTGCAGACCGTAACTGAATCGCCTCAGTCCCCTCGGCCACCGCAGCCGGCTTACTTCCGGGGGAAAGGAAATGTAGTCCTGGAAGTAAAGAAGGAAGGAAGACTGCATTAGCTCGGGGCCCCGTGCTCGCTACGTACGTACTCACGAAAAAACCGTGAGCCACCTGGGGGGGCGCCTTTTGAATTACGTTTCATTCGCCTTCTTGTATAATTATAATCGAAATACGATACATTATTTTTCATGGTCATATATTTGTGCCGTGGCGGAGTGGCCGAACGCATTGAGTCGCTATGCTCTGATACCCGAATCCGATCCCCGTCGGGGGTTCGAATCCTCCCTTGAGTATGGACGTTTGTGTAGTATACATTTAGAAAGCTTATTATAACACAAAAATCATTCACTACTGTTAATTAACCATAAATTACGAATAGGTTGGCGTAGTGAATATCCTCGAAAAATATTGCTCAAGGGTTATAATGACTTTCGTCCTTGAGACTTTCTTTCAGACTCAATTTGATACAAGGACAGTTATCCCGGATATAATGATTCTTTTCTTCGCTATAATGAAAAATAAAAGTCCAGTAACAGGGGGTAAACATATATTTATTAGTAAAGAGTTGGCCCACCATTGACGTTAAGAATCGTTGAACAGATTCTTAAAGTTTCTTTAAGTGTTCCAACAGAATGTTATACAACCCGTTCCAGAAAATCCACCATAACTTCAATCATTTGTTTATGCTCTGCTGGCGCTTGATAATGATAGCATTCGTCTAAATTAATAAACAGCTTATAGTCAAACTCAATGAATTTTCAGATAAGTATTTCACACGTGCCAACGGCGATGCCACAGTGGGTACACCGGTTCCCGTTCGATCACTGAAGTTAAGCACTGTCGGCCTTGGCAAGCAGTTGGTGGGTTACCGTCCTGCTCTGCCGAGTGCTGTCGGCAAGTGGGGTGCTCTCAGCCCTTGTGAGGCCAACTGAGGAGCTCGATTCGACACAGCGCCTATACAAAATGTAAAATGTTAGGGCCTAATTCCCGTGCGTGTGATTGCATGGCAATTAATCTTGAATTGTTTCATTGCAGTGGTTATATTTCAATCGCCACGAGCTCTCAACGACCATTTGATAAACAAGAAATACACTCGAGCTGTTTCAAGTTGGAAACAGGTGACTGGTTATAATAGTGATCAGACTGAATTGAAAAAACAAAATTGGTATAGCAGAAGCCACATCCTCATTTCATGCACACCATCATTCCTATAACTCTTATTTAAGCAGATAAAAAATCATCATCGATATTTTTAGCGATTCGAAAGTAACTTTTAATTTTTCAAGTGCAAAATGTAAAACTGAGGCAAATGTTAACAACGTCATATGACCTTTCATAAAAGACACTGTTAGAAATAGTCCATCAAAAGTGAAATATATTGGTATCACAACAGATGTTAGTGATCACAAGCATCTAAAAATGTTTCCTGTTCTGGTTAACTTCTTCGATATCAATATCAGGTGTTAAAGTGTTTTATTACGTACTAGCTTAAACCCGTGGCTCCGCTCGCGTGTTGGTTGATTATGATAGATAAGCTATCTTTCAGTAGTGTGCTATGAGACTGGTTTTGAAGGATGAAATACAATACCTTCTTTACAAACAAACATTTTTAATCACTTGATGTACTGCGCGAATCGTCAAATCGATTATTTTAAAGAGATGTATTAAAAGAAATTTCCTTTTTACAGCTTTATTTATATTTCCTTATTCGTATGTTTATCCTTACAGAGAAAGAGCTGAAGACATTACAGCATGCATAGGCCAAAGATATGATCTGTGGCGTCACGTTTCCCTGTATGTAACCTCCTTGCTATAGAGTCGCAAACGTCATCGCTGGCCTTCAGTCCGAATATTTTTTTTTTAATTTGACGACTTTGAACCACCATATCTTCCACCCCCTTATAGCTATCGGCATGTGGCTGCTATGGTGTACAATGGGAGACTTTGGACAACAATTACACACAGACCATTCGTTTACGTTCTGTTGTTTTCGCTGCAGAGCGAAATATTAACACACACACACACACACACACACACACACACACACACACACACGTAGAATTTTATATACACAGATAACTTTCCATCCCAATATACTCCACCCTTTTATCATTATCAACCCTCAAGCAACAATGCAACGAATAAAAGCATTTTCAAAGAGTAAATATAATTTTCAAAGAGTAATTATTGTTCCGCATTTCGCGTTATATTCTTCAAATTACTAAATATCTATCAGATCGCTATAAAACCGTGCCTAAAACCTTCCTCAGGTATAAATTAGTAACTGTACAAATATTTAAGTCTCTACGTCTTGCCGTTCGCACGTGATAAGCGTACACCGAACAGACATTCACATTAATATATATATATATATATATATATATATATATATATATATATATATATATATAGATAAATAGCTATCCGATCGCCATAAAACCGTGCCTAAAGCCTTTCCCGGGTAGACATTAGTAACTGTACAAATTTTTAGCTCTTTATGTCTTGTGGTTGAAACGTGTTAAACCTACACCGAACAGACATTCACATTTATAGATATAGATAAGTGAATGTGACAATGAAATCTCCAGTACAGCGTCATTCTCAATGGAGAGAAGTCTTCTGAAGTAGGAGTTATGTCAGGTGTGGCACAGGGTAGTGTCGTGGGTCAATTGCTGTTCACGATATATATAAATGACCTTGCGGGTAACATCGGAAGTTCACTGAGGCTTTTTGCGGATGATGCTGAAGTATATAGAGAGGTTGTAACAATGGAAAATTGTATTGAGATGCAGGAGGATCTGCATAGAATTGACGCATGATGCAGGGAATGGCAATTAAATCTCAATGTAGACAAGTGTAATGTGCTGCGAATACACAGAAAGAAAGATCCTTTATCAATTAGGTACACTATAGCAGGGCAGCAACTGGAAGCAGTTAATTCCATAAAGTATCTGGAAGTAGTGATTAGGAGTGATTTAAAATGGAACGACCATATAAAATCAATCAAAGCAGATGCCAGACTTAGATTCATTGGAAGAATACTAAGGAAATGCAGTCCCAAAACAAAGGAAGTAGGTTACAGTACACTTGTTCGCCCACAGCTTGAATACTGCTCACCGGTGTGGGATCCGTACCAGGAGGTAGAGAAGATCCAACGGAGAGCAGCGCGCTTCGTTACAGGATCATTTGGTAATCGTGAAAGCGTTACGGAGATGATCGATAAACTCCAGTGGAAGACTCTGCAGGAGAGACGCTCTGTCGCTCGGTACGGGCTTTTGTCGAAGTTTCGAGAACATACCTTTACCGAGGAGTCTAGCAGTATATTGCTCCCTCCTACGTATATCTCGCGAAGTGACCGTGAGGATACAATCAGAGAGATTAGAGCCCACACAGAGGCATAACGATAATCCTTCTTTCCGCGAACAATACGTGACTGGAATAGGAGGGAAAATCGATAGTGGTACTCAAGGTACCCTCCGCCACTCACCGTCAGGTGGCTTGCGGAGTATGGATGTAGATGTAGATGAGTGTGTACATAAAGTCTGTATCGTCTATCAAGTTGTTCAGTATGACTTGGCATAAATGCCCTTGATTTTGGTGCCTGGATTATGGCAACCCTACGCCCAGCTGCAGTCCTGTAGAGGCGTCCTCGGCTGTTGCAGACGGGCATGCTGTCGGGGCTGCCGCACGTGCTGCGCACGCTGTTCGGCTACGCCTTCTCGCGGCTCTCCGACTTCCTGCTCAGCTCGGGCCGCGCCTCGCACACCGTCGTCCGCCGCATCGCCACCTTCGTCTGTGAGTCTCTGCAGTCCATTTGTCTCGCAAGTGCTTCTCCAACACCTCCTACACTACACGTAACACTTACAACGACTTTAGTGTAGTAATCATTGCCAAACAACATTCTTCAAACCTTGCATCAACAAATTATTTCGCATGTTACTCTATAAATTAACTTTCCTGGTTTTGTGTCAGGCCATGTTTTTAAATTTCGATTTATTACTATATTTTATTATTTTAGTCAGTGGCGTAACTATGGGGGGTGAGGAGGGGGATAGAACCCCCCCCCCCAGAAACAAACAAACAAAAAAAAAAGGAGAGAAAGAAAGAAATTACAGCAATCTGGTAAACGTAAAGATTGGAAACTCTGGGTGTTTTACCATAAGCTTTTATTGGATGGGAGTGAATTAATCTTCAACGGGAGTGGTAGATGGTAGTCTGTCTGGAAACTGACTAAAATTTTTCTCGTCAAGCAGAACTATCCCCCCGCCCTTCAAAGCCAAGTCCTAGTTACGCCACTGATTTTAGTATTGCCCAACTCAGATAACATTGTTCTTCTTCTTGTTGTTTGTGGTCTTCAGTCAAAGGGAGATTGGTTTATTGCAGCTCTACAACCTCTTCTGTCCTGAGCAAACCTCTTCTTCTCCACATAAGAATGGCACCCTACATCCATTTGAATATGCTTACTACACTACTAGTCATTAAAATTGCTACAACAAGAAGAAATGCAGATAATAAACGCGTATTCATTGGACAAATATATTATACTGGAACTGACATGTGATTACATTTTCACGCAATTTGGGTGCATAGATCCTGAGAATTCAGTACCCAGAACAACCACCTCTGCCCATAATAACGGCCTTGATACGCCTAGGCATTGAGTCAAACAGAGCTTGGATGGCGTGTACAGGTACACATGCCCATGCAACTTCAGCACGATGCCACAGTTCATCAAGAGTAGTGACTGGCGTATTGTGACGAGCCAGTTGCTCGGCCACCATCGACCAGACGTTTTCATTTGGTGAGAGATATGGAGAATGTGCTGGCCAGGGCAGCAGTTGAACACTTTCAGTATCCAGAAAGGCCCGTACAGGACCTGCAACACGCGGTCGTGCATTATCCTGGTGAAATGTAGGGTTTTCAAGAATCGAATGAAGGGTAGAGCCACGGGTCTTATCTGAAATGTAACGGCCACTGTTCAAAGTACCGTCGATGCCAACAAGAGGTGACCAAGACGTGTAATCAATGACCACCCATACCATCACGCCGGGTGATACACCACTATGGCGATAATGAATACAGGCTTCCAATATGCGTTCACCACGATGTCGCCAAACATGGATGCGTCCATCATGATGCTGTAAACAGAACCCGGATTCATCCGAAAAATTGACGTTTTGCCACTCTTGCACCCAGGTTCGTTGTTTCGTACACCATCACAGACTCTCCTGTCTGTGATGCAGCGTCAAGGGTAACCGCAGCCATGGTCTCCGAGCTGATAGTCCATGCTGCTGCAAACGTCGTCGAACTGTTCGTGCAGATGCTTGTTGTCTTGCAAACGTCCCCATCTGTTGACTCAGGGATCAAGACGTGGCTGCACGATCCGTTACTCCCATACAGATAAGATGTCTGCCATCTCGACTCCTAGTGATACGAGGCCGTTGGGATCCAGCACGGCGTTCCGTATTGCCCTCCTGGACCCACGGATTCCATATTTTGCTAACAGTCATTTGATCACGAACAACGCGAGCAGCCACGTCGCGTTACGATAAACCGCAATCGTGATAGGCTACAATCCGACATTTATCAAAGTCGGAAACGTGATGGTACGCATTTCTCCTTGTTACACGAGGCATCACAACAACGTTTCACCAGGCAACGTCGGTCAACTGCTGTTTGTGTATGAGAAATCGTTTGGAAACTTTCCTCATCCCAGCACGTTGTAGGTATCGCCACCGGCGCCAACATTATGTGAATGCTCTCAAAGGCTAATCATTTGCATATCACAGCATCTTCTTCTTGTCGGTTGTCATCTTCGTGGTGTACCAATTTTAATGGCCAGGAGTGTATATTCGTCTCTTCATCCCCCTCTGCGATATTTACCCCACACACTTCCCTCCGATATTAAATTCAGTATTCCTTGATATCAAAGAATGTGTCCTGCCAATCCATCACTTCTTTTAATCAGTTTACTCCTGAAATTTCTTTTCACCCCAGTTCTGTTCAGTACTTCCGAATTAGTTATGTGACCTATCCACATAATCTTCAGCATTCTTCTGTAGCACCACATTTCAAAAAGCTCTATACTCTTCCTAAGTATTTATCATCGATGTTTCCCTCCTGTACAAGACAATACTCCCTACAGATGCCTTCAGAAAAAACTTCCTTAGACTTGAATTAATATTCGATGTTAACAAATTTTCAGAAACGATTTCCTTCCCAATGAGATTCTGCATTTTATATCCCCTGTGCTGCGATAATCTTATGTCATTTTACCATCCAAGTAACAAAACTCATCTACTACCTTTTTTGTTGAGTTACTTAGTCTAATTCCCTCAACATCACCAGATTTTATTAGAATGCATTCCATTACTCCTGTTTATCTTACACGCTCTTTTCAACATACTGTCTATTCCGTACAATTGATCCTCCAGCTCCATTGCTGTCTCTGACAGAATTACAACGCCATCTGAAAACATATGTTTTATTTCTTCACCCTGAACTTGAATTCCTTCTCCAAATTCCATCTTGTTTTTCTCCACAGTTTGCTCAATGTACAAACGGAATAACATTGGACAAAGGTTACAAACCTGTCTTACTCCCTTATCAGCAAACGCTTCTCTTTCATGTCCTTCAACTCTAACAACTGCCGTCTGGGTTTTGTAGAAGTTGTAAATAACCTTCCTTATATTTTATCCCTGCTTACTTCAGAATTTGAAAGAGTTTATTCCAATCAAAATTGTCAAAAGCTTTCTCCAAATTTACAAGAGCTAGAAATGTAGGTTTGCCTTTCCTTCATCTATCTTCTAAGATAAGTCGGAAGGTCTGAAGATATTTCGCTTGTAGCATACATATTATACACCAAATGAAATAGCTTTGTCATGGCTCGGTCTCCCAGAGATTTCAGTAGTTCTGCGGCAATTACATCTACTCCAGGGGCCTTGTTTCGACTTAGGTCTTTCAGTGCTGTGTCAAATTCATCTCTCAGTATAGAATTTCCTATTTCATCGTCATCTATTTCCCCTTCCCTTTCTACAATATTTTCTGTGAGTTCATTGCCTTACAAACTTACAAACTACTTATCATCTAACTTATGCTAAAGACAAAACAAACATCCATGTCCGAGGGGGGATTCGAATCCCCGGCGGGGAATGACCTCGCGCATCGGAGCATAGCGCCTCAATGCGCTTGGCCAATCCGCCGCGGCGATCTCTCAGCTTTCCTTTCTCTCCTCAGAACTGGTTTTCCATCTGAGTTCTTAATATTCATACAGCTGTTTTTCTTGTCTCTTTTATTTTCCTGTGGCAGAATTTATTTTTCCCCTATTTATACAATCTTCTACAGAGTTGCATTTGCCCTCTAGCCACTCCTGCTTACGTATTTTGCAATTCCTGTCATTATCGTTTCTCAGTTGTCTGAACTACATATTACCTGCTCTACTTACTGCATTTTTTACCTTCTCCTTTCATCAATTAAATTCAGTATTTTCTATGATATCCAAGGATCGCGTAACAACTTCTTCTTCTTTAATTGTTGTTGTTTTCTGTTCTCGCAGAACTTCTTTATTTTCTGCACATATTGTCTTTTCCTTTCTTTTGTCCACGTCGTTCCTGATTTCTGGTTTCTTCTGTCTCTAAAGCCTTCTTAATTAAACAGCCAGGGTTAGTACTTGTAACATACAGGTACTGGTTTATTAACTATGCCGTTTTTTTTTAATTCCCTTTATATATTGATGTTCTGTTGGAGACAAGTTCAGGATGAGACCAATGAAAAAGACTGGCCCAGGCACAGCGATATCACGTGATAGGAGTAATTCTGACACCCAAACCTTCACACTGAGATCGGTACCAAACGTTGTATATCGATAGAGTATCGACCGAAACTCCTATATAATTCGTGCTATTTGCTGCCGTCCAGGAGAACGTGCGAAACCTATAATAATAAGTAACACGTAACCTCTGGAGTAGAGGAGAAGCATAACTGTGAGAGCTTATAACGTTGTGCTACCGTGGGCTAGTTGATAGAGCGTTAGTTCGTCGAACAGAGGAGCGTGGGTTCAAACCCCGCCTAGAGCTTTTTTTTTTAAACTGGAGTACGTTGAAAATTGTTCAAAGAGAATGTCTACAACATCCCACGGGTTCATTTCGCAAAACAGCACTGTCAGCTGCAGCAGTAGCAGTACTGGACAACAACGTCAGCCCACTTGATGGTGTGGGCAAACACACGGCACTCTAGCCACAACACGCACACCCGCTGAACGGTGGTGCTGCGTATCTAGCAGTCATTATTATTATTAGTAGTACTGTTATTATTACTTTAACACTCCCACACGTATGATGCAATTGTTTCTTTCTTCTACGAATATACTCTACAGGTTTGCTACATTCAAATAAAACGAACCAGAAGCAAACTGCCGGTAACACAGTGCTATAAAATCCCAACAGTCCTTATACATTTCAGGAACATGTTGTCCCGTGTAACACTCGGTGTACGTTTGTCGACGTAGAACAGTTTGCAACGTCATACAGAAAAAAATATCGCGCCACCAGTGTTTGAATCGAGGATCCTGGTAACAACAAACATTCACTCTATCAACTACTTCAGGGGAGTCCAGCGCGGCAGACCCCTACAGATACGACTTTCCTGTGCTCCGTAGGACAGGTGTTATATGTTATTTCCAGTTTACGCACGTTCTCCTGGACAGCAACACACATCACGAATTATACAGGGTGTTACAAAAAGGTACGGCCAAACTTTCAGGAAACGTTCCTCACACACAAAGAAAGAAAATATGTTACGTGGACATGTGTCCGCAAACGCTTAATTTCCATGTTGGAGCTCATTTTAGTATGTCTTGATTAGGCCTCATGTTGTTCCACCTACGCTGACTGGAGCACGTTATCATGACTTCATACGGGATACTCTACCTGTGCTGCCAGAACATGTGCCTTTACAAGTACGACACAACATGTGGTTCATGCACGATGGAGCTCCTGCACATTTCAGTCGACGTGTTCGTACGCTTCTCAACAGATTCGGTGATCGATGGATTGGTATGGGTGGACCAATTCCATTGCCTCCACGCTCTCCTGACCTCAACCCTCTTGACTTTCATTTATGGGGGCATTTGAAAGCTCTTGTCTACGCAACCCCGGTACCAAATGTAGACTCTTCGTGCTCGTATTTTCTTTCTTTGTGGGTGAGGAATGATTCCTGAAAGTTTGGCTGTACCTTTTTGTAACACCCTGTATAGAAGTTTCGGTTGATACTATGTCGATATACAACGTCTGGTACCGATCTGAGGGTCTGACATCTGAAGGTTTGCGTGTGAGCCAACGCGACCGCTAGCTGACTGGCTGGACGCTATTAGACAATGGGTTGTGCTCCAGTGGCCAACTAGTTAGCTCAGCGACGCATCGATTCAGCACTACTCTTATCGCGTAACCTGGCTATGTGCCTGGGCCTTTCTTTCTCATTGGCCTCGAGTTCCCGACGTGGCCGACGGGAAATACAGGCCCCAGCGCAGACGTCATGGCACGTAAGCAAGGTAGTTCCGAACCGGAGCCATCGCTAGCTCAGTGGCTGCCCGCTATGATGCAGTGGGTTGTACTAAGGCTCCTATAAGTACGAACTGACGCATCCGCCATTTTCATTCCGGTAGCTCTTAACTTAAACATAATGCGGTGCTATAGTATTTGCGTCACGGCACTTTAGCACGACATTATGGGTGGTTGTGTTGACATAAACTGCTCAGATCTTTCCAGAGGTGGCTGCAGAATGTTTAGTTTCCCGAGAGATTCTGAGAGAAGAAAAAATTGATCATTAACTGTTGGCCCAAAAACTGGGGACCCGGACCGAGCTCACAGTTATGTATTATAAATAAATATTTATTATAATGACTTGAGGCAATATTTAATAGTAAAAATCTTCAGTGATATTCGAAGATAAGTTTTTGTTTAGCTCTTTTGAAAGTACTACCTCTTAACAGGGAAGCTGCCTGTAGGAAGTTAGAAGCCGCAAAACATCCCAGAACATACTGTTTTAGAGCAGAATATGTGTGTCTTTAAATGTCAATGTTGACGCTTATCTAAAAGAGACTATAACTAACTGACAAAGAATAATGTGTAAATTTTACTTACGGTTGCTGCGGCGTAGTGTGCTAATGTTGGCAACGAAATGTTCGCTTTACAAGGATTATTAAATTACTGACAAGGGTACTGTTACATATAAAAGCCTGTCAACCCAGAGAAGGAACAGAATTATTTATTTATTTGATTTTCAACACAAAGGATTATTACCCTCATTCTATACGATTAGGTTTCCTAGTAACATGCAACGGTTGTTGCCAACATCAGCACCGTGTGCCTCTACGACCGTAAACTTTAGATCCTGTACACTAATTTTCTTTTTCGTTTTAGTGTTTTTAATACGTTCTGTAACTTTCTCAATAACGTAATAGAAGTAGATTCAGCAATGTGAGTACGACAATCAAATGTGGTGTATTTGTTTAAAAACTTACTGCAAGACGGCAAACAAACCTGGTATATTGACAGTCATTATTCAAATACAAGCCAACATCGCTTGAAACTTTTATCTAGATGATCAGTTTCGGCAGACTTAAACGTAGTACGCGATATTTATCACAGAAATTTATATGTATCTTGCGCTTTAATCTTCATTTGGACAGAAAAGAAAAACAGCAAAAAGTAAAGAAAACGCGAGATTTTTGTGTCTAATCCACATGTCGATGTAAACAAGAGCGGAATGCAAGCTCCAATTAGCACGATCTAAGGCTCTTTGCCGGCACTTCCAAAATATTTCGCTGAACTTGAACAAACCAACACTGTTCGTATAAGCTATGTGTTGTGGTGTTGTATTTAGCATTCGCACGGAATGAAAATGGCGGATGCGCCAGCCTGTGGTTTTAGACAGCGACCTATATAAACAACATAGACCGGCTAAGGTGCAGCAAATTGAAGGCTCGGCCGCCATGTTTTACAACGTCACGTAGGCGTAACCAGTCGTCTGCTATAGCACTGAATCATGTCACCTTCACTTTGTGCAATGACTTAACAAACTGTTCTCTACCTGCTTATTGTTATTTTTATAGCCAAGATAATATGGATAAAGGATAAACGATAGTCAACAAGTCTGTGGTAGACAAATCGGAAAGTTTGATTACAAATGGAACGTACACTGGATCGCCTAAACATCGTCTTATTCATATAAAACCATGCCTTTTCACTGTCCTTTAAAAATATTCATTTCGTGTACATTTGCTTAATCTGCTTGCCTCTTACCTCCGCAGAATTCGGCTTTATATAAATGATGTATTCTACAACTGAAGTAATGTTTTAATAACAGCATTATTAGACTGGAGTATTGAGATTCCTCCCAAAATTCCGAGGATACTATTAAGTAATCGTAGTTGGTAAATAAAGTAGGTCTGTTTCCCAACATTCTAAATACATCTACATACATTCGCAAAAGAAATTTTTTCTTCCCTATTGACGTTTCATGATTCCTCAGAAACCTTTCTGCCACTTCAAACAGTTTTACAAGATCTTTATACGGATTGAACAGACTGTCTTTTATACCTTTTAATCCGATGAATCCTGTTTTACTCTCATTTTTAGGAGCAAGGAGAACTTCCCAGCAATCTAAACACTTAAGTTTTTTACTCACTTGCCTAATGATGCTTCCAGAAATATATTCAACTACTTTTTTTCGGAATATAATGTCAGCATTTCGTATTCTAGCACATAGTCATGACCAAACTGAATAAGCCTATTGGCCTCTGAATGAAATATGATTTACAGTAGGTAATAAAAGAGGTTCCATGTCTTCTACTTGGCTACATGACATATCTTCAAAAGAAGCTGATTCAGCCATCTCACGTTTTTTTGGAGATCTCCTTACTGGCGTTTTTGCTGTTTGAATATGTTCAGGGAACGAAAATATCGTCGGAATCGCGTTAGCCAGAAGTCTCTTTGTTGCATACACGTAATTCTCCTCAAAATGCGATGAACAAATGTAACTGTAAGCGGTAGGTTTCCACTTATCTCGCCTCATATTGGCTAACCATCGTTTTGTAAGTTCTTCATTTTTCAAAGGAAAACTCAAGCATATAATTACAGCATACTTTAGTTACAGTTAAACATATACACAGCCCATGGGACTATTGTATGCAGAAATGTACAAAATACGAGTACACGAAATGTTAGAAACGAAAACATACGAATACTAACTGAAAATACGGTATTCCAACAGTCTCATTACTGCTATTCGTACAGTTATATGCTGCGCATACACTCGGCATGATTTCAGCTTAATAAATAATCTTTCAAGTGTACATAAAATGTGAAACCAAAAGACGTAAATAGTGTCGGTCTAACTTTCGTATTCGGCGCACTAGACGTTGAAAAAAATGGCTGCCACAGTTGCTGGTTGCTGCCACAAGGAGCGCTGTTAACCCAGAGATAGCCACTCTATGTAGTTTATATAGCTCGTTGGTTTTAGGAGCTCTCATATCCGTATCCTCTATACCACCCGTAAAATTGACTCCCGCAATCCCCTGGTCCACCCCATCCTTACCAACCCTGGGCTTCTGCCACGCCTCTACCGCGTTATACCCCCTTCCCTTCATCTCCACACCCTCCATGTCCTCTCCCAGGGTAACTTCCGCCGCCTCCCCCTTCCTGATGACGTCCTCCGTTCCGACATATACCCGTCCTACTAGCTCTGATCCCCCACCCATAGATAAAGTGCCCCCTCTCCTCCCTCCCCTTCCGCTCCCCGGCTTGGCTACCCCCCTCCCTGCCCTGGAGTCCCTACGGCTCTTCCCTGCCGCCCCCCTTTTCTTCCCCGCCGTTTTTTCTTTTTTTTTTTTTTCTCCCCCCTCTCCCCCACGCTTTGCTCCGCCCCCTTTTTATCGGGGTCCTGGACCGACAGTTTTACAAGTGCTACGTCAAGTGTTGTGTATTGTGCTACAGTGAAGTGTGTGTTTTTTTAACTGCGTCCACCGCAACCAGACAAGCGTCGCACCGTGTATTTTACTTAGTCTCTCCGTGTACTCGCCGTCCTGTGTTCTTGTCGTCCAACATGTGCTTTTTAAGTCACCGTGGCTCCTCGTTTTTAACTGACTACATCCGGTTTTTGTTCACCTGTCAACTGTTTGTACCTCCAATTGTCGCCCTGTATGTGTCATTGTTCCTCCGTTGATTTTTCGCCTGTCATGTATTTTAAATTTTCATCTCATCAATGTATTTTATTCTCTCGGCTGAAGAGCAGCCTCTGGAGCTGCTGCCAGCCTACTGGTGTAATCGCTGGTGTGGAAATACAATAAAGAAAAAAAAAATAGGAGCTCTAGGCTGTGTCCCAGCGGCCGGTCAATCGGCTAGCGATCCAGCCGGCTCGGAACTACCTTGCTTACGTGGCATTATGTGTGCGCTGAGGCCTGTCTTTCTCGCCGGCCACTAGTTCAGGAGATATGACCTCATAATGAATGAGCTGAAGAAACTGAAATTGATGGAGAGTAGGACAGAAGGCTATGGACATAGGTAAGAAGATAGACTAATATTAGAAAGGAATGAATACACGCCTGGCGATACGGTAGAGTGATTGTAGAGCTTTATCTTGGCTCTGACTGGTCCCGTGTGTTGTCAGGCTGCCCGGTGATGGGCGTGCTGACGCTGGGCCTGGCGTTCTGCGGCTGCCGGCCGGTGTGGGCCGCCGTGCTGCTGGCCGCCGCCACCGCCGTCAGCGGCGCCATCTCCTCGGGGCCGCTCGCCAGTCTCGTCGACCTCAGCCCCAACTTCGCAGGTACCGAAAACACAAGCACTCTGTGACAATTATATATATATGTAGATATATTTTTGTCGAATTACAGCGTTCAAATGAATGAAACAATGTTGTGAAGAAAAAAATTCATCTGTGGAACGAAAAGAAAAAACTGGAAGAGCAGTATCTTTGCTTGTTAATTAGCAGTCAGTCTTGTCTTGTCTTCTCGAGCAGTTAGAAGTGATGAGCTGTCTCAGGTGTTTTTTTTTTTTTTGTAAACTTTCAGTTGTGATGTAAATGTTTCTAGAAAAATGCAGATCTTTCTCAAGAGTGAAAAGTTCGTGTTAGTTTATTACTTAGGCCTTAAAGTGAACCACATAATGATCCTGAGATGTGATGAAGCAATAAACAATAAGAAGAGATTCAGAAAACTGTCGGTATTTTTTTTTTTTTTTTTACATGAGTTTATTCTAAAGTTTCTCTGAATTTTGTTAATGTGGACTGCAGTTCTTCTTTGCTAATTTTCATTAACAATTTTTAAAAAAACATGCTTCACAATAAAATGATGATTCACAATTGATTTACAATGTATTTCAGCTGTGGATGCCCGAATTATAGTTAGAAAAAATGTTCATAAAGGTGTATGGTTTATCAAAACTTAAGAGATGAAATTTCTTCTTAGTTCTTAGACGAACTGTTAGGTTTATAAAATTTACAATATTACAATATTCTTGTTTCAAAAAAAAAAAAACCGACACGAGCATAATTTTCATTCGCCACAGCTTGGTATACCATCTAAACTGAATACAGTGATGCCATAACATCGCACATTGCGATTTATTTCAGACTCTGTGACGTTTCATAGGAAATATTAAAGATCCTGAGTTAAAAACCTCACGATAAAACAGTCACTACTAAGATTTTTTGAAAAGAGAATATTGTAAATTTTATGAACCTAACAGTTTGTTTAACGATTATATCAGTTTCGAACTATTTACGAAAAACTAGCATTGTCATCTATTAAGTTTTGATAGACTATACACCTTTATGAACATTTTTTCAAACTATAATTCCGTCATCCACACAGCTGAAATACATTGTAAATCAATTGTGAATCATCATTTTATTATATATATATATATATATATATATATATATATATATATATATATATATAGAGAGAGAGAGAGAGAGAGAGAGAGAGAGAGAGAGAGAGAGAGAGAGAAACTTTAGAATAAACTCATGTAAAAAAATACTGACAGTTTTCTGAATGTCTTCTTATTGTTGATTGCTTCATCACATCTCAGGGTCATTATGTGGTTCACTTTAAGGCCTAAGTAATAAACTAAGACGAACTTTTCACTCTTGAGAATGATCTGTATTTTTCTAAAAACATTTACATCACAACTGAAAGTTTACAAAAAAAAAAAAAAAAAAAAAAAAAAAAACCGAGACAGTTCATCACTTCTAACTGCTCGAGAAGACAAGACAAGACTGACTGCTAATTAACAAGCGAAGATACTGCTCTTCCACTTTTTTCTTTTAGTTCTCCAGATGATTTTTTTCTTCACAACATTAATTAATAATTGTCTATTATTATTATTATTATTAATTTTTTTCTTCTTTTTCTGAATAATAAGAAATGAAATGTAATGAAATTAAGATAGAAATTCACTTCTTACTGTTCTGATACCCCAACACTCCATCCCTGGTAACTGCACACAATTCTAGAAAGCAATATAAACAATCAGGATGTCTTTCTATGAATTATTGCAGTCCGCCTTAGCTGTTTTTATACGCCTTTATTGCGTTACTACCGTTAAAGGTACATCTTCAGGTATCTTTTAATTTACATGGGGTGCTTTGGTTTGACTTGTTGCGTGTCCCAAAGTTCATGATTGATTGCCGGGTTTTATGGAGGTTTTCTTCAAAGATATTAATTAATTTTACAAGGGACTCCCTTTAGTAAACGTCTATGTGGGCAACGCAATAAAGGCGTATAAAAACGGCTAAGGCGGACCAAAAAAATCACGAAAATGGCTGTTTTTCCTGGTTGGCCACCCCTGGAAATGGCGAGTCGCGAGCTGTTGTTACGGTGAGCGTTGTGTGCATGGTCGGGAGGTGCGGCCGTCTTATCGCGGCGTTCACTAAAGAGTAATATCGTTGCACGGTTTTGGTGGAAAGGGGAAACGAATACTCGTTTCTGTGGCAAGCACTTCCTTTTCATTTATGGTACGTATTTCGAAACAATCGTCCTGAAACTGGTTAGAGATGTGAAAAATATTCTCTACATCTACATCTATACTCCGCAAGCCACTTTACGGTGAACATTCAATCTCCCCTCACAGGTGATGGCAAACCCTGTAAATGTTTTGTTGATTGCCATGGAGATATACCACAGACGCCAAATGAAGCAATCAATAGAAAACACGGGTGAAAACTATATGATGTGCGACATGGTAATTAAACTTTTAGACGAGCATGTAAATAGCGCAGACATGTAGCTAGAAACGACTGAAACACTCGATATTACAAAGTGTGAATCTACAGACGGCGAAGAAACGGAAAAACGTTAGACACATGAAGACTCTTCGAGTGATAGTGCCACGTACCATCATCAATTATCTCTGAAAGCAACACAACAACTACAATTACATTATCAGACAAAGAAAAAGCGGTGAAGTGTTGGTTGAACGAAAGTGGTAAGAGACGCCTACGTGTCAGTACTGTTCAAAATAGGTATCACTTTGTCCGTTCTGAACGAGAATTGTATAGATGGAAAGAGGAAGTCGCTGGATGACGTAAAATTCGACTGTAAATTGCGACGGAGATAAATGCGCGACTTTTTAAGCAGTATACCGATGCCAGACGACAGTCATTGAGTGTCAGCGACACAACTTTGCGTGATTGGGCGTTAGAGATTGCCAACGCGATAGGCGCTAAAGAATTTTCAGCTTCTCAAAGTTGGATTAGTCACTTCAAACGATTACATAAAATTGTGGCACGAAAAATAACAAAATTTGTATCGAGAAACAGGTCGGAAAATGAAGTGACTCAAATGGAAATGATAGAAGCTTTTCTTACGGCTGCAAAAGGTAAGATCGCCAGTTTTAATGAATCTTACGTTTACAATGCAGATCAGTCAGGTTTTCAAAAAGAAATGCGTGCGAAAAGAAGAGTGTAATTCAAAGGGGAAAAACATATTGAGCAGTCCACTACTGTACCCACCCATTCATACACCATAATGCCCATAATTAGCCTGGATGGTTCATTGCTGCTTAAACTATATGTGTGTCTTCAAGAAGCAACTGGACCTTTTGGACCACGTGTCAGACAATGTTCTACGCCGACAATCTTGTGATAGATGCTTCGAAGTCTGGAAAAATGGTAAATGATAACGTTACACTTTTCATGCGTCATGCTTCTCTTCCGTTCTGCGGGAACAAATCTCTTCTCCTTCTACATTCGTGGTCAGGTCATAAAAGTTCTGATTCATTAAAAGCTGTATTTAGAGCTCACCCTGACAAAGAAGTAGAGATACTTCAGATTCCACCCGGCACGACGAACGAAATTCAACCGTTAGACAGAGAATTTTTCCACCAGTGGAAGGCATTTTACAGAAAACTAACAGAGAAAATTATTGTATGGAAATCACTGCAGTTTCCTGTCTATCACCGTGACAATATTCTCAAGTTGCAATCAGTCGTACATTATCAGTTTTCCTCCCCACGGTTTCAAAATGTGATTAAATATGCGTGGCACTCCCCGAAATATACTGATATTAGGCGTGATTCCTTCATAACACCGGCCGAGTTTTGTCTACGGACGACTAACTTCTGTGATTCGCAGGCCTGTCATATGTAGTCTTTGCTTGTATGTTCTTGGTTCACAAAAAACTTATGTTCTGAACAATGTATTAATATTTCGCATTTTTGCGGTAATTACAAGAAATAAAAGTTTGACGTGTTCTAGACCGCATATGTATTTGTGTCTGTTTCGTAGCTATTTGGAAAGAATGTTGTAGATAAAATATCAGCTACATTTGTCAACGAATTTATTATTATCGTATTTATTAATTATCGTACGATCGCTTTCACTGGGCGAAGCAGCTCTCTCACTGCTGTGGCAGGAGAGCGGCGCGTAGCTAACGCCACCTTGTCCCTACATGGCGTTGGTATAACGGAGCGAGAGAGGTCAGGGTTGTACAACAGGCAGTTATAAGCGCGGAAACCATGCGACAATAAGTCATACTTCATACAAGTTTTTACAGACTTCCAGGTCATGTCGGTAGCTAACAGTCTGCACACAGACTTCCTTCAATGTTAACTCATAGTGCTAAAAATAGCAACACAGGTTTCGACATGACAATTCTGGCCATTTCCTTGTGAGGGGCAGCCGGCTCAGTTGCACGACAGTTTAATATAATAGAGTCACGACATTCCCACTGTTCTTTGTCATACACTGCGACAGCAGCGCTACAAACGGCCGGCAAGCTACATCTATGAATACGATGCTGGAGGAGTGCGAATAGTATCGTTTATATTGATTTTAACATACTTTTTACAATTAGAGAATGTATGTAGTGTTAAGGTAATAACTTAAAAACAGCTCCACATTTGTCTTTGTTAAGTGTTCTAAGACCCCTGACAAGGTACGAAACGGTACATTACAGGACAGTTTATAAAATTATCTTGTAAACTATCGAGGTACCTCTTTAATTAGCGTTGTAGGCAAAATATTTTCAGGTATTGTTGAAAGGAGAGTGCGAGTATTAATTGAGGACAAGTTAGATGAAAATCAGTGTGGGTTTAGGCCTCTTAGAGGATGGCAGGACCAGATCTTTAGCTTACGGCAAGTAATGGAAAAGTGCTATGAGTGGAACAGGGAGTTGTATCTATGCTTCATAGATCTAGAAAAGGCTTATGACCGTGTTCCTAGGAGGAAGCTACTGTCAGTTCTACAAGATTATGGTATAGGAGGCAAACTACTGCAGGCAATTAAAGGGCCTTACGTAGACTGTCAGGCAGCAGTTAGAGTAGATGGTAAATTAAGCTCATGGTTCAGGGTAGTTTCAGGGGTAAGACAAGGCTGTAACCTGTCTCCACTGTTGTTCATACTATTCATGGATCATATGTTGAAAACAGTAGACTGGCAGGGCGGGATTAAAATAGGTCAAAACAAAATAAGCAGTCTCGCATATGCGGATGACTTAGTTGTAATGCCCGATTCGATTGAAGGGTTGCAAACTAATATTTCAGAGCTCGATCAGAGGTGCAGGGATTATGATATGAAGATCAGTATCTCGAAAACAAGAGTAATGTCTGTGGGAAAGAGATTTAAACAGATTGAGTGCCACATAGGAGAAACAAAGTTAGAACAGGTAGAGAGTTTCAAGTACCTAGGATGTATTTTCTCACAGGATGGCAACATAGTGAAAGAACTAGAATCGAGGTGCAGCAAAGCTAATGCAGTGGGTGCTCAGCTAAGATCTACTCTCTTCTGCATGAAGGAAGTAAGTACCAAGACTAAGCTAGCAGTGCACCGCTCTATCTTTCGACCAACTTTGTTGTATGGGAGTGAAAGTTGGGTGGATACAGGTTACCTTATTCACAAGGTAGTGGTTACAGATATGAAAGTAGCAAGAATGATTGCAGGTACTAATAGATGGAAACAATGGCAGGAGGGTGTACATAACGAGGAAATCAAAGAAAAAATGGGAATGAACACCATAGATGAAGCAGTTAGAGGGAACAGACTGAGATGGTGGGGTCATGTTACACGCATGGGAGAAGCAAGGTTACCTAAGAGACTCATGAGCTCGGCAGCGGAGGGTAAGAGGAGTCGAGGTAGACCAAGAAGAAAGTACTTGGATTCGGTGCAGAATGATTTTGAAGTAAAAGGCATAACATCAGACGAGGCATCAATGGTAGCATTGAATAGGGGATCATGGAGGAATTTTATTAGAGGTACTATGCTCCAGACTGAACGCTGAAATGCATAATCAGTGTCTAATGATGATGATGTTGTATCCTACAGGCTTCTACTGAATAATCTCATTTTCTATTATAAAACAGCAAAAGACCTGTCACTTGGCAGAAAGATCAGGAACGTGAAGGTTTCTTCACTACATTTCTAGTAAAATCGGTGAGGGTGGAACGCAGAAACGAATATTCAGGATGAATCACCTAGCACTTGCACCGCAACTGTTTCGGAAACGCCGCGGTGGAGTAGCCGAGAGGTCTAAGGCGCCTCGCTGGGGAGCGCGCAGTAGCTCGCCGTCGGAGGTTCGAGTCCTCCCTGGGCATGGGTGGGTAGGCTGTCCTTAGATTAGTATACCTTAATTTAATTAGTTTGTAAGCTACGAATTGGTGATCACGCAGTTTGGTCCGATAGATTTACAAACATTTGAACATTTGAATTGCGGAAACGGAAAGTGCGAGTGATGTGCGGTTTTCACAGATTGGATTGGTAGTCATGGGGTCGTATTTTTAGCCAACAAACAGATTGTAATATTACTTAGAAAGTGTATTTTTTATGCAAACATATAGTTTTTAAATGGAACAATGCCTGTAGACGTTAAGAAACTAAAAGTAGGGCGCACTAGAATATCAGTAGTGTTTGTTGCAGGATTATAGTGCAAGTCGTTTACGAGATATCGTCTTTTGAAACGTCCCCACACTGGCACTTGTACAATACCTGCGGCAACACACACTAAAGTACAACACAAATGCATACACTAGTTATGTGAATTCCAACTAGTAACACGACAACTGACCATCACAGGTTGTGTTCAAAATGACCACCGGCAGCAGAAATACACGCTGTCAGTCTGGTATGGAACGAACGCTGCACACGTGCTAGCGTTTCAGCGGATATGTCCGAGCAGGCTGCAGTAATACGTCGTTGCATATCATCGGGTGTGGTTGGTATACCCCTTCAGCTTTCCCCACAGAAAAAAGTCTACAAGCGTCAAAGCCGGCGAACGAGCGGGCCAAGGTACAGGTCCTCTGCGTCCAATCCATCGATTTGGGAACAATTCATGAAGACATGCTTTAGTAATTCGTGCACTATGGGCTGGGCAGCCTTCATGTTGGTACCATAGAGTCATCCTAGTCTGCAGAGGAACGTCTTATAGCATCCGTGGAAGATGGTCTGTTAGAAGGCTGCAACACTTGTGCGCAGTCAGTGTTCCGTCTAAGAAATACGGGCCTGTGAGCTGCTGGTTCGCTACCCCACACCACACGTTTACACTCCATGGACGCTGACGGTCCGCCTGTCGAAGCCCAGAGGGGTCAGCAGACCAATAGTGCATGTTTCTGCTGTTTACTTGGCCACGATTGGTAAATGTGGCTTCATCACTAAACAAGATACATGATACATCTGGAGTATTCTGTCGTAATGCCCGTCTACAGAACGTAACACGGTTCTCAAAATCGTTTCCATGCAGCCCTTGATGGAGAGAGATGTGATAGTGATGGAACCTATGTCGATGGAGAATTGTCTGACTCATGCCACTGCCTCGTGCGATTGCGCGGGAGCTGACAAGCGGATCAACAGCAGCAAGAACATCAATTTCCCCCTCGTCTGTCGTCGCTTGTTTCCTTCTGTTACGTTGTCTCGGCACAGAATAAGGAGTATACAGGAAGGAAACTCCCGCTGTAGTCTGTCGTCCAAAATTTAGTGCGCATGCGCGGAATCGGCCATCTTGAAAAGCAGTAAACGTGTGATCACTCCCTACTCTTTGGCGTGGTAATGCGCTGTCTTTGTTAATACTGTATTTTAACTGCCTGAATCGCATAATAGTAAACAAGTATTTGGTACAGTGAAAAGAAAGAACTGTGTGTCAGTAGTTGGAGCTGTTCCGTTTTTATTATGAGCAGCAATAAAAGAAAAGGCGGCCGATGGTGTTCAGCACGTAATTGCCGCAATAATTCGAATACAAATAAGGATATAAGTTTCTTCACCTTCCCAAAAGATGCTGAGCAGTAAGTGAACGTCGCATATATATGTGTAGTGAAAGTTAAATGTTAGCAGTTTCGAATGAGAGTAATGTGTGCCTAATTATTAAAAGTAGCCTCTCGCTGTTGCTGCTGCTGCAGTAGTTCAACAGCATCGAAATGTTGAAGTACATTTACATGTTATAAGTTTAACGTTGCAGGGAATTATATAAAATGGATGACAAAGAATAGTGCGTAAGTAGGCAGGTAAAATTTTACTTACGGCATTGGACGCGTAGTGTGCTAATGTTGTCAACGAATGCTCTTCGAATACTCAAACAAATAGATTAAGGAGAATAATTATTTTATGCTGTTCCTGCTCTGTCTGTGGTTGACAGATTCCTCTATATGCCCTTCTCCGATCAGTAAATTAATGGTACTCCCAAAGCAAATACAACTTTTATATATGCCCAGACGTCATTAGTTCTGTGTAATCACGTTGTACTGCTAAGTCTGACTCAATATTTTGTGCGAATTTATTCGAGTCAAATAAAACCTGGCAGTTGTAAAGTCACTTTATTGTTCATAACTAATTTCCCACACATAACTCCGCGTTATTGGGAATTTTTCTAGAGATAAGCACGAAATAAAACGATCATCGATTCCACTGTACATTTTCGTAGTTGTATTAAAATTTAAGCCTATTTTTTTTTTTTTCGTTGGATTACAATTAGGTGCATGAAGATGGCACAAAATAGATGAAAGCCGTTTCCTTTCGTAAAAGTCGGTAAGATTAGCTGCAGTTCGTAAAAAGTCCATTTCCATCCAAAGTACTAAGTGGCTATAGTTCCGCGTTTACTGCTTTTCAATATGGCGTCGAGCGCAACGCTTGGTAACACAGATCAAAGGCGCCGCCCCCAGCTTTCCCTTCTGTATGCTCCCTATTCTGTGGTCTCGGTGTTATACTACCACTTTCACATAACTGGTTGAAGAGGTTGATGAATTATTGCCGAGATGGGTGACGTCTATTGTGATACCTTGCCGCATACACCGTTCAAGAACGAACGGCATTCTTCCTACACTATCCATACACCATGTCGGTTTTTTCTGCACTGGCAAAACCCATCGTACACTCACAACCTACCGCTTGGACTGTTACATGCTAACTGACAAGCGAGCCGCAGTGCACTCAAGGAACACACAAGCACGCTGCAAACAAACATAACATCATGCAACTATGCGGGTTGACTGGCACACGCAAATGTCGGTCTGGGAATATTTCAAAAGACGATATCTCGTAAACGACTTGCACTAAAATCCTGCAACAACACTACTGATATTCTAATGCACCCTACTTTTAGATTCTTAACGTCTACAGGCATTGTTCCATTTAAAAAAAAAAAACTGTATGTTTGCGTAAAAAATAAATTTTCTAAGTAATATTTCAATCCGTTTGTTGGCTAAAAATACGAGACCCTGACTACCAAACCATTCTGTGAAAACCGCTTATCAATCGCACTTTTCGTTTCCGCAATATTTGCGGTGCAAGTGTTAAGTGATTCATCCTGTAGAATGCAGTAACTACAGTACTTAACTTACCAAATCAGCCACCACAACTGTAGCTGAAGGGAAAACGTCACAGAAGCGGCAAAAAAACGGGAAAAAACGATCATACTGTTTTCAACAAAGAAGATCCCAATTCCACAATTGTTGCTACAGCTGAACCACAAACAGCAAAAATCTTCAAGACATTGTATTCTTAAGCTAACCACTCTAAAAAGAATATGCACGTATAAGAAAGACGAGTGAAGCCAAAATATGCGAATTATTACACTCCATACCGAATTGATATGTGTCAAAACAACTCTTTGGCATTGTAAGAGCAGACCATAATAGAAATTTATATTTCTCTTATGTTAATATCCTATTTACTTTCAGCGGAATAAGCTGCAAATACACACATTTTTGTAAGTATAGGTTCATGACGAAGTTTGTCGTTATATCACTGAAAAAGTTAAGTTCGGCTGTTGTTACATTAATTTCCGACTTATGTACGTCTCTTGATATTTTACTAATGCTTGTAACGGTAAAATTATACTACCTCGTGAATTAGGCACAAAAATATTTATAGACAAACATCACTCTTACGGCGACTTGCCCACCGCTAGAAACGCTAGTGTGAGTTCGTAACAACTTTCACAGCAGTGAGTGTCGCATGTTAGACTGTGATGCACATTGCCTGCTTAACAGTACACTTCCGACCTGTTTCTGAAATACTAGTTACCTGTCCTGTCATTGTTGTCTGTGGGTTAACTAAACTCAAGTACAAAATATGTTTCCGAGACAGCAGTTACAATCACAGCCGTAGTTATCTGTCCGTTAAAGATAAATACGCGTTCCCCTGGGGTTACATACACGTTATCATTAGTTTTAACTATATCCGCTACGTGGAACTAGTGGGCTTCTAAACGCAAGTCCAGAATTTATTTGACAGTTGTTATTTGTTTTTATGACTGGTTTTCGCGTAATTTTCGCACAATTTTAGAAGTTTTGAAGCTCAAGAATGGAGATTCTTTCGTCGTCGTCGTCGCCGTCTTCTTCTTCTCCTGGTGCTACGGACATTTCTTCAGAAAAGGAAAACTTAGCTGTACTCTGCGCTGTTGAAAGACCACGATGCGATTTTCGCATTAGAACACAACCATTTGATCTGTGCAATGAGAGCGAGTTTCATATGCGTTTCAAACCGTTAATGTCAGGGTCGTGGGTTCGAGTCTCACGTTGAGCGCCAGATTGTAAAAATATTCGTTAATAGATAATATTGATTATTATTTTGTTTTAAAAGGTTATTAATATTTCATTTTATTCTTTTGATTCTCGGCTAGCTCAGTATTAGTTCCACATAACTAATGGCAAAATATCTTTCAATTTTAATTTGATAGTAGTTACTTGAAATGCTACGTGGAACTAAACACGCGCAACGAACCTATGGTAGTTCTGTTCAGTGAATATCATAAAAGTTTTATTTCACTGTCCACGGTTTGATATCTAAACAAAACAAAGAAAATTAAATGAAAGTCCCCTGACATGAAAACTGATTCATGATAATTGCTTTCTAAAATCTGCCTATTCAGAAAATTATTAAATGAGATAATTATTTCAGCCTTCCCATCTAGTCTGAAATATAAATCCCTGTTAAGGGTTAATAACACGTCTCAACCTGCATTTGTTCTTTGTTGTAACATTATATTTACCACTGTTGTTTTTATAAAAGCGTATAAGTTCACTGTCGCGTCCAGATGAGCTGAAATAAAAGTAATAAATCACTACTAGTTTGGTTACCACCCTACCTTGATTTATATGAATTGCTGTTTTTATGTTTGCTACGTAATGGCGGCAGGATGCTGCAATCCAGGTCGTTGGTTGCTCCCTGCGACAACTGCTAAAATTATTTCTAAAAATCTCTTGAAAATGAATACCAATGTTCCAACACTAATTGAAGTTGACAAACGTATTGTTTTTTAATACCTATATTTTGTATATTAGTCACATTTTTCATTATTACACACCTTTTTTATAAGTGATTCCATTAACATATATTTTAAAAAATGTAATGACGCCTGATGTAAAATTACACTTCTCTCATACGTCTTAACACATCGACAATGCGACAATCATACGAGAAGAACAAGATCAAGAGAATAATTTCTTGGGCAACATACATTTATATACTAATTATAACCGAGATATTAATATTTTTATATTAAAGTCGTCGCACGTTAATGACCATAAATGTCTTTGGTGGCATCTCCTGTTTACACAAGTGGCACATTTTGAAACAGTCTTTCATTACATACACAGTTTTATTGTCAGAAAGTAATCAATACGGAAGGACATTACAATGTACTTTATCTATTCATAATATAAGTATTATTATTTCAGCATGTAAAAAATAATTATATATTGACATATTCCGCATACACGAGGATCTCAATATGGATCTATGGAATAAACAGCTAACTTGATCTAATCTAATCTAATACTGTCCACTAGATCATCAAGGGATTGTTGGTCCAGATTGTCCCACTCTTCACAGGCGATTCGGCGTAGATCTCTCAAATTCTATGTATCCCAGGCACCTTCGATAGAGTTTATTTCCGGAGAACATACTGGGAATCTAATCTTGCAGTGTCCTTATCATGAAGTAACGCATTCACAAGATGTGAGCGAAAATTGTCGTCCATTATAATGCTACCCCAAAACATAGCGGCGCCACAACCTTCCTACACTCACTAACGTAATGTCTAACAAGGGGAGTGCCAGGGTTGGGAAATGAAGTTGGGGGTGAGGCAGCATGTGTTTGCAGTACTAACCCATAGTGTTACAGTACCCCAGCCATATGGACAGATTGGCCAGCCATTCACGAGAAAAACGCCCCGAAACTTTTCTGTCCTATGTTATATGCCCCTACGTCCGCTCTGCGAACCGACTGGCGGGGTATCCGTGGTTGTAGCTGGAAAGTATAGCAAGTCGAATTTCCCGTTTTCGAATCCACAGCCCGTGACTTCTTTTCATTATTCCATTTTTTTAAGATTTATCTTTATTTAACTGACCACTATGTTAATTGACTATAATAATACTTATATATGCATTATTGTTAACAATTCGTGCTTCGTATTTTAAAAGTATCCATTTATTGAAAAATAACTATACAGCCTAGTTCAAATTGAAAAGTTGTGTTATTTCAACATTTTGAACTTTTCTGTTCAATTTATTTCCTTCAAATATTAGTTCGTATTGTACACTGAATATTCTTACCATGGGAAAATAATAATCAGATTGTGAAGTCTATGAATAACGACATTTTTATTCGCTAGGTTCCGACTGCACAAGAGTCAGAATGATATTTGTCACAAAAACATTCGAAACAAAGATATTAGAACAATCAGCGCATAGAATAAATGAGGGTTTTTTTACACAAGCAGGGAGTTTTGAAGACAGCAGTCGAAAAGCAGAACTCATTAACATTTGTAAATATTTGACTTTCTGGGCTAGTTCCGATGCGAATCGTACGGATTGGATCATATTGTGGCAGAGACAGAGGAGTTGATAATTGACGATGAACGATCGTGTAAATGTTAATACAATCTTGTCGTGAATTAGTCTCTTGTTCCTATTCAATTTCTGTAGTCTTCACAATCTGATTATTATTCTCTTATGCACAGATATTCAGTATACAATACGAACGAATATCTGAAGGGAATAAGCCGCGGTGGAGTATCCGAGCGATCTAAGGCGCCTCGCTGCCGAGCGCACGGTTGCTCGCCGTCGGAGGTTCGAGTCCTCCCTAGGGCATGTGTGTGTGTGTGTGTGTGTGTGTGTGTGTGTGTGTGTGTGTGTGTTGTCCTTAGGTTAGTTTACCTTAGTGTAAGTAGTTTGTAAGCTACGGACGCAGTTTGGTCCGATAGATTTACAAACATTTGAACATTTTGAAGGGAATAATTTGAAAGGAAAAGTTCAAAAGGTTGAAATAACACAAGTTTTCCATTTGAAAGTGGTTGTAATTATTTTTCAATAAAGAAAAGCAAATAGATACTTTGAAAATACAAAGCACTATTTGTAAATAATATTGCATATCGCGTTATTGTAGTCAAGTAGAGTATTGATCAGTTAAATGAACAAGAATCTGAAAAAAAAACGGAATAATAAAAATAAATCACGGTCTGAGGATTCTAACACGGAGCCTTCGGCTCGCTACACTTTCCCCGCTTCACAGACCGTACATTGATGTATATAACGCAGGATCGAAAGTTTCGGAGCGTCTTTCTCGTAAATGGCTGGCCATCTGACGGTATGGCTGTGTCATTGTAACACGATAGGGTAGTGATGCAAGCATGAGCCGGCCCATCCCAAACTTCATTTCGTACGACATTCAGCCTAGTGATTTAAAATGGAACGACCGTATAAAATCAGTCGTCGGTAAAGCAAATGCCAGACTTAGATTCATTGGAAGAATCCTAAGGAAATGCAGTCCGAAAACAAAGGAAGTAGGTTACAGTACACTTGTTCGCCCACTGCTTGAATACTGCTCACCGGTGTGGGATCCCTACCAGGTGGGGTTGATAGAGGAAGCAGGAAAAATCCATCGGAGAGCAGCGCGATTCGTTACAGGATCATTTGGTAATCGTGAAAGCGCGTTACTGAAATGATCGATAAACTCCAGTGGAAGAGTCTGCAGGAGAGACGCTCTGTCGCTCGGTACGGGCTTTTGTCGAAGTTTCGACAACATACCTTTACCGAGGTGTCTAGCAGTATGTTGCTCCCTCCTAGGTACATCTCGCGAATAGATCAAGAAGATAAAATCAGAAAGATTAGAGCCCACAAAGAGGCATTCCGACAATCTTTTTTTCCGCGAACAATACGTGATTGGAACAGGAGGGAGAACCGATAGTGGTACTCAACGTACCCTCCGCCACACACCGTCGGGTAGCTTGCGGGGTATGGATGTAGATGTAGAACCAGCTTGCCTCCAAAAACATCTCCAACGGTTGTCTGGTTGAAGGCAGACGAGAGTCTCATCTGCGAATAGCACTTGATGCTAATTGTGACAACTCCATTCAGCATGCTGTTGGGTGCATCTGTACCGCTCTGCATGGAGTCCAGGTGTCTGGACCTCGCCAAAGACGTCTGGAGTGAAGTTGCCTGTCATGCAGCCTGTTACGTACAGCTTGAGTCGAAACACGACGGCCTGTGGCTGCACGAAAATCATTATTCAGCATGGTGGCTTTCTTCTCGGGGTTTCTCCCAGCTTAAAAACTTACGTAGCAGTCATCAGCTGCTGAGATAGCCAGAGCGAGGCGAGTCACCGACAGTTCCTGTATCTCTGTACCTCCTCCCTGTCCGAGACGTCTGGGAACTTTCCTTGATGACAGTTAAAAATGGTATGTTGTTTGGTGGGATATAGGTAAGGCTGTTCTATTGATTGGAAAAACTGGGTCGCTACAAACATTTGGCCAGCTAAACGAGGTCTGTTTCAAAACTAATCTGGTGTTAAATGCAGCATTAATAATTGTCATCAGCTGGTAGTTGACACAATAACTAACTTTCCAATCAAGCTGATTAAAGATTAGTTGAACACATTTTTTATTCATTAACACTATAATTCTGTTTTGTTATGGCCCTAATATTAATACCTGCCGGGATGGTTCCTTTCAAACGGCACGGCCGATTTCCTTCCCCATTAGCCAAAATTCCGAGCATTAGCTCCGTCTCTAATGACCAAGCTGTCGATGGGACGTTAAACTCTAAGCTTCCTTCCTCTTTCTATTATTAAACCTCACACCACTAAAGAAATATGATAATCAAACTCAGCTTAGTCAATATTATGCTTTGATTTTAATAGCCAATAACTTTCAATGAAAGAAAGAGGGTTAGCTTTCTAACTACAAAAGTGAAACAGGTAAAGAAGTTCAACTTTCTCCGTTATTATTAACAATAATGATTACATTACCTTATGATTGAAGAACAACAAAATCTTCTCAGACTGATACATGTATGAATGATACAAAATCTTGATACAAAATGATACAAAACGACAGATCTGTGTCTGTGAAATCAGATTGCAAAATTATTCCATCAGCTCGTACAAAAGCAGCTAACCAAAGCACGTCCGATCAATACCAGAGATACACACCGACTCTCTCTTTCTGTTCAACTACTACTGACATACATAGTCTTTGACAGAGATGTTACACAACAGAATAAACCATAGACGTAGTTACTCAAAGACGTTCATATAACATTTTACATCCAAATATCTGTACAAGATAGGCGAAACAATATTATTGAATTTGTACAGACATATTTAACAGTCTCTTTTGACATAAAGCAACAACATGGATACGATCACATTTTGAAATTGACCTTCTAGGCATGGCATAATTACAGTCAAGCAGTGTACATCCCTCTTGGTGTTATGGCTGCAACTGATCGGCCACTCCGAAACTTTGTCTCTGCTCATGCGTGTTTGTTTAAAACTTTGCGCCGGTTGAATGACATCTATGGACAATCTAAGGCACTGTGTTCTTGATGCAACATAGGGTAAGGTGGTACAATTGGCATCATTTCGGACAAATATTATTATAACTGGAAATATATTGAGAAAAGAAATAATTTTAACTATGGCACTTGTTCTTGGGTGTTTAATGAATATGTAACACAATTATTAGACAGTTACAGAATTTGGTATAAACAAAAAAAAATGTTACAGAATTGAGAAAAATCGATTGAAAATGTACCACACTAGATACAATAGTAATCACTTCCTGGTACAATTTTGCTCACTGGAATCTTCCACATAAAAAGCACTTTCTTCTCGGCCATCGACGCATACTTCGTGGTGCCAAACATTGAATACTTCGCAGCAAATCCAGTCACCCTTAGCTAGAAAATTTATTAGACGCGTTAGACTAAGTAGCTTCACTCACTTGTAACAGGAAAAGATTTATACACTACTGGCCATTAAAATTGCTACACCAAGAATAAATGCAGATGATAAACGAGTATTCATTGGACAAATATATTATACTGGAAATGACATTTGATTACATTTTCACGCAATTTGGGTGCATAGATCCTGGTAAATCAGTACCCATAACAAACAATCCTCGCCCTAATAACGGCCTTGATACGCCTGGGCATTGAGTCAAACAGACCTTGGATGACGTGTACAGGTACAGATGCCCAAGCAGCTTCAATACGATACCACAGTTCGTCAAGAGTAGTGACTGGCGTATTGTGACGAGCCATTTGCTCGGTCATCATTGACCAGACGTTTTCAATTGGTGAGGGATCTGGAGAATGTGCTGGCCAGGGCAGCAGTCTTAACATTTCCCGTATCCAGAAAGGCCCGTACAGGACCTGCAACATACAGTCGTGCATTCTCCTGCTGAAATGTAGGGTTTCGCTAGGATCGAATCAAGGGCAGAGCCACGGGTCGTAACACATATGAAATGTAACAGCCACTGTTCAAAGTGCCTGCAATGCAAACAAGAGGTGACTGAGACGAGTAACCAATGGCAGCCCATACCATCACGCCGGATGATACGCCAGTATGGCGATGACGAATATACGCTTCCAATGTGCCATCATGATGCTTTAAACAGAACCTGGATTCATCCGAAAAAAAATGATCTTTTGCCATTCGTGCAACCAGGTCCATCGTTGCGTACATCATCGCAGGCGCTCCTGTCTGTGATGCAGCGTCAAGCCATGATCTCAGCTAGTGCATGCTGCTGCAAACGTCGTCAGACTGTTCCTGCAGATGGCTGTTGTCTTTGAAACGTCCCCATCTGTTGACTCAGGGATCGAGACGTGGCTGCACGATCCGTTACAGCCATGCAGATAAGATGCCTGCCATCTCGACTGTTAGTGATACGAGGCCGTTGGGATCCAGCACGCTGTTCCGTATTGCCCTCCTGCTCCCTCCGATTCCATATTCTCCTAGCAGTCATTGGATCGCAACCAATGAGAAGCAGCAATGTCGCGATACGATGAACCGCAATCGCGATAGGCTACAATCCGACCTTTGTCGGAAACGTGATGGTATGCATTTGTCCTCCTTACAGGAGTCATCACAAGAACGTTTCACCAGGCAACGCCGGTCAACTGCTGTTTGTGTTTGAGAAATCGGTTGGAAACTTTCCTCGTGTCAGCACGTTGTGTCACCATTGGCTCCAACCTTGTGTGAATGCTCTGAAAAGCTAATCATTTGTATATCACAGCATCTTCTTCCTGTCGGTTAAATTTCTCGTCTTTAGCACGTCATCTTCGTGGTGTAGCAATTTTAATGGCCAGGAGTGTATCTCCGTAGCACGAAGTGGTGTATTCTTGGAAAATACAGGAGGAGCTGCTACACTACAACGCCACACAAAGGCAACTGCTACCAACACTACGAGACTGACAAATAGCTCGAAACCTTATGTTGATCAGAATTGTACCTATATCTAATTTGTACCACCTTACCCTATACATTCAATGTCAGTATTCAGGAGAGTTAGCAACCAAGGTGATGCAATACTTTTTCATGTGTATAGATTACTGGGAACTATATGCCTTCAGTCTTCAAAATCAGCAAGGTACGCATAAACTTTTCTTTTAATTTTTATCTATTCAGTTAAGCTGGCAGGAAAAGAATGCAGTCTTGTTTCAGTTGAAGTGAGACTGCATACAAAATTATTTTTCTAGACTTCCGAGTTCGGGTGCACTCTGTTCTAGACCTATTAGCAGGAAACACGAATGAAATATCTTTTTGACTTCTTTCTTTCTGTCTCCGATACGTAAGCTAGTCAAAAAATTAAATCTTAAGGGACAGCGATGAAAAATAATTGGTGGTTTGTATGGACAGTTGTAGTGTGTAAAAAACATGACTGGTGCGCGCACAGTATGCCAAATTAGGAAGTCTGCACTAACGGAGTCTGCTGCATGGCCTTATACACAGCAACCAATGGCTTTATAGTCCCAGAATCGCGTAACCTCACGCATTCTGCGAGAGTCGTCCACAAAGTTAAGTTCCGTTTCTATTTCCATCCGCGGCAGCGCTACGTTTGCGTTTCCGAGCATCCGCGGCAATTACTCTGATTCAAGGAGAAGACATGTACGCCATTTTCAGATCGCTGCTGCTGATGTGTGTTTTGTAGTGTTTCTTTATAATGTCAGCGGTAATTTAAAATGCCACCGCGTGTGAAATCACATCTGTGATTCGTTTTCTAAATACAAATAAAGTTAAACCAAAGGACATTTATTTGCAAATCTGCGAGGTTTACGGACAAAATGCTGAGTGACAGTGGTTAGAAGATGGGTCAGACTGTTCAATGAAAGACGTGACCGTGTGCACGATGAAGAACGATCTGACGTCCGTTTGTAGTTACTGATCAACTGGTTCACACAGTTGAAGAAAAGATTAAGCACAACCGTAAGTTTACACGTAGAATTTCCTCCAATCTCACGATGAATAATTTATGAAATTGTTACTGAAAAACTGAAATTTCTAAAACTTTTCTCACGTTGGGTACCCAAAATTCTTAATGAACAACACCAAAAAACAATGGATGGGGAGTGCACTTCAGTTTTTGACATGCTACTATGAAGAAGGCGGTGGTTTTCTTTCTCGGATAGTCAGGGGAGATGAAACTTACGCATTGTACGACACCCCTGAAACAAAACGGCAATTAGTGGAATAGAGGCATACTTCACCCCCAACGTAGGTTAAGACTAAACAAATCTTGAGACCTCGAAAAATATTGTGTACCATATTTTGGGACAGAAATGGCATTTTGCTGATTGATTTCTTACCATGAGGCCAAACAATCAATGCACATGGTTACTGTGAGACCATTAAGAAATTCAAAATTGTTTGTAAAGCTTATGGGACTTAACTGCGGGGTCATCAGTCCCTAAACTTACTTACTACGTATACTAAGGACAGCACAAACATCCACGCCCGAGGGGAGGATTCGAACCCCCGAATGCCTCGCGCATCAGAGCACAGCGCCGCAAAGCGCTTGGCCACTAAGAAACTTCCGACGGCCGCGGTGGCCGAGGGGACTGAGGCGCTCCAGTCACGGTCTGCACGGCCACTACGGTCGGGGGTGGAATCCCCCTTCGGGCATGGATATTTGTGCCGTCCTTAGTATTAGAGTATAAGTAGTTTATATAGAGTATAAGTAGTTTAAGAACTAATGACCCCCGTAGGTAAGTCCCATAAGCTATACAAACATTTGAGCATTTTAAGAAACTTCCCGTGCAATACAGAACAAGCGCCGAGGATTACTGTCACAAGGTGTTGTTTTTTCCACGGTAATTCCCGACGTCACACGGCGAATGTGAGCAAACAACTATAACGGGAATTTCACTGGGACGTGTTTGATTATCCTCCCTACAGCCCGGACCTGGCTACTAGCGGCTTTCATCTCTTCTTACGCCTGAAATCTGTCCCTGGTGGTCAACACTTCAACGATGATGACGAGCTGATTACCACGTTACGGATCGCGCGGCCTCCCGCGTCGGGGGTTCGAGTCCTTCCTTGGCCATGGATGTGTGTGTGTTGTCATTAGGTTAGTTTAAGTAGTCTGTAAGTCTAGGGACTGATGACCAACGTAGTTTGGTCCCATAAAAATTACAAACATTTGAACCTAATAGATGTTTTTTATAATACACATTCGCATTCTGGAACCGTTTTCTGGTGCATCGTCAGTCTAATAACATTTAGACTGTGGCAGGCTGCTGTCAACATTCTTAGGAACACATATGCCTCTTGTTTTGTAATTTGGAGTATATCTGAGGAAATACAAAAACCCTTAAAACACTTCATTACTATTTTTTCTAATAATTACCGTTGAAATTATATACAGAATGACAAACATAGATCATTTCTGCAATGTATTAGGCATAATACAAAGATACTGTCCCATCCTTGAAATTGGGAGAAATTTGGTGAACATAGCTAAAACCATTATGAAGATAAATGTATCTAATATTCTGAAAATGTAGTTTCGAGAAAATGAGAAAAGAATGTTCACAATGTTTTTGACTCGCCGTATGCCTCTTTCAGAACATTCCAGTGGCATAATATTGGTGGCAGCTGCTTCTATATCCTCTGCATTTTCAGGAGTCTTTTCCTCACTCTGGACTCTTTAGTGGTGGCTTCCGCACCCCTTTCAACTTCAACCATTCGCTGAAGATCTATGGCAGTCAGAGCAGTTGTCATATTATTTCCTGGTTAGATGCCAAATTTGTCCATTACTTTTGTCCTGCTAATTACACCATCATTGAAACAGATAACAGTATCCATCACACCTATTTTGAGTATTGTCCATCCAACAAACACTGTTTTCGTTGAGTGCTCGTTGCCTTGCCACACACAGCTGTTGAAACTACGTTTGTTCAAATGTTCGTAAATCTAGGCTCACAAACTATTTACACTAACGTACAGTAACTTACACTAAAGACAACACAAACACCCATGCCCGAGGGAGGACTCGAACCCCCGACGGCGAACGGCCGCGCGCACCGCAGCTGGCGCCTTTAGCGCACACGGCCATTCTGCCGCGGTTATTGAAACTCTCATTAGCATTTTGTGTACGGCCATGTAGAAATTTGCTAAGTAATTTTTTAACTGCGAGATTTCTGTATATTTGCTTTATTGTTTCCATAACTGTGGCATGCATGGAACGTATATGGAGATACTCCTTGCCTGAAATATCAGTGTGACCTGTGTGCAGACATTTGTTCAAATAGCTTTAAGACAATAATAACTATTTAAAAGTAAAAAAAAACTATACATTTTTCGAAACGGGCAAAATTTTTCTTTCAGAGGGAGGCAAAATGTTTTTCGATTTTTTAGTCATTTTACGTCTAGATCCCCTTACGTTTATTCACAAAATCTCCAGTGGTTATGTTGTGCATTACGCAGTTTGGTTGAGTATTTAAAGATATGTCAACGCCTTTGACAATTTCTTCTACATTATAATTTTTGAGCGTAGACCAAAAAAGATTTTGGGTTTACATCAAACTAGAGATTTTTTTGAAGTCTCTCAGCAGCCTCGCCCGTCTCACTTATAGATTTTTTTTTCTTTTCTCATCGATATTTAAAATTAGTATGTTTTAGTATTCTGCATATTCTTGAGGACTTTTCCCCTAATCGTTATAAATTTTGATTAAGTTCTGTTCTTAGCCTTTAGAATCATTGCAAATGTGGCGATGCCTTTAAGTGCAATTCGATGTCTCTATTCGCATATATTTTTCTTACTGAGCCATTAGTCTGAAAAACAGCCGTAAAAGTCTTTCTTGAAGGATATGGTTTTCAGGTGCGCTCTCCAAAATACAGGCTAACAATTATCAAATATTCTCAGGGAAAGTTTTGTTAGAGTTAATCAGGTTCAATGAATTAGTTTTTTTTTTTTTTTTTTTTTTTTTTTTTTTGTCACGTTGTGATTGACCTCAGCTCAGCCCCTCCAGACCACGATCCTGGATACGTCACTGTCTTGAACACATTTCCATAAAGACTGATTAACGTGATAAATGAAAACTGTAAAATCGGTTTCGGAAAACACACTTGTAACTGCCTGGAACATAGTAAATTAAAGGTCTCTGCATAACTTTTAACGCTTTCAGTCTCACATTATGAAATCAGCTTTGGAAAAATTAAAATTAAGTGTTTTCCGTATTAATACAGTTAAGTAAACATCAAAAATATTTTTTAAAATTTTTGGTCGAACTATTGACTTTTTATGTCATGTATTTCATGTCAAACAGACATTTCTATCGAGATATTTTATTACTTGAGTGTTATTTTGTTGATAGTTAACACTGCCAGATCAATAATGCTAGCATATTCTTCGCCGTAGTACCAAAGACAAGACAATTCATTGCTCTTAGCTACGTACAGACGGCAACGCAACACAACCAAGATGCACAGATTAATACCTCATAAGTGGCTACACGCCGTACCAAACGGCAAAATGTCGTACTAGAAGCATGTTGTTCATCAACATAAATGCAACATAAGGATTGATGCACAAAATACGGTATAAATCTACTTTTAATACATTGTTGTCCAGGAACAACACTGGGAATGAAAGGGTTAATAGGTTTTGCATGTCGAGTCTAGTCGAACACTCTGAGACCAGACGTACATATTTGTGGTACGCACTTTTACTTATGTATTTCCACTAATATTTGTTTTGTATATCATTTTCAAAAAATTATGTGAAGATGATGATTCGAAGCAGGTAATGATTAAAATAAAGTATATGCGACCAAAACATTCTAAGAAATTTTATTGCAGTTTTAAAAACTTTGTGTGTTTCCCGTTTCCTGTGCGCGTCAACAGCTGTAATGTGTTTCTTGCCTTCCAAGAACTTTAGACGGCAGTGCAGGAAAAAGTGCTTTCATATCTGCCAGGTCAAAGCCTTGATATTCCATTCTGTAAACTGGTGCTCCAGAAGAGCTAAAGAATAGACTCAAACTGGCAATATATTGAACATCTATTGCGGAGGGGTGATGCCATACTTGTTATTTAATTTTCATGTTATTTCTTGAATTTTTCTGGCACGGCGAAGATTTAGGTGTTTCTACTTTTATTTTCGATATATTAGCTATTCGTCAAGCTGTGCTTCTTTTCCTAAGAGCTGTCATGCGTGTATAAATCGAACGGCTTTACAATGAAGAAACTTTAATAACTTTTATATCACGATAGATGAAAGCATTCGTTATATAACATATAATATTATATTCTTAAAAAATGAAACGCCAAGATCGCGAATTAATATTTCATTTAATGACGACCGGTTTCGGAGAACTGTGCCACCTACATGTCGTCATATACATCTTAAAAGCAGGCCAATTTTTTAAAAAAATGGTTATAAAATAATAAGAGCACCATAGCACTTAGTCATCATATAAAAATACTTTAGTTAAAACATAACAGCTTACAAGATCTTATTTATTTTTATATGATGAGTAAGTGCTATGGTGCCCTTATTATTTTATATCCAGTTTTGAAAAAATAAGATCACCTGATTTATAAAATGTACATGACCAGATGATGGTGGCACAGTCCTCCGAAACTGGTCGTCATTAAATAAATCCTTAATTCATTTTTGAAGAATATAAAGCTGTCAGATCGCCTCCTAAACCGGCAATGTCAGATAATGAAAAAAATATAAGTTGCGTTTTGTAGTTTGACGAAAGCCACTATTCGTCAGCTTTAACCGAAGCCATGCAGAGCAGACACTGAAACGAACCGATAGGAGGTATACGGCGGTAGGGCCAGTGTAGCAAGCTGCGAGGCAGCCTGTGCCTTCAGCTGAGTGTCCCGGACTTCTCACAAGTGTCACAAACTCAGACAGGCCTGCCACCTGCGATGCAACAGAACAGTTGCGCTGGTTGGTTGCTGTTCTTCATCAGGCAGGGCGCTAGGCCTGGTGGCCTCGGGTTAAAAACCAAGGATCACGTGTCCGAAACCTCGTCGCAAATTTCTTTTTCAGTCATCGTTTTAACCAAGGTTCACCTCTCGTGTGTCGCCAGAGACGACACGTGGATGATATTCCCCTTTTGGATAAATTAGGATAGGGACACGCAAGTCACAGGAGGGACCTCAACTTGAAAGACTTGCTCCAGGTCACTGAGCCACACGAAATTATTATTATAGCGAGTCGTACAGGTGTCGGGTGATTTTCAGTTCACGCATCAGCAACACTGTACACAGAGAACCGCTCAAAGCCCGCAAGTAGCAATTTGTGGCTATTCTTACGAAGTCATTTCAGCTAAGTACTGTACGTGCATGAAGAGCACTGCAGTATCTATCACAACAATGTCACTGCACTGTAATAATAATTGAATCGTAATTTTTTTTTTTAACTTTTCTCATACTAGCTTTTCAAATAAGGTGACGTTATTTCTGAAACATACTTCTTTGACAAGGGTCACACTCCACATCATAATTTTTTTTTTACATAAAAAAACCGTTTATGGCGCAAAATTGTCGTTTTATTTCCGACTCGACCCAATGTTGGTCTATCATCAGGATTTTGCCTCGAAATGGTGTAGAGTGGAGCAGTTTAGAATGTTGCTCCGCTATAAACCATCTCGGAGCGATATCCTAAAAGTGGCCCAATTTTCGGTCTAAACTAGTCGTAAATGAAAGAAAAAAGTGTGTGAGCTCTTATGCAACCTAACTGCGTGGTCGCTAGACTTACACACTAATTACTTGACTAACTTAAACTAACTTGCTCTAGGGACAACACAAACACCCATGCCCGAGTGAGGATTCGCAGATCTTGTCTGGCGCGCCGCAGAGCGCTCGGCAACTGCGGCCGGCTCGTCGGAAATAAAAAAAAAAAGTCAATTTTCGCTTTAGACCAAAAGCGTTCAAATGTTTGTAAAACTATGGGACTTAACTACTCTGGTCATCAGTCCCTAGGCTTACAAAGTGCTTAAGCTAACTTATGCTAAGGACAACAAATACACTCATGCCCGAGGGAGGACTCGACCTTTGACGGCGATCAGTAGCGCGCTCCACAGCTATGCGCCTTGGAACGCTTGGCTCCTCCACCGCGGCCCTTTAGACTATTATATATTAGGCCGTGTTTATAGCCCGCGGTTGCACCGCGGCGGTGGAATCTCGGCGGTTTGGTAGTGCGTGGTTTCTCATAATTCTCATAAGGCAGCGTGGGAGCCGTTTATAGGCGCGGTTGCGGTAGCGGCGCCTCCGCTCGTCCGCCGTGGTGTCAAAACACCAGCGGCTGCACTTCCAAACCGCCGCAGTTGTGCGGTGTCTCTTTACACGGCGGCTAATGGGGCTGTTCGGTGCGCGTGGCGGAACCGCAGTGCCGACAACTGTGCCGCACTGCCAGATGTAGCACAGCTGCTCCGGTAGTGAGAGTACTATTCGTGCTTGAGTACACACTGCTACTGCGAGGGCTGATTACTTGAAAAAGTGATCTGTGGGCAAAATTTTCAGTACAGAACTATTCATCGACGAAATCAAATTACGACCATGTATTTGGGATTCGGAATTTGAAACGTTTAAAGACAGTGATATGAAGAAGAGGAATTTCATTGAACTATTCAATATGTTCCATCCTGAATTCGACGACTCAACTCCAAAACAGAAAGATGAAATATGTGAGTGACCGGTCGTCTATTGTAAATAAAGACATAAAAAACAGCGATGTTGGCATTTCCTGATTTATTACGATAACATCTTGTTAATAAGATATATTCTTAAATTTTCGATGTATTGTTCATTCACAGTTCCGGAGCATTGCAGATTTACATGTAAATCCTACAATAATTTATTCAGAATATTAAGGGAAAAACAGTTTAGACCCTTCAAAATGCCTCGGCGGGAGCAATTTGCCAACCCCCTAGCCTGAATAATTCTTACTGTCTTACCTGAGAGTTAAAGATAGCATCTCCTCTGTAAAAATGCACAGACCCTGAAATAATTCTTGATTCACAGATATACAACTGCGAACTTTCAGCGACAGCTCATCAAAGGATTTGGTTGACATTTTTCCGTATAAATTTCGGAACACACCATCAATGTGTCTAGAGCTGTTGATAGGGTGCACGTTCCAGCTCCTCATTTTACGTTTACTGCAGGGTCCATCGCGGAAGGCGAGCTCTCAGTGACTGAAAAAACAGGTGGCACCACTGTTTACCCCAACCAGGCAGGAACAGGGCCCCGCAGGCAGGAAACAAACATGTTTCCTAAAATATATCCACATCATAAAGTTTATGAACAATTAAACGTGTGTAGCACGCAATGAAGTAAATTGGACGTTGCATGTTGCAGGAATCCTGATGGGCGTGAGCTGCACGCTCAGCTTCACGGCGGCTTTCATCTCGCCACTCATCGTCAGTGTCCTCACCTACGACAACGTAAGTAACTGCTCACTAGCGCAGCTCACGTCTGCTCAAGTGATGGTCATGTGGTTATGTAGCAACAGGAAGGCAGCTATATAAAGACTATCCAAACATGCCATAGAACAGTACCTCTTTACAGCAAATTCAAATTTATGACTGCAGTGGCGTAACTATGTCACTAAGGGCCCCGGGGCAGAAATGACATTAGGGCCCTCTTTAAAACTAGACAGGTGTAAAACTACTTCATGTTCAAATGTTTGTAAAACTTACGGGACTTAACTACGCCGGCCGCGGTGGCCGAGGAGACTAAGGCGCTCCAGTCGCGGTCTGCACGGCCACTACGGTCGGGGGTTCGAATCCCCCCTCGGGCATGCCGTCCTAGTTCGTAAGTAGTTCATAAGTAGTTTGTAAGTTTAGGGACTGATGACCCCGTAGTTAAGTCCCATAGACTTTACAAACATTTGAACATTTGAACTTAACTACGGGGTCATCAGTCCCTAAACTTACAAACTACTTATGAACTACTTACGAACTAGGACGGCACAAATATCCATGCCCGAGGGGGGATTCGAACCCCCGATCGTAGTCGCCGTGCAGACCGTGACTGAAGCTCCTCAGTCCCCTCGGCCACCGCGGCCGGCAAAACTACTTCATCAGTAGGTCCTTACCGCCCATTGTTCAACATAATAAGGCAAACCTAAATACTATTAGGGAAATTATTGTGTGTCATGCAGAAGATAATACTTAATCGTAGTCTCTTATATAATTGTAACTGTGAAACTTTATTATGTTTTCACGCAAAAATTACTGGGTGGATTTGGATACCATTCTGTAGTAATAAATTGTAGATACTTAATATTTAAATGTGGTCGCATCTTGTGATGTCAAACACACTGCTAATAATTCAGCGCCATTGACAGTTATTTCACAAAGATTGTCAGCCATTGCAACTCCGACTTCAACCGACAGCACGCTACTGGTGGCAGAATCCACGTCTTAGCGGACAAGCAATCGACCTTGTTATTTTTATATTCTGAGGTGGGAATAATTTTTGGATTTCTCTTCGTGCGTTTGAGGTTTGTTGGTCAGGGTTCAGAAAAGTTAAAAGTGGAAAATCCTTCACTGAACTAAAATATTATATAGAATAGAACGTCGATTATCCGAAGTAACTGGAGGACACGGATGTTCGGAAAACCGATTATTCGGATAATTGAACTGTACACTTTTAAATATATTATGTATACAGTATTCGGAGGCGCGCGATCCTTCACGAGTGGCGTCGTGTGAAGGGCGCATTAGAAGCAGTGTTTCGCCACCCGGTGGCCCATTGCGGCTACTATGGGAGACTTGGTTTGAGGGGAGCAGGAGGTGATGGACGGTAGGATGGGACAGTAAAAAAGTAGATAAAATAAATTCGCCGCTCTGCTGTAACTTGTTCGAATGTCGCTCACGGAGGCTGAGGGGCCCCTAGAGCTTGGGGGCCCCGGGGCACTGCCCCGCCTAGCCCTATGATAGCTACGCCACTGTATGACTGTATTTGAATAAAATATCTTGTTGTTGTTGTGGTATTCGGTCCGGAGGCTGATTTGATGCAGCTCTCCACTCTACCCTGTCCTGTGCAAGCCTCTTCATCTCTGAATAAAAACAACAACCCACCACATCCTTTTGAATCCGCTTACTGTATTCGTCTCTTGGTTTGCTTCTGCGAGTCTTACCAATACTAAATTGCCGATTATTTTCTGTCTCGGCATCTTTCCCAACAATCTATCACTCCCTTTCGTCAAGATAAGCCAGAAATTTCTTTTCTCCCCAATTCCGCTCAATACCTTCTCATTAATCGCTGTTGAATCTTCCGGGTTATGTGGTCGTGGTCGAAGAAACATATCTGCTCCTGACGTTTCGTCCAGAGCTGCGCTGGACATCCTCAGAGCCCCTACTGGTAGCGGTGAGTCTTGCCGACTGACGAGTCGGTTTTTTTTTTTTTTTTTTTTTTTGGGTGTTTGTTTCGTCGGGTTTCGTCGGAACCGTCGCGTTTTGCGACTTTCCTGGAATGTGGAAGGAGGTTAGGTTTCAAATCTTTATTAACAAAATAAAGCGTGCTCTTGTAGGTTCAGGCGTCCTTGGGCCTCAGGGGCCCTTAGCCGACCTACACTGTTGTCGTTTTATTTCTTCTTCTCTTGAATCTTCTTTTTCTTGCTTCTTCTTCTCTTGGTTCTACTTGCCGCCAGTGCTATTCATCTTCTTCTAGTAGGGCTAGGGGCACTTTTATTCGGTTACCCTGTCTTGGTTGGGCGATTCCTACCTCTGTTTGTTTGTATGTATAGTTTATGGGACTTAACTACGGGGTTATCAGTCCCTAAACTTACAAACTACTTATGAACTAGGACGGCACAAATATCCATGCCCGAGGGGGGATTCGAACCCCCGACCGTAGTGGCCGTGCAGTCCGTGACTGGAGCGCCTCAGTCCCCTCGGCCACCGCGGCCGGCGATTCCTACCTCTCTCAGTTGTGGTATTGTTTCCCTGAGGGCTTCTATTTTCCTAAACATGTTGGTAGCTTTCTTCCTGATTTGTGTTTTGAGGGTTTCCATTTGGGTGGCCTCATGTACTAGTCTGGTTGGTTCCTAAGGGGGGGCCCCGAGTATCCATTTGAGTACTTTATTTTGGACTACCTGTAGTGATGTGATCTGGGTTTTCGACGCCGTTCCCCAGGAGGTACTCCCAAATAGTAGGGATGGTAGTACTGTTGATTTATAAAGTCTAATTTTAGTCTCCTGTTTGAGTTCTTTGCTAGTAAAGAACGGGACAAGTGCCTTTGCCATTTGAGTGCATTTCTGCTTTTTCCCCTGTATGTGTTTGTTAAAGAACAAACCGGAGTCGATCTCTACCCCCAGGTATCTAACATTTTGGGACCATGTCAGTCTACGACCTAGCACCTCCACCGCCTCCAGTCGTGGCCGTTTCTTCGAGAAGTAGACCATGGTCGTCTTGTCTGCATTGAGGGTTACCTTGTTCTGTCGACACCAGCGAACCACTTGATCCATTTGTCGTTGAATGCGATTTACATTCGCAAAGTGCTGGCGGCCGCTGGTGAATAGCGCCGTATCGTCCGCGAACTGCGCTAGGTGGACGTTGTCGGCTTTTGGGAGGTCGTTGATGAAGACGTTGAACAAGGTCGGCGAGAGAACTGACCCTTGCGGAATTCCGGCTGCTAGAGTCTTCTGTTCGGACTGCTGATCGTCGACTGTCACCAGTATCTTCCTGTCCTGGAGGTAGTTTCCGATTAACTTGATGTAACAGTCCGGGATGGTCGTGTTGGTGGCCAGTTTGAGGATCAGTTTCTCATGCCAGACCTTGTCGTAGGCCTTCTCCCAATCGAGGAAGGCCGCCGCTGTAGAGAAGGAGTAGTTCATTTTCTGTGCTATGTGTTCAACTACCCTCAGAACTTGGAGTTCGGCAGACAGTTTCTGTTGGAAGCCGAATTCTTCGGGCCGAATCGTTCCGTCCGCGATCAGTGGTCATTGGATGCGTGTTAGTATCACCCTCTCGAATGTCTTGCTCATGGTACTCAGCAGGCTGATCGGGCGATAGTTGGCTGGGTGTTGTAAGCCTTCCCCGGCTTGGGGATAGGGACAATTCTTGCGATCTTCCATTGAGGCGGGAAGAAGTGCAGTTGCATACATGCATTGAAAATTCTCGCCATCAGTACCAGTGGTTTTCGCGGCATTTCTTTTAGATGCATGTTGGTGATTTTATCGATGCCCGGAGCTGATCTTCCTCTTCGTTGTTGGATGATCTTCCTGACTTCTGACGGGGTCGTGAGTAGTGGTTGTGTGGTTGGGGGTCTTCTTAGTAGGTCTTCCACGAATTGGTTCATCAGTTCCTCTTCGCATCTGTCTTCTTCATCCTGGTGGTGTTGGGGGAGTGTGTTTTGGGCTTCATAGCAGTCTGCGAAGGTTTCTGCTATCTGTAATGGCTCGAATGTTAGTCCTTGTCCTGTTCTGATGGCTCTCTTCACGGTTTTTTGCCTTCTAATTGCCTTCACGAGGTCCCATTCTTCTTTATGTTGGAGCCTGAACTGCTCCATTCGGTCCTCCCACTGCTCGCTTTTCGGGTGTCGGAGTGCGGTATAAATACTGTCCAAAAGGGGGCGTGGTCAAGTGTTCACGTGCGCAGCAGAGATAAGCCTTGTCAAAGATAAAACATAACTTTCGATAGTCGATGCTCAAAGATAAAAGCGTAACTAGCTACTCTGAAGAGCCACAGTCCATATGTCATTAAGTTTCATTGCTTCTTCCCTTCTATTAAAATTATCCCCATGTTTGTATATTTCGATTGCTTCTCTGTACAGTCGTGGATAATGGTTCGTCGTTGCAGATAAAAGTTCTGTTTCGGAAAACTTTACTTCATGATTTCCTGATTGGAAAACATGTTCAGCTACAGCTGATTTCTCAATTCTACCCAGTCGACAAAGACTTTTGTGTTCTTTCAGTCTTGTATTCTGCGACCAAGAAAAGGTAAACAAAAGGACAGCAACAAAACACTACGATGGAATAACACCGTTTCTCTCCCCTTCATTAAAACAGTTACGGATCAGATAGGAAAGATTTTACGCAAACACGATAACAGACCGGTTTTTAAACCAACAAAAAAGATAAGTCAGGCACTCCGATCTCTTAAGGACAAAGGCCCTTCTCTATCATCTAGTGGGGTTTACAAAATTCCGTGTTCTTGCGGAAAAGTGTATATTGGTACTACAAAAAGGAGTGTGAATACAAGACTGAAAGAACACAAAAGTCTTTGCCAGCTGGGTAGAATTGAGAAATCAGCTGTAGCTGAACATGTTTTCCAATCAGGAAGTCATGAAGTAAAGTTTTCCGAAACAGAAATTTTATCTACAACGACGAACTATTATCCACGACTGTACAGAGAAGCAATCGAAATATACAAACATGGGGATAATTTTAATAGAAAGGAAGAAGCAATGAAACTTAATGACATATGGACTGTGGCTCTTCAGAGTAGGTAGTTATGCTTTTATCTTTGACCATCGACTATCGAAAGTTATGTTTTATCTTTGACATGGCTTATCTCTGCTGCACACGTGAACACTTGACCACGCTCCCTTTTGGACAGTATTTATACCGCTCTCCGACACCCGACTCGTCAGTGGGCAAGACTCACCGCTACCAATAGTACCTCTGAGGATGTCCAGCGCAGCTCTGGACGAAACGTCAGGAGCAGATGTGTTTCTTCGACCACGACCACATAACCCGGAAGATTCAACAGCGATTATTTCAGCCGGTCGTGAAAGCCTTCACCTTCTCATTAGTTACACGATCTGATCTTCAGCATTCGTCTGTAGCACCACATTTCAGAAGCCTCTATCCTCTTCCTGTCTGAACTATTTAACGTTTGTGTTTCACTCCTGTTTATGGCTACACTCCACACAAATGCCTTCAGATTAAACTCCCCAACACTTAAAATTAATAAATATCAAACAATAAATCAATGTCCAGAGTCGTATGTTGCCTCGATAGATATTAAAGATATAAAACTGAAGGAGGGGCTTTTCATTTGAAATCTTGTGCTAAGGTCAGGATTCGAACCCGGGACCTCATGCTTACTAGAAAGGCACTATATCACTGAGCCACTGTGACCTGATTATTGTTTGGTATTTGTATCATCTGTGCCTCAGATACAAAGGCAGGATAGTTTCCCTTAACAGTTATTACTGGGGTGCTATTCCGCTATTGGAGAGCTTTGACAACATTGATACATATTTATGTAAGGGAACATGACGCAGAATTAGTGTTGTGGAGGCAGAGGTGCCTTAAGACAATTCGTGCAGTCGCTGGATCCATTAAGTCACAATAGCTCGGTAGTTGCCAGGCGCAATGGCTCAGCACGCCCGATCAGATGGCTGAACACCCTCTGTAGTAATAATAATAATAAAGTGGGGTCAAGAGCACATCAAACAACAATGAACAAACACGATCAGCGACCGCAAGGAAAAACACTAACCATATATGAACAGACGAAGCATACAACGAGCAACTGAGCCTGCCACCCCTCAGAAACAAAGGAATGAACCTACGCACAACTCGAGAATGCATTTCTGCGCACGGGCCATAACTTCTTGCTTGAGCTATAAAAATAGGATTACGTGACCGCTCGCCATCGGAAGTTTGATTCCTCCATGTGCATGGGTGTGTTTGTGTTGTTCTTAGCATAAGTTAGTTTAGGTAGTTTGTAAGTCTAGCAATTGATGACCTCAGTAGTTTGGTCCCTTACATCAACAAAACACCTCAATATTTAAGGTACCTTCTGGCATGCACTTTGCGTAATCTGACAGTGATGTTACTCTTGTTTTAAAGATCAAGCGCGCAAAATTTCATTAACATTGGAACACCTCTAGACTTTTTTGAAGTCCTTAGGTAAAGTACCCTCTGCCATACACCTTAATAAATTTGTTGTAGACAGTGATCTTCCTCTTGTTTTGAAAGTCAGGTACGCAAAATTTCATCAAGATTTGAACAAAACCCTACACTTGTATGCAATTACAAACACACAAACCCACACACACTCTGCTTTAAGGATGGTTCACTTCCAGATTTGCATTACAGTACTTAATACAAAACTTGATGTAGCCTTCCTGCTCCACTGCCATTTCTTTATGTTTGTCAGACACAGACCGTTAAAACTTCATTAAAAAATCGTGCCAGCTTTATTACAACAAATGACGGACATTAATCTAACAAAATTTGTAAAAATATTCATCGCACCTTCCATTATAAGATGTGGTGAATGAGGTCTGACATATTAACACTCCTACCGCGCGGGCATGCAAGAAGCTGTCTGATATTCCCTATGACTACCTGACTAGTAGCCGACGACCTATTGATTTCTTCCTTTAATTCATGGATAGAGGGGTTTATTAACAAACACCAATGACTTACCGTAATGGTACCACAAAAAAAGAGTCACAAAGGGTTTAGCTGCATAACCTTGGGAAGGGGGGGGAGGGGGTAACTACTGCTAACTATTACGCAAAAGTGGAAATCTCAGGAAATTGCCTGGCAGCTGTTGCATAACTTTCTTAGTTTTGATAAGAAGTTTCCATAATAAACACACAATGCACATTAGTAAACTACTCCATGCCTAGACACGGGTAAGAAATTTCTGACTAAAGCGGCAATAGAAATATTTATGGAGAAATCTACAACATACACCAATGATGGCAACTGACTAACAAAAATATACCAAACGATCCCAAACAGATGTGCTTTTTAATTGTTGTTTAATGCCACAACTCACCACAGTATAGCAAGCAGTTTGGAATTTCACACAATTGGTTCTAAAACCATTGACACATGGAGAGAGTGTGGTGTCGCACAAGTACAAAGTGCGCGCCACCTACTTTCGCCGCGCGCCGCCATGCATGCACGGCGCGGCGTTCTTCCGACGACAGCCACGAGCGCCCTCTGGTACAACGCCGCTCGTGGCCACCACTGAAGGACATCGGCCACTTGGCACTTCGGACTGAGATAGCAACGAGTTAGGACCTTCGTAATCCGATAGGCACGAGTGAAGACTTTGCTATTGTACAGGCACTAGGCAGGCCTCTAACAACTATGTATCAACATTCTGCCGTACTATGTAAAAGTTAAGTATTGTTACATTCTGTGCAATATATCTCTTTCTAATTTACTCGAGTGTTTATAGTTTCTGGCTGCTCCCCTCCGTACCTGCACCAGCGTGTCGGTCTCATTCCACTCGGCCACCGACACTTACGACGAGGCTGGTACACAAAAGCGGCGACGAAGTCGGGACACAAAAGTGGCGACGAGGAGTGATAGAACCTTGGACCAGCCCGCTTGCAGCAGCCAGACAGCCAGTGGCGTAGCTATGTCGCCAAGGGCCCCGGGGCAAAAATGGCATTGGGGCCCTCTTTAAACTAAAACTATGCAAAACTACATCATCAGTTCCTTACCGCCTGCTGGAAGACGTAATAAGGCAAACCTAAATACTGTTAAGTAAATTATTATGTATCACGCAGCAGATAATATTTAATTGTACTCTCAAATATAATTATAACTGTGAAAGTTGCTTTGTTGGTTATGCTTTCACACAAAAGTTACTGGGCGTATTTCAATGAAATTTTGCAGAGGGATAGATTTGGAACTGGGTAGGACATAAAGATAAACGACCTCTTGGGATAGTTTCCGCAGATGCTCCATGCTAGGTGAATGAAGTCGCAGGCATAAGCTAGTAAAAAATAAACAACGAATAAGTATTACTTAACCATGGAAACATGGCCCCCTGCCGCGAAGCAAACCGGGAAGAGTCAAGTCCGCGGTGACAGCAGGCGGACTGTTGTCAGTGCCGACAACTCACTGTCGCTAAACTTCTCGCTGTGAGGTCATTGCTCCGTACCGATCAGCCTAATTTCGTTGATAGCCCAATCAAAGAAGGAAAATAGGGGAAATATTCGTGTAGGATGGTTTCAGAAAAGAAAGTTGCCGGATTTTGTTTGATGCAATACTTTGGTTTGACCTGTGTCCGTACCAGGCTCCATGAAGTATATATTAATGTCTGGCCAGGAAAAAGTAATGAGTAAAATAACTAAGTTGACATCTTCCCTTATTATAGTGGCATTGGGGTACGGGGTAGTGTCTTGAATGCACAATTTACTATCGTGACAAAGTAACCATATTTTCTTCTTCTTGCACGAATTTCAGAGTGCAATTGGCTACAGCACTTCATTGGGATCTATGATTATGGAGCACACCATTGGGGAATTCGTTACACCAACATTTGAGTTACAATAATAATACCGTTCTGTAATAATACATTGTAGAGACTTCATATTCAAATGTGGTCACAGTGTCTACTGTCAAACACTGTGCTAGTAATTCAGCCACCATTCACTGTTATTTCGCAAAGATTGGCAGGCACGGCAACTCCGACTTCAACCGACAATATGCTGACGATGGCAGGGTCCACGTCTTAGCAGACAAGCATAGAACCTTGTTATGTTTATATTCTGAGGTGCGAATAATTTTTGGATTTCATTTCGTGCGTTTGAGGTTTGTTTGTCAGGGTTCAAAAAGTTCATAGTCGGAAAACCTTCATGCAAGTAAATTATTATCTACAGTTGAACTTCGATTATCCAAAGTAATTAGCGGACATGAAAGTGTTCAAAGATCTACGGTAACTTTTTTCGAACGTCGCTCACGTAGGTCAAGGGGCCCCTGGAGCTCGGGGGCCCCGGGGCACTGCCCCGCCTAGCCCTATGATAGCTACGCCACTGCAGACAGCAGCAGTCGGAGCACGCAAAAATTGCTCCCGCCCACCCACCCTTATTATAAGATTTTTGGGGGAACATTTTCAGTTACGTATTTTGTGGACTTTTTTGTTGCAGAGCGTCCTCTTTGATATTGCATTTGTGTTTTGTTATAAGTTACTTGTATACGCGGCGCCTAATCGGTCAGCATGGCCACTACCCCGAACCCAAACTTAATGGAAATTATTCAGTTACAGACGGCGCAAATCACCCAACTTCTCCAGGCCGTGTCGCAGTTGAAGACACAGGCTGCTCACCAACAACAACAGTCGTCACATCAGCAGCCCACACATGCCGCCGCACCGCTTCCGACGTTCCGCCAGTACAACGAACGTGAGGAAGAATGGAGCGACTATTTCGCACAGTTTCAAGAACTCGTCGCGGCTCATCAAATTACAGGTCAGAGAGTGAAGAACCTTTTCTTATCGATTGTGGGCCCCCAGACTTTCGTACTATTGCAAAAACTTTTCCCTCTCGCATCTCCTCGTGATGTAGACTTTGAACAAATTGTAGATGCACTGAATGCTCATTATGAGAGAAAAGTTCTTGTAGCCGCTGCACGATACCGATTTTTCAGACTTAAAAAATTACCGCAGCAGTCACACCAAGAGTGGATTACGGAATTGAAGGGCTTAACCCGCCAATGTAAATTTACTTGCTCTTGTGGACTTTCTTATAGCGACGTTATGTTGCGAGATGCGATTACGCAGAATATTCAGGACCCCAGAATTAGAGCAGCAATTCTGAAACAGTCTGACCCCTCATTAGACAGTGTACTGCAGCTTATAGAAGCGCATGAACTTTTGACTTAGCAGATGTAGAAATGCAAAGCCACAGTGTAAATTCAGTGCGCCGCAACGGACGCTTTCCTAGCCGTAGTTCTCAGTATAGCACTAGTGATTCTTATTTTTCTACCGGCCGTGCTGAACAGACAGTGAACAGTAGCCAGTGTAAAAGTGCGACGCAAAGGTCACCCCGTAGTGTTAGACACAGTAATTTGAATAACGGGCGCCAACGCTCATTTCAGAAAAATGTACGTAAATCTTGCCCCCAGTGTGTGTCTCGCCACAAGCGTGCTCATTGCCCTAGTCGCAACGCAACCTGTTATCAATGTGGCAAATCGGGACATGTGCAGTCTGTGTGTATGCAAATTAAAAACTCAAAGAACAGTAACGTTAGAAACGGTGCTTCGCAAAGTGCGAGAACAGTTCATTCTGTAAATGTTATACGGGCTGTGGAATTGAACAGTGCTTACCTTGGTTCTCAATTGCAAGAAAGTAGTTCTGCGCCTATGGCAAAACTATATAGTGCACCACGTAGCAAGCGCCGACGAGCGCGTAAAACAGTGCAACGGAAAAGGGTTCGGGACAAGCAAAATGACTATGAACAGTGCATTCCTGTAGTGAAAATAGTGCCTTCCGCAACTTCTTATGGTAAAAGTTCCCAGTACTGTGTAGATAGTGCCAGTAGACTTGTTGTAGATACTGAAAGTAATTTTAGTGCAGTAGCCTCGCATTGCGCGGACGCCGATCCGGCGGTAGTGTCATCTAGTGACAGTGTTGTTAATCCGCTGTGTGCCGAGTATGCGCCGCTTCCTACCGCACGCAACCCGCGCAAGCGCAGAAAACAATATGTATTAGACGTTGCCCACATTCGCGCACCTGTCGTGCGCCAGAAGCACAAACTGTTTGTGACTCTTTCGATCGAAAATAAGACTGTGCAATTTCAGCTTGATACTGGTTCCGCTGTCACCTTAATTAATAAAGATACTTATGAACTTCTGGGTTCGCCAAAATTATCGCTGTGTCACCAAGTGTTAACAGCTTATACAGGTGAAAATATTCCCGTGCTCGGAACATGTAGCCTGCCCGCCTCTTTTCAAGGTGTAACAAAAACAGTTGCTTTTGTTGTTCTTCAGGCCAAATCTACACAGAACATTTTTGGACTAGATGCTTTTGATTTGTTTGGTTTATCAATTCAAAGAGATGTGCTTCAAATTTCGTCAATAGTGCCTCAGGATAAAATCAATGCATTGTGTGACAAATACAGTGACTTGTTTTCACCGGAACTAGGTTGTGCGAAAGACTTCGTGGCACATGTGACTTTAAAAGAATCTGCAGTTCCAAAGTTTCGTAAAGCTAGACCAGTGCCTATCGCCTTGCGTGATACAGTTGCCGAAGAACTTAAACGTTGGCAAGATAGTGGGGTGATTTCTCCTGTTTCTGCGAGTCAGTGGGCCTCGCCTATAGTAATTATACCCAAGCCGTCAGGAAAACTTCGTCTCTGTGCGGACTTCAAATCAACTGTCAACAGTCAAACAATTGTAGACACTTATCCCCTGCCCAGACCAGAGGAACTGATGGACAAATTAGGACAGTCTCGCTTCTTTTCCAAGATTGATTTAGCAGAGGCATACTTACAGATTCCACTTGATGACGAGTCAAAAAAGTTTTTCGTCATTAATACTCACATGGGCCTTTTTCAATTTCAACGCTTACCCTTTGGCAGTTCTTCCGCTCCCGCTATTTTCAGCGCTTTTTGGAACAGCTGACAGTTTCTGTACCATGTTGTTCGAACTATTTAGATGATATTGTGGTGTCCGGACGTACAGTTGAAGAACATTTAGCAAACCTGGAGTGCCTTTTCAAAGTGTTGACTGCAGCAGGTCTACGTTGTAATACAGCAAAGTGTTCGTTTTTTCAAACTGAAATATAGTACCTAGGCCATGTGATTAATGCCCAAGGAATTCATCCCTTACAGTCACATCTTCGAGCAATCAAAGACTTGCCTCCTCCTAAGAATGTGCACGAATTGCAAGCAGTAATGGGGAAGCTGAACTATTATTTCAGATTTATTCCCAATGCCTCTCAGATTGCAGCTCCACTGCATCACTTACGTAGGAAGAATGTTCCTTTTGTATGGTCTAAAGATTGTCAGGTTGCCTTTGACAAATTAAAGTCTGCACTACTCAGTGATGCATGTTTGATTCCCTTTGACCCCCAGAAGCCTGTAGTGTTAGCAGTTGACGCCTCATCGTACGGCCTAGGCGCTGTAATCTCACATCGTATTGGATGTCACGATCGTCCTATTGCCTTTGCATCCAAGCTACTGACGCCGACGCAACAGAATTACAGTCAGATAGAAAAGGAGGCCTTAGCAATCATTTACGGCGTCGCAAAGTTTCATCATTATCTCTATGGCAGAAAATTCTATTTGTTGACAGACCACAAGCCTCTCACGTTGTTGTTCTCACCCACAAAGCCAATTCCGCCACGTACGGCACAAAAGCTTCAGAGATGGTCCTTAATACTGTCTAATTATCAGTATGAGATTTTGTACCGACCTACCACTAAACATGCTAACGCGGACACACTTTCCCGACTTCCGGTTGGCCAGGATGTGTCGTTTGATTCTTCAGAAATGGCATGTTGTCAGATAGACTCCAGAGATGCTTCCGCTGTCGCAGACTTTCCTTTGAACTCTCGTCGGGTTGCACAGGAAACAGCTGCGGATGCAGACCTAAGTGTGGTAGCACGTTTTGTTCGCTTTGGTTGGCCTGCCAGAGCCAAAGACATTGATCGGCCTCTGGTTCGACGTTATTTTGCACACCGTCATGCATTATCTTTAAGTCAGGGTGTACTGTTGTTACATACGGACAACGACCAAGCAAGAGTGATTGTTCCTCGTTCCCTGCAACGAGAAGTGTTACGCCTCCTGCATCAAGGACATTGGGGTATTGTTAGGACAAAGCAACTGGCTAGACGTCATTGTACCTGGGTTGGTATGGACGCTCAGATAGAGAACATGACGTCACAGTGTACTGTTTGTGCGGAGCATCAGGCGGCTCCTCCGCAACGTTTCTCAGATTGGCCACGCCCCAAGGGACCATGGCAACGTTTACACATTGACTTTGCCGGACCTTTCTGGAATACGCGATGGTTAATTGTTGTATACGCTTTCAGTAAGTTTCCTTTTGTGATTGCCATGAACTCAACGACGGCGTCTAGTACAATCAGTGCCTTAACATCAGTGTTTTGCATCGAAGGCTTGCCTGAAACTATCGTCAGTGACAATGGACCTCAGTTTGTTAGTGCGGAATTTCAACAGTTTTGTCGTGTGAATGGCATTCAGCATATTACCACTGCACCTTTTCACCCTCAGTCCAATAGTGAAGCAGAACGTTTCGTTCGAACATTCAAGTCTCACATGGAGAAGATGAAAGGTCAGCACTCCAGGCAGCAAGCTCTTCAAATTTTCCTGTCTACGTATCGGTGCATGCCACGTGACGGCCCGTCTCCTGCCGAGCTGCTACACGGCCGCCGTCACCGCACTCTCCTTCACCTGCTGCAGCCTCCCACGCACCGAGTCGGTTCGTATGGCGCTACGCGTTTTCAGGTTTCCACGCCGGTGCTGTACAGGGTGTTTGCTGGAAACAAGAAGACATGGTTGCCGGGCACCATTCAGCGCGTGCTTGGTCGCAATATGTTTATTGTACGTTCTTCCACAGGGTCGGAGCTGCGGCGCCACGCAAACCAATTGCGCCTGCACAGACCGCGCGATCCTGTCTCCGGTTTCTTGATTCCAGACCCAGTTCTGCGCCAGGGAGCACAACCACATCGTTCGTCCCCGGACTACGAGATCCCTATGGACGTCGACGTACATCCAACGCAGTCGTCGCCGCCGCTGTCGCCGCCGCAGATGACAGCGTCACCGAGAGGGACTCCGGGACCGTGCGTGCCGCCGCCGCCTGGGCCACGCACCTCAGAAGAAGATGACCTGCTCCCTCTGGGCGGGGGCGGGCGCCCTTCCCCAGGTTTCGGCGGGTTCCCTGGAGGATCGCAAGGCGGATGCCGGGGCGCGGACGGCGTCTCGATCCCGGCCTCAGCTACGACGCCCGTCCCACCAGTAACGCCCCCGCTCAGGCCCTCCTCCCAGTGCCGTCGCCGTGGCCCTCAGCCCTACGCCACGACGGCGCGGCGGTTTGGGGGGGAGGGGTGTGGTGTCGCACAAGTACAAAGTGCGCGCCACCTACTTTCGCCGCGCGCCGCCATGCATGCACGGCGCGGCGTTCTTCCGACGACAGCCACGAGCGCCCTCTGGTACAACGCCGCTCGTGGCCACCACTGAAGGACATCGGCCACTTGGCACTTCGGACTGAGATAGCAACGAGTTAGGACCTTCGTAATCCGATAGGCACGAGTGAAGACTTTGCTATTGTACAGGCACTAGGCAGGCCTCTAACAACTATGTATCAACATTCTGCCGTACTATGTAAAAGTTAAGTATTGTTACATTCTGTGCAATATATCTCTTTCTAATTTACTCGAGTGTTTATAGTTTCTGGCTGCTCCCCTCCGTACCTGCACCAGCGTGTCGGTCTCATTCCACTCGGCCACCGACACTTACGACGAGGCTGGGACACAAAAGCGGCGACGAAGTCGGGACACAAAAGAGAGTATCTTGACCATGTAATGGTCAGTGTGATGAGTTTTTGATGTTACAACATGCAGACCCCATAATGGGGAGGGTTTACGGCAATATCAAGCAGGCCAAATATTCTGAATGTTCACCAATGTGATGGGAAAATGCCACCTACATCACACACAAGCTATTTGGGGCCATCAGCTCTTTTCGGCGCAGAAAGGAAGAACGGCGTATTTTGTTGGTTTTGTACTCATAACTTAGGTCTTATGAAAATGCCTTGCAAAGCAAGTCAAAGGACCTCTCAAAAACCAATCATTATATGTATTATTTTTGCAGTAAAATGACTGGAAACATTTGATTTGAGTTTAATGCAGTTTTTTATTACAAAAGTAAGCCATTTCAAGGGAAATGCAAACTGAAGTTTCATCAAAACAGGTTGTTCTATATATGATTTGTTGTAACTACATGTCCATTAATAACATATCTATGAATAACTATATTCAGCAGACAATAAGATCAAGATATACGTCCTATCTGACAGGTGTAACACAGGGTGTATAGTTGTGAACTTTGAAATTGAGTATGGTGGCTGGTATTGGATTGCAAAGAAACTTTTTTTATATTCATGGTTACCTGGTAGGTTCAAAGACTTTTTTCTTAATTTGATAGAAGTATACTGTATAATATAAATGTTGTGTAGATTTAAAAGTGCATCCTCAAAGGAGTTAATTTTGTTCAAGAGTTGGGTAACTAAGGGTCGATACTGTTACAGTTATCAGTCTCTAGACTTACACACTACTTAAACTAACTTATACTGAGGACTAAATGCACACCCAAGCTCGAGGAAGGACTCAAATCTCTGGTAGGAACAGCTTCACAACCCATAACATGATGCCTCAAAATGCGGGCCAACCCCATGTGGGAAGTGTGTTTCATTGGTTTTATGTAGTCTACGGAACAATTTGCATCTTAATTGTGATATGTGGTTATATGTGTTAAACAGATTTGTTTACATATGTGTTTGTGACTTGATATTAATATTGCTAGTAAAATATTGATATGAAATGCCTTAAAACAAAATACGTAAAAGTATTTGCATTGAGTAGTGTTGTGGTTGTTAACATTTAGGAAAAAATGTGAATTAACAGATATACATGTGAATCAGAGTAAATATTCAGTGATTTTTGGAAATAATGTGGTATTTTCAAGGTATTGAACTAATGTCTAACACCGGATATCTGAAAAGATGTGTATTACCTCCTTCCTTGTAGTACATTTAAATCTGGATACATAATATCAGAAATGCAAATTCACAATTAATATCTGTTTGCTATTTACTGAAGTATTCTTTAGTCAAAGATCTGTATCATTATATGACATATAATAGTGCCCTTTTTGTTCTGGGGCCTACAAATCTCAAAAGCTATTATTTTTAGACTGTCCCATGCCTCTCTACCTGGGGGACCTCCAAATCTCAAAACTTACTTTTTTATATAATATATGGATTTCCAAGAGGACTGGGGGCCTCATTATCTTTTGCCACCGCCCTGGGCCTCTGACAGCCTTAATCCGCCACTGGGTCATCTGTGTTGTTATAACATGCATCTTTCTTTTTAGCCTTATAGTCACAGGTATTGAAGTGTGAAGTGGTTAGTTATGTGTATCACAAACAGAGCAACATGACTAATATATGTACAAGAGTGGAAATGTGCATTTTAATAGAACTAAATCAGGAATTTTACCTAATCAATTTTATAAACAGTGTTATTCCAGAACCTGATGTAATTGACAACTGTAGCTGGAGCATGCTGTGATTATATGTAGCACTTTAAGACAAGTGTCTTGTACAAACAAATTGCACTGTTTCTGAAAAGGGTAACTCCCCATCACACCCCCTCAAATTTAGTGATGGTATGATCATAGATCAAACATGAAAAGAGGAAGAAAGTGTGTGGAACTGTAAAAGAAGAAGCAAAACTGAAACAGTGAACATCCCAAGTAGAACATATAAAATGACAGGGAAACAACTACAATGAGAGTGTCATGGTCCTGTGGTTATGGTGGTGAACTGCAAAGCTGAAAGTCGCCAGTTTTGACAGGTTAGCAGTTTACACGTCGTTTCAACTACTCTCACTATTCATCATATTTGCTTGTGACAGTAATGTGTTCTTACCACATGGCTTATATTCTGTAACTAATGAATATTGGGGTTTTAACACTTTATAATATTTATTATATTATACTTATAATTATAAATTATATGTCAAATGAAAGAGCAACAGTTTAACCAAGAACCTTATGATTTTTCAATGTGAGCATCATTTCTCACATGCCACACATCAAGTATATAGTCAAGCTCTTTACAAATGTTGATAAGTGTGTCTTCAGTGATTGTAGCAACAGCTGCTTCAATCCGGTTTCTTTATTCAGGGAGGTCAGCTGGTAGCAGAGGCACATACACAAATTCCTTGATGAAGCCCAAATTATAAAAAATCACATGGCATTAGGTGGGGTGAATGTAGAGGCCATGTAAAGCAAGGTCTGTCATTGGGCCCCTTGCGGCCAATCCAACGCTACTAACACTGTCTAGCAGATTGCGGCAGAAAGATTGTGCACTGGTGCCAAACAAAAAATGTTTGAGTTGCTCTTCCATTTAACATATTATTTACAAATGCAAGTTTATTATAATAAATATTATGAAGCATTAAAACTCCAATATTAATAATGGAGGATAGGTAACAACTCACCATATAGAGGCTCGCTGAGTTGCTGACAGACACGAAAATAGATAATCACATTCCCACAACTTAAATTTTCAGCTGTGGCCTTTGTCAGAAAAAGAAACACATACATTCACACAATCACTCAGACAACTATACACATACAACTGTCATGTCCGGCAACTACAGCAACACAAGGTAGACTGTGAGTCTGGATCCTTACTTGTCATTGTTGATGCCACTTCACTGTACACCAATATCCTACATGCCCACCATCTTGCTCTTGAACACTACCTTTCTCAATGTCCTTCAGACTCCAAGCCCAATACATCATTCCTTATACCACTTACCAATTACATCCTAACAAGGAACGAGGATATGGTGTCCTGGCCCTGAATGAAAATATCATCATTGAACCTGAACCAGAACAGGGGTTTAGGGTTTTGGAAAGCTAGTAAGGTTTCCTCTATATGGCCCATAAATAGGTTTTCCTTTGAAGGAAAAGTATACAATCAAGTCCGCAGCACAGCCATGGGCACCTGTATGGCACCCTCCTATGCCAATCTATTTATGGACCATTTAGAGGAAACCTTACTAGCTTCCCAAATCCCCAAACCCCTGGTCTGGTTCAGGTTCAATAATGATATTTTCATGATTTGGATTCAGGGCCAGGACACCCTATCCTCGTTCCTTCACAACCTCAATTCCTTGTCCCCCATCAATTTCACTTGGTCTTTCTCAACCCGGCAAGTAACCTCCCTGGATGTTAACCTCCACCTCACTGACGACTCCATCCACACCTCTATCCCATTAAAACTACTAATTACCAACAGTACCAGCACATTGATAGCTGCCATCCATTCCACACAAAAAAAAAAAAAAAAAAAAAAAAAAAAAAAAAAAAAAAAAAATCCCTCCCATACAGCCTTGCCACCCATGTGCAGCGAAACTGAAGTGATGAGAAATGCCTTACCCATTATGCTGAAGGCCTTACAAAGGCCTTCACAGACAGACATTACCCTCCTGACCTAGTCCGCAAACAGATTCCCCATGCCGTATCCCCACACACCACCAATCCTTCCCCCAACCCCAGTAACCAGTCACAATGGAGTGTCCTCCTTGTCACCCAATACCACCCCAGACTGGAACAACTTAATCACATCCTTCATCAGGGCTTTGATTATCTATCATCATGCCCTGAAATGAGAGACATCCTATCCCCGATCCCTCCGAAAGTGGTGTTCTGTCACCCATCCAATCTCTGCAACATCTTAGTCCATCCCTATGACACTCCCAACCCCAACCCCTAAACACAGGGATGACATCCCTGTGGAAGACCCTGATGCAAAACCACCCACCCAGCACTTTCTATTCCAGTCCCATCACAGGCTTATCCTACCCCATCAGAGGTCGGGCAACCTGTGAAAGTAGCCATGTAACATACCAACTCTGCTGCAATCATTGGTCAGCGTTTTATATTGGTATGACGACAAACCAGCAGTCCGTCAGAATGAATGGCCACCACAAAACTGTGGCAAAAAAAAAAAAAAAAAAAAAAAAAAAAAGATAGACCACCCTGTGGTACAGCATGCAGCTTATTATTCTTATCATTTTCAAATCACCCCACTCCTTCCCCACACTCATCAACACCTCCCTTTTATCCTTTCCCACCAGTTACCTTCACTGTCTTCATTTCCGCAGTTCAAATTCCCACTTATCAGAGCCTTTAAATTCATCATGCAATGCGGAAGTTTCCATCTCCACCTTTACCCAGCACCCTTTCCCCTCCACTCCCCACCTCACTCACAGTCTAGCTTGTGTTGCTGGAGTAGTGATTGTGTGAATGTATGTGTTTCTTTTTCTGACAAAGTCCATGGTCGAAACTTTAAGTTGTGTGAATGTGATTATCATATTTCATGTCTGTCAGCCTATAGTATGAAAATTGCCAGGGCTACAAAAAGAGAGCATACATTTCAATCATATTACAGACTGTCCATAATGTAGTGACAAAAATGAAATAAATATCTTTTCTGGAAGGGCTCTTTTGTATTGTAGTCCAACACCATGAGCAGAGAATCACAACATATTGCTGCAGCTGCTTCCTTGATGTGGCATATCATATGCTTAGTGTTCAGTTTTTATTTTTCTTCTTTTTTTCATAGTTCCATATACTTTCTTCCTGCAATGGGGAGTTTCCCTTGGACTTGGGATATTGACCACATGTTCAAATACATGCTCTGTGTGCTAAATGCTTAAGGGAATGAGACACACTGTGTAGTTTCTGAATGCTACGTGCTCCCTCCCCATACATAAACAAATAATTAAACCATCCATGATGTGTACATAAGAGCTTGTGTCCATAGCAAACAACGACGCAGTGGCAGCTGGTGTATGTGGTGGTTAGCGTGCTGCTGGCTGTTCCGGGTGCCCTCTACTCGTGCTGTGCCACTTCAGAGCTGCAGCCCTGGAACTCCGCCGCTGGGCGCACACAGCCACGCATTCAGGCCCCACCTGCGGAGCTGCATGCGCTCACCAAGCCAGAAGAAGACTCCAAGGATGCCGCCGGTGCCTAGCAGTCACTGCCAACTGCTGCTGCTGCTGTTCCTACACTTCCTCCCAGGGAGTGAGAGATTGCCCGCATCGTGCATCACCGATCAACTTGCCAGTCACATGTCAAGTTCAGTATTATCTCATCCAACATGGTCCATTCATATCAGGACTGGTGCTTCGAGTACTTCTCTCCTGTGATTACATTTCGTGCAGAGTCCACGCCATATCAGACAAGTTTACTTAAGCATGACCCATGGATTGTACAGTGTTTTATACAAAAGTCTCTAATTTAGTATAATACTACTCAGCCCTCAGCCCAAATAGGGACAATAATTCATTAAAAGAATTTCATAATATATCATACTTGTTATTTTGTTGTACCTGAACTATACCTTTTCATTGTTACTTTACCATAACTACTGTTCAGAAAGTAATACAAAAGTAACTATACCTAATTCATCAAATGAAATCAGAATCACATCAAATCATATCTTTCTTATCATGTTACATGCATCATACAAGAAAAAAAAAAGTGATATATGTGACTTGAAAATTGTAGGACAAAATACAAAGAAATCAAAGTAAAGTTATGATATATACAGATAGCTTCTATTACTTGCCAGTGGACATGTTTGACTAGGTTTTACATGGTTATCACTTAAGAAATCTTCTGCACCATAATGCCATTAATTTTTAGGTACTTTTGGACTAACATTCCACTAACAGATTTTATTTATAAATTTCATGCCCATTTGTTCATTCAGCTTTATTTATGGCTGATTAACACATGCAGTATTTTGTGTATGATGCAAGAACCAATAGCCCTTAAAAATATAAAATAAAGTTCCCTTTTGTGAAAGTGAGAATCTTGCATACAGGAGTGAGGAATCTTACTTCCTCACTTGAAATAACAAAGAGATTGGTAATGTATTTTCATCTAAATGAAGCATTACCAGGGGTTAATTTAAATTTACTTTCACAAAATCACATAAAACTTATATGTTTTTTTTTTTTTTTTTTTTTTTTTTTTTTTTTTTTTTTTTTTTTTTTTTTTTTTTTTTTTTTGCTACTGAAAAACTGATATGTTCTCTTTTGTTTCTGGGAAAGCAGATCTCAATGAGGGAAATTCAATGATACAAACTCTTTTGTGGATATAATAAGGAATCATGGTGTAAAAGAGGCAGATGACACTTCTTCAAATTTTTGCAGGCATAAATTCACACAAACAACTGGCAGGGAAAAATGAAGGAATGAACAAAACAAAAATGAGAAGGGCAATGAAATTATATGATCACTGAAGTATGATACAGTATTTAAAGGGTCACGATCAATGTTACTGACATTTAGGAAGCCTGAAGCTTTTTCTGTTGTGGGAGGTGTTGGTAAGGCACTGTACGTAGACATCAATAGAAATGAAATGTTCAAATGTTTGCAAACACAAGCAGGCACACCCACACACACGTGCACCCACCCACCCACACACACACACACACACACACACACACACATCCGAAGGTGAACTTGAACCTCTGCCAGGAAGCAACCGCACTCCGCAAAAAGGTGCTTTAGGTTGCACAGCTATTACACCATGGCAACAGAAAGTATCCAACCAATTTAGTAACAGGTAACATTTATTAAGACAACTAAATACTCATTCCTGTGCAGTGGAGTAAATACAGAAATTCCAGACAGATGAAGTTTAAGTTCCAGTCACTGAGTGATATTTCAAAATTCTTCTGAAGGGTCCACCCATAAACCAGTGATGACTACTGCGAGTCCAAAGTGCTGAGACTTGACACACTGCAGGGCACTGTAACATAGTGAGGATAATCTTCAACAAAGCGATGCACTGTACCATATGTGTCAGCTACTGAACCATAGTTCAACCAATCATATTCAACGCATGTGATCATTCTCACAATGCATGCGGCCTCTTACGGGACTCCAGGAGTTCCCACGACTACAACTGGGATGAAATAGATAGTAGTCTAATGAGTGGTTGCCATCCCTAACTCAGACAACACATCTTCATCAGAAAAAAAGTCACAGAAACAAGAATAACATTTCTATAACAGAAGGTAGTGGTACCGCAAGGAGGGTAAACAAATACACACACACCCACACATTTACACAGACGCAAGTACACTTACCTCCTTTTTTCTCCCCAAGGTAAGTCTTTCCTGTCCCGGGATTGGAATGACTCCTTATCCACTCCCTTAAAACCCTCATCATTTCCTTTTCCCTCTCCTTCCCTTCTGCCTGACGAAGCAGCTAGGCTGCGAAAGCTTGTATGTGTGTTTGTGTGTGATTTTATTTAGTTTATTTGTTTCTATCGACGAGCCGGTCCTTTTGGTAAGTCATCTCTCTCTCTCTCTCTCTCTCTATATATATATATATATATATATATATATATATATATATATATATATATATATATATAACTTTAGGCATTATTTTATATGTACTAATGTAGTGATCTGTAAGCTACACAAAACACACACACACACACACACACACACACTCACACACACACAATTTTCAATTCAAAATTTGACAGTCAAGCACATGTGTTGTACAAATTTCATAATGAGTATTACGAATTATGAAAAAGTAAATGGTTTATTGGGAAGCTGAGAATTCAAACTTACACAAATGAAAAAAATCAGATTGTTTGCTCCTTACTTTCCCTAAAATTGAATGAGAAACATTGTTGAACGAAACACATCACTCGAAATGAAAACTGACAGTTATTCCTCCCTCCAAGTAAAGTGAAACTTTTCATGAAAACAAAACCTTGTTAATAAATTTATTCCATTTTCCAGAGCAGATGTTAGGCCATTGTGAGCATGGCTTTCTCAAATGCAGTTGCTCATAGCATACGAAGCAATTACACTGCTGGAATGTCACTACATGCAACTTACAATTTGAGCAGGCAAGGATTCCCAACACAGAACTCTAATCCTGGCCACTTAAAAACCATACGAACATTTCATTTTTATTAGTTTCTTGCCAACAATAGTGCCACCACACATTTAAAGTTCTGGTAAGCTTCAGGTGCAAAACAGTTACTTTCATACTGTTTAGTTTTGCCATTTAGTGTTACAAATCAGTACTCCCTGTGAAACATAAAAGTGACTTTCTCTGTACTGTGCTGTCAAATATTTCCCTTGTGTACAAAAACAATGTTTGGTAATAAACAATCGGATTGGTGATTTTGGTAACAAATGTGGCATATTTTCCTACCAACAAGACACTAGTCATAGTATTGTTACAGACAGACACGGTGACATGGCATTGAACTACATTGCACCACTTTATCACAAAAATAACTGTCACAAAAACTATTCATGACGTAACAAAAAAACAGACAACTGCTACAGTGTGAAGCATCACAACAATTAAAACCATATAAAATACTATGACAATCCATTTTATAAAACAAGAAGGTCCCATAGATCATCTGCTCCTTCAGCCCATCTCATCTCCCTTATCAACATCCACTTCTCCCTCCTTGCTTCTTCCCTCCTCCCCCACCATCACAGCCACTTATTTTCCTTCTTGTTACCAACCCCATTGAATTCCCTCCTCTTCCCCACCTGTATTCAGACAGAGCCATGGTAGCCATGACGCCCATCACCTGCACCTTACGCTGAAGCCCCATCCGACCAATCCCTCAACCTCCCTCCACCACCACAAACACCAAAAAACTATCCAAACACCAAAAAGTAAAGCCTGCCCCCACTGTTCTCAAAAACATGCCTGCCCTACTTCCCATTACAGCCATATTCCTTGGATACCTCTTCCCCTCCTCAAGTCTTCAATAACTTCAGCTTTTTCCACCTGAATCCCCACTTCCTTGATGATGGTGCCCTCTCTGTTGAAATCTGAAATTACTTCCCCAATCCCCCATCTCTCAACTGATCCTCCACAAGGACTCAGTCTTCATCAAATCCCCAAGCCCCTTCTTCCACACCGAACTTCTCTATAAAATCCCAAGAGTCCTCTTTGGTCCCCACTTCATCCTTATTACTTTCCACACCATCTCCTCCCACCTCCGACCCCACTCCTAGACGTACCCCTAGTCACACTGCCGTAATCACCAAGCTTAGCCCAATGATCACAAAGGCAGAGGTGCAGGAACAACTTAACACCCAACTTGACCTGGACTGTAGCATCCTAAATGCCCCCAGCTCCACATTCTTAATGGGAATATTCACCAAATCTGCAACCTCCATCAAGTGTCTCCTGAACATTGGAGTTCTTAAATATGACCCTTCCCACATCCATCTTCAGTCCTACTGATGTCAATGTTGGTTATGATAATATGACGGGAAACCCCCACTAGTCCCCACTGTAAATCACCCCATTTCTTGAAAATCTGCCATAACCTTGCTTCCCCCTCCCACACCTGCAACTCCTATGACGAAATCTACCCAAGCTACCAAGCTAGGTGGCACATTGGTAACACTCTCGACTCGCATTTGGGAGGATGATGATTCAAGTCCACCTCCAGCCATCCAGATTTAGGTTTTCCATGATTTCCCTATAAATCACTCCAGGCAAAATGCTGGAATGATTCCTTCAAAAGGGAATGGCTGATTTTCTCCCCATCCTTACCAAAAGATCTGAGCATAAGCTCCATCTCTAATGACTGCACTGTAGACGGGATATTAAACCCTAAGCTTCATTCCTTCTTTTCCCATCCAAGCCACTTCTACAAATGCAAAGCCTGAACCCCACCTGTTAATCCTGAGCTTACTGTTCCAGTTGATCCCATCAATCCTCCCATGCATCCCAAAAATTCTCTCAGCCACCTCCCACCATCCTCGAAAATATTCACCCCTTCCAGTACCACGACACCCTCCAACAAATTGCCCCTCCACCCACTCCATTATTAACCTAGAAACCTTAGCCATATACTCCCAAAACTGAGCCCATTCCACATTGTTCCACCGCTACCCTCGTTTAAGCACACCAACAATCCTTTATCACTTACCCCACTCCCCATTCGACTCCCGTGATGTTTCCGTCTTCTACCACAATATTCCGTCTGCCCCCACCAATAAACACCTCTTTATGCACCTTTTCCCAGCACTGTATGGATTCCTTCATCCTGAATGAAACATTCCTCTAACCCTACCATAATATAAGGACACCCCCTACCTTCTCCAATGCACTGACAGTCACTGCCCCTGCATGAGGCGGGGTCATGATTGGACATTCTGCCACCACTCCGTCCAGCTGCAGTCCCTCCTCAGCGAGTCCACTGAGCCTCAACCTTAGCCTCTTCCTCCCCTCTGTCACCATCATTGGTGGTGGAATGTAAGACCACCCACCACTTCTCTTCTGTACACCTTCTTGTCCCATATTGATTACTCCTTCATGACCTATGTGATTGCCGTTGACCTCAACAATGACTCCCGATCTCCTCTGGCAGTGGAAACAGTTCCTCATCAACTTTCAGGGCAACATTCTTCTCGCCCTCAACCTAGCTGCCTCTCACAACCTCCTAAGGCACCTCATGGTGGAAGTCCTGGATGTAATAATCACTGACAGTCATTGCTATCATAGTTCCACTGCCTCCTCCTCCCCCCAAACTAGTTCATGATTACTTCCATGCTGACTGAGATGCCTGCCAGTACACCATAGACACCCAGGTCACCAGCCACTCAACTCCTGAAGACATTGACAACAACTCTACTTTTTTCAATAGACTTTGACTGGCACTGTGCACACCCATATCCCTAAACCTGCCATCTTCACCATTCCTTTCTGCATACCCATGACCGGGATACATCCCAACACCACTGACAAATCCAACACCACATCTGAAACAACCTCACTTTGAAGAAACTTGGGGCCTGACACCAGAAAAGCACCCATCATAATGACACACTCGATTTAATCAAGTAATGGTCTGCATTCAACCACTTCACTGTCAGCCATCCAGCACCATACTTATTCCTTCCTCTATGCCAACAGCTCCTTATCTGACAATGCCACTAAGGCAAATCATTTGTCCTCCTACAACTCTGACACCTATCCATTCCAGACATTCCCCACTTTTATAGCCTCTTCCCCACTGTCCAGGAATGAACCGATTCTCTGTGCTGCTGCTTGCCCCTAGCTTTCAGTATGTGGATCACATGCCACCCTCCGACATTAATACTCCTGTCACTGTACTTGACATACAAATGACACTCCACATCAAAACACAGTAATGTTCCTGGTCATGGTCGCCTTACTTACTGCCACCTCCACACCTACCCCCATACCATCCTTACCACCCTCTACAATGTAATCCTCTTTACTGGCTTCTTCCCCAGCTTGTAGAAAACATTCTGCATCCTCATATTACCTAAGCTAAACAAAAACCCCTTCAGCCACCTCCTTCTATCACCCTATTCACTTTACCTTGGTCTTCAGCATGCTCCTACAATCCATCCTCTCCTGTAACATCCACCAACACCTACCCCTTACACGATGTGGCTTCCACCTTCCTTCTCTGCAGATGAGCAGCTCCTTCGCTTCACCCACCTCCTCTATCTCCAGCTGAACACCAATCACTCAACCGTCTTTTTTTCCCTTGACCTAAGAGAAGCTTATGACCTGTAAGGCTTTCCAGTCTCCTCTTAAAACTCCAGGCCTTCCATGTCTGCCTCATTGCACCCTCTTACATCACCATCTCCAACTACTGCAACTTTTACTCCTCTGCCAGGGTGCCTCAAAGGCTCCGTCCTTATGCCTCTGTATCTCCTATACTCGATTGACATGCTCAAACTCCAATCCTTCTCCTCCAGTATGCCAATGACACCACCTCTCTTGCCCTTTCCCCCAACCTTACTCTAACCAGAGGCTCCTCACCAATAATCCCTCAAAAACAAAAGCAATCATAATATGATTTTGAAAGCATCAGGAGCCATAAGATCATAAAGTCAACACATACCCCTCTTATTATTTTAAATTAAGAGGCTGGGACAAATGTCTTACCCATTTTATATCTCCAACATGGACTCAACTCCAAATAGTTTTATTGTTTTTATGAGTATGACCGCGACATAAGGAAACCTGTCTGACAACTTTTATCACAGCACTTGAAAATGGCCTAAGGCCGGAACCAGGTTGTGACAATAAACAAAACAAAGAAAACTTTCAGTCATATGGCGGTCAATTCTTTCAAAAAAGCTCTAATAATAGTTCATACTGGCAACTCCTTCTGGCTCACCCCCTACAATTGCCCCATCCACTTTATTCCCACCCTGAAATACTTGGTCCTTACCCTTGACCATTCCCTCATCTGGATTCCCCACATAAAATCCATCCAACAAAAAACACAAATCTCTCTACACTCCTGAAGCTTCTGTCTGGCCTGACTTGGGGCCTCCAACCATCTAACATCGTACATACCTACTGATCCCTCATCTGTCCCATCTGTTGTTGCTCCAGTGTCACTGGAATCTCTGGCCCTCCCAAATTCTATCAATCCCTCCAAATCCAATAACACAATGTATTCTGCTTTGCCTTCCATACCCGCCTCCCATCACCCAAGTGGATCCTGTATGGCCTCATTTCCTTCCATCGTATTTCTGACCTTGGACAACTGCCATGCTTCGCTGTAGCCCTCTCTCGCTGCATCTTCACACTCTCCATATCCTCTCCCAGGACAAATTCCGTCATCTCTCCCTCCCGAATGATGTCCTCCAATCCTGAAATCTCACTCTCCTAACAATTGTGACCTCTTCCTGTAGAGCTTCAACTCTCCCCACTTCGGCCTCCCTGGAAACCTTATGACTCCTGCCACCCATCCTCTCACCACCCTGGACTGCTACTCCAACATCACTTCCATCCCCTGGCACTTCCCCACACCTCCACTTTCCCCCCTCCTACAGGTCCTCCCTGCACACTGTACTCAGTGTCAGGGTGTTTCATGTATTTTAATACTGTGATCACTGTCCATGGCAGAACAAATTTCGCCAAGTGTGTTTTAACCATGCGCATGTTCAGAGTCTTTCATCAGTGTCTGTTCATCATTGTTTCATCTTGCTCCATGGCTCTGTTTTCAAATCATTTCATTGTTTTTATTTTTGCTTCTTGATTTTAAATGCCACTCATAACAGTCTCCATTTTAAACTTTAAAATTCACATTTATCTCATTTTTATACATGTTTTAAACTCCATGTCATGCAATTGTATCGCTTGTCTGAAGAGCAATATAAAATGCTGCTGCCAGCCCACCATGTTTATGGCAGGGAGTTGTAAATTAGCAATAAAATGTTTAAAACATTATCTTCAACACAGGGCTTACCATGCTCTTGAAGGTGGTTTCTCCAAAGGTGGGTCATCCAAAGCTTTTAGGTTGAGCCGATTTCTGTGGTTACTCGTGATGTGAGCAACTTTGGTATCCAACTGTCTCACACCACTGCTGCTGCTGACATGACTTCATCTTCAATATAATCACTGGCATTTTTGTAGTAATCACTACTGCCATCGCTACCTGGACCTGTCATACAGACGTTTAGCTCATCATCCACACCATCTTGGTAATTTTATTCATTTTCTCCTTTCCCTGTCCACAAATCCCACAACGGACATTCTCACTACCCCCACAATAATGTCACAAACGAAGTGATGGAAGACAGCAACCATGTGGTGTAGTGGACACAGTATTGGACTCTGACACAGTTCTGGATTTTAGACCCATCATGTTTGTACATTTTAATATGAATACACGGGGTTAAGTGAAATTCACGCACTTGGTCTCTGCATCTCACATGGCAGCAATAATATAATCTCTCTCACAAAATTTCATCCAGCACGTATTTCTGGCAGTAAATGGATGTTGAAGACTGAGATGGGTGTGTATTCCAGACATCAGTGCATTTCAGAATTATATAATTACACCAACAAACTTCAAGGGGACATAAAAGGCGTCTTGAGGAATAACATAAGCACAAAAACCCATGACCGGAAATGCCATTCAATGACACTATAGAGAGTCCAAGTTAAAGGCACCAGCACTTGCCTTTAGACATCCCCTCCAGCAACTTCGACGCTCTGTAGCATAGTTGGATAACATTCCAAACAGGTATTATATGCTTATTTTGTTCCTCAATATGCTTTCTACATCCCCCAAAAGTTTGTTGGTGCAATACTGAAACATACTGACATATGGAACATATGCCCATCTCTCTTTGATGTACATTTACTGCTGGAAATATGCTCATGACGAAATTTTGTGATGGATAATTTTTATTGCTGGCATGTGAGGAATTGTGCTGTGAAGCCCAAGTGCACGGATTTAGATCCACCCTATACAGTTTTAGTACATTCTACTTATATTAACCCTTTCATGCATAGTGTCCACTTCAGTGGACGGGAAATTTCTGTTTTGTCAACTGCTGATTTTGATGTCTCTGAGATCTCAGTTGCATGCAGTCCACTGGGGTGGATGTTATCTACACAGTGGTGCTACCTAGTGGCCAGTGAGGCTATTACTTGGGTTATTGTTGATCTGAGAATTGGTATATGTCGGCAAGATGGCATCTGGGAAGAAAGGTTTCACACATGTGTCCACAATTAATGCAAATTCGTTCTATTGAAGGTGTTTGAAAGCGGTAAGGAAAATATAGTTATATTTTCAATATATCTGCCTAATAATAAGATGATTTGCATGCTGTCTATCATTATATTATCATAGAAATTGAATGTTAAATGTGTGTCCACTACAGTGGACTCCATACATATGTGACATGATTACGATAAATTGTAAAATCGTCAGAAGGCATTTATCTCTACTTCAAGACATACTAGAAGCTCCACCAGAGAATTCACACTATTCACTGGCTGATAACAGTGAAGCAGATGATGACTGGGAAGTTCCGCCACAACAGGCAAAGGATGTTATCAACCCAGAAACTAGTTCAAGCTCAGAGGAATCTGAAGCAGGGGGTGAAGCAAAGGCTGTCATTCCATGTATTATAACTGCTACACCAGTTCAAAGTAGAAATAGGAAAGATAACAGTACATGGACTGTGGCAGAAGGTGGTTTTGACAGACATCTTCCTCATTTCTTAGGGGAGAACAAAGTAAAAATAGATCAGAAGGCACCTACTGACATTTTCCTTTCTCTCTCCTCTTCTGCTCTTCTTGAAACCATTGTTTACCAAATTAATCTTTAGACAACACAAAATGGGAATGTGCCTGAGTGTGCCAAAATTAAAGAATTTCTCGGGTATCAATTTTATCATGTCTTACACTAAATATTGTAGATTACAACCTATTGGTCTGCAGATGCTGTACTCAGAATGGATTTGGTAGCCAACAGCATGACAGTCAGTTGATTTGAAATGATCTTCAGATTTCTTCATTTTACCAATAACAGTACACAAGAAGTAAAAAATGCAATTCGCTGTCATGAGGAAAATTGTAAAAGGAAAACAAAGTGTATTTGTATCAAATGTAATGAACCTTTGTGCCCTGATTGTTTCCAAAATTTTCACACCAAAAAGTGATGTAACTATTTTTATGAAAATGTGCTTTATTGTATGGTGTCCACTTGTAGTGGACATCATTAAAATTTGTGATACAGTCATCCAAAAATTACCAATAAATAAATTTTGGTTATTGTAACTGTTATTTATTAAAATGAATAACCCACTAAATTTTATTTCTTTTCAGATTAATTCATGCATGAAAGGGTTAATATATAATATTCCAGAAATTTCTGTTAGTGAACACATATTCTGCTAACCTCTGGCTGGAGTCCATTCTGTGCTATTGTAGATGTGTGAGGAGTGTCTTAATAAATCATCACCGAGTTAAGGCCAGTGTTCATTAATCAACTACCTAAATCCCATGACACCATTATGTGACACTGTTCTGGTGGACATGCCAGGTAAAGCTAACTTGGGTTCATATGCATCATCATCAGCAGCAGCAGCAGCAGCAAAGCGGCTCCTATCAGTGACAGAGCCATCAATTACGTGGCACGAAACCAGAGTTCAAGGCATACTCTGCTGAGGGCAAGACATTGTAAACTGTAGAAGAGGAAATGTCTAACACGACACCAGTGGTTTGCCAACTTATGAGACATTTTTCAGTGTTCTCTAATGACAATAGTCAAGAGCCAAACAAGTAATTAAAGGGATACAAGCATATCTCTAAATTCAACTATTTTTTAAGTGCGGCAGCCAGAGATGATGGTTGTGTGACGGTGTTCTGTGCCTGTGTGATTGTGTGAATGTTCCTATTTCTGCAGGAGGACATGGCCGATAGCTGAAAGTGTTGTATGTGTGTGCCTTTTTTATGTGCCTGCCACTGCTCATTGTCACGTCTTTGCAGTGAGTTGTAAACTGTCCTATTAGCATATTGTTAATCCTAACTTGGACTTTCCATTATTTGAATTTAAATTTACTTGGAGAAAAAATCAACAAAATTCTTATATCCTGCAAAAAACAAATTTTCAAATGTTTGCAATCCAAGGGACCAAACTGCTAAGATCATCAGATCATGGACTTACGAAGTATTTAAGGTAACTTACACTAACTGATACTAATTACATAACACACCCATGCCCGCAGGAGGATTCAGACCTCCAACGCAAGAGCTGCATGATTCGTAATATGGTGCTCCCAACTACACAGCTATTCCCACATGGCTGATATCTTGCTAAGAGCTCTGACAACTCATCTTGTGCTTGGTATGTATCTACATCTACATCTACATCTACATGGGATACTCTGCAAATCACATTTAAGTGCCTGGCAGAGGGTTCATCGAACCACAATTATACTATTTACCTCCCATTCCATTCTCGAATAGCGCGCGGGAAGAAAGAACACCTGAATCTCTCTGTTCGAGCTCTGATTTCTCTTATTTTATTCTGATGATCATTTCTACCTATGTAAGTGGGAGTCAACAATATATTTTCGCATTCGGAGGAGAATGTTGGTGATTGGAGTTTCACAAGTAACCCACGCCTCAGCGATAAGCGCCGTTGTTGTAATGATTCCCATCCCAGATCCTGTATCATTTCCGTAACGCTGTCTCCCCTGTATCGTGACAATACGAAACGAGCTGCCCTTCTTTGGACACTTTCGATGTCCTCCGTCAAACCCACCTGATAAGGATCCCACACTGGGCTGCAATACTCCAAAAATGGACGGACAAGCGCAGTGTATGCAGTTTCTTTAGTAGTTCTGTTGCATCTTTTAAGGATTCTGCCAATAAAACGCAGTCTCTGGTTCGCCTTTCCCACGATATTATCTACGTGTTCTTTCCAGTTTAAGTCTGAAGTAATAGTGATTCCTAGGTATTTTGTGGAGTTTACGGCGTTCACATTTGATTGATTTATGTTGTAAACAAAGTTTAACGGATTTCTTTTCGTACTCATGTGGACGACTTCACACTTCTCATTATTTAGAGTCAATTGCCAATTTTTACACCATACTGATATCTTATTCAGATCGTTCTGCAGTTGGTTTTGATCTTCAGATGATTTTACTAGACGGTAAATGACGGCGTCATCTGCAAACAACCTAAGAGAGCTACTTAGATTTTCCCCTAAATCGTTTATGTAAATAAGGAATAGCAGAGGACCAATAACACTACCTTGTGGAACGCCCGATATCACCTCTGTTTTAGTCGATGCCTTACCATCGATTACTACGAACTGTGTCCTCTCTGACAAGAAATCCCCTATCCATTCGCAAATTTGGTGCGATATACCATAACCACGCAATTTGATTAAAAGCCGTTTGTGAGGTACGGTGTCAAAAGCTTTCTGGAAATCAAGAAATACGGAATCGATTTGCGAACCTTTGTCGATAGCACCCATCACTTCGTGTGAATATAGAGCTAGTTGTGTTTCGCATGAACGATATTTTCTAAATCCGTGTTGACCTTGGGTCAATAGATCGTTCTGTTCGAGATAATTCATAATATTTGAATACAGGATATGTTCCAAAACCCTGCTGCAAATTGACGTCAATGAAATAGGCCTGTAGTTTAGTGGGTTACTCCTACTGCCTTTCTTGAATATAGGTGTGACCTGTGCAACTTTCCAATCTTTTGGTACAGATCCTTCTATGAGAGAGCGGTTGTATATGACTGTTAAGTAAGGAGCTATCGCTTCAGCATAATCAGATAGAAATCTAATGGGTATACAATCCGGACCAGAAGACTTGTTCTTATTAAGTGATTTTAGTTGTTGCACTACTCCGATGATATCTACTTCTATGTTACTCATTACGGCATCTGTTCGTAATTCGAAATCTGGAATATTGGTTTCGTCTTCTTTAGTGAATGAGTTTCTAAAAGCTAAGTTTAGTAACTCTGCTTTAGTAGCGCTGTCATCGGCAGGATCGCCATTACTATCACGTAGTGAAGGTATTGTTTGTGACTTTCCCCGAGTATATTTAACATATGACCAAAAATCTCTTTGGGTTTTCAGTCAAATTACGGGAAAGAGTTTCGTTGTGATAAATGTTGTAGGCATCTCGCATTGAAATCCTCGCTAAATTTCGAGTTTCTGAGTACAATCGCAAATCCTGGGGATTTCGTGTTCGTTTAAATTTAGTATGCCTTTTCCTTTGCTTTTGCAACAGTGTCCTAACCTGTTTTGTGTACCAAGGGGGATCGCCTCCTTCTTTTATTAATTTATTAGGTATAAAACTTTCAATTGCTGTCGATACCACTTCTTTGAATTTGAGCCACATCTGGTCTACACCTACGTTTAGTGTTAGAAACGAGTGGAAGCTGTCTTTCAAGAAGCAATGTATTTTGTTTCTATCTGCTTTTCTGAACAAATATACTTTGCGTTTATTTTTGGTAACTTTGGGACTTTCGATATTCAATTTCGCTACTACAGCTCTGTGTTCACTAATACCTGTATCCGTTTTGATGCTCATTATGAGCTCAGGATTATTTGTTGCTAAGAGATCAAGTGTGTTTTCACATCCATTTACAATTCTAGTTGGCTCATAATGGCTCTAGTATGACGAGAGAACGCCTACAGAGTTGAACACAGATACTAGTGGCCACGGAATTGTTGCTGTTTTGGTACAAATCTTACAAGGAAGGCACATGGTATTGGAATTTAGAATTTTCACATTTATGGTACATGAAGTTGCAGAACTTAAATAACAATCAGCCAAAGCTGTTAGATGCAACTCTCAAAAGTTCTCAAGAAAATTGACTTTGAAGTTTTGCAAGTACATGTAAGTGCCAATAAAAAACCAGTTGTAGCACATGTTGGTGTAGCTCAGCGGTAGTGTTCTGACCCCACAACCATAGAGTCAGTGGTTTGAATCCCGCTGTGACAGATATTTTTTTCATTGTTTTTTTAATTCAGTTATATAATACATTTTGGGATCTCAGATTCCATGTGATGTGTCAGTTTTTGTTGAAGTTTATGTAGACGAGCTGAATACCTTGTCATCGCCTAACGATTGAGTAGGTTAGCTGCTTGTAAAGCCATTAGAGATGACTTTCCAAAAAACAGTGTCGTAGCTCTTCACAAAGTGAACAGTCAAAGTCAGTCAATCATCATCAAGTAATTGTGAAGCCAATGGTGTAAAAAAATGTAACCTATGTATTTCTGATTGAAATCACCATTATTAACAACTTTTCATAAAATACAGAAAATTAAGAAAAAACAAAAATACATGTTTTTTCTTAAAAATTACAATTAGATATTAAAATTGTGTAAGTATTTGAACACAACAAAGTAAATAAAGAAATCTGTCATGGCGGCATTTGAACCACTGACCCTATGGTTGTAAGGGCAGAATGCTACCACCTCAGCTATACTGCGAATTCTGCAAGTGATTTAATTATGACTTGCAAAACTTCAAAGTCGATTTTCTCAAGAATTTTTTAGAGTTGCATCGAATGGCTTTAGTTGATTGTTATCAGAGTTCTAAACTTCACGTACCATAAATATTGAAAAATTCTGAAATCGATACCCATGTGGTCTCCTTGATAGACTGGTACCATCAGAATAGCCTCTTTTGCCTCAATCGAGGCTATGTACCTCCCAAACGTCATGGACACTATGCCACACCCAAGTTTGCTAGTGGTACAGGCTATCCAAAGACCAATTGTTCCTGGTACTCCCAAGCACGAGTAAAAAGATTCCTATACAAATGACTTGTTACAAATGTTCTGGTTGATTTATGCAGTGCTTTAAGCCTCTTGTTTTCAGTGGTTTTTCTCCATGCACTACTGCACATGAACTGAATCGTTTGGTACCTTGTTTGTGTTTTCACTCCTCTCAACATTCTCAGTGCAGCCACCACACTCCCCTATGGCTCCACTACTAGCAACCATCTTTACATCTACCACCACCAACCAACAATGCCTCTTTGCCTGGTAGTGTTTCTGGTCATTCAGTGTTGGCAATTTTTGCACTAATTCTGGCACTTCTTGCATATTCACCACATTCCACACAACCACTGGTGACACATCTTTAGAGTTCATGTCTTTTAGTCAGAGGTGTTTGTTGAGGAGTCTGAGATTGAGATGATCCTCTGCCCCCTTATTGATTCTGGGGGCAGCTTATAATCTTCACCGAGGGGACATAAAGCTAGACACTCACATACACCCCACTTCTGTCCATACTCACCAGTATAAGCAGACTGGTAGCTGCTCGCACTACTGACAGCTATTCTTGACACTATGGACATCGGCCAACATCCCACTTCTGACAACCAACTGATAACAGGTCACAGGTCGCTGCCTCCCCTGACTGTGCACACAGTCAGCAAGAAGCAATGCCTGTCACAGGAAAACCTCTGTAGATAATGATGTACAGTCTTAGACAAAAAAATTTATTGCCAGCCGGCTGACGCAGAGGCTAAGTCCAAGTCGGTCACACAGTGTGGACAATAAATTCGATCACCCCTCAGAATTCTAAGTCCAGCGATATGAAGGATCTGGCAACACTGTAGAATGTGGTACTATCAGGAGGAAGTGCTATCTACTTCTCGAGACAGTTATGTTACATATGAGCGCGTGGTCGCGTGGTAAAAGTCGCATTAACAAGCGTATATGTAAGCAGTCGCGAGATCGAATCCAACAACATTCATTTTTTTAAACCCATATTGGCTGTCTTTCTTATCATTGTGGAAGAACCTCAAATGTAACAGCGAAAACTCCCAGAAATAATTACACAAAAGAGCTCGCGGCTGCATTGAAACTGACCTGTTTACCCTTAGGAGGCCTCTACTGTTGCAGTGGGCATTGGCTATGGCCACGGGCCAGGGCCGCATCGAGGCAGCCGCCTGCGGACTCAGTGACAGCGCCGCGCCGCTGTGAGTCTATTTACTAGCAGTCCTAGTACTTATATTCTAGTCGTGTATTGAATTTTTGTGACTGATATATGAACATAATCTAACATCATAAAGTAGAATCAGAAAGAAAGGTCATAGGGGTTATTATTACTACATTTTTCTTGAACGTCATCAGGTCACTCATTCAGGATTCCTACTCACAATTGTTACTAGTGATGAGTTATGCTGCCCTCATGCTGACATCTTAAGAAGAAGTTAATGACTTAGTACTAAAAGATTTTTTATATTGAGCAAAGTGCGATCACAACACCAGCATGTGCAGATTTTTTGCAGACAACTGAGACACCATTTAGTCGCACTCTAAGGACAAACAGCATAAAAAATTACATCGTGTGTTAGTACTACACCATAATAGTTCCTGCCAATTTCACAAACAAAACATCCAATAATGTGCTTTGGAAGTCACCCATTTTTCACTTACTCTTCCGATCATATGTCCACAAATGTTTATCTTTCCTGCCACTACTCAAATAACCTTCATCAAAAATTATTTCCCACAAAAATACACGTCGAATTTCGATTGGTGGCATCATTAACTTGGAATCATTTCTACAGGGATGGAGTTGGTAAAGTACCTGAACTACAAGAAGTTTCTTGCTATTTTCGATGTTGGTTCATGCAACTCCTGTCTCAAAAACAGCTAAAAAATTCTACTGCCGTGAGACCAGAACCACGGACCAAAGCCATCTCTGTGTGGCAGGCGACTATACTTTACCTCAGAGCTAGAGAGGAGCTGTGTACACCAGCCCTTTGATACTGCCCCATACATCGCTAGAACATATAACTCTCAATGTAAGAGACAAGATTAGTTGCAATTTTGCCATGTAAACTACTTTCTGGACCCAAATGCATGAACTAATAGCCTTCTGTCACCTCTGAAGCGAGAAAGCAGTCACATTATTCAATGGAAATTACAAGAAACATCAAGTGAATTTATGAGCATAGTTATGTGCCATCCCGGAAGTAAGACCTTGGTACCAGCATTGACAGACTTACACTGCGATGTTGCCAAGCTTCAGTCATACTAACAACAGGAAGAATAAGAGCCGAGGTGATTGCTAAGCGGGCTCGACAGAGACTTAGTTTACATCTTGCACGCCTGACGAGGGTCCGAACACCTGAAGTATATGTCAATGAGTCCAGCTCACATTTCTGTAACTAGCTTTAATGAGTTGAACATAGTCACTAATAAAAATACACAGATGCATCGACCGCTAACATATTAATAAGTGTCTCAATTATTTGCATATTCTGTTTTAAGCGCAATGACAACAAAAGGTCATTCGTTAGTGATGTTTCACATATCTTCGAGCATTTCCATTGATTATACTGAAGACATTAGATGGAAGCAACAGTTTTCTTTACAATTATAGACTTAGAAAATATCTTTTTTGTTATCGCTGTCAGTGGCACAATCCACAAACAGAGGCAAACAAACGAAGGAAAATCAATGCAGCATTGTTTTCAAGATGCAAACATCTCTGGGAAGGCTTCATAACATGGAGTTCAAAATAAGAAGAGCTTCTGTTATTCGAACATAGAATTAGGGACAGTAATGTATAGATTAATTTATCCGTATTAGTCTCCCATATTGTATTTTACTTCTTTTTTTTCACGTTGTTTCTTATTTTGTCTTCTTTCAATAGCTTCTAACTTTATTACATATCCAACGACCACAAAGAATAGATCTAGTAGGGAAAAGAAAGCAGGGTTCCAGTCCTTCTCCAGCACAAATTACCGCTGTCCATCTGAATTCACTATCCTGCAACTACCGAGAACTTTAAAGAATCCGATTAATAAAAGGAGGTTGTAAAGCCCCTTTTATCAGTCTCAGACAATGAATATCATACGGAAAGTAATTGTCAACTCGGTGATAATCGACGGAGATCCAAGACTTGGAATATTAATGAAATATTCTCATATTCTCTAGTGCAAAGGATATGGACCAAAACAAAAGTAGAGCCTAAGTAATGCATTTCTGAGAAATCCAGGAATTTTTATTGCAGTGGTTTGTAGCTCAAGAAAGTATTTTTCATGTTCTTCCGATGGTGTTTGTAAACTTCCATTAACTGTTATTTTTATTTATTGGCACATAGAAGCTTTTTATTCGCTTAGTTCCACCATTTTTTTGTTTGTGGAACTGAACTGGACACCTCTGATATTCATCCAACTAATATTAGTATTTACGTTGAGTATCCATCTTCAGAATACTGTCAGGAAAATGAACAACAACCCCATTAATGTAGGCATAAATCTTTATCTTGTGTCATAATTTATAAGACATCTACAGTGGGTGTAGGGGTGAGAGCAGGAAGTAGACGTGAACGATGAAGTGATAGACACATGCTTGTTGAACACTTTTGGTAATTAATAACACTGCTGTGAAAGGAATTAAATCGTTCATAGGAAGATCAAGTCATATAAATTTAGCTGCTTATAATTAGCAACTGATGGGTTAGTGTTACATGAAGGGATATCGAAACTGTTCACCAACTGTTGAGCAATTCTTTCACAAACAGAACTTAATCAGCGATGTATTCCGACATAGAGACAATTTGGTGTAATCCACAGCATAAAAACAGTCACTGCAATTTCTATAACTAACTGATCAACTGTGTCATCATATTACGGCCCGATAGTTCTGATATGAATATTGTGGTAGCTCGGAGCTTGTATTCATATGAAAATGGCTAGGGTGAAAATAAAGAAATAACACTGTGCATTTGCTTCATATAATGTCAGCACTATGCTCTGCTTCATTAACACATAGTTATTTTGGGTTCTTTCTGCCCTGAATGTTCTGCACAATCAATATCAGTATATCCACTGCTCGTTTTTGTTAGTGGATATAATGGCACTCTAAACAAGTGATACGTTTCATTTTTGCAATATCTGCAGACTGTATGACAGTTTGGTTTGAAGATAAAATAATCTATACATTACTGTCCCTAATTCTACGTCTGGATAACAGAAGCTCTTCTTATTTTGAACTCCATGTTGCAAAGCCCTCCCACAGATGTTCACATCTTGAAAACAGTACTGCATTGATTTGTCATTGCACTTACGACAGAATACACAAATAGTAGACACACTTATTAACATGTTAGCTGTCGGTGCATCTGTGTATGTTTATTAGTGACTATGCTCGACTCATTAAAGCAAGTTACGGAAATGTGAGGTGGGCTCATTGGCATATACTTCAGGTGTTCGGACCCTCATAAGGCGCGCAAGGTGTGAGCGAAGTCCCTGTCGATCCCGCTTGGCAATCACCTCGGGTCTTATTCTTTCTGTTAATAGTATGACTGAAGCTTGGCAACATCGCAGTGTAAGTCTGTCAACGCTAGTACTGAGGTCTTACTTCCCGGATGGCACAGAAGTATACTAATAAATTCATTTATGTTTCCTGTAATTTTCATTGAATAATCTGACTGGTTGCTCACTCGAGAGGTGACAGAAGGCTATTAGTTCATGCATTTGGGTCCAGAAAATAGTTTACATGGCGAAATTGCAACTAATCTCATCTCTTACGTTGAGAGTTATACAGTAAAACCTCGTTTTTACATTCTCGGTTTTTACGTTTTCCCGCCATTTACACCATTTTTTGTCGGTCCCATCAAATTTCCTATGTTTACAATGTTAATTCGCCCTCGTTTTTGCGTTAACATATTTACATTTTTCCCGCGTTTTACGCTTTTCGGAAGAATTTTCGTGAAGAAAAATGACGTAATGTACATAAATTGACGCTAGCATGACTTTCCCCATAAAGTATAGCGCTTAAAAATTATTCGCAGTCGAGTTTATTGACACTTTGCATTTATTCAAACGTATATTTCGCCTTTCGTTGATGACTTACGACAAGCCGATTTGTGGCGATGTAGTTCCTCTTTCAACCAGCTTCTTTGCCATAGCGCTTGGTGTGAGAATAACGCTGATTTGTGGTGGTGCAGTTGCTCTTTCCGCTAGCTTCTTTGCCAAAGCGGCTGGCATCTACTCAAACAATCAGAACCAGTTGCTTTGTTGGCGTGAGAATAAAGAGTTGCATTGTTTTTGTCATACATATTTCTGATTAATAAAGAACGATATCTGTCAAAGTTGGGTATCATAATACCCACAGCCTCAAAAAAGCGATAATAGTGAGAGGTGCCGATCCTATGCAAACGTCACAAAAATACTTATGCATATTTTTGTACTCGAAAACGCGAATAAATTCTCTAATATCGTCGTGTGAAACATCTAAAAATACAAAAATAAGGAACTTTGAGTTTTACTACGTAAATAATTACGTAATTCCGGAAAAAGGCAGTAATTTTGGGGATGTGTTACATAGCCTGGCAGCAGCGTCCAAACAATATCGAAGTGGTTCAGGTAATTTTGAAGATGTGTTACATAGCCTAGCAGTGGCGTCCTCGATTATAATGAATGAAATTACGTCAAAAATTTCTACTTCCCATAAAATTACCAATTCTGTTTGGCGCGTAAAATAGCGGCGTCCTCGATTATAATGAATTAATTACGTCAAATTTCTACTTCCCATAACATTACCAGTTCTGCCTGGCGCTTAAAATAGCGGCGTCCTCGATTATAATGAACGAAATTACGTCAAAAATTTCTACTTCCCATAAAATTACCAATTCTGTTTGGTGCGTAAAATAGCGGCGTCCTCGATTATAATGAATGAAATTAAGTCAAAAAATTCTACTTCCCGTAAAATTATGTTTTACCTGGCGCTTAAAATAGTAAAAATTTGGATAACCTTTATTGTATAATAAACTTCCTGGTGAGTATTTAGATGCCTATTATGTACATATATCAAATAAACTACGAAAATGCAGGGCTCATGCAGTAAGCATTTTTTACCACTTAAAACATTATTTCCTGCATTTTACATTTTCCTGCATTTTACACCATTTTACTTAAGTCCCTTGAAAAGCGTAAAAACGAGGTTCTACTGTATGTTCTAGCAATGTATGGGGCAGTATCAAAGGGCTGGCATGCACAGCTCCTCTCTAGCTCTGACGTAAAGTAGTCACCTGCCACACAGAGATGGCTTTGGTCCGTGGTTCTGGTCTCACGGCAGTAGAATTTTTTTAGCTGTTTTTGAGACAGGAGTTGCACGAACCAACATCGAATATAACAAGAAACTTCTTGTGGTTACTTGCTATATTCTCTCAGATTGTGGGAAAGTCTGACAACGTCCAGGTACTTTACCGACTCCATCCCTGTAGAAACGATTCCAAGCTAATGATGCCATCAATCAATGTTCAATGAGTATTTTTATGGGAAATAATTTTTGTTGAAGGTTATTCGAGTAGGGGCAGGAAAGATAAACATTTGTGGACATATGATCGGAAGAGTAAGTGAAAAATTGGTGACTTCCAAAGCACATTATTGGATGTTTTGTTTGTGAAATTAGCAGGAACAATTATGGTGTAGTACTAACACATGATGTAGTTTTTTTAGGTCGTTTGTCCTTACAGTGTGATTAAATGGTGTCTTAGTTGTTTGCAAAAAATGAGCACTCCCTGGCGTTGTGGTTTCACTTTTTGCTCAGTATAAAAAATATTTTAGTACTCAGTCATTAATTTCTTCCTAAAATATCAGCATGAGCGCATCATAACTCGTCACTAGTAGCAATCATGAGTAGGAATCCTGAATAAGTGACATGATGACGTTCAAGAAAAATGTAGTAACAGTCACCCCTATGACGTTTCTTTTAGATTCTACTTTAAGACGTTAGATTATGTCCATATATCAGTTGGAAAAATTCAATACGTGACTAGAATATAAGTACTAGAACTGCCGATAAATAGACTCACAGCGGCGCACTACTGTCATAGAGTCCGCAGGCGATCTTCCCGATGCGGCCGCTGGTGCGTTGCCGTAGCCAGTGCCCACTGCAACGGTAGAGGCCTCCCGAGAGTAAACAGGTCAGTTTTGATGCAGCCATGAACTCTTTTGTGTAACTATTTCTGGAAATTTTCGCTGTTACATTTGAGGTTTTTCCACACTGATAAGAAAGACAGCTGATATGCAGTTTAAAAAAAAATTAATGTTGTTGGATTTGATCTTGCGACTGCTTACAAGCGTATATGTAAACGCGACTTTTACCACGAGACCACGCACTCATAATGACATAGCTGTCTCGAGAAGAAGATAACACGTCCTCCTGATAGTACCACATTCTATAGTGTTGCCAGATTTTGCATATCGCCGGACTTATAATTCTGAGGGGCGATCGAATTTATTGTCCACACTGCGCGACCGACTCAGACTTAGCCTCTGCGTCAGATGGCCGGCGATCAATTTTTTTGTCTAAGACTGTACATACATTATCAGACCATGAGCTTAAAACAAAGTGTTTTATCACTGTTATTTACCGTGTCCAAGAGTCAGAAGCCAAACAAGCACAATGCCATAGGATTCTACATACCTCGATGAAGCAGTACTTAAATCCTTGGTATAAATAACTGATATGAAGGTAAAGCAGAAACTGCACAGCACACCAAATTAAATGAACCCATATAGAGGGCCACTCAATGAACTTTGTCACAAATGTTTTACAAGCATAGTTAACACCTACTTCCATATTACACAACCCACTTCACAGTGCGGTGGAGGGTACTTTATCTACCACTGGCACTTCTTCTTTTCCAGTTTCAGTCAAGCATAGTTCAAAGGAAAACTGACTCCAAGTAAGCTTTCATGTGGGCTCTAATTTTATCCTCAAGACATATATGAAATGTGCGCTCTTGGTACATTGACAGAAGTATATACAGTGATGCGGAAAATCTCTCTTGCATTGTTTACCATTGCAATTGGTCAGTCATCTCTGTGACAATTTAAATTTTACTAAATGGACTTGTATTCAAAGAGTATGCAGCTCTTCTTTGGATCTTCTCTATTATCCTATCTGACATGGGTCCCTACGTGATTAGCAATATTCAAATATTGATTGAACAATTTTTCTGTCACCTATTTCCTTTGTTTGTGGACTAATCTTCATGACCGTTGACAAATTGTCTTTTGGCTTCTGTCTCGAGTTCTTCAGCTGACGTTTGTTTGATAATTTTTCTAATGTTTTGCCAGCATGAGTGGCTGGCATTGTCAGACTCTCATTCCATTGCCGATAGTGGATTGCAGTTGAGCTCAAGCTGCAGATTTTATGTACCCTGTCAAGCAATATCCGAGAGCTTTTCCATGGTTATTACGGTTGTGGTTCTCCCCTTGCTATTTTTTAAAGCTATAATTGTTTTTTGTATCTCAATAGTTTCCCTAACTAGGCAAATGTAGTAGCTCTTGTCCACAGCAAGAACTTCCGTGATGGTGAATTTTGCTTTGTCGTCAGTTCCAGACAACGCATGTCCTGCCACAGTAAATTGCATGCCTGTGCCAAATTACAATACCGTTTATGTTCTGTGATTCTGGTGTTAACTGGTCATCTAGTAATTTGTGGTATTACTGGCTTTTAGCCAATATGTAAATAGATAAAATTTCAACTTACGTTTCTACAGAGCAGCAAGGGGGTGACATAAGAGGTGGTACAGGGGAGAGACAGAGCAGATGGTACCTTAGATGGAAATACCATGATAAATTCTTCCAATAAGTATGAAGATCATTCTGAGTGGCTGTTACTACTTCTTCTTGGGCAACACTGCCTCAAGGTTCATTTGTTATTAGTTAATAAAATAAATCGTCTTGGCAGAGAAGAAAAGTTCCAACTGGATGAGTTCCTAAGTGGTGGATAAGAGAACATCCTGTATATATTCAGGGCAGGTGGATTTTCCACCCATGGACCAACACAACCAAAATCCTAGAGAGTCTGTCTTGTAACGGCTTGTAGGTCGGCGCCTGTTACCTGAGGTGTGACCGGGTCCCAATCTCCAAGGCTAACAACCTTGGTTGTATATGAGGTCCAATTCAGTCGGTCCCAAACTGAACAATTTGTCAGTCATTCAACCAACAAGCGATGGCACTCTCTTTAAATTATAGAACTACGCCATGTGGACAATCCACCAGCATGCAAAGCACTGTCAGCAGACCTATATATTCTGGCCAGCCTACAACCAAATTTGAGGAGGCGTTGGAGTCTCCTGAAAATCCTCTGAAAAAATATCCTCTTTGAAAATTTCTGAGTAATCCTTAACACGAACTCCCTCCTGAAAATTAATAAATTAAAGCAATTACATGACACCCTTTACAAGCACGAAATTCTCATAGCAACTATGCAAGAAACCTGTTTCTAAGATGATTTCCCTTTCAAGTCTTCAGGCTTCCGTATCCTGAAATACAGGACTTTCAAAGAAAATTCTAACACATTTTCCTCACATAGGAACAGGTTTCATTATTAACAAGAAGATTCTGGACACAATTGTTGATTTCGACCCCATTTCTAGTGGGCTATCCACTGTCACCCTCAGATATACTAACAAAAGATACAGGATTGTCAAAGCACATGCCCCAATGAATGTTGACAATCATCGAAACCAGAAGTAGAACTCTTCTGTGTTATCCTTGCTGAAACAATTTCTATGATCCCCAAGTTCCATACCATTAGCCTGGTGGGCAATTTCAATTCCCAGATGGGAAAAGATTGGAAATTCAGAAAAATAGTAACCCTTCCATAACAGAACTGAGATGAATGGTGAAAGCCTGATCAATCTGCTTGTTTCCCATAAACCCCCCCTGAAGTCTACTGCCTTCAAGCATGTGCCCCGCAAACAAAATACCTGGATATCCCCTGATACTGCATTGGAGACTTCCATATCAATTATGTGGCTAAATCTCAAAAATCCTCCGAAAAAGTCCAAAATTTCAAAGTGCTCTGATGGGTGAACCTCGATCCCATCACTACCTTTCTAAAATTAAATTTAACTTCACCCTAGAAACAACCAAAAAAAAAAAATCCTCTCAAAAGAATTTCCCACCCTGATATTGAGAAACTCAAGCTGTCCCAGGCAGGATTTTCTCAGAAAATCCAAGCATCCTCTCACTGCAACCTTCAGGACTTGGAGAAAGTTACGTCCACAGGGCCCTGAAAATCGCTCCCAGACCCGGAGAACCAAGGATGCTTGGTGTTCCCCAGAATATGAAACAGCTCTTTCAGAAAGAGCCAGAGCATGGTAACTATGGAATTCCCACAAGACACCAGAAAAGCTCAACGATTTCATAAAATCCCAGAAGTTTGCAGCCAAATTTATCAGAATGGCCAAATGAGTCTACCACAAATCCGAACTGTCCCAAATTGAAAAAGGGTTCTCGTGGAACAATATAAGGGATTTTTATCAAATGTTAAAAAAAGAAGAAGCCCCTTGTTAAATATTTCCCATCCAGTCTGATCTTCAAAAATCCCATTTTGAGAAGGATATCCCATAACAACCATCAGAACTGCAGCATATTGACTGGGTACTTCAAGAAACTCGACTGCAATCCCCCTACATCAGAATTTCTCGAATGGGGTCCCTCTAGACTTAATTCAGACTTAGCTTCACCAGTCCTCACAGAGATTTGCAAGATAAATCCAGTACCTAAAGTACAACAAAGCTCAAGGAGAAGAATCTCTGGTTGCAGAGTACTGGAAACTAGTACTTGTGCTATTTCTACAAACATTTCAAAACATTTGGGAGATCACTAAAATCCTAGAGGTCTGAACATTTGCCCTTATTCACCCACTTCATAAGAAAGGCTCCAAAACAGATTCAACGACTATTAAGGGATTTCCGTTCTCTCCATCACATGTGAAATCCTCTAAAGCCCTTCTAAACAGAGCTGAGCCCCAACTATTTCCCCCACTAGGCAAATACCAAGCGGGTTTCTGGAAATCAAGCTCCTGTGTAGAGTAAATTCACACTTTATGACTTTCACACCGTTATTCAACCATAAGCCATTTATGCCACAGTATGCCTACCACTCAATAACAGCAAAGCCATAGAAAAATTGGAAAATTGTGAATGAAGAATCCTGAGAAAAATTTTTGGTCCAGTCTCAAACAATATAAGGCAACTGCGCCCAAATAATGAGCTGTATACATCCACTCCATAGAGAAAGGTGGCCTTCTATTGTCACGTCTGTAGACTCTCACAAAACACTACACTCAGAGTTCTTCCTAGGCCTCCAAACTTGAACCTTGTGCTACAGAAACTGCAAAAGAGACCTTGAACTTCTAAAAACTGATAGAAGAGAAATTCAGACAGACAAAATTTCAAGAACAAACTCATCCAGAGGTTTTTGGAGAGACCGCCCAAATGTGGTACAAAATGGTCTGAAGAAAGAAAACAGACCACAAGTGCCAGGATGAAAGATCTCTGGGTGAAGAGAAAAGCCACTGCCAAAGATGTAGGACAAATGAGTTCCAAGTAGGCCTTAACGGAGGAGAAGAAGAAGAAAAAAACTAAATGGGAGATGATAATTTACAGCTAGATAATTAATGTATATATGCAAAGCTAAATATTATTCTTAGTGTTATATTGTTTGTAAAGAAGTGTTATATGAAAATTAAATGTTTTGGTACTTTTTACGAGCAACAAACTTGTGAATAAAATGCAAAGTCACTGGAATCCCAGAAATTGTGTTTGTTATTACTAGAAGCAGATCATACTGTGCCTCCACAATTACATACTTTGCCTTTACTTGAAGAACAAATGAATCTACCTCGGGACTTCTACAACAAAAAGACATAAGGCTAGTAATTTATTAGAGACTTTAGTGTTCTACCCCAACACATCAGAATACAAGTAGACACCTAATACACTGTGCTTCTCTAGTACAAACAAGGACACATGTGTATAGTCTCATAGTAATATGAGTGAGGGTAAAGAAGGGAGAGAAGGAGGGAAATGTTATGACAGTCTTATGAACTTTCACATCACTCCCTGTGGGCTGCAAGTTCAATCTATCAGAAAACAATATATAATATTCTTTTTCATTTAAGAAGATATTAATTTTCTTACTTCACCCGGCATAAATTCCAACATAGACTACTTCAGGAGAATATTCCCAGCATTACAAATGGGTCACTTTTGTGTTTACCAGTTCGACACACACTCTAATCTTCTTTATCAGTTTATAAATAGTTTTTATGCTGTGTTTATGCAACATAGTATTGATTCTGTCCGTCATCCTAGGAATCTATGGTAGAAAGGCAGCACCCGACATTTCTACTTTGTACCTGTCACTTCACCAAGTATTAGATTCTTATGTCCTCCTGGAGTACCCACTGCTCTTCAGAATGATTTTATCTTTGTCGGAGGTGTTGCGGTTCACGTATTCACATTGTGTGCATTACAAGCCCAATTGGCAAAGTGTCAACAAATGGCCATGAATGTCTTTTTTTTATTGTTCCTGAACATTATTTCAATGAATCTCTGTCTGGCACTTAATTTAACTTCAGTTGATTTATTAAGTTCATTTATATATAAGATGTCCACAAGTAAGTCCCACTTTCAAAATGCTGAACAAAACAAACCTGGGGCAAAATGTCTGCAGATTTGAAATGAGCATACTTGACGAAGAGGGGACGCAATGGCATACACAAAGAATATAATAGTTTTCAACTTCACGACAGATGGGACTTTAAGTGGCATATGATACAAATCATGACATGTGCATAATGTATTCCTTTTGGCATAAAAATACAGGTTTCATGTTACTCGCCTCCTATTGCAAATTGTCTTGGGTCTCTCAATGGAGGATGGAGCTCTGATTGTGAAGTTTTTTTTGTGAGAATGAAGACTCTGTGGTTGCAGCTTTAATGAAATTCTGGTCATTAAAGAACATGAGAAAAGGTTGTGGTCAGATAACTGTGAAGGCTCTGAAGAATATGGAGAAGTAGTTTGAAAAACAAAAGGGATAATTTCAAGTGCAATGTAGCAGAAGGAAAAAATCAATCCCTTTGACCTCTGTAGAAGATGTGGCCATAGCATTAGAGGAAGGGACAAGCACTGATTCACAAGACTACAGTGCATGTGCAATTGCCGGATCATTAGAAATGCCTGCGAACATGGTGCCTGCAGTTCTATGCAGTGTTCTACATTGTTATCAGTATAAAATTACGCATCTGTAAGAGTTGCTTCCTGCTGACCTGCCAGCAAGACACATGTTAACTCTAAAATTTCTTGCGCGTGTTGTTGTGGTCTTCAGTCCAGAGACTGGTTTGATGCAGCTCTCCACAATACCCTATCCTGAGCAAGCCTCTTCATCTCCACATAAGAACGGCAACCTACATCTGTCTGAATCTGTTTACTGTATCCACCTCTTGGTCTTCCTCTGCGGTTTTTACCCCACACACTTCCCTCCAACGCTAAATTCGCAGTTCCTTGATGTCTAAGAATGTGTCCTACCAATCTATCCCTTCTTTTTGTCAAGGTATGCCAGAAATTTCTTTTCTCCCCAATTCTGTCCAGTACCTCCTCATTAGTTATGCGATCCACCCACCTAATCTTCAGCATTCTTCTGTAGCACCATATTTCAAAAGCCTCAATCCTCTTCCTGTCCCCACTGTTTATCGTCCATGTCTCACTCCCATACAAGGCAACACTCCATACAAATGCCTTCAGAAAGGACTTCCTTAGGCTTAAATCAATATTCGATGTTAACAAATTTCTCTTTTTCAAGAACGCTTTTCTACCCATTGCCATTCTGCATTTTATATCCTCTGTACTGCGATCTTGCAACTATGGAAGGGGATATCACAGGCCATGGAATATTCTGTGGACAGATGAAGCCCATTTCCATCTTAAAAGCTACATCAATAGCAAAAATTGCAAAATATTCGTAACACAAAATCCAGTCACATATGAAGCAGTGTTGCTTTATTCTGCAAAAGTAACTGTATGAAAAGAAAGAAAGTTTAGGATTTAACGTCCCGTTCACAGCGTGGTTATTAGACATGGAGCTCACGCTCGGATTTTTGGGTAAGGATTGGGAGGAAAATCGTCCGTGCCCTGTACAAGGGAACCACCACAGCATTTGCCAGGAGTGATGTAGGGAAATCACAGAAAACCTAAATCTAGATGAGAGAGGGTGGGTTTGAACTACATTCCTTCCGAATGTGAGCCCAGTGTGTTACCACTGTGCCACCTTGCTCAGTGGTAACTGGGTGGTGTGGGCTTATAGTATCCTTTATTATAGTGTCCATTGTTTAGAGATGACTCCTGATGGTCACTTGTAACCAGTATAAAAATCATTTATGCAATCACTTCATTCCACAGCTTCAACAGCATAGATGTCTGGATAGTACCATTTTCAGGCACAATGGTTCAGCTCTGCACATTGCAAAGCCAGCGAAGCAATTCCTCAAGGGCCATTTCCCATGACAGAATTATCAGCTGTCATTTTCCTATAGCCTGACTGTCAAGGACGCCAGACATGAATTTGTGTGACTTTTGACTGTGGGGTTATTTGAAAAATGTTGTATTCAGTCGCCACATAGCAAATGTTGCTGAATTGAAAGCATGTTATATGGCAACATATTCACACTGTGACTCCTAAACACACTTTAGTCTGTTGTGGAACATGATGTTTATCAGTTGCAACTTCTAGAGGAAAATGGTGGACAGCATAGTGATTATGACTCACGCTAGGCAGAATATAGACTTTTAATGAATTACATGAAAGTAAAGAAAATAATACACTGCTAAGTCATATATATTACTCATATATCAGGACTCATTTTTTGTGCTATGTTACAAAACACTCTACACAAAAACCAACATCACATTTGCAACATATTGTTCTTGGTGCTCATTTGCAATTTTCTTTAGTACAGTATTGGCCCACAGAGATCATTGGATTGATGCAATGGCTCGTCAAAGCAATTGTTACTGCAGAATTACCTACCCATCTAGAAATAATGATTCCACTTTCCTTACTGCTCTTATAATCAAAATCTCCTCTCTCATTCCTTTTGGACATTGTTTTACAGGAAATAAGTTGACATTCTTTAGGCAGACGATTCTTACGAATAGTCCCGGTTGTGCCGTAACTTTGTTCTTTTAGGTGAATCACCAATGTTTGTGATGTAAATAAGTTGTCAAAATAAAACCTGTAAGGCAGATTTTTACTTTTTTCAGGAAGTGCATCTATCATTTGAACCAAAGAGTTTCTCGTATATTTCGTTCCTTTGTGGATCAGTTACTTGATATATTTTGAAATCCACTAGATATATGTTTGTGTTTAGACACCACGCTTTGTACCCAAATCTAGTGGGTTTACTGTTCAGAAATTGTTTGCATCCGTGCCTGCCAAAGTACTTTATCACACTCTCATGATAATCTAAATCTTGCTCAGCTCAATAAATATATGTGTTGCATCTTCTTCCTCCTCGGCTAATATTTCATGCACAGACAGGCCTCTGAAAAAGGCAGAATTATTGTACATATTGTTCTGCCTAGTGTGACATATATGCAATACAAACGTAAAAAGTGGAATACAAACCATAACAGAGGCCGTAATGAGTAATGTAGAAGTAGATATCATCGGAGTAGTGAAGCAACTAAAATCACTTAACAAGAAAAAGCCTTCTGGTCCAGATTGTATACCCATTAGATTTCTATCTGATTATGCTGAAGCCATAGCTCCTTCCTTAACAGTCATATACAACCGCTCTCTCAAAGAAGGATCTGTACCAAAAGATTGGAAAGTTGCATAGGTCACACCTATATTCAAGAAAGGCAGTAGGAGTAACCCATTAAACTACAGGCCTATTTCATTGACTTCAATTTGCAGCAGGATTTTGGAACATATCCTGTATTCAAGTATTATGAATTATCTCGAACAGAATGATCTATTGACCCAAGGTCAACATGGATTTAGAAAATATCGTTCATGCGAAACACAACTAGCTCTTTACTCACACGAAGTGATGTGTGCTATCGACAAGGGTTCGCAAATTGATTCCGTATTCCTTGATTTCCAGAAAGCTTATGACACCGTACCTCACAAACGGCTTTTAATCAAATTGCATGGTTATGGTATATCGCCCCAAATTTGCGATTGGATAGGGGATTTCCTCTCAGAGATGACACAGTTCACAGTAATCGATGGTACGGCATCGACTAAAACAGAGGTGATTTCGGGCATTCCACAGGGTAGTGTTATTGGTCCTCTGCTGTTCCTTATTTACATAAACGATTTAGGGGAAAATCTAAGTAGTTCTCTTAGGTTGTTTGCAGATGATGTCGTCATTTACCATCTAATAAAATCATCTGAAGATCAAAACCAACTGCAGAATGATTTGAATAAGATATCTGTATGGTGTAAGAATTGGCAATTGACTCTAAATAATGAGAAGTGTGAAATCCTCCACATGAGTACGAAAAGAAATCTGTTAAACTTTGTTTACATGATAAATCAATCAAATGTGAAGGCAGTACACTCCACAAAATACCTAGGAATTACAATTACTTCTGACTTAAATTGGAAAGAACACGTAGATAATGTTGTGGGAAAGGCGAACCAGCAACCCTTAAAATACGCAACAGAACTACTAAAGAAACTGGATACACTACGCTTGTCCGTCCTTTTATGGAGTATTGCTGCCCAGTGTGGGATCCTTATTAGGTGGGTTTGACGGAGGACATTGAAAGAGTCCAAAGAAGGGCAGCTCGTTTCGTATCGTCATGATGCAGAGGAGACAGCGTTACGGAAATGATACAGGATCTGGGATGGAAATTATTACAACAACGGCGCTTATCGCTGCGGCGTGGGCTACTTATGACACTATGATCGCCAACATTCTCCTCCGAATGTGAAAATATATTGCTGACTCCCACTTACATAGCTAGAAATCATCATATGCATAAAATACGAGAAACCAGAGCCGGAACAGGGAGGTTCATTCTTCCCGCGTGCTATTCAAGAATGGAATGGGAGATAAAATAGTATAACGGTGGTTCGATGAACCCTTTGCCAGGCACTTAAATGTGATTTGCAGAGTATCCCATGTATATGTAGAATGGCATTTCATGAATAACTTTTATTATGAATTTCATCTCCTTAAACATTAACACAAAGTCAAAGTTTTACAAATTGTACTGTATATTGTAACAGAAAAAAACACTTACTTCTTATTCCAAGACATAATCGTACCCAGGAAAAGTTTCCAAAGGTTGAAGCACCAGAAACTGACTTATTCCTGTTTTCTACTGGCAGAAACCTGCCTAAATATGAACAACAGAACTTTCTTAGTGTAGAACTTCACAATAATATGAACTCCAAATCCATGCATTGTTGCAATCGAGAGAAAACAATGGCAGACTGTTACGTGACATGTATGTAACACTAAGCAGAAATGGGTTAAGGTAAATTCCAGAAATTGTCCTTAAATATTTTCTTAAGGCATGCCAGAAATTAATTTCAAGTTGGGAGTCTTCTCCCCATTTAGAATGAAATGCTGTGATCCGTTTGTTAGAAACCCCTCAATTCAATCACACTGCTGATCTAATATTCCAAGCTTATATTTTGTTCAATAGGTACAGAACAGTACCAGACACCTTCCAAAAGTCAAGGAACATGGTTTTTATCTGGAAGCCTGTATCTACTGCTACCTGGATGTTATGAGTGAATAGGACAAGCTGAGTTCCACGAGATCATTGGTTATGGAAACCATGTTTACTCATAAAGAGGTGGCTTTCAGTCTTTGGAAATGTCATAATGCATGAGGATAAAAACTCTACAACAGACTGACATCATAGATATAGGCCTTCAGTATTGCCCGTACGTTTGATGAGCCTTCTTGAAAACTTGATTGACGGCTTTTTATTTATTTATTTATTTTATTCCAAGGCCATTATGATCACAAAGTGACTGAAGATGTGGTTTTGTCCTGTTTACTGATTTTAAGTAACATAAAAATTACTTAGGATTTTCTGTCAGGTCATTACATGCAACTTCCCTTTCAAATTTGTTGAATATATCACACATGCCCCCTTCTACTTCCTCTAATTTTTGCATCATTTAATTTTTTCCTGTCTATGAGGCTTTGGCTATATTTAAAATTGCTGTGATGCTCTGATTACTTTCTTACCAGTTTTCTAACTCAGGTGATACACTACATTTCTCACAATCTTCCTTGTCAAATATTTGTCTAAAGCAAATTATAAAATACTCCTCAACTTTGTCCACCGATCTTAACAATGTCAGTAGTGGAGATATAATTTTTGTTCTGAACTGGCAGATAATCTGAAATGTCTCTCAACATACTTGCTGAACAGAAAGATCTTCCTTCCTTTCTTCACATTCCTATAAACAGCTGTATTTTAATGGCCTTCTAGTCACTACTCACTGAATAATCATTTTATTTCCAAGGCTAAGTTCCTGTTCAACTGCTCAAGAAATTTTCCTATACACCACTTAGAATAATTTCATCACATCACCCATTACACACATTTAAATCTCCCAATTTCTGACTAATAAATTAAAATTTCTATCTAAAACTAACATTACAAGGAAAAATAAGTGAAATATATTCCATGTTATTCCTCAGATATTCTGCCACGACTGCTGCTGAGGCAAGGGGTCTATAAAAACCTCTGATAAACATGTTTCATCCACTTTTAAATCTGATCTCCACCCAAATTATTTCACATCTGTATGTATACTCATCATATTAGATATAATATTTCTTAAATCTAGAAGCATGCCTCCACCTCCAGTGGAATCCATTCCAACTGGAGTTCAGCCAGCTTTTTATCCTTATTACTATGTGGGAATTGTGGCTTTTTAAAAAAGTTAGAGCAGTTCTGGCATCTTTCTACAGGTGCTCGTGCAACTAACTATCACTATATCATACCTGCCAATCTTCACAACGTAAAAATCAGGATATTCAGCCTTTTCCTATGATCTTGCAACACAATTTTATAACAACTACATTAATAAAAATAAAATAAAATTGAAAAATAAATAAAAATAAAATAAAAAAATACCTGGAGCAATCCAAATGCTGATTACATACTCCTCATTGTAGCCAGTACAGGTAATATGATTGAATTTTGGATTAAAACAAAAAAGTGCACAGCTGTATTTTTGTCTTATACTTCTATTGGAAAACATTTTTATGAAACGAGACCCACATGGTTATCACACTAACCTGGCAAATTGTGTTCTACAATAAATGATGCAATTAAGCATTTTGCATGTATCACATGATCACTTTCACTTTTATCAGCAAATTTCAGTTTTGCATTGTTATGCACAAACTTCTAATTTTGTCTGTGCTGCTTTGTTTGCAATTATTCACTTTTTCATCACATGATATGGAAATATCAAACAGTACAAAATACAAATAATGGAAATTTTCTAGATTGAATAATGCAAGGAAATTGTTCTGAAAACTGCTTAAAGATAGTTCTATATTTCTGCCAAACTGGAACACATACCACCTGACCAAAATCCTATGAACACGTAAAATAGCTCTTTACATGAAAGTTGCCTTTCTGCAATTCGCAAAAGAAACCAACATTCATAACTATCCATGCAAAAGGTTTCCACTGATTAAAAAAAAGGACTGAAATGACTTCACTTACAATGACAAAGCATCAAATTAAAAAAATAACACAACAATGAAACAGTACACGTGTATCTGCAAACATGTGGAAAAGAGCAGAAAATCACTATACAAGTAATGCAAGACTCCTAAGTTCTATGAATTTCCATACGTATATCAATTACAATGATAAATAAATAGTGGACGTTTGACCATTAGCAAAAAATAACCACCCCCATGAACCACAGACATTGCCGAGGTGGGGTGGCTTGCGTGCCTCAACGATACAGATAGCCGTACCGTAGGTGCAACCACAGCGGAGGGGTATCTGTGGAGAGGCCAGACAAACGTGTGGTTCCTGAAGAGGGGCAGCAGCCTTTTCAGTAGTTACAGGGGCAACAGTCTGGATGATTGACTGAGCTGGCCTTGTAACATTAGCTCACGTGGCTTTGCCACACAGCTACTGCGAACGGCTGAAAGCAAGGGGAAACTACAGCCGTTACTTTTCCCGAGGACATGCAGCTCTACTGTATGAACATATGATGATGGCATCCTCTCGGGGAAAATATTCCGGAGGTAAAATAGTCCCCCATTCGGATCTCCGGGCGGGGACTACTCAGGAGGATGTTGTCATCAGGAAAGACAATACTGGCATTCTACGGATCGGAGCGTGGAATGTTAGATCCCTTAATCGGGTAGGAAAATTAGAAAATTTAAAAAGGGAAATGGATAGGTTGAGGTTAGATATAGTGGGGATTAGTGAAGTTCGGTGGCAGGATGAACAGGATTTCTGGTCAGGTGAGTACAGGATTATAAATACAAAATCGGTTGGGGGTATCACAGGAGTAGGACTGATAATGAATAAGAAAATAGGAATGCGGGTAAACTACTATGAGCAGCACAGTGATCGCATTATCATTGTCAAGATAGATACGAAGCCAACACCAACAACAGTAGTACAGGTTTATATGCCAACTAGCTCTGCTGATGATGAGGATATCGAAGAAATATATGAGGAGCTAAAGGAAATTATTCAGACAATTAAGGGAGAGGAAAACTTAATTGTGATGGGAGACTGGAATTCGGTTGTAGGAAAAGGAAGAGAAGGAAAAATAATAGGTGAATATGGACTGGGCAGGAGGAATGAAAGAGGAAGTCGCCTGGTAGAATTTTGCACGGAACATGATTTAATCGTAACAAACACCTGGTTTAAGAATCACAAAAGAAGGTTGTATACATGGAAGAGACCAGGAGACACCGGAAGGTATCAGATAGATTTTATAATGGTAAGACAAAGATTCCGGAACCAGGTTATAAACTGCAAGACGTACCCAGGGGCAGATATAGACTCTGACCATAACTTGTTAGTCCTGAACTGTAGGCTGAAACTGAAAAAATTGCAGAAACGTAGGAAAATACAGAGATGGGACTTAGATAAATTGAAGGAAAGTGAAGTTCTGGAGAATTTCAGAGGGAGATTTAGGCAACAATTGACAAAAACAGGGGGAAATAAAACAGTAGAAGAGGAATGGGTAGCACTGAGAGATGAAATAGTGAAGGCAGCAGAGGACAAAATAGGTAGAAAGGCAAGACCTACAAAAAATCCTTGGATATCACAGGAAATACTAGATTTAATCGATGAAAGGAGAAAATATAAAAATGCAGTAAATGAAACAGGCAAAATGGAGTACAGACGATTAAAAAATGAGATTGACAGGAAGTGCAAAATGGCTAAGCAGGAGTGGCTAGAAGCCAAATGCAAATCTGTAGAAGAATGTATAAGAAGGGGAAAAGTAGATACCGCCTACAGGAAAATAAAAGAGACATTTGGGGACAAGAAAAGCAACTCTACGAATATCAAGAACTCAGATGGGAAGCCGGTTCTCAGCAAAGAAGGGAAAGCTGAAAGGTGGAAAGAGTACATAGAGCAGCTCTACAAAGGAAATGAACTTACAGACAATGTGGTAGGAAGGGAAGAGGATGTAGATCAAGATGAAATAGGAGATGCTATACTGAGAGATGAATTTGACAGAGCCTTGAAAGACCTAGGTCGGAACAAGGCCCCAGGAGTAGATGACATACCCTCAGAGCTACTAAAGTCTCTGGGAGAGCCAGCCACGACAAGACTATTTGAACTGGTGTGTAGGATTTATGAGACAGGCGAAATACCCTCAGACTTTAAGAAAAATGTAATAATCCCCATTCCAAAGAAATCAGGCGCAGACAGGTGTGAAAATTACAGAACCATCAGTTTGATAAGTCATGGTTTCAAAATTTTAACACGAATTATCTACAGGAGAATGGAAAAGCTGGTAGAAGCTGACCTTGGGGAAGATCAGTTTGGATTCAGGAGGAACGTTGGAACCAGGGAGGCAATACTCACTTTACGTCTTATCTTAGAAGATAGATTAAGGAAAGGCAAACCTACATTTTTAGCTTTTGTAGATTTGGAGAAAGCATTTGACAATGTTGACTGGAATACACTGTTTCAAATTCTGAAGTCAGCAGGGGTAAAATATAGGGAAAGGAGTGTTATTTATAACTTGTACAAAAGCCAGACCGCAGTTATTAGACTCGAAGGGCATGAAAGGGAAGCATCAGTTGGGAAGGGAGTAAGACAGGGCTGTAGCCTTTCTCCGATGTTATTCAATTTGTACATCGAGCAGGCGGTGAAGGAAAGCAAGGAAAAATTTGGAATAGGGATTAAAGTTCAGGGGGAAGAAATAAAAACATTGCGTTTTGCTGATGACATTGTAATTCTGTCAGAGACAGCAAAGGACCTGGAAGAGCAGTTGAATGGAATGGACAGTGTGTTGAAGAGAGCGTATAAAATGAACATTAACAAGAGCAAAACAAAAATAATGGAATGCGGTCTTAGAAAATCGGGCGATGCTGAAGGAATTAGATTAGGTAACGAAACAATGAAGGTGGTAGATGAGTTTTGTTACTTGGGTAGTAAAATAACATGTGATGGTCGCAGTACAGAGGATATAAAATGCAGAATGGCAATGGGAAGAAAAGCATTTTTGAAAAAGAGAAATTTGCTAATATCGAACATTAATTTAAGTGTAAGGAAGTCTTTTCTGAAGGCATTTGTGTGGAGTGTTGCCTTGTACGGGAGTGAAACATGGACGATAAGCAGTGCGGACAGGAAGAGAATAGAGGCTTTTGAAATGTGGTGCTACAGAAGAATGCTGAAGATTAGTTGGGTAGATCGCATAACCAATGAAGAAGTACTGAACAGAATTGGTGAGAAAAGGAATTTTTGGCATACCCTGGCTAAAAGGAGGGATCGCTTGGTAGGACACATTATTAGACATCGAGGAATCGTAAATTTAGCATTGGAGGGAAGTGTGTGGGGTAAAAATCGCAGAGGGAGACCAAGAGACGCGTATAGTAAGCAGATTCAAGTGGATGTGGGTTGCCATTCTTATGAGGAGATGAAAAGGCTTGCTCAGGATAGAGTAGGGTGGAGAGCTGCATCAAACCAGTCTCCGGACTGAAGACCATAACAACAACAAATAAATAAATAAATCTGATTTTTAAAACAAATCTTAGGTTTCAAAATAAAAGCTAAAAATTAGAAGGCAAGAGAAAAAGTGAAAAATCTGGAGATTCTCACCTAAACTGAGAGATATAGCAGGTATGACTATATTAGCATTTGCTTTCTCTGTACTCATATGACGAATGCTACCTTGTCCACAAAATGGACACATCTTTATGGACCTTGGGAAGGATTTCTGCGAGCTAAAAAAAAAAAAAAAAAAACACCCACATGCTACATATACTCTGCTACCCTAGTAGCTGTTCCCTACATGTAATGCATGCATGACCAATTTAAGAAGGACACTAAATTTATCCAACTGTTAGCAAAGGGAGAGAAATCTGCATCAAATATCACAACTGAATCTTCAAGAGCTTACACATATTAGACAAGACCCCACCCCCTCCTTTTGGCAATCAAACAAGAGTGGAGAATGACCCCTCAAATTTTTCCTAAGTGGGCTCTAAATGGCAAGCAATGCCACTCTCACCTCTAGAGAAAATGGCCACTTTTGTGTCCCAGCCTCGTCGCCGCTTTAGTGTCCCGTTCCGTCGTAGGTGTCGGTGGCCGAGTGGAATGAGACCGACACAGGAATATAGATAGCACACTGGTGCAGGTACGGAGGGGAGCAGCCAGAAACTAGAAACAGTAGGGTAAATTAGAACGAGATATATATTGAACAGAATTTATACAATACTTAACTTTTACAGAGTACTGCAGATACATAGTTGAGCTAAAGGCCTGCCTAGTACTGATTCCTAGTGCCTATACGATAGCCAAGTCTTCACTGGTGCCTATCTGATTACGAAGGTCCTAACTGGTTGCTATCTCAGTCCCAAGTGAACGATGTCATTCAGCGGTGGCCACGAGCGGAGTTGCAGCAGAGGGCGCTCGTGGCTGTCGCGTGCATGCATGCGTGCGTGCATGGCGGCGCGCGGCGAAAGTAGGTGGCGCGCACTTTGTACTTGTGCGACACCACAGCCACCACTGCTACAGTTAAGGCAGACCATGCTGGTTCAGAAGTACTATCATTAGGAGGAATTACCTCAAACCATGAAGGGACAACCTTGCAGCCAGTAAAACTTTTGCCTCTGCTCAGAGATATGCAAGCTCCCACTGTCCACCAATTACCATAACACAAGTACTGGACAACAGGGTTAGGGGAATCCGAAGGCACAGTGGCGTCAAGGAACCCAGGTGGTGCTGTAGGCTCTGGAAGTACCAAAGCATCTGCTTCAGGGCAGCAGCCTGAGGCCTCTTGAGCATACTCATAGCCTTGGCTGGAGATATCACTTTGCCACGAAGAAAAATAATCCTACTCCTGATGATCCAGTTCCCCAAGACATTATTCAAATTGAACCCTGCCTAGAACAATTCCGTCCCCCATCACAGCGAGACCCACCCGCTCTTCCTCAAAATCACCCTCTTCAAACCTTCCAGGAATTCCTTACTTCCAACCTTGCCTCTCAGTCCTTCCTGAAAAACCTTAATCCTACTCCCAACATCACCGCAGCTGAATCCCGAGCTATCCGTGATCTGAAGGCTGACCATTCCATCATGATTCTCCCCGCCGACAAGGGATCCACGACAGTGGTACTTGATCGGCGGGAGTATGTGGCTGGGGGACTGCGTCAGCTTTCAGGCAACACTACCTACAAATTCTGTCATGGTGACCCCATTCCTGATGTCCAGGCAGAGCTTCAGGGAATTCTCAGATCCTTAGGCCCCCTACAAAACCTTTCACCTGAGTCCATCAAACTCATGACCCCACCGACACCCGCACCCCTACATTCTACCTACTTCCTAAGATTCACAAACCTAATCATCCAGGCCGGCCAATTGTGATTGGTAACCAAGCCCCCACAGAACGAATCTCTGCCTACATAGACCAACACCTTCAACCCATACTTCATCAAAGACACCAACCACTTCCTCGATCGCCTGAAATCCTTACCCAGCCTGTTACCTCCTGAAACCATCCTTGTAACCATTGATGCCACTCCTTATACACAAATGTCCCACATGCCCAGGACCTCGCTGCAATGGAGTATTTCCTTTCACACCGACCACCCACTTCCCTACCTAAAACCTCTTTCCTTAATACCCTAGCCAGCTTCATCCTAACCCACAACTTCTTCACCTTTGAGGGCCAGACATGCCAACAACTAAAGGGAACAGCCATGGGAACTAGGATGGCCCCCTCGTACGCAAACTTATTTATGGGACGCTTAGAGGAAGCCTTCCTGGATACCCAAGCCTGTCAACCCAAAGTTTGGTACAGATTCATTGATGACATCTTCATGATCTGGACTAACAGTGAAGAAGAACTCCAGAATTTCCTCTCCAACCTCAACCCCTTTGGTCCCATCAAATTCACCTGGTTCTATTCCAAATCCCATGCCACATTCCTCGATATCGACCTCCATCTGTCCAACGGCCAACTTCACACATCCGTCCACAACAAACCAATCAACAAACAACAGTACCTCCATTCTGACAGCTGCCATCCATTCCACATCAAACGTTCCCTTCCCTACAGCTTAGGTCTTCGTGGCAAAAGAGTCTGCTCCAGTCCCGAATCCCTGAACTAGTACACCAATAACCTAATAACAGCTTTCACATCCCACAGCTATCCTCCTGATCTGGTTCAGAAGCAAATTACTAGAGCCACCTCCTCATCCCCCCAAATCGAGAACCTTCCACCGAAGAACCCCAGAAGTGTCCCTTTTGTCACCGGATACTTTCCGGTACTGGAGCGGACTATGAATGTGGCTCTCCAGCAGGGATACAACTTCCTTAAATCCTGCCCCAAAATTAGATCCATCCTTAATGACATCCTTCCCACTCCACCAAGAGTGTCTTTCTGCCGCCCACCTAACCTTTGTAACCTCCTAGTCCATCCCTATGAAATCCCCAAACCCCCTTCCCTACCCTCTGGCTCCTACCCATGCAACCGCCCCCGTTGTAAAACCTGCCCTATGCACCCTTCCACCACCACTTACTTCAGTCCAGTAACCCAGAAGGTGTACACGATCAAGGGCAGAGCCACTTGCGATAGCACCCATGTGATTTACCAACTAACATGCCTGCGCTGTGAAGCATTCTATGTGGGAATGACCAGCAAAAAACTGTCCATTCGCATGAACGGTCACAGGTAGACAGTGTTTGTTGGTAATGAGGATCACCCTGTGAGTAAACATGCCTTGGTGCACGGCCAGCACATCTTGGCGCAGTGTTACATCGTCCGGGTTATCTGGATACTTCCCACCGACAACAGCCTTTCAAAACTCCGGAGATGGGAAGTTGCCCTTCAGCTTATTCTCTCCTCCCGTTGCCCACCTGGTGTCAACCTCCACTAAATTCAAATTCCCGCCCACCATCTTTGCCACGGATCTGTGGACAGAGCCTCTGCCTCAAGTGGTATATCTGCCCAACTTCTTTGCTTTTTACAAATGTCTGTCTAGGTGTGTTTGCATTTGAATATGTGTGAGTGTGTGTGTATTTGTTTACCTTCCTTTTTTTCCCCTAAGGTAAGTCCTTCCACTCCTGGGATTGGAATGACTCCTTTTCCACTTCCTTAAAACCCATATCCTTCCCTTTCTCCTCCCCTTTTTTCCTCTTATCCTGAAGAAGCGACCAATGGTTCGAAAGCTTGTATGTGTGTGATTTTATTTGTGTCTTTCGACGAGCCAGTCATTTGGGTAAGTCATCCGTTTTCTAACCAAATGGCCCAGTGATTGAATGGGTTGTTTTTCTAATCTTCAGCAAAATAAAAATAAATAGACATAAAAAAGGATATTGTTTTCCTCCAGATAAGTACAAATAATAATGCAGGATTATATCACATGCACAGTAATAAAGACTGCAATATATACAAAAATAATTTTGGTAAAAAACAGTTTTGGTTGCATAAAATTGAAGTTTCATTTATTTATACATGACGTGATTCGCCTCTTCTGGGCATCATCAGACATTAAAGGGGAAAAATTTAGTAACTTGTTTAAAAAAACATAACTAAAAATATGTTAAATATTTCCTAAGCAAGACATATTAGAAATAGGGAAGGCGAAGACATGAAACTACAGGCCACATGACTACATTCACGTTTTGGTGTGGAGGGATTGAAGATTTAAGTATAAATACCACTAAAGAGCATAGCTTGACAAATAAAATTAATTATATCTGAGGTTGTAGAGCATCAGATTATTAAATTCAATAAACAGAACCTTTACAACAGATGTGGTAACTATTGCTCAAGAATGGAGGGGGGGGGGGCGGCAACAAAGTCAATGGTAAAACCTAATTTAGCCACGCGAAGCTTTGTTTACTCACGTAAGAGTCGCTCACTGCCACAACCGTGGACTGCTTCTGCGCTCGTGTCTTGCTGGTAACTGTTCAACCTTGCACGTTGAAGGTGTGCAAAAGGCTTGTAGATGGCGTGCTTGTGTGTGACAACAGTTACAGATTTGCATGTGTAATGTAAACAATTTTACTGTGGGTGGCAGCCATTACCGGAAGATGTCCATCATTATGTTGAAAAAGTTTTGATGTTTCAACATAATTTGGTCATTTAAAAGGTTCGAGCATTTAAAAAATTTGCGTTTTGATATTTCAAATTCCTCCAACAGATTTACTTTGAAGCCTTTTCTGGCCACATAAAGGATTTTTAAGTTTTGCAGACTTGGGGGCTGATGGCCTGAAGATTTAAGATGATGGGTAAAGGGGGAGAATTTCTTTAACTGACCTTTTTTAGTCAGTAGATGCTCACCAAACCAAATGTCAAAGGATCTTCCTGTTTGACCAATATATTCAGCTGAACATTCGGTACACCTAATACTGTACAACCCCGGTTTGGAGAACAAATTCTTATTGGGTTGCTCATTATGAGGGAGTGAATATTGTGTGGTGGAGCGTTTTACAAAAACTAGGTGAATGTTAGTGTGCCTAAAACGCTTTGCGGTGTTGTACGAAAACGGTCCAAGAAATGGGATGGCAAACCGACTGTGTGGATCTTCATTGGGAGTAACTGATGGAACAATTGCAGTTGGAGGAATTTGAAATATCAAAACACACGTTTTTAAAATCCCCAAACCTCTTAAACAAACAAATTATGTCAAAACATCAAAACTTTTTCAACATAATGATGGGCATCTTCCGGTAATGGCTGTTACTCATGGTAAAATTGTTTACATTACACATGCAAATCTGTAACTACTGTTGCACACAAGTGCGCCATCTATGAGCCTTTTGCGCTTAGGAAAGATTTTTAGTTCTGTTTTTTAAACAAGTTAGTAAATTTTCCACCTTTCAACATATGATGATGCCCAGAAGAGATGAAACACCATGTACAAATAAATGAAATATCAATTTTATGGAACTAAGACTTTTTTTTACCAGAATATATATTACAGCTGCTGTGCCAGTGCCACAAAAATATTGAGCGGAGTGATTTTAGTTACAAAAATAATTGTTCACAACGATGGATGTAATAAATAATAAAAAAGAAGTATTTTTATTTTTACTGATCATCAGGTACACTTCAGGACGTAAACATTTGGTATAAAAAGTATTTACAATAAATGTCACAGTTTCCTTCCAATTTACAACTTAAAAGGATATAAAATTTTACAGGAACATATTTTGTTGTATGTAACATCTTAATATACTTATCCAGGTAGCTAAGTAATACATACACATTACCATTTCACAATTGCATTAGAGTGTTGCAAAACATATAAAGTCTGGTAATTTGAACTGCTGCATATATTCTCATCTCATGATGAGAAACTTTTGAACCACACACACCTTACTGATTATCACTAAATGTTAAAACACAATCAAATATTCCATATTTTATTGCTATCAGACAAACAGTATCACACTTTGTGGATAATTTGTCTACTGCATGCCATTTTGCTATTGTTTACACAATATGGAGCATGCATATTTATGTCACTCATCAAAATGTATGAAAATTTTGCTTATAATGTTATGCAAACATTTGTTTACATTTTTTGACATGTCAGCTTAAAAAGTTGACAACTTATTTTTTATTACATGTATATTATGTACAGGTAAAATGATAGTCACTATTTATACAAGTACCTGTCACAAACATTCTGCCTTTGGGAAAACACACACACACACACACACACACACACACACACACACACACACACACACACACACAGAGTTAGAGGGCAGTTATTTCCTTGGCTTTTTACCCATGGTGTTTATATACTCTTCTGGTAAGCAGAAGTCTCTCACTCTTGTAACACTGGGAACATAAGGAAATGGAGGTAATGCAGATTTCTCATTTTTATTTACATATTTATTGTATCCTGATGAAAGTACTAAATTTTTAAGAACCACTGAACACGGCTTGATAAATCTCTTGCTGGTTCCTGGCAAAGTATTATCTTCTTTGCAGTCAATTTTTTCTTGTGAGGAACGTTTTACCTGCAGGATAATTAAATAGTTACTTAGCAGTGTAATCTCTTTATGAAGTTGTCATTAATTCCAGATCTTGGTATTTTTACCAATATCTGTTATTAAACATGCACAAAAGGAATCTCAAAGAAAAAGTCTGGCTAAAATAAACTGCACAAAAATATTAACTTCCTTAAATTAACCTTTAACAATGAGAGCTATTAAAGTTTGATTAATTAAAATAACAAAAATAGGTCAAATGTGCTGTGACTTTGTATTCAAAACTAGATACACACCGTGAAAAAGTCCATGGGCATGCTACATTTTAAAAAGTCTGCAAAACAGTGCCAGAAAGGGCCAGTCACCAGAGGCCACTTATAAAATTGTGCACAAGGCACGGAACTGCCACTTCATCTACAGTACCATAGATGTCTCTGTTATAAGCACAGTGGAGCCAGAACCTAACCTTAGTTTTGTATTCTCTTAATATTGTTACCCAATCAACTGCTCGATCTCTATGTATATAAGTTGTAAAGTGAATGTGGAAAACCAGCCAGCTTTAGTTCTCAGTGTTTCAGTTGTTGTTTTCTTGAAAGCTAAATGTGAAATATGCATTACTGTATTCCTAAGACTCTGTATTGATTGACACAGGTTTGAGCTCAGAGGCACTGGAGTGTGAAAGTTTCAAGTTGGATTATAGGAGACTACCATGTACAAACTCCAGGGATTGCTCAAGGAGACGATACGAAACGGAAAAGGTGAGATGCTCTTATGTCAGGAAAGGCATGGTTTCCATGCTAAAGACAATGTATTCACTTTGTTACAGAGACTGCGGTGTAATATGCGCTGTATCATGCAGCCACATGGTTTCCTCCTAGATGGTGGTACTGCTCTCCATACAGTGCCATTGATGATTCAAAGAGTTATGTGGCTGCTACATAATTGTGCTCCAGCCCACTTCGTCATTAACATCCGAAAGTAGTCCAAATGTGTCTTTCTTGGTTGATGGAGGGGACAGGGAGAACCAGTTGCGTGTCCTGCTCATTCACTGGACCTCAACCAGTGTGATTTCTGGTTTTGTGGCCATCTCAAAAGTATTGTGTATACAGAGCCCATTCCACATGTGGAGACACTGGACCATGGTATACATGCAACAATCTCAAAATGCAGTTTTAGGGCTTGTGTGTGTCTCTACAATCAATGCCCAGAGTTTGGAAGAGAGGGGGAAAAATCATCCCATATACAGGGTGTTTGTAAATGAATATTGTGGTTTTAATGCTTTATACTATTTATTATTGGAGGGAAGTGTGTGGGGTAAAAATCGCAGAGGGAGACCAAGAGACGCGTATAGTAAGCAGATTCAAGTGGATGTGGGTTGCCGTTCTTATGAGGAGATGAAAAGGCTTGCTCAGGATAGAGTAGGGTGGAGAGCTGCATCAAACCAGTCTCCGGACTGAAGACCATAACAACAACAACTATTTATTATATTAAACTTACAAATATAAGTGATATGTTACAAGAAAAAGAAACTCAATCAGTTTTACCAAGTACCTTATAAATGTTCAATGTGATCACCATTTGTCCCATGGCACATATCAAGTCTATAGCCGAGTTCTTGCAAACATTGATAAGTGTGTCTTCAGTTATTGTAGCAACAGCTGCTTTAATCCAGTTTCTTAATTCAGAGAGGTCAGCTGGTAGCAGAGGCATGTGCTCACAATCCTTGATGAACCCCCAAAGGAATACATCGCATGGCATTAGGTCACGTGAACGTGGAGGCCATGCAAAGCAAGCCCTGTCATTGGGCGGCTTGTGGCCAAGCCAATGCTTGGGTACAGTGAAGTTCAACCAATCGTGTACTTCACTATGCCAGTGAGGTGGTGCACCATCTTGGTGGAAAATGAAGTTCTCTGGCTCATCTTCCTCAAACTGAGGGAAGAGCCATTGCTCTGGGGCATCAAGGTAAGAAGTGCCAGTTACAGTAGGTTTACTAAAAAAGAAAGGCCCATAAACTTTCCACCAGGTTATGACACACAAACAGTCACTTTAGGAAATTTTGTTGCATTTGCACCATCTCCTGAGGATTTCTGAGTTCCCGATGCACACATCATGAGTGTTAACATGTCCACTAAGGTGAAAGGTCGATTCATCACTGAGGACAACATGATGCAGAAAATCGTCATTATCATGAAACAACATGTTGATGTGAAGTTCGCATGTAAACTGCATTCTGTCGGCTTTAGAGCCTATAATAACTGTGAACAGTAAGGAGGTAGTTGTATGCGTCTTCTTAAAACTTCCCAAACAACCAACACAGGTACTTTTAATTCACGACTAGCCTTCTGGACTGATTTCTTTTGGCGATGAATAAATGACTCTCTCACTTGCTCAACAGTCTCTTCCTTAACTCTTGGTCCCCCCTGGTCTTCTCTTTACAAAGGCAGCCGGTATATTGAAACTGATGATAGCATCTAGAAATGTTGTTATCATTTGAAGGATCGCAACTAAACTTCAGCCAGAATGCATGTTGCACAGTAACAACACATTCGGACTTTGCAAACTGCAAAACACAAAATGCTTTTTGTTCACTAGTCGTCATCTTTGCTACTACCGCTGTTTAGCAGACTGCGGCGGAAGCATTGCATGCTGCACATGCGGACTGGTGCCAAACCAAACTATTTGAGTTGCTCTTTCTTTGACATATCATTTATAACTGTAAGTTTAATATAATAAATATTATAAAGCATTAAAATTCAGATATTCATTTATAAACACCCTGTACAATTGGTCCTTACTTTATGGAGGAAACTTTTAACAGGTAAAAGGTAGGTATGATTTCTTCCCAAGTGCAACTGGCTGTAATAGAGAAAGTATCAGTTGATATGAAGATAAATGTGGTACCAACAAGGAAACTGCCCAGTTCTTTGTTCACTTGTGGCTAGAAAAGTTATCACCAAGCTCTTGTTTGGCCACTAAATAGGACATGAAGGTATTATCGTTGGATGGTACATCAATTTGATAACATAACACTTTCTTCTTCAGGGTAAATTCAAATATGTTGTAATGACCAGAAAAGATTTAAAACATCACACTGTTGCAGCTTGTGCAATGATACTGAAGGAATAGCTTTAGTATGTCCAGCATTTCACACACCAGCAACAGAAAATGTAGAATGGGAGACAAAAAATTAAACAGCCCATATAATTTAAAGTCCAAGAACAGAGCATTGGACTTGCCCAAGCTCATAAGTGAGAGTGTTGCCATCTACAGCAGTCGTGCAGCTTCAGCTTGCTGTTTACATTGTCAAATGGAAGCAATACAATAGTTAAGATATAGCATATGTCGACATTCATTGCACTTTATTTAAGTATAAGAATTCCCCATGGGTACATTTACTAAAACAAACTGCTTCTCACATATATTTCATTGGGTGAGTGGACAGGCTGACGGTTTGTGAACGCAATATTTTAAATATTAAGTTGCTAAAAATTGTGCAGTTGTAGGCTTCTAAGGGTTTTTAGAAGATTATATTTTATGATAATCTAATCTTTAATCAGACATACACATGTTCCTAGTAATAACATTGAAAATGGATGTATTTTGGTTGTAATTACTTCAACCACCGTATGGTGTCTCTGCAGTTATCAGCTAAGAGAAATGTATCAGCTGATTAGCATAGGTCTACTTCAAAATGGCTGGTGTAAAAGATCACAAGTGCATATTTGCTCTCTTTGAAAGCAGTGTCAGTGTGTCTGAGGCAGGATGTCGTTATGGTGTTGATGCTTCCACAGCAAGGAGATGGATCAGACGATGGTCTCAGAGGTGAGGTAAACAGACGTCCAATACCTGGAAGGCCATGAGTCTCTACTTGAAGAGAAGATGATGAATTGGTCAAAGCAGCCCAAACTGCCCCTTCCTCAAACATCCAGGAACTAGGGGGAGCTTCACATTTCCCAGGCTCATTGAAAAGTGTCTCGGACAATTAAATGACTATGGATTCGCCCCGTCGTGCTCTCATTAAATAACTATTATATGATGATCAAGACCTGGACAGACTGGCAATTGTGAGTTGCTAGGAAAATGTTGATTGGAGGAAAGTCATTTTCACCAATGACTGCACAATTAACCCCACAAGCGGAGGTCCTGTTCTTGTTTACCGCACAGGTAGGTAATGATATGACTCCCGCTACTTGGCTATATGCGCTAGACGTGGGTGTATAAGTGTGAAATGTTGGGGCTGGATGTCTTATATGGATGCAGGGACCTTAGAACAAATACAATACAAGTTAATTCAGCATGTTATGAACATTTCCTTGAAAATTTAATCACTCCTGGAGCTCGACTTTGGACATCTCATTTATAAACAATGATATTTGTTATGGCCTAAGGGCCATTCATATCACGCGCGCCGTCATTGGGTTCCGTGGCAGGCGCGGGCCCGGCTGTGGTAGTTCCCGGCCGTGCTACAGGAGGGCACGTTCGGCCTAACAGCTGACGCGAGCTGCGCGCCATCTGCTGGCGGGCCCCGTAAAACGGCTGACGTGACAGCGGTGACATTCGACAAGTGTACGCTGAACGACACATAGCGTGCTTGGACTAAGAGTGTTTACTTCAGTGGCGACGAAGATATTGGTAGAGTGGTCTTCCTGCCGCAGTCATGGCAGAACACCTTAGCGCGTTGCTGACGAATCTTCAGTCGTTACCGGAAATTTTGGCTCAACAGAATGCTTCTCTCACGGCGGCTATTGACACATTGACTAGGGCTGTGACACAACATGTCGGGTTGCGGTCTTCTGTGCCCGTTCCTCCGTTTCCTCCATTTGACGACTTTGCCGAGGATTGGTCCGACTACGAACAGCGTTTACGCCAACATTTCGTAGCCTTCCAGGTGTGTGATGAAGGTAAGGAAAAAGCTTATTTCCTTTCATGACTCTCGCCTCATCTTTTTCGTTTTCTGGGCGATTTAGCGCCGCTTCAGACACAGGCATCCCTGACCTTTCAGGATATCTGTTCTCTATTTTCACCGCCACTCTCACGTGGTGTCGGCCCGCATATCTTTCTACCGTTCGCGGAAACAGCCGGGTCAGTCGTACCACGCGTGGGCCACGGAACTGCAGGGGCTGGCCCGTCATTGTCTGTTTCGGTCCAAACTGCATGGTGATTCGTATGCGGACTCTATGGTCCGCGATGTTTTGTTTTGTTTTGCTCCCGACCTGGACGTTCGCAAGCAGGCTCTTCAGTCGGACGATTCCTCATTAGCGGAGGTTTTGCGTATTGCGTGCGCATTTGAAGTTTCTGAGGCTGTGGGGAGTCAACTTTCCGCTTGGGGGGAGGTATCCTCAGTTGTCGATTCGGCCCCGTAATCCGCGGCGCCGGTTTCTTCGGTGGCTGTTGTTGCGTCGCCCTCCCCTCCCTCCCTTCGGACGCCGCGGCGCTCGCCTGCGTCGTATGGGCGGGGGGAAAGGCGGCGCGCGTCGCCCGCTTCAGAGAGCGAGCCGATGTCATGTCTTTCGTGCGGGGCATCCCATTCTCGGGAATCGTGCCCGCACAGGCGGGCCACGTGTAATCGTTGTGGCAAGTCCGGACACCTCGCCCGAGTGTGCCGCTCCTCGGCTAAAGGCCGCAAAAGGACCTCTTCCCCTCGCGATTTCGACGCAGCGCCCATGGATATTAATAAGGTTGTTCCCGTCGGCGTTCAGTCGCCGAAGTTGTTTATAGACCCCCGCATTCTGCGGAAAACGGTTACACTTCAAGTGGACACAGGCGCGACGACATCGCTTCTAAGTGCTGCAACTCATCAAGCATTAGGCTCCCCCACTTTAAGTCCGGCGCCTCGCGCGTTGGTTGGCTACGGCGGCCACCCTATTCCACTATTGGGGTCGTTTGTCGCCGAAGCTACATATCAGAACGTTAGCCGCGCGGCTACGAATATTATCGGCCTCTACGCTTTCCACGCTTTTGGCTTTTCTATTACCGATTCTGTCTGCTTGGTTTCCGATCAAATTCCGTACGAGAGTCTCAAGCAGCTTCGCGCGGAGTTCTCGTCCCTGTTTGCGCCGGGTCTTGGGTGTGCTACAAATTTTCGGGCCACTATTACACTTAAAAATACGGCTCGCCCCGTCTTCTGTCGGGCTCGGCCTCTCCCGATCGCCCTCCGTGGCGCTGTTAAATCGGAATTAGATCGCCTGACGGCGGAAGGTATTTTGCGTCCTGTCACAGCAAGCGAGTGGGCCTCCCCTCTAGTTGTCATACGCAAGCCCTCGGGTGCCCTGCGTTTATGTGGCGACTTTAAGAAAACTGTAAATTCTCAATCCGTCATTGATTCTTTTCCCATGCCTCGCCCAGCGGAATTGATAGATCGGTTGTCCGGGGGCCAGTATTTTTCGAAAATAGACCTGGCAGAGGCTTATCTCCAGTTGCCTTTAGACGATGCCTCCAAACAGGCGCTGGTGATTTCTACGCCTTTTGGCCTATATCAATATCAGAGATTGCCATTTGGGGTGGCCAGTGCCCCAGCAATCTTTCAGCGTTTTTTGGAGCAGTTGCTAGCACCGGTCCCCTGTTGCGTGAACTACATGGATGATATTGTGGTGACGGGATCCACAGCTGCTGACCATATTGCCAACCTCCGTTCATTGTTTTCCGTTCTGGAGGGGGCTGGCCTCCGCTGTAATTTCCAGAAATCTTCTTTCTTCCAACCGACTATCGAGTACTTGGGCTACGAGGTATCCAGGTCAGGGGTACGTCCCGTGGCAGAGCACGTGCGGGCGGTCGCAGATCTTCCCCGTCCTTCTTCCGTTCACGATCTTCAAGTATTCCTGGGCAAGATCGCCTATTATCATCGCTTCCTCCCGCAGGCAGCCACAGTGGCTTACCCCCTTCATCAACTGCTACGTAAAGGCGTCCCGTTCCACTGGTCTCTTGCGTGTGAGCGAGCATCTCAGTCACTGGAAAGGGCCCTCCTGGAGGCTCCGTGCCTCACTGCATACACCCCGGAGGTCCCACTTGTGGTGGCAGCGGACGCTTCCCAGCAGGGTGTGGGGGCGGTGCTGGCACATCGGTTTCCCGATGGGTCAGAGCACCCGTTGGCGTTTGCATCTAAAACTCTTACGGATGCGCAGCGCCGGTATTCCCAGGTGGACAAGGAGGCCCTAGCCATCGTTTTTGCTTTAAAAAAATTTTACGTTTATCTATATGGGTCAAAGTTCACGCTTTACACGGACCACCGCCCGTTAGTGTCGTTGTTCCACCCGTTAGCGGCTCTTCCGAACAAGGCAGCCCATCATCTTCAACGCTGGGCCTTGTACCTCTCTTGTTTCCATTACGAGATACAGTACCGCTCGACGTCTCATCACGCCAATGCCGACGCCCTATCGCGCCTCCCGGTAGGCCCTGATACAGTCTTCGATGCTGAAGAGCTTTTGTGTTTTGCAGTTGACAAGTCGGCTAAAGATGTAGTCTCCGGTTTTCCTATCAATAGCTCACGGATCGCGGAGGCTACGGCTGCTGACCCGGTCCTCCGGGTCACCCTTCAACGGGTGAGGCAAGGCTGGTCAGAGTGTCCTCCGGGTAGGGCATCAGACCTTCTTCGCAATTATTATGCTATTCGGCACCGCCTTAGCACCTACGAGGGTGTTTTACTTCTGTCCACGGAAGACGGCTCCCATCGAGTGGTGGTTCCTGTGTCCTTGCGCCGCCAGATTCTCGGTCTTCTCCATCGGGACCACTGGGGCGTCTCTCGCACGAAGATGCTGGCTTGCCGACATGTATATTGGCCGGGTATAGATGGGGACATCACTCGCCTCATTGCAGGATGCTCTTCTTGTGCATCCCAACAAGCGGCTCCGCGCTCATCTCTCTCTCCATGGCCCACTCCGTCTGCACCTTGGGAACGACTCCATGTCGATTTTGCGGGGCCCTTCTTAGATAGCTACTGGCTTTGCGTCCTTGACGCATACTCCAACTTCCCATTTGTTGTTCGCCTGACCTCCACGTCTGCAGAAGTTACCACACGTTCCCTGTTAAAGATATCATCTATTGAGGGTCTCCCGGCCGCACTGGTGACAGATAACGGGCCACAGTTTACTTCACAACACTTTCACGATTTTTGTTCTACCCATGGGATCCAACATGTCCTGGCCCCACCTTTCCACCCGCAGTCCAATGGGGCAGTGGAGAGGTTCGTCCGCACTTTCAAGACGCAAATGCGCAAGTATGTGGCACATCTTTCAGTGGAGGATGCCCTCCTTCGATTCCTGACATCTTAATCGGTCCACTCCGGCAGGTCAGCAGAGCCCCTCAGAGCTCCTACACGGCCGCCCTCATAGGACACTGTTATCCCTCGGGCATCCAGGCCCTCCCACACCTCTTCTTCGTCCTCGGTCACGTTGTCCCCCAGGCTCGGCTGTCTGGGCTCGAGGCTACGGCCACCATCCTCGTTGGGTCCCGGCCGTGGTCGTTCGGGAGTGTGGCCGACGTCTCTGTGAGGTCCGTTCTCCTACCGGGGTCCTCACCCGCCACCATGATCAGCTGCGGGTCCGCCACCCTCCTCAAACACCTACAGTCCCTTCCTCCTCGTCCAGGTCCAGCCCCCCTCTGTTGCGGGTGCCATCAGGGGACAGTTCTCTACCGACTTCCGCTTTGCGGGCATTGGCTGGGGGGCAAGGGAATTTCCCGTCACCGTCTGGGTCCGGGGCCCGCTCCCCTGCCGCAGTCCCAGCGGCCAGCTACAAGGAGTGGACAGCTCCGGTCGCCGGCAGGGGGGGCACCTTGCAGCCTGCCGACGGAGGCCCCGAGTTTCCAATGGAGGAGCCACAGGAGGGAGGAATGGAGGACCCGCCGCCATCGCCAGTGCTGGGAGCAGCGCTCGCGTGGGCGAACCCCTCGTCGCTCGAAGGGGTTCTGCCCGTATGATGTGGTTCCGGTTAGGGAGTGGATGGAGCCGCCAGACGATCGGATGGAGGTGGAAGAGTCCCAGCAGCCAGACCTCTGCACTGCCGTTCAGGGTCCGGCTCCTCACCCCAAGGGGGGAGGGATGTTATGGCCTAAGGGCCATTCATATCGCGCGCGCCGTCATTGGGTTCCATGGCAGGCGCGGGCCCGGCCGTGGTAGTTCCCGGCCATGCCACAGGAGGGCACGTTCGGCCTAACAGCTGACGCGAGCTGCGTGCCATCTGCTGGCGGGCACTGTAAAACGGCCGACGTGACAGCGGTGTCATTCGACAAGTGTACGCTGAACGACACATAGCGTGCTTGGACTAAGAGTGTTTACTTCAATATTCATCCATCGCACACCACAATTAGGATGCAGAGCTAGTTCCAAAGGAAAGAGAATATTATCCAATGCCTACAATGGCCTCCGAAGTCACCTAATCTCAATCCCATAGGCAACATAGGAGCTAAACTCAAGAAGACTGTGTGGAATAAATGGCCAGACCCTCCTCCAAGAACTGAGGATGCCTTGTGGGATTTGGTTTATTCTTCATGGGACAGAATTGCCATGGATGAGGCCTTTTTCCACAGACTTGTAGAGTCTACACCTCTATTCTTGATACCAATGGCATGTGGACAAAATATGAAAGATATACTTAGCCTACAGATGGTTGCATTTGTGTATAGTTGTCCGAGTGATTGTGTGAACGTGTGCATTTCTTTTTCTGACGAAGGCCATGGCTGAAAATTTAAGTTATGTGAATGTGATTACAGTGAGTTGTTACTTTCCTCCATTATTGACATTCCAATTGGATTTTCCATTGTTAAAGTATTCCAAAATAAATGATACACGATTTAACTATTATATTGCTTCTATTTGATGATGTAAATACCAAGGTGAAGCTGCGAAGATGTCTAGAGTTGGCAACACTTTCACTTCAGAACTAGGGCATGCGCAATGTTGTGTTCTTTGACTTTAAATTATTCGAGCTGGGTAATCTTTTTGACCCCCATTGTACATTGCAGTAAATGACAAGCATTTCAAACAGTTAACACTAGAACCGCAGCTGGGTCACTCGTGACCTGTTCCATCATTCTTTAGTTTGTCACAGTTTTGTATTGTTACCTAGAGTGCTGAAGTTTTATGACTTTTTATCAAATAAGGTAATTAGGGATCACATTTAATTTTACATTCCAAGGCGCAACAATAAAAGAGAAAAATCTAGATTCACCTAGAACCGTAGATGGATCAGTTATGACCCACTGCTGCTGTCGTAATTATAATCTCTTGTAGCTTTGTGTGGGCTTTTTTTTGAGTGATTTTGTTCAACAATGATGGAACATTCTTTTGAGTCACTATGTGTCATTGTTGTCACTCTGCAGCAGCGGGGGCAGGGAAATAAGTTCTGAACTCCTATGGTCTAGTACTTCACGCAACCAGTGCTGTGTTCCATGAAAGACGGTGTGAGTAGTGCATTCTAACTACATAAATAGTGTTTGGAACACACACATTTACTATGACCAAACGTCTAAAAACAGAAGAGGACATTGTAAATGCCCTAAATGAGATTTTGGAACATGAATCCGAGGATCAGCCGTTGGATTTTTCACCTGGGGAAGAATGGCAATAATCTGTACTTTCAGATTCTTCATCAGAAAATGATGTTACACCAAGTGTTGATTTCCTTAATAATGATGGAGGTATGCAAGTACACATGGCATTTTTATAACTTTTTATCTATGTGCTGCATAGACCTTTCTCAATTGTTACAATTATGTTTTTACATTGGTACGTTCATGCATTTATAGAGGAGTAACTTCACATGTATAAAGGTTTATTGTTTGTCCCTATATTATCACAATGTATTGAATACATAATAGGTATTATAACACTATTTATTGGTATATGACCTTCCAATTTTATAGGAAGACCTCCCATAGAGGCTACATCAGCTCGCGACCGTGAGTGTGGCCGAGGCCGCCATGAACAAAGAAGTAACCAAGCTTGTGGACTGTTTCACTTGACTGCAGGTGAAGCACTTGTAGCTCCAGATGGAACGTCATGGAAAGTAGGAGTCGTAGGTGACTCTTCAACTGGCAGATATGGACAACAGAATGTATTTAGAGACCACGCTGGACCATCTGCACATGCAAAACGAAACGTGAATGAAACCTGCTTCAGTGCTTGGGGCGTTATGATAACAGACAAAATATTGAAACATATTGCAAAATGGACTGAGACCGAAGCACGTCGTGCTTTGGTTTCAAATTACTGGACTATGAAAGTTGAAGAACTGAAAGCTTTTATATGTATATTGTACATCCGTGGTGCTATTGGCGCTAAGAGCTTAGAACTAGACTCATTGTGGTCATTCAGGTGGGGAAATAATTTTGTGAAGTCAACTACGGCTCGTGACCGATTCTGAGAAATAATGTGTTATCTGAGGTTTGATATTAGATATACAAGATCAGAGCGACTGAAAGAAGACAAGTTTGCTATGGTATCAAAAATCTGGTATGAATTTATTGCGAATGCACAATGCTGCTACATACCAGGTCCATATATAAAAATTGATGAGTAGCTTTTCCCTTCAAAGTGCCGTTGCAGATTCACACAGTTCATGGCGTCAAAACCAGATAAGTACGACAAAAGTATTGGATGGCAGTAGATAAAGACAGAAAATATATTGTAAATGCATTCCCTTATCCAGGAGAAGATGACACTGGGCCAAAAGGTGAACGTCTTGGCAATTTTGTTGTGAAAAAATTACTGCATCCCTACTTGAATAAGGGACGAAATGTCACATGTGACAATTTTTTCACGTCCTTGGCTCTTTCTAAAACACTGAAAGCAAATGCTACAAGTATTGTGGGCACCATAAATCGATCTTGCAGGGAAATACCAGTCCATGTGAAGAAAGGAAAAGGAGAGTTACATAGCACAGTATTGTTGAAGAATGATACTTCATTGACTGTTTATCAGGGAAAGAGCAACAAGAATGTCATGATTCTCAGTACAATGCATCCTAATGTGAAAATTGAGGCAGGTGTGAAAAAGAAGCCAGACACAGTAACATTTTATGACAGTTCTAAATATGGAGTGGGCGTGGTTGACCAAATGGCTCGAAAATACTCAGCCAAAGCACCATCCAGATGTTGGCCTGTTCACACATTTTACAACTTGTTGGATTTTGCTGCAATAAAACGCCTGGATATTGTACAATGCTCTAAATGAGAAAAAACAAACGCAGGGACTTAATACTGCAGCTGGGGGAGGAGCTTGCTGAGAAGTATACAGCAGCCAGGGCGACTAGTGAGTGCGCTACTCCCAAAGATATACCTGAGAGACAAGAAAAGCGAACACGTTGCCTTGTGAAGTCACACTGCACTGGAAACAAATCATTTGTGAAGTGTCATGGGTGTAAGAAAACTGTCTGCAACGAATGCACTATTATATTTGCCCATTATGTAATGCTAGCGATTAAAACCACTCAGGACATATGTTAATAATAATCATCAATATTTTGTGAAAACTAATGTGCTTTTGTTTATTTCATAATAAAATATCCTGAACTTCAAAGAACTGTTTCATTAATAGCAACAATAACCAAATTAGTTTGGGGAATAAAATGGGAAGATACCCGGGTCATAAGCGACCCAGCCGCGGTTCTAGGTATGCCCAAATATCAGCGGTTCTAGTGTTCATTATGGAATTTTAAGAAAGTGTTTATGATGGCATTATTTTGTTGTTTCCTTTTTGTTTCTACTGCTAATGTAATAATGCAATGTAAGAGTCCATCTTTACATCATAATCATGACACAAAGTTATTTTTTAACAGTCTTCATCTCTCAATTCCCTGTTTTAGAATCCCTGTCCAGTTTTGACAAGTAATTAACAAAAGATAAAGGATGTATCAGAAACAAGATTGACTTGTTCCATGACCATGGAGTCTTACTCCTCAATTAGGTCCTGCAGAACAGAAAACCATTAATAAAAATTATATGTTACCCCAATAAGTCCTATGGCTTCCAGATCCAAAAACATGCAACCAAGTATGATCAGTATCAGTTTTAAATTAACCTTTCTGCCAGAATTCCACTTTTGTAGGTGTACAATCTAAGCATGGCCCCATCAGCTTCCTATAACACATCTACACAACATGAATTTCCACATAAGACAGTAAATGGTTTTGAGCTCAAAACAGTTAAATCAATAATGAAATTTCTGCAAAACTAATATTCATATTTTGCAGAAAGGAACGACTTTGAATATATCTATTTCACATCTATGGTACCAACAGAAGATATTACTATAGTTACATTTTTAGAAGTAGAGTTGATACTGATATTTCTGTAATTAAAAGTTATGAGATGAGTTATCCTCAAAACATCCCATTAATTTAATCCATACTTGAATGGCTTCATCAGCTGAGACTTTTCTTCTGTTCCTAGTCCTCAAACACAATGGTTTGTCTGCATAAATATACAAAGTACCTTAATCTTAATTAGGTATCACTCCAAGAACCCATGCCCTGTATGCAATAATGTTCCTCTCTGGGAAAGACTCTGCATCTCTTTTTTTGGCATCACCAGTCCTCACAAGAGCAACTGTTACCATCCAGAACGTCAAAAACTTCAGTAGTTTTAACACTAAAATTAAAAATGGCATATACAAATGTAATAGGACCACTCAAAAACTCTTTCTGGGCAGGAAGTAACACCTTCTTCATCAGCTATCAAATCCAACGTATCCACTGCATTATATACAGGCATGTTGGAATGCCTAAATCTGGATCCAGAACCCCATATTTGTAATTTAAATGTGGACCAACAGAAGACTTTCTAATTGCAATGAGAGGAATTAATAAATCATGGAAAAGAAGGGAATTGAAACTATAAGCAACAAAGCTAAACCAGGAACACTAACATCAGTTTACAAATGTTTCTTTATGGAAGAAAATGTAGAGGTATCACTTCAATTTATTTGTAGCATGACCTGAAACATGTCAGCAGTGTTCATAAACAGTTGAAATCATTAAAACTACAGAAAATTTTGAAAATCCTATTGATTTTGTATCTCACTTACTCACTCTTTCAACTATCAGTTTTCACTGGTCCCTCAAATACAAAACCTTGCCCAGTAGTTGAAAGAAAGCATAAGTCACACACACTTACAAGAAGGGTAGCAGAAATGATTCACGAAACTGCCATCCAATAGCCTAGATACAGAATCTTAGAATATATCCTGAGCTCCATGAGCATTTCTTCTGTGACAATCAGCACAGTTTGTGGAGACATCAATTACTAAGAAACTCAATGACAATTTTCTCACGACATCCTGAAAGCCATGGATCAAGACAGTTGTGCAAATATAATATTTATAGATCAGCTGAAAAATGCTCTGTTGGAGCACAAGAAAGTGAATATGCATCTCTTTAAAAGGCTTTGACAGAAAAGTATAAAATCAGCTGCCTCAAAACTCACTCCACCTTTCTCAGCAAAAGTTTTGGCATGTAAACATATTCATACTCTTTGAATAAAGAACATTCTAAACAATTTTACCTATTCTCTTTTCAGATTTAACACCTCACTCTCACACTGCACTATCTATTCATGTTTGTACTGTTTACTTCTTGCAATGGCGCCATTGAGTGAGGCGGTGCAATGGGTAGCATGTTGGACTCTCATTCAGGACGACAGTGGTTACAATTTTTCTCTCCAGCCCTCCAGATCCAGGATTTCCATAATTTCCTAAAATCACTTCAGGGAAATGCTTGGATGGTTCCTCTGAAAGGACATGGCCAATTTCCTTCCCTATCCTTATCAGGACTTTAAGCCACAATTTTCCTTCTTTTTCCCACTGGCACTTTCACCTGCCTGTCTCTCCTATAGGCCCAGTCTTCATCCCTTTCTCACACTCTCTTTTACCACTGTGTCTCTGTCCCACTGCTAGTGGGTCATCTGACCCGGTAATGGTACCTCATCTTTTTCATTCACCATAGTCCTACATTATTCAGAATCCACAATGTTAATTTGAGAGGTGGCCAGATGTTCTTTGACTCAATAGCACATTTATTATTACTAGTATTGCCTGTAGCCGAAAATTGACCAATTTTGTTTACAATGGTCACTGGGGGTAAAATTTTACATATCATGTCGGCGGCCTCGTGTGATTATGTTGGCAACATCAACAACACGATAGAAAATCTTTGCCCATTTGTTCGAACCACATAGAATGACTATTAGTGTATCGTACAGACCATGAAGTAAACAAATAATGCTGTTCCTGCTTTTTGGTTGACAGGTTCTTGTATGTACCCTCGTCTGCTCAGTAAATATAATTGCCCTTGTAAAGCGAAGATTCTATGAGAAAACATCAGCATTGTCAAGCGATTGGCTAAAATGAAGACTCACAGGATTCTCACTATTCAGCATCTGTTGCCAACATTATCATAAGAGGCCACTGGAATATTTGGTAAAATTTAACCGGCACTGGGAGGTATGAAACGGTATCTTTTACGGGTTAAGGAAAATGCCTGTCACAATAACAACAAATAAAAATGGAAGTATATACTTCTCATGGCATTTTCGAATTATACAACTTTCATTAGCCTAATATTTGAAATGGAACTACAATTTCAGTGTCCGTATATTTATACAACACCAAGAGATAATGTTATTTCGATACTGCAATATTCAGAATTCCAGAGCTGACAACATGTCAACTTCGTAGTTCCACCCGTCCACCGCTACATGCCTCTCCCGACGCATGATCATTTATACTGGCATTCTCAACTTCGTAGTTCCACCCGAGCACCGCTAAATGCCTCTCCCGGCGCATAATCCTTTATATCGGCATTCATATGAAAACATCCATTTCCTTTAACCACTCTTAATCACTGCGAAAATGAAGCATTTGAACGGCACAAGAAAGTGAGTTGGGAGCACTCCATTTTTTATATTCACTCATTTTAATACTGCAGATGCGCTGCATTACAGCGTCTTTGGTCAAGGCGAATAGCCAATCAATGCAATGATTGTTGGAGAATGTAGAACTTGATCCAAGCTGTAGATAGGAGAATTTCTAGTTCCTTTTACCACTTTTAATGGCTAAATGCACACATAATATTTATATTTGTGAAATCTACGAAAAACAATCTTTTGAATTATGTAACTTTCATTGGCCTTCTTGTACGAATAAATTAGTAATCTGTACCACAATTTTTGTGTTAACGTATTTATATAATGATTATTATTATTAAATTACTATTATTTAATAAAAAAGGCAATAATGTGGGGGTATCAAGTGCAAATTGTGACTGTAGGAAGGACGTAGCATACTATCTTTGATGGAGAGTCATCAACAGATGCTTTTGAAAAGTGACCAGGAAAGTGAGTTGGGACCCTCACTTATCATATCTGGTATTATTGGAGTTACACACAACTTTAATAATAACCTCAAATTTTTCACAGCTCATGGCATTATCTATAATGAAATACTTTGATGAAATAAACTGTAGAAATATTCAGTCCAATCTTTACCAGATTTTAAAGTGTTGCAATTGTAGTTAATCAACACAGTGCTGGCACATGCATTTATCCATAACAAATATAACTACTAGAGGATTCTGAATGGATAAAAAAGAAGGCAGCATAAATGGCTAGGTTTGTTTGATGCATGAAAGAGAGTAATAAAGTGGCCAATATAATTGAACTGGCAGGAACTTCAAGAAAGATAGTTTCTGATGAAAACCTCCTTACAAAGCTTTTTCAATGAGTATTAAGTGCAGCAAGTAGGAATACACTAGAACACACTATGCATTGCTCCTACAATGACTTTTTAAACAAACAGAATTTCACTGCAGCATGCACATATACATTTCAGCTATCATTTTCCCTTTCTCTTTATGTGAATGGAATGGGAAGAAATGCCAATACATACACTAATGGCCATTAAAATTGCTACACCATGAAGATGAAATTGTGATATGAAAATGATGCTTTTCAGAACATTCAAACAAGGTTGGCACCGGTGGCGACACCTACAACATGCAGCATGAGGAAAGTTTCCAACCGATTTCTCATACACAAAGATGCCTCGTGTAAGGAGGAGCAATGTGTACCATCACGTTTCCGACTTTGATACAGGTCGGATTGTAGCCTATTGCCATTGCGGTTTATCATATTGCGACTTTGCTGTTCACGATCCAATGACTGTTAACAGAATATGGAATCGGTGGGTTCAGGAGGAACACTGTGCTGGATCCCAATGGCCTCGTATCACTAGCAGTCGAGATGACAGGCATCTTATTTGCATGGCTGTAATGGATCATGCACCCACATCTCGATACCTTAGTCAACAGATGGGGACATTTGCAAGACAACAACCATCTGCACGAACAGTTCGAGGAGATTTGCATCACAATGGACTATCAGCTCAGAGACCATGGCTTCGGTTACCCTTGACACTGCATCACAGACAAAGGGTGTATGCAACAATGAACCTGGGTGCAGGAACGGCAAAATGTCATTTTTTCAGATGAATCCAGGTTCTGTTTACAGCATCATGATGGTCAGATCCGTGTTTGGCGACATCGCGGTGATCTCACATTGAAAGCGTATATTCTTCATCGCCATACAGGAGTATCATCCGGCGTGATGGTATGGGGTGCCATTGGTTACATGACTCCATCACCTCTTGTTCGCACTGACGGCACTTTGAACAGTGGTCATTACATTTCAGATGTGTTACGACCTGTGGCTCTAACCTTCATTCGATCCCTATGAAACCCTACATTTGAGTAGGATACTGCATGACTGCATGTTGCAGGTCCTGTATGGGCCTTTCTGGATATGGAAAATGTTCGACTGCTGCTCTGGCCAGAACATTCTCCAGATCTCTTACCAATTTAAAACATCTGGTCAATGGTGGCCAAGCATCTGGCTTGTCAAAATACGCCAGTCACTACTCTTGATGAACTGTGGTATCGTGTTGAAGCTGCATGGGCATCTGTACCTATACACCCCATCCAAGCTCTGTTTGACTCAATTCCCAGGCATATCAAGGCCGTTATTACGGCCAGAGGTTGTTGTTATGGGTACTGATTTCTCCGGATCTACGCACTCAAATTGTGTGAAAATGTAATCACATGTCAGTTCTATTATAATATATTTGTCCAAGAATACCCGTTTATCATCTGCATTTCTTCTTGGTGTAGCAATTTTAATGGCCAGTAGTTTAGTATGATGAGAAGAGCACTCTGTCACAAATTTTACAGTGTTTTGCAGATTTGAAACATAAATGATGGTTATGTATGAAACCAGTTAACTTGTGTTGCATACAGCATTTGACACTGACAAATACATGATCCAGTCCCTCATCCAATGTCAATCTGCAATAACCACAAGCAGGTAGCAGCACTAGTGGTAGAGGCTGTATGAAATATGTTGGGCTGATGTGGAAAGAAGGGCATTCATCATAACCAATCAAAATCAGAGCAATTTATCCGGCATCCAAGAGGGTAGGTGGTCACATTAATATGACAACAGAGTGTATTATTGTGCTGTATTTTGATTCTGGTTGCTTCTCACTTGACTAATCACAAAATTTAGAAAAATGGAACTCTTTATGCGAGTTGTGACCATCAGTGAAGCAATGGAGTTGTGTTAAGACAAGTAGAAGTGTAAATGGAACTGTAAGTGTGTGTGTGAGTAAATAAAAAGTAACTATTTTTACGAAACATTATTTTTATTATATCTAAAAAAAGGAATTTTGTCATTTCTTCACCCTGCCATCTGTTTTGGTGTTCTTCATATACAAGGCAAGCCCCACTGAATAATTGTTCACTGGGTATAATACTGGGAGGAGCTGACAAATACTGATGAATGAGTGGCAACAGATGGTGGTACTTGTGTCCATTAGATTTCTAGCACATCAAATGATAATCTTTTAGAGGTTGACCTCCTTAAAAAAATTAATAATAACAATAATCCATTATGTCTTATTGTAGCTTAAAAAATAGATTATCATTTCTATTAGTAGTAGCGATCAGGTCTCCCTTATGTTTCTAATATGTAACATAAATAATGCTTGCATCAGTTCTAATTGAAGTGTGAAAACTGTGATTAAGCTACAAGTTGTTGAAGGCTAATTTTCAATTGGCATATTTTAGAGCTAATAGATACGCAGCCATCTTAAGATGATTTACTTCCTTTGGCTTTCACATCACCAAGTTAAGTATTTCTGAATTTGTGACTCAAATTGCTCTGTGGAAAATCAATTGAAAAATTCTGACTTGTGTGGTAAATCTAAATAGGTTGCAATTGTGTAGTTACCATTTCTAATCAGTTACACAAGTGCCAACTCCGTCCTGTAAATAAGTGTTTATCTACAGAATACAATTTTTTTTAAGTGCTCAGCACAGACTGGATGAGGAGCCTAGATGTAAAACCAATTTAAATTTTGTACAGTGCTGCCAATATACATTTGTACTTGTGTGCACCTCATGTACTACAGTTTAGTATTTATTCTGTGCCACAGACTGTCATATCGGTAAGTGCTTGCAGCAACATGAAAAGCCACAGTATCTGCTATCAGCTTGAACTACAACAACCCAACCAGAACTGAATGTAGGGTGACCTCTTTAAAATATTATCATATTGTGAATTATTCGAATAAAACAGTTTTGCACAAGCTGTGAATAGATCTCACCCTATAACAAAAGAAATGTATTGTTAATACTGACTATCCTTTTGTTTCTTGTCTCGACTGAAATTTTGATAGTTTCATCTAACTTATCATAATCTGCAAAATTTCTTGACACATTATGGCACATTCTTAGACATCGAGGAATCGTAAATTTAGCATTGGAGGGAAGTGTGTGGGGTAAAAATCGCAGAGGGAGACAAAGAGACGCGTATAGTAAGCAGATTCAAGTGGATGTGGGTTGCTGTTCTTATGAAGAGATGAAAAGGCTTGCTAAGGATAGAGTAGGGTGGAGAGCTGCATCAAACCAGTCTCCTGACTCAAGACCATAACAACAACAATGATTTACAATGACTTTTCAATGTATCTGTTGTGTGCCCTTTTCATGAATGTTCTTTGTCACGGATTTTTCATTTGGCACTCACATCATTAATCTCAACTAAACAGTTCCAAATAAGACTTGTTTTTGGTTTCTTTAATTTTACACCTCAAAACTGTTGACTAATAACACTGTTCAATAAAGAAATATCAGTAATATCATAAAGGAGGGAACAAGGGGGGAGGGGGGGGGGGGCGATTGACTGACAAGCAAGAAAATGCAGACACTTTAACAGCAACAGAAAGAGATCACTGTATAATAATTCAATAAATGCAACAATCACTTTGAACACATGTTGGCTTGTTACACATCCCAGCCAACAAACTCCTGCCTGTGCGGCAGCCAGCACGTTGGACCAATAAACATGTGTATTGACAACCTTGCAAATGTTGAAACTTTCAATAAACTTACAATATAAAAAAATGTGAAACCACTAGTGAAATGGGTTCTACATTGTAAATGGAATCCAAGCCACTTCTAATTTCTGGCAAACCCTCACATCATAGAGAGGTGAAGGCTAGGTGATGTAAGCTGAAAAATCCATGATCTGACTGGGTTTCAAACCTGCAACTTCTTGATTTCCAGTCGAGCACTTTACCACAAGTCCACCAAGCCTGACAGTAGACAAACGTAAGTAATGTGAAGAAATCTGTCTTCTAATTTCTCTAGGATTTGTGGGAGAAAGGTAAGAAAAATTTGTACTAGACTTAGTTTAGGATAAAATGTTTAAAAATGGACAATGAAACACTTATTTAGGCAATAGACAAATTATGACAGTTCCGCTCTCACTGCTGAATTGCAAGTGGAACAGTGATAACTTATGTGAAGATGGAGTAGAGACAAACTGGTACAATGATTAATACATGTAGAACTAACAGCATACCATATCACCGCCAAAAACGCTAGTCTCATTTATTCATTTCCAAATGAGTTATGTGGACTATTGAATACTCCTGTCGATTAATTAACCTGGCACAAGGATTCTCATTTGAGAATGGTTGGGAGGAGATTACTAGTTTCAGCATACTCGTAGAAGTTAGGAAAACCTTCTGTTAACTAGGAGATTGGAACTATTTCAATCTGTTGTTGGTAAACGCATTTTTAGCAAAAAATGTTTTAATATGTAGCATTTGTTTTAGATGTACTACAGTGTTATGTGCCATCCCATGACCGCAAGGCAGTTTCTGATGGGTATCAGTACTCTGTAGCTGTCTTTTTCAACCTGTGGGTCACACCCCCAGAGAGTCACCATCAGAGGAAGAAGTACAGTAGTTGCACCTTAAAACAACCGAACCAATGTGGTCTGAATACTATGTGTTCTGTAATACAAAAACATAGGCCTAAGTGCATTTTTATTTTATGTTAAAAGTATGTAATCCATTGGATAACGTAGATTCTGAATTAAATATAATGTGTATTTTTTGTAGTAAATACAGAATGTCAACAATACATAAGCTCAATGCCTGTAAATTTTTCAGGAACAAATCAATAGGTAAGTGAACAAGATGCAATAATTAAATCTAAGAAATTCAGAAAAGAATCTACTTTCTCACAAAGTGTCTATACTGTGGAACCTTCCTTAAAGAGCATAATTTGCTAATGACTCATGCCTAAAATGCGAAACACTCATTGTGCAAAATTTACATCTCTGTAATCAAGTTAAAATAGGTATAATTCTTTCTATTTCGAAAAATACACATAAACATGTCTAAGAGTTTAAATGTATCAACATAAAGAATATTAAATTCATTGCTTTTGAGACTTGAAAATATTTTATTTTTATTTTTTTAAAGGGACACAATAATGACAGGGGCAGGGTTCTCCAGAAGGTGGTCGCCAGAATATTTTTACTTGCAAAGGGGTCGCACATTCGAAAAAGTTGAAAAACATTGGCCTATAGAATATAAGAGAATATTACACACCAACTCAAACAGGAAAATACATACCATTGTGGTATCTGATGATGCTGCATCATACACTGCATTTGCAGTGTTTGTTCTTGAACTCTTACTATGACGTTTTCCCTTTGAGAGTGAATGTGGGATTTCATTAACTGATCTACCCTCAGGTTTATATGAATCTGTCTCCTTTCCACGAGATCCTGGCAACAACGAAAATAGCTTCCTGGACGTGGAAAGTTTATTTTGTGACTGAGAGTCTTTATCTGAGATTTTTCGTTTGTTAGACGAACAGTGGGGTAAACGTTTTCTGTCTGATGAACCAAGCAAATCTGATGACTTTTTGTTCTTACTCTCTGACAAATGTGTGCCATGTGTAAACACAGATCCAGAATGTCCAGTTTTCCTTGAGTTCACTTGATTTACTGTTTCAGTACTTATTGGGTAGTCACAACTTTCTGATACAATTGCAGGTAGAGAAAGATTGATGTTTGATATAATTTCTTCTTCTGGGAAGCCTTTAAATTCTTCCACATGTAAGGAACCACCTACCAATTCTGGACACTTTTTTGATTTAGTATGTCTCTTAGCAATTCTCCCTGAGACTAAACAACTACTGTCAGCTACATGATTGTCAGTTATTTTTTTACCTTTGCTTGAAAGGGCTTCATCACTAGATTTAATTACTGAAGTAGGTGTAGGAGACTGTTCTTCACTTCTATGTGAATTTTTATTTGTTTTAAATTCATCTGCTGTGGATGAACGGAGCAATGTTGTACATCCATGCTCTTTTAGTGATTCTTTCTTTTTATTCATCCTCTTGTTTCTTTCAGATGTGTTCACAAGCATAGATTGTCTCATCACATGTTCTTTGCCTCCTTCCAGTGATTCCTCTTTCTCACCTTTGTATAAAAGTACTTCTGACGTACTACGCCTTAGTTTGGTGGGAACAATCTCAGTCACAGATTCTTTTTTCGCTGTATCTGAAATGACGCTACTTCTCGACAAGGAACGCCGCATTCTGGGTGTTAACTGTTCTTCTGACACATTCCAGGTTTTACTCAGATGTGTTCGATTCATATCGCTCTTACGCTTTGTTACAAGTGCATATTTGCTAGCAGGTACAGTGTGTTTCTCTTGTAATTTGGGACTACAATTGCAAAAAATACATCTTCCAGCAGTTCCTACTGACAATGATTCTGAATTGGCATATTTGTCCTCGAGCATGGATGTATTTCTACTGCTACTCAAAGTTTTATGCCTTCCAGGTACACTGTCAGACTTTGACCATCTCCTTCTGCGTGATCTGGATTGTCGTTTCACTCCATTGTTTGATGGTGCTTCACTTACTACCTTATTTCCTCCAAATGGAACGTGCTCTTTTGATGGTTGCTGACTGTCATATAATTTTTTAGATCTACTGACAGTTTCACAGGATTTTGAACGTCTCTTTCTCCATGTTTCACATTGTGTATCTCTGATGGGCAGTACACTCCTGCTTCTCAGCCTCCTGCAGGGTTCCACTGGTGACTGACTTCTCCTCCATCGACCCACTTCATCCGTAGGGGATTGGCTTTTCAATCTGCCAGAGCGGCCTCTGTAGAGGGAGTCCCTTGTCCAGTGCAGAGGCGTGTGAGAAGGTTTGTTTGAATATAACTGTGCATCACTGGTTTGCTGTCTTGGGAGTGAAATACTTCTCTTCTTTCTCATATGAGGAGACATTGAACGTTCTCGAGTAGGCACTTCTGCACAAACATTATTCTTCCCTGATTCTACAGACTCAAATAGTTTATGCCTTGCACTTGTAACTGCCTCTTTTCTTTCAGCAGATGTTTCATGCAATTTATTCCTCTTCTGAAATAAAGGCCAAAAATATAAAATTAGAATAACAACAGTACTAATGAGAAATAAAATAAAACTAAATGTTAACCTTACTAAAAACTAATTACATTTCTACCAATAGAGAAAGTACTGTAGCATAGAATAACATTTCAGATAAAGAAGAAAAACAAATAATTCAACATGGAAGAAAGGAAAATTATTAACCAAACTGAAAATCAAATGTGAAAAAGTAGTTTCTCCTGATTCTCCTCATACATTTTAGTAAACGAGACAGGCCCCTCTCGAAAATAAATCAGACCAAGATTGAATCAGAGGAACAAATTCCGACTAATGAATATCCTGCGTGGTTGTAATGAACAACATAAAAACACAACACCCAAAGATTTAAAGCACAGAAAAATACAAAACATAATTTTCAAAAAGAATGTAATGCAGTAAAACTCCCTCTAAAATGATGAAATGTTTCGTCACTGGGAAGGGAACCCAGATTGAAAATGAGCAAGTCTCACATATGGCCTCTGCACACTGAGACTATCACAAAGGGGCAGTGTTTCCAAAATGACAATAACATTTATCATGTAGAATCAATGTGCTAACATTATGTGCACTTCGCATTTATTGAGACCCAGGCATGAGTGAATTTCCTATTGTGACCATACTAATGTTGATGCACATCTAATGAAACCTATTTCTTCAATAAAAATCAAATTTGAAACTTGCGTAAGATGTCATTTTTCTTAAAGTGATTTATTTATATTACAATAGAATATCTCAGAAGAAATTAAAAATGTATGGAAACTAAAAAATTTGGCATTTAAAAAAATGAAATATTTGTCATATTTAAAAGTGGAAAATTCAGGTGGTTGCACAGTGGTAGAGTGCCAGACTACAATTCCAAAGGTAGCGGGTTCGATCCCCGTTAAGTCCTAGGATTTTTATCTGTCACTTTCACTTCATTCACCTCTGGCAGTATTGCTCAAGTGAAAAATACCGAGTAGCACCGTGGTTCGGAACCCACGTGAAACTGTAGGTCCCCCTATAACTGGCTGGGTAAGTCGGTTCGAAGGTCAGAGGAAGGCAACGGCATACCACCTCCAAACAGGACCATGCCTAGTAAAGCACTGAGATGTTCAAACCAATCTTCGGATTGTTGACTGCTTTACCTTTCTTTTCTTTTCTTTTCTTTCTTTTTTCTTTTTTTAAATCAGACAGGACAGAAATCAACTCACTGGTCATACGATCACTGAGCTGCAGACAGGCACGTAAAATAGGCAGTCATATTAAATCTCTTAAATTTTCGTCCATTGCCTTTATCAGAAAAAGAAACACATAAATCCACGTACTCACTCAGACCTAACTCTACTCTGGTCGAATCAAAGCAAAATGCTTCTTTCCAGAGAGTGATTGGGAGGGGTGTGGAATGGAGGGGGATGAATGTCAGTCAACATTCCACATTGCATGAAGGATTGGAAGAGGCGGGAGACAGAAAAAGGGGAGATGTAGGTAGGTGTGTGTGTGTGTGTGTGTGTGTGTGTGTGTGTGTGTGTGTGTGTGTGTGTGTGTGTGTGTGTGTGAGAGAGAGAGAGAGAGAGAGAGAGAGAGAGAGAGGAGGGGGGGGATAGATAATAAAAATAAAGGAATATTGAAATATTAAGGGGAAAAGATAATAAAACAAAAAAGGGACAACACACAGTTGGAAGAAGGGCATGAACTGAAAGAAAACACAGAATAGTAAGTGGGAGAGGAGAATGGGGGAGAGGATCATTAGACGTGGAGTGTAGGAAAAATAACTTATCTAAGTTAAGACCAGGATGGTTGTGGGACTATAGAATGTGTTGGAGGGAGCAAGCACTTGAAATCAAATGTGTTGTGTTCAGCTACGTCATAGAGTAGTCCATCTTGCTTTTTGCGACATTTTAACGGTGGCCATTCATACTGATGGACAGCTGCTGTGGTGTCATTCCAATACAAAAGGCTGTGCTATGATTACAGTAGAATTGGTAAATCACATGACTGCTGTGACAGGTAGCCAGACCTCTGATGGGACAGGATAAGCCTGTAACGGGACTGAAATTGGAAGTGCTGGGAGGATGGATTGGACAAGTCTTGGATTGGGGTCACCCACAGTGACATGATCCCCATGGTAAGGGATTTAAGTGACTGTCTATTTCACATGGCTGTCTGCAGCTCAGCAATCAACTTTACTGTGAATTGTTATCTATTTTCTGCTATTGATATTTGTCATTGTTTTATTTGATAGTTACAATTCTTATGTAAGTGATGTAATTAACTTCTGCATAAAGTTTCATTGACAGAGATGTATTAATTTCACCCAAAATTGTACCTAAAGCTAATAATTTCATAGTTTCTGCAAATATATGTAAAATGTTGATAAAATATTTTTCAATCTACATTCAAAGTTAAATCTCTCCAGGACAATAGCTTTCATCTTTGCATGTTTCTGAATACTCCAATTTACATTTTGAAACCCTATTTTGAATTTTTGCGTTGTTTAGCAGCCATGGGTCACTTTTCCCTGCTTCCTGTACCCTCAACTGGCTCGGCTGATAAAAGCACACTCTGCATGTTCACGCCAGCTTCTATTCCCATATCACATTTCATTAGCTTCATCTGTATACACAGGTTTTACAACTTCTGCTACTGACATTAGTAGGGAATGATTATGTCAATATTCATCACTAAATACACTAGCTCTCTAATATTTACACCATAACTTAAAAAACAACAACAACAACTTGGTTTTCAAGCTTTATTAATTTATTGATTGGACAAGAGTACACACGATAATCTATATGCCATAAAGCAGGAATAGAATTAATTGTTTACAATGCCATTTGAGTCTACAATGTCGCTTGTCAAAAAAATTTCTCAGTATATCCTGAGTTGCACTGATACGATTAGAATATATTTACGTTCGAAGCAGTGAAAGGGTAGAATATTTCAAATTTATATGCAACAATTGCGGCTTCCTTCGAAATCCTTCGCGGTGTAAAAAATATATGCTTCTTCACGATTGGATACAACATAGCACCACAGTCTAACGTACTGTGGTAGCACTACACACACGAAAGTTCAAAAGCAGACCACAAACACGTCAACTAAGGGTGAAATCCAGGTGTATCAATCACGAAAACTACTTATGGCGGCTTCTAACTGCGTTTTTTGAGCTTCCTGAAGCTTCCGAATTCTAAGTCGCAGGCGTATTTTTAAATCTCGAAAACAGGAAAAAAAGGGCGGCATGAATTCGGGTAAATACGGTAACTCATCATATAGGCCAGATATATGGTTAAGCTATAAAATTTTGATGAAAATTTGTACCTCGTCCTATCTGAAGGTCGTCTTATCTGTGGAAATATATGGTATACTGTAATGACAAAAAATATAAAAATGCAGGAAGTGAAGCAGGCAAAAGTGGGTACTGACATCTGAGAAATGAAGTTGAAAGGAAGTGCAGACTGGCAGAGTGGCTTGAGAAGAAAGGCAAGAACATAGTAGAACATATAACTAAGGGTTAAGATAGATAATGCCTACAGGAAAAATAAGAGAGACATTTGGAGATAAGAAAAACAGCGCTATGAATATCAAGAACTCAGACGGAAAACCATACTAAACAAAAACGGGAAAGCTGAAAGGAATACTTAGAAGGCCTGTACAAAGGAAATAAACTTGAAGGCAGTATTCTAGAAATGGAAGATGAAGTAGAGGAAGATGAGATATGAGATACTATATTGCAAGAAGAATTTGACAGAGTGCTGAAAGACTTGAGTTGAAACAAGGCCCCTGGAACAGACGATATTCAGTCTGAACTGCTGATATCGTTAGGAGAGCCAGTCATGAATAAATTGTTCCACCTGGTATGCAAGATATATGAGACAGGGGAAATACCCTCGGATTTCATGAAGAATACAGTGATTCCAATTCCAAAGAAAGCAAGTGCAGACAAATGTGAAAATTACAGAATTATCCTTTAGTAAGTCATGGTTGCGTAATACTAACAGGAATTATTTACAGACAAATGGAAAAATTTGTGGAATCCAACCTTGGGGAAGATCAGTTTGGATTTAGGAGAAATGTGCGAACATGGGAGGCAATACTCACATTACAACTTATCTTAGAAGATAGGCTAAGGAAAGGCAAACCATTGTTTTTAGCATTTGTAGATTTGGAGAAAGCTTTTGACAATGTAAACTGTAATACACTCTTTCAAATTCTGAAGGTAGCAGGGGTAAAATATAGGGAGCGAAGACTTATATTCAACTTATACAAAAACCAGACAGTGGTTTTAGAGTCAAAGAGCATGAATGAGACACAAAGGATGGGAAGGGAGTAAGACAGGCTTGTAGCCTTTCCCCAATGTTGTTGAGCAAGCAGTGAAGGAATGCAACGAGAAATTTGGAGAGGGAATTATATTTCTGGGAACAAGGATAATGGATTGTAGCATCAGAAAGTCAGGCGATGCCGAAGGAATTAGATTAGGTAATGAGACAATAAAAGTAGTTGATGAGTTTTGTTATTTGGGTAGCAAAATAACTTCTGATGGCCGAAGTATAGAAGATATAAAATGCAGAATGGTTATGGGAAGAAAGGTGTTTCTGAAGAAGTGAAACTTGTTATAATTCAATATTAATTTAAATGTTAGGAAGTCCTTTCTGAAAGCATTTTTCTGGTGTGTAGCATCGCATGGGAGTGAAGCTGGACTATAAGGAATTCAGACAAAAAGATGATAGAAGCTTTCGGAATGTGGTGCTACAGACGAATGATGAAAATTAGATGGGTAGATCACATAACTAATGAGGTGGTGTTTAACCGAGTTGGGGAGAAAATGAATTTCTGGCATATCCTGACTAAGAGAAGGGATAGATTGGTTGAATACATTCTGAGACACAAAGAAATCGTCAACTTAGCAGTAGAGGGAAGTGTGTGGGGTAAAAATCCGAGAGACCGAGAGACAAATACAGTAAGCACATTCAAAAGGATGTATGTTGCTGATCGTACTCTTAGATGAAGAGACTTGCATAGGACAGGGTAGTGTGGAGAGCTGCATCAAACCAGTCTGCGGACTGAAGACCACAACAATAACAATCTACTTGAAGCAGTATTGTAAAAGGGAACAGGAAGTAGATGAAGGTGAGATAGGAGATACAATACTGCACAAGAATTTGACTAAGCATTTAAAGTTTTGAGTTAAAACAAGACCCTGAAAGTAGACTATATTCTTTCTCAATAGCTGATATCCTTGGGAGTGCCAGTCATGAAGAAACTATTTCACCTGTGAACAAGACATATGAAACAGGGAAAATAACCTTAGACTTCAAGAACACTGTAATAATTTCAATTCAAAAGAAAACAAGTGCAGACTGGTGTGAATATTACAAAATTTTCAGTTTAATAAGTTGTGGTTGCAAAAAACTGAAATTAATTATTTACTGAAGCATGGAAAAACTGGTAGAAGCCCAGTTTGGGGAAGATCAGTTTGTATTTAGGAGAAACGTAGGAACATGGGAGGCAATACTCACCCAATAACCCATCTTGTAAGTTACATAAAGGCTAAACTACATTTACAGCTTATCTAGATTTGGAGAAAACTTTTAATAATGTTGAGTGAATAAACTCTTTCAAATTATGAAGGTAACATCTGGGTAAAATACTGCAAATGAAAGTTATACACAACTTGTACAGAAAGCAGACAGCAGTTATACGGGTCATAGGACATGAAAAATAAGCACTAATTGGGAAGAGAGTAAGAGACAGTTGACCCTTTCCCCAATGTTATTCAATCTGTACAATAAGCAAGCTATGAAGGAAAGCAAGGATAAATTTGGAACAGAAAAGTTCAGCGAGAAGAAATAAAAACCTTTTGGTTTGTCAATGACATAGTAATACTGTCAGAGACAGCAAAGAATCAAAAAGAGCAACTGAAAGAAATTGACAATGTCTTAAAAGGGAGGTATAAGATGACCATTCAGCAAAAAGCATAACAAGGGTATCAGAATTTAAGTCTAAGAAAATCAAGTGAAGCTGAGTGACTCTGATTAGGAAAAGACATAATAAAAGCAGAAGATGTGTTTTGTTATTTTGATTGTAAAATATCTTATCATGGCTGAAGTAGTTGTTGGTTGGATGTTTATGGGGAACAAAACTACAATGGTCATCAGTCCCATGGCTGAAACACTTTTTTGAAACTTGGCTTGTGAAAAAGTAATGAAATATCAAAACACTTTTTTAAACATTTGACACTAACCAAAGGAAAATTTAATAAAAAAATAGTAACACTTGATTAACACTTTATACGCCCTTCAAACAAGAGCAGGTAATATTCACAAACATTAACTTTCAGCAAGTTTAGATTTTTTTAGTAAATAATTTCATTATTAAACCATTTTTATGCCTCTCTACATCTTTCAGTAGACATGAAACCTCTTCATGCTTCAAAGTTGCTTCGTTCTGTAGCTTTTTAACACCTTGCAGCATTACATTAGCCAAATGAACTTCTTTAAAATCTTTGTTTTTCACAGTTCTGTTGAGGCACTCTGTAGCTTCAGAAAATTTTGACTGGCTGTATTCCTCTGTCTTTTCTTTAAGCTCAGCAGAATAGTCACATCAACACACAATACAGAAAGCCATTACACACTGCAGAAAAACTACACAATGTACTGAATGATGCAAAAGTATGCAATAATAAGCTTCTCCCTCTCAGACAGCATTATCACAATCACATTCCTTTATTACCAGTAAGCTACATAGTCCATATGTATACACAGTCAATGAACTTTGTAACAGTGGCTCATCTCAGAGGTGTGTATGGAGCTGCTGGGTGGCAACAGCTAAATGGGTTGCCGAGGGGAATAGTACGATCTGTGTTGCCGACAGTTACGATATACTGTATGTGTGCAAACGCCTCAGGTTTAACAATGTTGTCATAGCCAGTTCATGATGTTGGCGGTAGTGTTCAATAGCTATGAACTGCAGTGCAGTTTGCCGAAACACTCTGACACGGCACAAAGGGACTTTGAGACTCCTGCCAAAGATAAAATGTGTCAGCAGTAAAATCAGTGATACTAAGACAACCGTGGTTACCAGGGAGAAAAAAAAAATAAAAAGAAGAAGAAAAACGCTTGCTTAAAATGATAAATAATGTAACTTTTTCCATATACAAAGATATATTGATAAAACTTTCGGAACATATTTTATTGAAATTCACAATAAGTTGAAGAAAGTGACTAAAGATGACTAAACATGGAAAAAAAGTAAATAAAACTTGTCTCAAAAAAGGTGACTAAAGGTGAGAAAGGTGACTCAGTGTGAGGCCTGGTGAATCTCATCTGGTACCTCATGCCAGCATGATTGATCTGTACTGCTACACGCCATTTGCCAGATTGTGCAGATAGCCGGACTTATAGCGTATCAGCGCGGCCACGTTTATTGTCCCATGTCGCGATCAACTCGAACTTAAGCTCAGCAGCGGCCGGCCTTGTTTTTTGTTAAAGAGCGTACATGCAGATGAATCTGCACATATGGCAGTCTGGGGAGCAGATCATGTATTGCTCTTCTTGATTTTGTTTCTCTTAACTCTCCTGGTGCCAGGTGGGGTTGGCATGTTACCATGGGACACTGCTTCTCTGGGTCATTTGTGAGAAAAAAGAAACCCATTAGAAATGCAATAGTACTCTGATGTGATTTATTAAAACACACCAGAATATTACAGAATTTCTAATGGCTTCCTTGTATTCTGTGAATGAGCTAGGAAAAAGCAGAGCTTCATGAGGTCATGTCAAATTACCTGATACTAAGAAGGTTAATATCATTTCACAATAGCCATGATTGATGAGTAACACTCACATTAATTCCCTATGATTCATTATAAAATGTGTGTTGAGGGTATTTCAATCGTTCTATTGACTTTTTAGAGACTGGTTGATTTGGCGTTCAAAGGACGAAACTACACTGGGTCATTAGTCCCCATTATAGAGAAGTTCAATATCAATACTTTATGGTAATATTTACTAATGTTACAAGCTTTTCTGTTCTTTTAATAAACAGAATATGGGAAGAAAATTTGCTCAGGCCTCTGCAAACTATGATTAGCCTAATATTATTTTCATGATTTCCAATGTTGCCGCATGCAACCAAAGATAACTTTTAGTTTACTATAATACAATTAATACATGTCTCATTTATACGTTATAATGGAAGTGGATGATTAAGAGTCAGTAAACCTTTGCCAGTGCATGTCTATCATCACTGAAATGGTCAGTGAGAGCTTACCATAAATTGCAAACAACATATTCACTAGCGAAGGTATACCATGATTAGTGGATATGTACAGTAACAATCTATTACTGGTGTGAGCTTGCTTTATTGATGCCAAACAATGGTACCAGCTATTAGTATGAATGTATTTGTCATCATTTGAATATTGCTATATTATACAGCTGCCATTATCGTTATGAAACTATGGTGGGATGGCAGGGAAGAATGATATAATTTTTAGTCAGTTTCCCTCCATTTTTTTTTTCCTCTCTTTTTTAATTTTCCTTTTTCCATATCTTCAATTTCCACTGCTCTTTTAAAAGCTTGAAAATTACTGGAGATCATGTTGCTCATATCTTCTGTACAACATGCCACATCTCAACTCACCGAATCCTGAAATAAAGTATTCCTACTCTCTGTTTATTGGAAGAAATAAAATCTGCCGTTTTATTCAAGGTTTATATTTTTACAAAATATATGCACAGTGTTAAAATCAATATGAAGTTGCTCCTAACTAAGCATCATTGGAAATAGTCCAGGAAAACTAACTTTTGGGAGTTTCAAGAAACTGATCATAACAATTGGATTCTTAACAAACAACAATGACTGACATAAAAGCAATGAAAATTACTCACCATTTGCCACTCATTTATAAGTAATTTGTTATGGAAGCACACATAGCAAAATAACGAAACGGGGGAAGGTAAAAAGCTTATAAATGATCATATTTATTCATTGTCCCAAAACACACATTATTTGTCATGACTTAAGTGGTGAAGTTATATATCTGTATCTAAAATGTAAGTAGAACATAGTCTACATCACTTTTGTTTTTGATCCAAAAATTATCTTTCTGACAGTAAATTTTACAATGTTTTTAGATTTTGATGATTATAAATCCAAAATTTTGAGAATAGCTCTATTTTACGTACAGCATGAATCATACTGACCTACAATTTTATATGTGCAACCTACTTATAGTTCTGCAACGTTTCAAAAAGTTTTAGTGCATTACTTGAACAAGTTTTACAATTTGTCTGTTGAGTAACTATGTGTGGAAACAGATGTAGTGCAACGCTCAACATGTGCATCTTACATGGTACTGAGCGAGGCGATGGAAAAGCTGGCCCATGTCAAGGCCGAAATCCAGCAGTGTTTGTGTCACCACACTAGGCCATGGTTCACATTTATTACTTTTTGGCAGTGAAGGTATAGCTTCACTAGCAATGATGCACTATCCCTAGTCAATGCGTATTCTTTGGCTCAACCGGAATCCATGAACCACTTTCACTAAAGGGGTCAGTGAAAGTATACCATCGCCAAATGGTATAGCTTTGATGAAACTTCCATTTACAGTATAACATCTATATCTTAGATATTTTTATTTAAAAACAAGAATTATCATATATTTGATAAAATGTGAATACCATTACATCATCATGCCCTTATGGGTGTCAACATTTGACTGACAAGCCAGAGACCAAGAAAATTCCATTCAAGCACAACACACGTAAGATCATGCTTCATTACTTGACTCGGACAAAAATAATGGTAAAAGAACCTCATTCAGGGAGAATGTTAACCTGACCCCCCCCCCCCCCCAACACACACACACACACACACACACACACAATCCACCCAACAAACACAATATCACTATCTTATTTATATTCATTCTACTTATTTCTTCAAGGTTTTTTTCATTCATTTTAATTCATTTTCATCTTTCACTATAAGCCTTGTTCACTCCAATATCAGAAGGCCCCGGTGCATGTAGATAGTGGTCATGTAAGTGTGAGTTGTGCTTCTGTGAATGTGTGTTTCTACTCCAGCGGAAGAAGTGTCTCAAAATGATGAAATATTTAGCGCTCCTTTCAACTCATTCTCTATTTTGTAACAACCTATTCTTTCCATACTGTTATTCCATCCTGGTCATTCTATGATTTCAGTTTGCTTAGAAATATATGATCTTCAGTGGCATTTTCACTATTTCTTTGCAGCATCCCTCATTATGAATAGATTTTCATGAAAAATAAATAAGACAGTGCACTGAGCTAGCTTCATGCAGTATAAACAGTATTTACCATTGTGTCTCTTTGTTCATCTAGGACTAAAATAAATCTCCCTAGGGTGGCATATCTTTGAATGTAATAAATATGCTTAATAGATATGAGTACTAACAACTTGTCAGAACTGTGATAATTGCTAGATTTGATGCAGTTGCTTCTTTAAATCATGTATTCAACTGCAACTAATTTGCAATTCAAATAAAACAGTTTATTAACACCTTCTGATGTTAATCAGTAAAACAATGATTAAGTCCCCATGACACATGAATAATAAGAGCCCCTAATATAGTAAACAGAAGACGCTATATAAACCAAATAAATTATCTGGGAAATACCTGTGTTCAAAGTGATGAATCACAAAAGTAAAAATAAAGTGTCCCCACTGCTGTGCCACAGTCTAAGTTCAACACTGCCCATAATATTCAAAATTCAAACTGCACGGGAAAACTAAGTCCCATTTGATGTGAAATGTTCCAAACCCATCACTATTTGCTACAGCACTGAAAGAGTTGACATTTCTTGCAATAACTTCTTGCTACATTATCTAGTGCACTAGGGTGTCACTCAAGTGTTTGACTGAAGAGAGTTTCAGTCTGAATGCGTGTGCAGTTTTTTAACACTTTGATATTCCAATTAGAAAAACTGCCTCCCCTCTCCAATTTTAACTCCCCCACCATTTAAAAATGCAACAGTTGACATCACCTAATTACAGCAAGTTAACACCAGTTCTTTTTATACAGTGGTTCAAAAATTTGTTTTTACATTGGCTGCATGCTACAGTTAAATACATATTTTAGGACACACAGATTACCAAGAAATAACAGTTTAAAAATTTCCTATTTATGATTTCAAGGGTAAAAATTGTAAATTCTGGTAGTACCCTTATGATCTGTGGTTCAAAAATTATAAACATGTTGATTTCATAGCATTTTTAATCCTTTTTTCATTGCTATTAATAGAATTTTTGTATCTTTCCTACTATTATGTTGTTGTTGTTGTTGTTGTTGTTATCTTCAGTCCGCAGAGTGGTTTGATGCAGCTCTCCACACTACCCTGTCCTGTGCAAGTCTCTTCATCTGAGAATACGTTCAGCAACCTACATCCTTTTGAATCTGCTTACTGTATTCGTCGCTCGGTCTCCCTCTACGATTTTTACCCCACACACTTCCTTCTAATGCTAAGTTGACAATTCCTTGATGTCTCAGAATGTGTCCTAACAAGCTATCCCTTCTCTTAGTCAGGATATGCCAGAAAACTCCTTTTCTCCCCAATCCGGTTAAGCATCTCCTCATTAGTTACATGATCTAACCATCTAATCTTCATCATTCGTCTGTAGCACCACATTTCAAAAGCTTCTATAATCTTTTTGTCTGAACTCCGTATCGTCCAAGTTTGACTGCCGTACAATGCTACATTCCAGACAAAGGCTTTCAGAAAGAACTTCCTGACATTTAAATTAATATTGGATGTTAACAAGTTTTGCTTTTTTACAAATGCTTTTCTCCCCATAGCCATTCTGCATTTTATATCTTCTTTACTTAGGCCATCAGAAGTTATCTTGCTACCCAAATAACAAAATTCATCTACTATTTTTATTGTCTCACTAGCTTACATTTGCTTTAGGGGGATCATTAATTTACTGATAGGAATGACATTCAGTATTTCATTATCAACACAAAGAATTATTCTCGTCATTGTACATGGCTGATTTTTCAAAAAGGATTCAACGGTCGTTTTCAACGTCATTACACTACACCGCTGCCGTAAGGAAAATCTTAAGTCGTTTCATTGTATTACACTATTAATGTGAATAAAAGACGCAGCATCACCATCTATTAGGTATTTGCAAGGAGGTTAGAATACCTCCTTGGTTATTTGGTATACTATGTAAGTAACAGCGCCTCTGTCGGATCTTTGCTATACAAACACTGCAATTCAAGCATAGCTTACACCTGAAACTACAAATTGCTGTATCTTTTTTTCTCCTGATTTGATTTTGATGAAATGAAGCTTATATGTTGCCCCAAGGTACTCTCAGTTCACCTATGAAATCCCATGAAAGTTCGTACAGTACTCTTTGCTTATAAATATGCTGTAGCACAGCAAATCTCACAGTGTATAGAAAAACTTCAAATTACGATATTTTTCCTTCCTCTGATCTGATTTTGATGAAACTAAGCCTATGTTACTTTCCAAACTATTCTCAATTTACCTGTGGAAACCCATGAAAGTTCGTGTAGTACTTTTGGGGATTACCCTCAACAAACAGACATACACGATGGCTTTTAAACAAATGATTAAATTACGATATCTTTATTTTCTCTGATTCGATTTCAATTATTGAAGCATTTATGTAACCGCACGATAGGCTCAAGTTACATGTGAAAATCCCATGAAAATTCGTCAAGTAGTTTTGGAGATAAACGTGTTCAACGAGACAGACAGACATAACGGTCATAGATAAAAAATTTCAAATTATGGTATTCTTTTTCTCCGTGATCTGATTTTTGTGAAACGAAGTCTATATGTTGTCCAGAGTTACGCTCAAGTTACCTGTGAAAACCGCATGCAAATTTGTGAAGTAGTTTTGGAAATAAGAGGGTTTTTAATACTTGAACAAACAGACACAACGGTTACTGAAAACAGTTAAAAGTACTATATCTTTTTGTTTCATGATCCGATTTTGATAAAATTATGCCTATATGTTGTCCCAAACTTTTCTTGTGTTTCCTGTGAAAACCGCATGTAGATTTGTCCAGTAGTTTTGAAGATTTAAGAGAACAGTGATAGGCCTACATTTACAGATTTATTATTAGTATAGATTACCTAATCTAATTCCTTCAGCATCACCTGATTTTCTGATATTACATTCCATTACCTTCATTTTACTCTTGTTAATGTTCATCTTATATCTTCCTTTCAAGACACTGTCCATTCCATTCAATAGCTCTTCCAGATCCTTTGCTGTCTCTGACAAAATTACCAAGTCATCAGCAAACCGCAAACTTTTTATTTCTTCTCCCTGAACTTTAATGCCCTCTCCAAATTTCTCCTTCCATTCCTTCACAGCCTGCTCAATGTACAGATTGAACAACATTGGGGAAAGGCTACAACCTGTCTTACTCCCTTCCCAACCTCTGCGTCTCTTTTTTGCCCGTTCGCAGTAACTGCATGGCAAAGCCATGTTAGCTGATGTTACAAGGCCAGCTTAGTCAATCATCCAGACTGTTGCCCCTGTAACTACTGAAAAGGCTGCTGCCCCTTTTCAGGAACCAAATGATTGTCTAGCCTCTCCACAGATACCTCTCCGCTGTGGTTGTACCTACGGTTCGGTTATCTGTATCATTGAGGCACACAAGCCACCCCACCTCATCAATGTCTGTGGTTCATGGAGATGGCATACTATCTGTTAAATTATTAAAAATTCACAAAAGATGAAAGAAATGTACAAGAATGAATTATTTTAATATCTAAATGGGTCGAGTTGTTAACTACACCCACTGCCAGCGTACTGCCATGCTGATAGTTTTTCTGGGTTTGTTCAAAAGACATGCCTATGTTTACTAATACTTCAATAAAAATGTGCTTCACACAGCTTAACTATTACAGTTACTGATCATGTAATTCCTTTGTCAATGCATCATAACAAGAGGTATAATTTGAGTGTTTTATCACTATGGTGTGATGAATAGTTGCCATTATATATACAGGGTGTACATTAAATCTGGGTAAAGTTTCAATTACTTATTCATGAAGTAAATGTTGTACATATGTCATACACATTGCATTCTGAAGAGAAACTCTTCTAGTTTTCTTCTTTTTACAAACATTCGATATACGAGCCATGAGTGACCCAGCTGACACCAATACAGTAATAGGATTCTTGCCATATCCGTCCCAGCTTGGCATCATCAGCTGTGGCAGTCGCTTCCTGTATTCTCTCACTGAGCTTTGCTACATCACATGGTAGAAGCGGTACGTACACCAGATCTTTAATGTGTCCCCACAGAAAACAGTCACTCGAGTGAGATCTGGTGATCGGGGAGGCCATTTTATGAAACAGTTGTCCCTTCTGTATCACAATCCATCAATACGGCAGCTCCGTGTTTAGGTAACCATGAACTTCACAATGAAAATCTGGTGGAGCCCCATCCTGCTGAAAGATGGAGTGTTCAAATGCATTTGAAGCATCAGCCATTGCTGCAACATATCCAAGTAGAAATATCCAGTGACAGTACTTTAGGCAAAGAAGAATGGCCCATACAATTTTCGACATGAAAGGCACAAAAAATATTTACCTTTGGGAATCACACTCACATTCAATGCATTCATGTGGATGCTTTGTGCTCCTGATTTAACAATTACACCTGTTCACTTTCCCATGAGTGTGAAAAATGACTTCCTCATTAAATTTTTGCAATTGCAAACTTAAATCTTAGTTGTTGTCATCTAGCTCTAGTTTGAATGGTTTCATAGACAGTTTCTGTTGCAGGACTTTCCACACTGTCAATGGAGCCATTTCAAGATCACAGCATGCACGAGACACCGATTTCTTTCGCTTACTTATGAATGTCTCTCGTACGCACTTCACGTTCACTTCACTCACACTGTGAGGTCTGATTTTCTTTGCTGGGCACAAGCAACCGGTCATAATGAATTTGTCATGCCACTGGTAAATGGATTTCCTTGTTGGTGGCTTCTTACCGTACTTTGTTCCAAACATCCATTGAACAGCTGCAGCACACTTATCTTTTGTTGAACTCCAACACACAGAAAGCTCCCTCTGCACCTGAACTTACTATGTTTGCGTCTAGTGCTGATTATTGGCAAATTGCCAAACAAATATGTGGCGGAATACATTACAAAGAAAACTTTCAGAGTTTCTCTTCAAAATGCCATATGTAGATATCTGTACGATGTTTGGTTCTTGTCCAATAAATAATTATTTTATGATTCTTTCATGTTCAATACTACTTAAGTCAATATTTCCTCTCTTACTGCTCTTAGAGGTCATATCTGCATGCTATTGAGTTTTTATTACATTCATGTTTCATTTCCTACCACATATATCTGTGTACTAGCAAAGTTTGTGCTGCATGTTTGCATATAAGAATAATAGATGACTTATTCCCAACTGCCATAGACCCTGATATCACAGTTAACCTGGGATAACACAAGTGTGTGTGGTCCAGGGGATTGTTTCCCCCGACATTAAAGCACCTGGCTAGCTGACAGTTTGGAGAGGAAGTTTATATCATGTTGTCATATTCAGATAACTAACCTCCTGGTAAACAAGTTTGCAGTCACCATCTCTGTTTGTATGTTATGGTAGTATGCTCTTCAGCAAGTTCATGTTGTTTCGAAGTGACAACACACACATGAACTGTCAAACAGATCACCTTGGTACAATGAATGTCATATAAATACCCATAATTTGCACTGGCAGTGAGACATTATTATTAATGTAACTAGCTTAATTCCCGCGACTTCGCACGCGTAGAATGGATGGTCTGCATTGGTTGTTTGTACTTCTAAATATAAATTTCAAGCAATGGAATGTACACCAGTGGAGAACAACAGTATTATATTTTTTATTTTTTCCCATAATTTTCGACATGATTTTCCGTGTCTTGCCGCACGTGCCTTAGGACAGAGGGAGTCCGATGTCCCCTGCCATACGTTTGCATCCTGCGCGTTACATTTCCGCTACCGCTCGCATTCTGAATCCCCTGGTCCGATTCGACCTGTGCTCAGCAACCGGCACGTGTCGCCGATCCATGCAACTGCGGGCGCGGAACCCGCTGATCAGAGCACCTGTGCTGAAGTCCACACCGCGGATCGCAACCAATCACAGCATTAATGCAATTACGTAGATTCAGCACTACTGCCTAGCTGCGAGATCATTACAGATGGTAAAGGGCTGTCTGCCGCCGGCTCTCGCCCCGATAGCACGCTCCCCGCGCTGCAGCCCCCTGGGCTCGCTCTCCTACTTAAATCATCATAATGATTTCTTCTGTTGCACCACTGGTGGCTCTCCTCAGGCCGTAATATCAGATATTGTATCCCCTTTGATGAAGTACAACCATTCGTTACATCGCAATACTCGTGTCCGAGTATGATTTGCTGGTCCTGTCAATCCCCGTCCAGAAAACACCCACAGCCTTTTCCCGTTCGTGCCATACCTGCACATATTTTGGTGTCAGAATCGTGATCTTCGGATCCGCACCAGTTTTCCGGGGTTTGGGAGTGTGTGTCGGGCGAGAGCTAATTGTTAGAAATGCGACGCATGCGGCACCGTTTTGCTTAGCGCGCTGCCTGCCTGGCCGCGTGACCTTGAGGTGCGCACAGCCGGAGCGCTGTGTTTGCCAGACGCGCGATGACGCTCTGCCACCCGCTGGGTAGCCGACTCAGCCGCTACCGCCTTACGTCGCCGTAACAGTCGAGGGTCCAGTATCCGATGCCGGAATCCGACACTGTCCATCCGCTGCTGATGCAGCCGTCGTCCGTCACCGCCTTCTGCTGCCTGCAGTCCGTCTCGCCGTCACCGCATCAATAAATAGTTGAAGTAAGTGCTGTCAGCCACATTCTAAATCTTCCTTGTAAAGTGTTTTATTGGTGCAGCAACGTAATTTTTAAGTAAGTTCTGTCCCTTAACTTATGAAAATGTCACGTGAAGGATCCCCGCAGGACATAGTCACTGGAAATGGTGAGGATAAAATTGTAGACTCCTTACCACAGCAAGTTTCTAACCTTGTGGTGGGGCAAGCAGAGTTTGAGAGGCAGTATGCACGCCTTCAGAAGCAGTTAGCCGAGCAACAAGCGAGAAATGTTGACGTTCAAGTGGATATTGGGGAAAGTGAAGCCTTTAGGGTCTTGAAGGAAACTGTGAACTTGCAAAGGGAGCAAATTGCATTGTTGTTAGAGAAAAACCGTGCCTTGGTGGAAAGGATTAATCAGTTAGACGTGCAATGTGAGGATTTAGCAAATATGGTTAGGAGGTATCAATCTCGCCTTGTGGTGGATACCATGGAAGCCGAGACACAAACACCTGAGTATGAAGAGGAGGAAGATCGGCTTACAGACTTGCTGGGGCGTATTGAAGGATTAGCGGGTAAAGGAAAAAAAGGAGTTGTACGTGAGTCACTGAACAAGGTGGGAGAGGTAGCCGCCACTTCGGTAGTGAATTCAGTTGGTAGTTTAACCAATACTTTCCCAGCGGTAAATTTTATTGCTTCCTTTTCTGGAAAGAATAATGAGAATGTCGAAAGTTTTCTGCAGAATATCCGTGACGTTGGTCGTTTGTGCCAGTGGCCAGACGAATTCCTTTTGAATGTTCTGAGGCTCAAATTAATGGGGGACGCACGCACATTTGTGGAGTCGGTAGCCGTATTGAGAGACGCCACACATTTTGAAGTACTGGCGCAAGGATTGATTCAGAGATTTACCGATAAGAGAGGTACTAGTTATTACCGGGACCAGCTTTCTACGATGAGGCAGAAGGCCGGTGAGTGTTTTGATGCATACGTGGACCGGATTAGATCTGTTTCGTGTAAAACGTACACCTTAACCGGAGACGCGATAAGAAATGAGGTGTTGCTTGAAGAGGCTGAAGCCAGGACAGTGGATGTCTTTATTAGAGGTATAGATCCGCAGATTGGAGGCGAGGTGAAGGTGTCGTCACCCACTACATTGCACGAGGCTGTTAGGTTGGCCATGTTACGCGAAGAAGCGAGTAGATTTGTAGCCGCGCCGATGCGTAGCCGTGAGCCGAAGCGAGTGTTTGCACAAGAAGCCAGGTGCGGCCGGTGCAAACGCGACGGCCACATTGCGGACGAGTGTCTTGCGCCCTACTGTCCACACTGCCGCTTTATGGGGCATTTGGGTATGCATTGTCGGCAGAATCAGAATGGGCAACCACATAACCGATACGTCACGCCTGCGAATCGAGGTAACAGTCAAAACCGACGGGGAAATGGTCAGGGGGCAGGTGTAGCCACCCCTCCCCGCCCCCGTTAAAAATCATAAACCCAATAAATTTCGATGGGAACACTGAGGTGGTAAACGTGATGTTACTAGGAAAGATAGGAGAGAAACGCGTTAAGTTGTTAGTAGATACCGGAGCTCAAGTGAGCATTTTGTTTTTGTCCAAAGACGACAAAAGACCATTAAAACTGCCCCGTTGCCGTATCCGTGGATTAGGCGATAATCTAGTTTGGCCATTGGGGGCCTGTTATGTTAACCTGGAAGTAGGAAAAGAAAGATACCCGTTCGAGATGGAAGTATTGCCTAAGAAGGGACGAAAGTTTGACGTAATCCTAGGGAACGATTTTCTCAGCCAGTTTCAGGGTGTTATTGATTACTGATCGCAAACCGTACAACTCGGTGAAGCAATTCATCGGTTCGGCAGCGCTCACACTGAACAAACGCGAGGAGGTCCGGAGAATGGCGCCGTTTTTCCGAACTCCGATAAGCCGCGTACTGCAGTGGTAAAGGCAACAACCCCTGTAACAATAAACGGTGGAACGGGAAAGATCCTTTGGATAACAGTTGAACTTCTAGAGATGAATCCAACCTCACTTTTGATCGATCCGTTCGCGCAAAATGAAGTACTGGATAAAATGCAAGTTCATGTTAAGAGAAGCCTGTGTATTGCCGAAAAAGAGAGTGGAAAATTTAGAGTACCAGTGAGCTTAGATAATTTTGGGACGAAAGTAGCTGTAATTCCGCGTGGGACTGTTTTAGCCAGTGTGCAGTGTGTGGAAAGAGGCGAAGTGCCGCCAGTTCAGAGTAACAAATATCCGAAGAGAGAAGCGAGAGTTTTTCCTATTGAAGTGCCTGCCGTCACGCCACAATTAGAGGAGTGTTTAAAAAGGAAGTTAACCCATTTGAACGAAGGAGATCAGAAACTGTTATACTCAGTGTTAAGAGAATATGCCTGGTTATTTGCAGACCGAAAGTACCTACCCGCCACTGAATTGGTATATCATGAAATTCCTACTGGGAATGCCAGACCGATTGCACAAAAAGCGTATCGGCTCCCTTATCACCTACAACCTGTGGTTGATGAAATCATCCAGGAGCAGCTAGAGGCAGGAATCATTCAGCCTTCAGCTAGTCCTTGGTCGTCACCAATCGTGCTTGTGCCTAAAAAAACTGTGAATGGAGAGAAATCGTATCGTATGTGCGTGGATTTGAGGGCCGTAAATAAGGTTACCACGCCTGATACCTACCCATTGCCAAGAATTGATGAAACCTTGGACAGACTGGGAAACTGTAAATACTTCACTACATTGGATATGAAATCGGGCTATCACCAAATTGAAATAGCACCTGAAGATCGACCTAAAACTGCATTCATTGTTCCTTCTGGGTTGTATGAATTTTTGAGAATGCCTTTTGGTTTGAGAAATGCCCCCGCTACCTTCCAACGTTTCGCCGATTTACTATTACGTGGGCTGAAACCTATCACCTGTCTTGTATATCTTGACGATATTATAGTATTTTCGAAAACCATTGAAGAGCATGCGGAGCGCTTGAAGAATGTTCTAACGAGGCTCCAGGATGCACACCTAAGTTTAAAATTAGAAAAGTGCTTCTTTGCAGAATCACAGGTCCAGTACCTAGGTCACATTATTAGTTCTGATGGAGTGAAACCAGATCCCCGTTTGACTGAAGCTGTCAGAACCTTTCCAGTCCCTACTAATGTCAAAGAACTGCAAAGTTTCTTAGGATTATGTAATTTCTATCGCCGTTTTATAAAGGATTATGCCACAGTGACCAAACCACTTACTAACCTGTTGAAGAAAGGAATAGCATTTCATTGGAGTCCTGAATGTGATACTGCCATGAAGCTGGTTAAGGAGGTTTTAACTAGCTCTCCTTTGCTAATTTATCCAGATTTCGAAAAGCCATTCATTCTGTCATGTGATGCTTCGAATTTTGCTGTGGGTTGTATCCTAAGTCTAGAGCAGGATGGTGAAGAAAAACCTATTGGTTATGCTTCCCGTCAGCTTAACAAGGCTGAACAAAACTATAGCACCACCGAAAAGGAATTATTAGCTGTAGTTTTCAGTATCAACTATTTCAGATGTTACCTGTATGGTAGACAGTTTACAGTTGTAACCGATCATGCTGCTTTGCAGTGGATGCTAAGCCTTAAGGATCCAAGTAGTCGTTTAACCAGGTGGGCTCTGAGACTTAGCGAATTTGATTACGTTGTCAGACACAAACCTGGAAAACTGCACCAGAATGCCGACGCCCTTAGCCGCAAAATAAGAATCGTAAATGTGGAGAATGTGCTTGTTGACGATTTAATAAAGGAACAAAAAGCAGATGGGGAATGTCAGGGGTATGTAAACCACCCAGATTTCGGGCTTGTAGACGATGTATTGTACAGAAAGACCCCCTTAGGAAACCGTATTGTCATACCAAAATCTTTGCGACCTCAGATCCTAGCACAGTGCCATGATAGTATACAAGCCTGTCACAGTGGTAAAAGAGCCACTAATGCCCGAATTGCAACTCGTTATTGGTGGAAGACACGCCGGCGAGATGTAGATCGGTATATAAGTGGTTGCATCTCATGTGCTCAGAGAACGCAAATTGCCAGACCCAGAATACCCCTACAAACTGTACCAGAAACCTCTAGGCCATGGCAGCTCGTTGCTTTGGACGTCGTAGGGCCATTCCCGCAATCTCAGCAAAACAATAGATACATTCTCTCTATCATTGACCATTTCTCCAGATATCTAATATTGGTGGCTCTCGCAGATATGACTGCAGAAACAGTAGCCCAAGCATTTGTTAACAATATGATACTGCCTTTTGGAAGCCCGGAAGCTATTCTTACGGACAGAGGATCAAATTTCATGTCCACGTTGTTTATTCAAGTTTGTAAGCTACTGAGAATTAAGAAATGGCGAACAACGCCTTTCCACCCTAAAGCCAATGGTAGGGTAGAGAGGGTGCATAAAACCACAGTCAAAATGTTATCTCACTATGTGAATAGTGCGCACACCAACTGGGATAAGTATATAGCGTTCATAGCGTCAGCATATAACAGCAGAATACATGAAGCAACAGAGCACACCCCGTATGAGGTCATTTACGGTCGACCTATGAATTCGCCTTTCGAATTAGATAAGTTACCTCCTGGTGTAGACGCTCAAGAGGTGAAAAACCTGGCCCGTCGCTTAAAAGCCATTTGGAAAAAGGTGCAAAAGAACAACAAAAGAGCCACTGCTCGTCAATTGCGGCGTGGAAACAAAGGAGCCACTTTACCCACTTACAAGCCAGGGGATTGGGTATTGTTGAGAAATACAGTCATTAAAAAGGGGCGAACTAAAAAATTCACTCCTTTGTTTGAGGGACCATATCAGATAACACGTTTGACGTCACCCATTAATGCAGAATTGGAATTATCTGGCCGCACAGTGGTTGTACATTTCGACAGATTAAAATCATATCATGGGCAAATGATGCCAAATCCGTCTGATGCAGTTTCAACCGCACCTAGATCGGCCGGTCGTTCAAGAGAAATTAGTAAAAAGAAAGCTCAACTGTCCCCTACACGCACTAAATATGCATTAAGATCCAAGCATTCCTATGGATTACGATCCAGAGATTGATGGTGCAGTATGCTCTTTGCACACAAATAGAAATGTTTAAGCCAGTGCACATGTTTTATTTCGCATGCCTTTTTGTTTTAGTAATACCGCCGCCTACTACATACGTTTTGCTTATGTTTAGAATTAAGTTTCATGTAAACTAGGACGTCTCAGTCTGGAAAACCCTTTTAATGCCAACCATTATGCCTCGATTTGCCATTAGAAATTTCATTGTTGCAATTGCGGACACAATAATGTAAGGAATAGAAGTAGAGTGTTTAAATGGAGCGCCTCGCGCGCTCAGCAGACTGCCCTAGCCGCGCCGTATGATTACAAGGCCGCGTGGCGTCACTGGGTTACTGTCCACCGTCTCTCCCCCCTCCCAGACGCAGCCACTCGACGCCTGCCGATGCTGCATTTGACGCCGTCAGCTGTGTAGCGCACGTGGCCAACACCTGCCACACCGCGACCGCCGGCATAAGTCCGTAGTCCGTACTAATCTTCTGTTTCACTATAATCGAAACACATACGTAATTGTTCTTATAAATGTCAAACAATTTCATGTAATGCTTCCTACCTGAACCTATTCCGTACGATGTTCTTGTGGAAAAGTGGAACATCTACTATAACCACTAATATGCCCAGTACTATCGTTATGTTCGGTATTGCACAAATCTATTTTGCCATTCGATCCTTTTCCCTAACCAGAAGATACTTCTGAAGAAAAAAGGCATAAAAATTTTATGTTTCTGTAACTTCATAGTCAGCATCGCTCGTCGCCTAAGGATGCTCAATGCGCTGAAAGTAGAATTCCTGAATTGTAAAATAAATACCTACCAGAATTGGGGCTTAGTCGCCTTTTGCGTATTTGATCGTTGCTAATGCCATATACGTTTTACACAGGAACCGTGTTAACACCGCAGCAGTCCGCACAGGTTGAATTATGCGCAGTCAGCCTACTCAGTCAGCTCAGCCAGCCATCCGCACTCGTCAGCTAACTCCAGATAGAAAATGCTCTGCCACCCTGTCACTGTACACGTGATTGTAAGCTGCCAGTTAGCTCCCGACAGATAGCAACTTACACTTCTGACTCCTGTTGCGCGTGACTTGCAAATTTGTCGCTGTTTACGAGCCGCTGCTTTATTTCTATACTACACTCAATTAGCCGATAATTAGGAAGTTTACTGTCCTTCACAATTTCCGCCACTTACAGATTAATTCCAGTTTTAAGTGACCAGACTTGATACTATGTAGAATCATCCATGGCGTGACCAGAACGAATATTAATGGACCCTGTGGGGTTCGTCCACTATAACCACTTTTGGCATTGTTGTCGTGCCTGTTTGCGCTCGTATTGGTGAATGTTGTTGCGGGTATTTTGACAACAATGAAGGCTACCCCATTTCCAAGTTCAGCCTTCCGATTCTGGAGTGCTTTCTGAAAGGATAGACTACATACCTTGTATCACTCACCGTGTCAGGATCTCAGCAACGGATTGCTGGTCAACCGTACACATTGCGACATTGTTAATCCTACATCCAAAGTACCTGCACAGTTGCACTTCACTACAATATGCTGCATTTATCCACTGCTATGCCTGCGTCCACCAACTTGTTGAGAATGCCTCACTTTAATAATTACCATCCCACTATTTGCTAAACAAGTTACTATAACACGAGAAAGGCCAAATTACCATAGGACTGTGACGCTACCAAGTACTACGCTATCCCTCTTACCTTGATCGTGATTGCACTAATTGTATGGGATTTATGTCGAAGCGATGATGCAGTTGGTTCAGACAAAACACTACTGCAGAGGTTCCTGAATGCCATACGCATGGCACATTCCATAAGTGAAATCTTGTATGAAGACATGGTCCTCCCTTATTTTTAAGATACCTTAGCGCTAAGAATATAGTTTTTGTAACGTATTTTGCATTTCAAGAGAGATTAATTGAGATCCTCATAATGTTGTTACATTTGTGCGTATCTCCTGTCGACAAAGTTACTATTTTGCATTTAACCTATAACCAACTGTACTGTAAAATCCCTCTATGGTAATTGATATTAATATTGTAACTTAGTGTTAGGCCACACCTACGTTGTGTTTATTGTTTATGTTGCTTGATGTAAATGTAGGTACTCTTGTTTCAAAGACTTAGTAAGCCCGTAAATGGTACACTATTCCTATTATGTATAACTTTAGATTACCCTATCTTAATACTGTTAATCCTTATTGGGTATTGCCCTCTTGAGGAGGCACGCTACCGCACAAATGGGCACCTCGCTAAGGCAAGTGTGAAAGTGTTTCAGCCTTGCCATTCCGGTCATCAGCTAACTGCCAGCAGCCAGCAACTTCACCAACCAACACGCTACTGGGGCACTGCTACCGGCCATCCCACCCGAACCTTTGTGAGCCGACCAAGGCGCCCTTGGCTTACGCCACCACTCAAGAGAAGAAATTTGTACTTTCCTATAATTATTTCTATTTATAAGTGTGAATATAATTTGTAACAGACCCTTTTTACCCGCCGTCACCAACCATGGAATTTTTTATTGTAATTTCACTAATTTTTGCGAATGGTAAACCATTCCCATGGAAGGGGGAGGAGTGTACACCAGTGGAGAACAACAGTATTATATTTTTTATTTTTTCCCGTAATTTTCGACATGATTTTCCGTGTCTTGCCGCACGTGCCTTAGGACAGGAGTCCGATGTCCCCTGCCATGCATTTGCGTCCTGCGCGTTACATTTCCGCTACCGCTCGCATTCTGAATCCCCTGGTCCGATTCGACCTGTGCTCAGCAACCGGCACGTGTCGCCGATCCATGCAACTGCGGGCGCGGAACCCGCTGATCAGAGCACCTGTGCTGAAGTCCACACCGCGGATCGCAACCAATCACAGCATTAATGCAATTACGTAGATTCAGCACTACTGCCTAGCTGCGAGATCGTTACAGACGGTAAAGGGCTGTCTGCCGCCGGCTCTCGCCCCGATAGCACGCTCCCCACGCTGCAGCCCCCTGGGCTCGCTCTCCTACTTAAATCATCATAATGATTTCTTCTGTTGCACCACTGGTGGCTCTCCTCAGGCCGTAATATCAGATATTGTATCCCCTTTGATGAAATACAACCATTCGTTACATCGCAACACTCATGTCCGAGTATGATTTGCTGGTCCTGTCAATCCCCGCCCGGAAAACGCCCACAGCCTTTTCCCGTTCGTGCCATACCTGCACAGGAAATACCTTACAGGAAAAACACACACACACACACACACACACACACACACACACACACACACACACACACACACACACACAGACTCACACAAACCCAACCATTGTCTCCGGCTTTTACGACTGGACTGCAACAGACAGCACAGCTGAGGTGAGAGCAACCTGTTGTGGGGATGAGGATGCGGCATGGAGAGGGAAGGAGGGAGGGAGGGAGGGAAGGGATGCTGGTGGGGATGGAGCAATATGTCAGTGTTGTCTGACAGATAGGAAGGGACTGGAGAATGTGGCGGAAAGGGAGATGTACGTAAGCTGAAGTGTGGGTAGGGAAAGGAAGGGGAGAGGAGAGTGGTGGGGGCAGGAACTAGCGAAGGTTTAGGCCTGGGGGATTGTGGGAGCATAGGATATATTGAAGGGAGAGTTCCCATCTGCACAATTCGGACAAGTTGATGTTGTGGGGAGGATCCATATGGCACAGGCCGTGTAGCAGTCATTGCAGTGAGCCACATTATGCAGTGCTGCATGCTCTGCAACAGGATGGTTCAGCTGTCTCCTTGCAACAGTATGACAATGGCCATTCATCCGTACAGACAGCTTGTTGCTGGTCATGCCCACATAGAAAGCTGCACAGTGTTTGCAGCTCAGTTTGTACACAACATGACCGCTATCACAGGTTGCCCTGCCTTTTATGGGATAGGAAATGCCTGTGACAAGGACTGATGTAGGTGGTGATGGATAGGACAACACACACACACACACACACACACACACACACACACACACACACACGCAATCAGTTGTGTTAGGCTTCCGGCACGAGATGGCAAAGCAGCTAAATGCATTACTGAAGTAATACCGCCTCTATGGTACTGTGCCTTACCTTACCATGCTAGCTGTAACACACCTTTTCCAGCTTCGCCTAGCGAAGATGCAAAATACATTCATCCAGAAAGTGCATCATTCAAATAAAGATCTTTGCTATCCAATGTGCAAATATGAGTGTGTTACAACTGACAGCATAATGTTACAGCCATGACAGCACATACAAAATAAAACAGCATACATAATTTGGTGTTTTAGAAACTTTGATTAAATGAAGACCTACTTACACTGCTTGCTATAATTACATTGACACTGCCAACTAAAATTAAAATACATAAGCACCATGAAAGAACTGTGTAGAACTATATGGTGGCAACTATAGATATGCACAGTTTTACTCCTAAAATTAATTACAAGTTAAAAACATAGCACGAGTAAAGTGCAATCTATAGTGGACACACTCCAAGTTAGTCAATGTGAAATCAAAAACAATCTAAGAAAAGTAAAGAATAGCCAGAAGTATAAAAATAAAATGCTGAAATGAAGTAAATTTGGATGTACTGTTGCAAGATTGCACTGATAAGTTGTCACAATGGAAGAGAGAAAACAAAAAACATAAAACATTAGGCACAAAAATTCATGTTCAGGAAATGGCCTAATGTTTAAGTGAGAACACTTTTAATGTTCTTGGTTCTAATACTGATAACATTAGCTGAGTGATTGGCTTGGAACCAAATTTGAGTGTGGCTGAAGCTAATGTTTCAGACAGTGAAAAGCGTTGAATAGTGCTAAGGTTTCTACAACTGTGAAGACCTGGTGCTAAATTTCAGGAAGTCATTGTGAGCTGTGTTCCTGAAAGAGTAAAAACTAATTATGTGGTTCTAACAAATTAATTGCAATGAGGAGTTTGATCATTTAAAGATTATAATTCAAAGCCCTTCAGAATTTCAACAACAGTCCGCAAGATGTAGACTGGAGTCCAGTTTTCAGATAAAGTGATGTACACAAAGTGCAATACATTTTAAAATGAATTCATGTCGATCTTTGAAGGTACATCCCCCAACTCCTTCACCCAGAGAGAGAGAGAGAGAGAGAGAGAGAGAGAGAGAGAGAGAGAACAAGGAGTATAAATCACAGATAAATTAAAACTGGTGACAATATTATAAGGTAACCTGAAATGGTTACTGAAAATTTTTTACTAACATTTTTGACAATTGCAAAGAACCCCAGCAGTAACGACTTTAAGGATGAAGCAATGGCTCTTCTGCAGAGAACTATTAGTAACAGAAACCCTGAGGTGTCCAACATATTGTTACTGCAAATGTGACTGATAGAATACTTAAGAAGTTAGGTATCTTTCTTTTAAATATTTTCTCAAGAATTCTTGATAAACTTATGTATAGATCGACAATCATTATAGCTCCCGCAATATACTAAGCAAGAATCAATTTGGTATTCATGCTGGTCTTTGCGCTGAACAAGCATAATTCACTTTCAGCAATCAAGTTCTGGAAGCTTTGGACAAAAATGTCCCCAATAGATGTTTTCTGTGATATCTCATAAGCCTTCAACTCTGTAAACCTCCAAATTCTTCTGAAAATTTTAGAATATTATGTTTTAGGAAGTAGTCTCATATAATAGCTTCAGTCATAACTAAAGCAAACTGTAATGCTGAATGGCTCATCCAGTGAACCTGTCTCATCTGAGTGGTGTGCACAAGGCTCATTATTTTCACTTATGACAGCTCAGCAATATTTGCACTCATGTTATTTCTGAAGTGTCTGAAGAAGATACCATTAAGGGTTCCTACTTTGGCTGCATCCATTCTTTAATTTCTCAAGCTATTATATTCTGTGGGAACTAAACACTGTCAAAAAATTTGTGGAACATGGAAAAAGTAAGTAAAATGTGTGTAAATCCATTTTATGAAAGTGAAACATTCATAAAACCTGTTGTAAGAGAGCCTGATTATAGACATTCAATCACTCACTCACTCAATCACTATGTTCTTAGGTCCCATCAAGAAGGAGAACCTTCATGGATGTAGAACATGTGAACATATACATAACAAAACACAAGGAAATCAAACAAACTTAATACTTACACTGCAGTAACAACTGTCCTAATGTTGCTAAATATTATCCATGATTGTCAGTTCATCCTATCCTATTCTCTGTGTGTGTGGCAGTTGGTCACACTGTTATAAAGAGTGTTTCCCGTGCTGTGTGTAAACATGCGCATGCCATGCTGAGGTGCTCAGTCTTGGCTTGAAAGCCGTTGAGAATTGAACTCCTTTTAGATGTTACTGCCAAGTGCAAATTGCGTGCAGTTATTCGGTTTTCGAATGCGAAGGGCACTGTATTGATTGAAATCCATCGCCAACTGACAGAAGTGTATGGTGAGTGAGTCGTGAATGGATGTCAAAAATGTTCGTAAGTGGTGTAGAGTGTTTGCAGCTGGTCGGACTGAAATTCATGTCGAACAAACGGGATACCATCAATTTCTGAGAAGACAGTGTACAAGGTTGAGAAAAGCATGCATGATGATCAGCGGATCACCCTGGATGATCTCCGCACATTGGTTCCTGAGGTTTCCCGAAGCACCACTAACAAAATTTTAACAGACAGATTGAACTACCAGGAGGTGTGTGCAAGACGAGTGCCACGCATGCTGACCAAAGACCACATACGACAATGAGTTGCTGCTTCCTGTGCATTTCTTCCCTGCTTTACAGCCGAACAGGACAACTTTCTGGACTGAGCATAGCACTTTACACCTGTGACCGAACAACAATCACACCAGTGCAGCATCCTTCTTCGCCAAAGCCGCGGAAATTCAAACAAACACAGTCATGACAGCCGGGTTTTGGGATCGGAAAGGGGTAATGCTGGTCGACTTTACACCCAGTGGGGCCACAATTAACACTGATAGGTACTGTGAGACTCTGAAAAAACTCAAATGGGCAATTCAGAACCAGAGAAAAGGAATGTTGAGAAAGAGTGTACACGTTCTCCATGACAATGCTCGCCCACACGTTGCTCAGCAAACTGTTGCTCTCCTTGTAGTGGGATGGATTATTGTCTCCACTACTACATTGTGTCACCTCAGTTTCCCAGGTTATTATGTTCATGTTGATTAATGATTTCAAATTATAATACTTTACATTAGGTAATTCTTACAAAAGTTGTGTGTGATTCTTATGTTTCATGTGCTGCGACAGTGATTCAACCTATGAGAGCAACATCTGCACCACCAAGCTCAAGGAGTAAACATCAGGCCACTTCAAGTCGCAGGTTGACGGCCACGAGGCAGGAGGATGCCGTCTCTGCGGTCGCCGCCAAAAATGTTTATTTCTATTTACATTATAAACCGAGATGATTTGTAAAACTGAAATGAATAAAAAATTAGCCTTTGTTTAGCTCTTGGCAAGTGATGACCTGTGAGTGAGAGTAATAAAAATGTTATAACATCTTCAACTTTAATAATGTGTTGAAGATTATTCTTTCAAGTAGTTGCAGTGTGTCCTGGTATCCTGCAACAGTTTCAGTGGTACATCGTCATCAGCCACCCCGTATAGTCCCAACTTGGTGCCCAGTGACTATCACCTGTTCCCTAAGTTGAAAGAACATTTGGCTGGTAAGTGATTCAGCTACGACGATGAAGAAAAGGTTCATAATTTTCTGATCAGCATGGCGGCAAGCTGGTATGACATGGGCATACAAAAACTGCCACAACATCTGACAAAAATGTGGATTATGTATTTAAAAAAATAAAAATAAAATAATAAATAAAAAAGCTGTAAACTGATGTAAACCACTGTAAAAATGAACAAGTCTATGTACTTATAAAAAATAAAACAGCTTACTTTTGGGCTATCCCTTGTAAATGAGTGAATTAGGGGAAGGAGGTAGGGATGAGCAAGTTCTTGGGGAAGGCATGTGATGCACGGGTGTTGGAGCCATTCGGGTATGGCACACAATGTTGTGTTGTGAGGAAAGCTCCTACCTCAGTAGTGCAGGAAAGCTTATGGTGGAGCAAAGGATCCAAATGACCAAAGTTATAATGAAGCCATTGGAATTGAACATTTTATAGTGAGCTGCATGTTGTGCAACTGTGTAGCAAACTTTGTTCTGGGCCACAGTTTGTCAGTGGGCAATATTCATGATAGGCAGCTGTGTGGTTGTCATGAAGAATATAAAAAGCTGTATAGTGTTTGCAAAAAGTTGGTATATGACACAGAGATGTTACGTCTGATAAGGTGGGTTAAGCTTGATACAAACGAGTAGATAGTGCTGCAAGGTTAGGTGGGACAGCTTTTGCACATGAATCTTCTTCAGGAAACAATCCCTGTGGTAAGGGGTTGGGATTTGGAGTGGCAGAGGGTTGGGTTGGAACTATGTTTAGGTTGAATGAATAATGGAACATCACGTTAGAAGTGGGAAGGACATTTAGTAGATGATCCATTTCAGGGAATGACAGTAGTTATGCACAGCCCTGATGAAGGATATGGTTCAATCTTCCAGCCCAGTGTGATAGAGAGCGTATTTTTTTAGTTGATTTCTGGATGTAGTGAAATGATTACAGGTGTTTGAAGATATGGTATGAGAGTTCTGTTCGTCGACTAGGTTTGAGAGGTACTGGGTGTCTATGAAGGCCTTCGTGACCGCTTCAGCATACTGGGCATGAGAGTTTGCGTCACTGCACATGTGCCAACCATAGCAGTATGAAAGACACAGGTGCAAAACTGCACAATACATCCACCCATCATTACTTCTTTCAGTCATGTAACGGGCCTCTCCTACCCCATCACATGAAGGGTGACCTTTGAAAGCTGCCATGTCATATACCAACTATGCTGCAACCAAATCACAGCTTTTTATTTTCAGTGTGATAACCAATCAGCTGCCCATCAGCATTTATGGCTACCATCAAATGATGGTTAACAACAATGTTGACCACTGAGTTGCACAACATGCATAAAGACCTTCATAGTTTGGTTCTTTCAAACCACAAACAAACCAGTACAGTGACAAACACCGATATGATAATGAAGAATTAGGTAATACCTTTGCTGCAACAATGACAGCAAGGCCAAAAACATAGTAATGACAAATCCTAAACTTAACCAGAGGAAGTAACTAGATGATAAGCAAGGTAATTATCAAGCAGTCCTACTGCAGCAAATATAGATCCAACCATACCAAACACAAGCTTGGAACTGCCTGACTATGCTGGATGGCTACCTTAATAGTGGACACACTGAGATTGGCTGGCACATGTATGTGGTGAGATTGATGAGATGACGTTGTGGCTCCTGCTAGCCTTGAGATGTGGCTTCTCTGGTGATCATAAAGCCTCTGCAATGTTTAATACCAACCAACCCCCTACCCCCCAACCAAAAAAATTGTATATCCTGTAGGGACTCTGAAGTCCCTTTTTTTTCTTTTCTTTTATTACTTTGTGTCAAAAAAGGAAAACAAAAATATGTGAATACTCTGAGGTGTTTTTTGTTTGTTTGTTTTTTTTTCTTCATTTTGGTAGTAAAATAAACAAATATGAAGTTATGTGCTTGAATATTAGATAGCTTGGGCAGGAAAGGGTTAAGTTGTAAGATGTAATTGGGAATTGTTTGTTGCCTATAACTCTTAATATGATCAAAGAGAATCATTGGGCTTCCCTACTAATGACCAGTAGAGAGGCCCTTGCACTAGATTTTACTGATTCGATGCCTTGAGCATCCTAGAGATTATCAAGCTCCTGCTACAGCGCAGTATGTAAGGCCACAGGAATAAGTCTCCCTGCCACAGTAAAAATATGGCATGTCATCTGACTGGATAACCTTCCACATGAAATTCAGAGATGCATCCCAAATCTAGCTTAAATAAAGATTCAAATGTCGAGTAGAGATTCTCCAATTGCTGTAACGGGGCCCGTGATGGATAAAACATTACCCAAATGATGTAAAGATGTTGAAGCTAAAAATGAAGTCAATTGGTGGCTGACAACCATGTAGCGTGCGGCAGCCGAAGTTGATGGTTGTATGACTGTGTTGTGTGCCTGTGTGATTGCATGAGTGTTCTATTTTCTGAAGAAGGCCATGGCCGATAGCTGAAAGTGTTTTATGTGTGTGTCTTTCGTATGTACCTGTCGCAGCTCGTCGCCACATCTTTGCAGTGAGTTGTAAACTGTCCTTACTATATTATTAATTCAATAAACCTGGTAAGATTGATCTTTTTTGGCACACTGAAGCCAGGCCAGCTGAAGAATCATCCAACATTACAGGAAACATCATTTGGCTGGATTGTGTCAAGCATAATGCCTCCTGAGTCTATGAAGTCCAAAGCACAAATTGTACTGCCATGTCCCACGCTACACGTATAGAAACTGCACGTGTTACATGCCGTGTCATGCAGTGTTTAGAGACTCAAGCAGTACCACTAAATTTAGTACTACTCAAAACCTGGGGGAAGACATTATCCCATACTTCCTTCAAAGACCTCTTTATGATGGGACCAACTGTACATGGTAGCATACTGATGACATGACAAAAATGTAGAGAGAAATTTATGTCCCAAGGGCAGATCAAGATATGGTGTTAACCTCCAAACAAATCAATTGGAGCTTATTGGTTGACAATAGTCACCCATACCCTTTTTAGCAACAAGATGCCAATTACAGATAGGAGAATGAGAGAACATAGCCAAGGGTTGCAGACATATTATAGAGAGATTTTTATGTAGATGATATTTTGAGTGGAGTGGACACTATAGAGGTGGTGTTTAGTCTGCAGGAATAACTCATTAGATTACTTCATAATGGAGGATTTCCCCTCCAAAAATGGTGAGCCAATGATTCATGGGTGTCCCACTTGAGCAATGAAATGCAAACATGGAGTCTCAGCAACAAAAAGCAACAAACAGTTAAGATTTTGGGTCTGTTGTAGTATCCTCAAAGTAGTATCTTCTAATCCATGGTGCCACCATTGCAGAGATTTCTGATAATTTGTGTTCAGGTAATTTGTAGAAATTAGGTGAACATGATGTTCATTTGGCACAGTGAGATTGCTGGCCAAGGTCTGAGCTGGGACATAGAAGCTGTGACTTCACACCGGCTTGGACACACTTGTACATTGCCTCAAAATGTATCTCTACTGATAATATACATATGTTGTATTTAACTGCCTTTCCTTTGCAGCAAATGTAGGCAGTCTTCTGAATTGTGGAAAGAGTGAGACTGTGCAGAATTTCCATACATTGTGTGTGTGCACGTATGAGAGAGAGAGAGAGAGAGAGAGAGAGAGAGAGAGAGAGAGAGAGAGAGAGAGAGTCAATCACTCAACACTTTTAGTTTCCAGTAATTCGTCTCCTTTCCTCCTAAAGTAATTCCATAATATAAGCATTAATCAAATAAGACACTTGTAACTTGACAGACATTCTCCAATTATTATTGAAGGAGCTATTATACAACCTAATGAAAGCAGTTTTACTGTTTGTATGTTGCTTTTAAAATCCTCAAAAACTATTTCACAGTTGCAATCAACAGAACAGCAAAAAAAAAATGAGACGTTACATGGACAAGCACAGCATGAAAATGCACACTGGGGTTGTTAGAGCAGGGGACAGAGGAAGGAGGCAAAAATGTCTGCACATGCACACATGCACCATTCAACCATCCATCCATCCATCCAAATGAAATTAAGCAAAGCAGGGTCTGATACATTTTATCTCAACATATGTCTACAAATTACACAATAAAAGCTGCTTTTATCTGTAATAGTCATATTACATAATGCAAACAGATGAGAAAAAATTAATGGCATAAAACTGGTTAATATTCTTATATTTATTTTAATATATAAAAATATGATAGTAAAATAGACAAGAAGGAAAGTGAAAAATGAGTGGTTGATGTTACAGTACTGATCACAGTGTTAGTCATGCAGTCCACTAACAAAGAAAAGAAGAAGCTTAAGATGAATAAATAAGTTAATAGAGAAGGGAGGAAAAGAAAGGGGGGGGGGGCAGACTACACAAAGTCAAAAGAGGAAGCAATAAATTAAGACAAATTGTAATGAATAAGTGAAGGGAAAGGAGTAGTGACTGAAAGGATGTGGTTATGGGTAAAGACAAGAAAGAATGGGGGATGGGGGTAGAGAGAGAGAGAGAGAGAGAGAGAGAGAGAGAGAGAGAGAGAGGGGGGGGGGTGCAGAGAGAGAGAGTGTTACAAACTTAAGGACTGATGACCCCATAGTTAAGTCCCTTAAGCTTAACAAACATTTGAACATTAGGTTACAAACTTTTGATAGATACAAGGGGGAGTAAGGTTTCACAATATATGAAATGGATGCATGATACTATCATCATAATATCAGAAAAGGAAACAGATGATTGTTGAAAAACAGGTCAAGAGGTATTCATATGATAATTTTCCTTTACATTAAATCTAAACTGCAGAAAAATGTACCAGTCAGAATATTAATGTCTGAATACTATGCTTTATTATTAGCTATGTCTTCTAAAATGCCAACATACCCCCATATTCTGCTTCAGAAACTCATACATACCCTTTAAAATGAATAGTATTCTTCACCTCTTTGTCCACAAGACGAAAGACCTACGATCAAGATAATAAAAAAGGTATGCACAATTTCATATATGTGAAACATGAATGCATCCATATTGTGCATACAAAATTTATGAGAAATATTCTATGTCACCTAATAAATGTATAGAGTCTTAGAAATCAAATTACAAAGCTGAAACACAGCAATATTTTATGAAAGGAAAACATTTGATTCATATGAGGGTAAAGTTCTAAATTACCACAACAAGACAGCACTCGACAAAATTTAAGTATGACCACATTAATACAGTTGCCTCGAGCATCCAAAAGCATTTAAATTTCATCATGGAAACAACAGCACAGTGTCTGATTTCTTGTCAATTAAGTTTCAGTAACTGATATTCAACTATTGAAGAGTAAAATAATAATAGTCTCACTGATGCCATCATAATCCACTTTTAATTTCCTTTGAATTCAATCTGATTGCTGGAAACAAAGCACCAGCTTTACTTATTCTGTCCAGGGGTATGTGGCTATGTTACGGCAAGGAAAACCAAGTTCCTTGTTCATATGTTTTAGCCTAAACACTGCTGTTGTCCCTGTTATAATAGATTCATACAGAGACAGTAGTTACGTTTTTAGAGGGGGAAAAAACTGTATAACAGGGACATTCTGATGTGTAGTAAATCTTAACTGTATAATCACTTAAGAGTTGTTTGCGACATATATTTAAAGGTGGAAGACCTGCTGTGACAAGGACACTATGAACAGGAATCGAGAGGAGGGATCGATGTGGTGTAGGTGGTTTAGTAAGCTAAAAAAAAAAAAAAAAAAAAAAAAAAAAAAAAAAAAAAAAAAAAAAAAAAAAAAAAAAAAGTAATTCTTGCTCTTAAGTAGCACATTGATATTCTAATCAGGTTGAAATCAATGATTATTAAAATTCTACAGGAGAGCAAGACTGAAGACATTTGACGGGAATATTATAGCTATGGTTTGGTCCCATACCCATTCCTTCTGAATAGTCATTTGAAGATCATCTTCTTCTGGGCACAATGAAAAGGAACTACAGAGTACAGGCAGCAATTTACAAGGTTAACAATACCTTTGGGTCTGCAACACCAACTCCATTTATGGCAAGTGTGAAGAGCAACAGGCACAGCTGAGCTGAACCATGCATAATTACTAACGGGAGATTTGGGAGACAGAAGGGGGTATTCGGGGGGGGGGGGGGGGGAGGGGGGGCACAAGGTGGTATTCGGGGGGGGAGATACAGAATGGGGTATTTGGCAGGGGAGGGGGGGGGGGTTGGGGGAAATAAAGGGGGATTGTCGACAGGGGGGAAAAGTAAATAGTAACTAAGATAGGTAAAGAAGTATTGTCATTTATTAAAACTAATAATCATGCACATCAGATACAGATGTTTGGTTATGTGGAGAGAAGAGCTAAGAATTATTTTAAGACACAGAAAGATAAATTTAAGTAATTAAATAACAATAATTAGTAAATAACTTACACATCAATAACTGCAATTTATATATTTATTTATCCGTTCATTGAACCTAAAACTGCTTATGTTTCTTACCGTGTGTTATACAAAATATTCTCTTTGACATTCAAGACACGTCACCCATCCCTTCCTCATGACCCATATAGTGAGTAACCTATCCTGTCCCCTTTCTCTTCCCTCCTATCTCACATGATGAAGGAAACTACAATATTTTCAAAAGTTAGCATCAACATTTTTATCTCCATTTGCATTTTTGTGTTGTGTGTGTGTGTGTGTGTGTGTGTGTGTGTGTGTGTGTCAGAGAGACTATCTGTGGTACCACACTAAGGTTAAATACTGGTCAGCCACAAAACAATTATATTTTTTATTGTAATATACAAATTTTTTATTGACTCGGCCAAATATTTATAATGGTTAACTATATTTATAAATAACTCTGTTGATTAAAATAAACCTTTTTTAAAGTGGGCCCCCATTGGCTTCTATGTTACTAAAAGAAGTTTTCACATCCGATGGTTTTCATCACTTAAAATAAAGGGGGTGCGCTAATGATCTAATATGAATTATCAAACCACAGTAAGACTGCTATTTAACAAACTTCAGGTGACCAAAATATTTATTGCTTAAATGGTGGTTTTGCCTAGGTACACAGCGGAGTCATCTATTGTCATGATTCAAGCATATTTAGGTGTTAAGGAACTATTTGATTACGAACATACCAATAACATACACTTATTATTTTCTTTTTAAGAATCAAGAAGAGTTGACTGTTTGGTTTTTTCCAGCATAGTGTTATGACAGAAGTTATCAAGCCATGAGGTTGATGTAATATAGTAATAAGGACAGTTTACAGCTCACCGCAAAGACAAGGCGATGAGCTGTGACAGGCACATACAAAAGACACACACATACAACACTTTCAGCTATCGGGCATGGCCTTCTTCAGAACACAGATCACTCGCACAATCACACAGGCACACAACACAGGCATACAACCATCACCTCTGGCTGCTGTTGATGTGGTTGATGTTGTTTTATTATTGACTCATCTACTTTAAAAGAGGAGAAATAGTTGATTGCAGCTGGAAAAATTGCACATCAGCCTGATCCTGATACTCCAACTCATCATCGTCACCAACACCTCGTACCTTAAAGCGTTTCTTCACTAGATTTTCACACATCACTTATATTCACCTCGGGTGCAGCAGACAAAGCATCACAATGTCAGAAAGCAAACTCCGAGAATATTTTCAGGAATATATGTGATTTTACACCATTTTTCATTTGGGACAACGTCCTCTTCATCAGAAACAGATGCATCGCAACCAGCCTTTGCAAAATAATTTAACACAACCTGTTGATATACATGATTCCACGGAGCAACAAATGTGCATGCGAAATATTGAGGCACATCAGTTACTTCCTCTCAAGCAATGAAATTGATTTTCAAGCTATTGATACCCTATATTTTGATGTAATAACATGTATTATGCTCCAGTCCAGAGGTTGTAAATGACTTGAGCAAATAAAGTCTTTCGATGATTTCTTCTTGGGTTCTGCAATTATCTGTTTTGCTTTGTTTCCTTCTTAAACATAACTTTCTCTGTCTGCCTGATTTCTAGTATGGAGCCATTTTTGAAACTGCCCTCTTTTTCTTTTGCCTTGATTGTGTCATTCAGTCAAGCTGTTTGCTTTTTCCTGCCTTTACACACTACTGTTCCAAGACACTCTCTAGTCACTTCGAGTATTGTGTACTTGTACCTTGTCCGTTCCTCTTCCAATAACAGTAAATAACTACCTTCAACTCCTTTCACCTTTCTAAGATCATTGTTAAATATTTGTGCATGATTTTCTTGTCCTGAAGCTTCTTCACTCTTATCCTTTTACAAATGGACCTGACTTTCTGCACTTTTGGCCTGACAAAACCATTTCATTGCAGATTAAATAATAATCAGTATCATCAAAGAACCCTCTGAAAATGTGTGTCATTGTCTGCCTTCCTGAATTCCTTATGTGTTGTTATACAGTGAATGGCAGATCTGGTTCCCTTGCCTTCCCCAAGTATACTGGTGAATGTTCTTATGCTTAAGTTTGTGATAACATAGGTCCATACTGGCATACATGTCGAGCTGTTTTCCATTCCTGTTGGCCTCCACGTCTTATCCAAAATTACCCATAACCTTTTTATACCTGTCTGTTTAATTTCCTATCCTGACATTGAAGTCACCCATGAGCAAAAATTCGTCCTTGTCCTTTACTCTAACTACATCACTGGTTACATTGTAAAATCTTTCTATCTCATCTTGCTCTGTCCCTTCACAGGGCAAATACACTGACACAATCCTAGTTTATTTGCTAGAGACTGCCAAATCGATCCACATCAGTCGTTATCTTAAGAATAATAAAGAAAGAATTTTAGTGCCATATTCAGCTGAATTATTAAGCAAATTCACCATAAAATATCAGTGCCAGAAAATATCTTTAAGTCCAGCTTGTTATATCTCAGGCAAAAAAAAAGGGGGGGGGGGCAGTCAGATTCACACAACTTAGATTTTCGTGATGCCCTTCATCAGAAAGAAGAAAAAGAGAGAGAAAGAAGAAAAAGAGAGAGAAAGAAGAAAAAGAGAGAGAAAGAAGAAAAAGAAAGAGAAAGAAGAAAAAGAAAGAGAAAGAAGAAAAAGAAAGAGAAAGAAGAAAAAGAAAGAGAAAGAAGAAAAAGAAAGAATGTATGCATTTCTTTTTTGTAATGAAGGTCATGACCAAAAATTTAAGTTGTGTAAATGTGTGATTTTCTGATTTTCATGCCTGTCAGCAGCTCAGCAAGACCAGAATAACTAATGTTTTACAACCAGAGTTATAAATTTTACACACTGCTAAGCCAGGAGTTCTGTGCCAGTAAGAGTACCAAAGGAACAATTGCACTCTGCAAAGTTCTGGAAGAAAACACAAGAAATAAGCAGTACTCTCAAAGATATGTAAATACTTTACCAAACAGTACCAAATAAACTGATAAGGCTCTTGATTGAACGAATGCCACCAACACACACCTCAGTAACAGAACAGTCAGTACTGAGCCTTAGAATGGACACTGCTTCAGCGTCTCACCAAAGTCCACAGCTAAAGTGGACTTATGTCTTGTTTGTGGCCAAGACTCTGGTAAGATTAATAATTAAATCACAACCCAAGCTCACAACACCTGCAGTGAAGTTCCAGTCCCCTCAAAGCCAACACAAGTACATGCACACCCGTAAAGACTCCCTTAGTGCTTAGGCCGCTCAGTGTGAGGTGCTCCACATGTGTTGGACTCTCAGTGACTTCTCTGTACATGAACAGTTTCGCGAAGTAATTGAAAAGTTTTCCTGCTTGATACAAAAGTATCAGTTGCCTTCACCTCCCATCATTCATGATGCCACTACATGTCAAGCAACAGCTGCAGACACACACAAACTACAGTTTATCATACAGGTACAACAGGTAGAAAAATAGTGCTAATGTTAGACCAGTGTTCTATACATCCCAAAGAAACATCTTTTCTGAGGAATGTGAAAGCTACTTCTTCCTCCTCATTCCCATTGAGGAAACACTTGCAATCATTAAGACCAATGGTCTCAGATCTGGAAAGATTTGCTTTAGCGAGGCAAGTGAGTTTGTAGAGATCATGAGCTTATCTTTGTCTTTTAATTATTTCATGTTTAATGGTCATATCTACCATCAAAGGGACAGTCTTTCCATGGGCTGTAGCTTTTCCGGTATCCTGTCTGACATTTTCATAGATGATCTGGACAATAAGTTCTTCAGTTCTCGTGCTGACATCAGTAAGAAAGTTACTGTGTATCATAGATATGTAGGCAATATACTTGTTGTCTTTCAGGTAAGCAGGGCAGATATAGATCCGTTTACAAAGGTATGCATGATAAGATACAGTTCATTGTAGAACATGAGGTTGACAAAGGTTTAAATTCCCTAGAGCTCCAGATTTTGAGGGTAGGCACGAAGTTGGCTATGGATATTTTTCGTAAGACTACTCTATCTGATATTATTATCGCTTTAGATTCCTGTCATCCCGCAGCACATAAGCATGCATACTTTTCAGACATATTCCACAGACTTGCCAGATTAGGTTTAGATTATGCCATTAATAAAGAAATAGAAATTATAATAAAGGTAGGCTTGGCCAATGACTTCTATGAAAAGGATGTATGTGAAATGGATAACAGAATCTTTAGAAAAGTATAGCTACAGTCACCAGTTACTGGCAATAAATTCAAACATGTGTCTCTATCCTACTTCGGCCCTTAGTGTGACAAGATAGTGGACGCTTTTAAAAAAGCCAAAGTGCAGGTAGGCTTCCATACAAGGAAAAAACTTGTGCTTGCTTTGCGACACAATGTTGATGATAACAGTGACCAATTTTTGAAAAAATCAGGAATTTGTAAGATTGGATTTGGGTCCTGTGATGGGGTTTTTGAGGGGCAGATGGAGAGGGATTTACAACCAGATTTAGAGTGCACACATACAGAAGTAATAACAGTACGCTAGGTTGTCATTTAAAATCAAAAGGTCATATTTTACCTCCTATTGATCAATGCTTAAAATTTCTTCACGTCGAGCTTGGAAATCTCGAAATCTCGGTGCATCATAAATGAAAGCCTAAGAGCGTGTTTAACAAGTAAGTTGCAAGTAGTAGGAATTGGTTTTTTAACATTTTTGATGAATTGCTCAGTTAATTGTAGCTTTTGACTGCAGTTTACTTTATTCCGTATCACTCAGCCTTTTGATCCTTATTGCATTCTATTTATTATACTCCTGTGCTCCTCTTATTTCTCTTTTTATTTGTGATGTCACGCTATTGATTTTACCCCATTACATTTTATATAATTTTTTAAAGTGTGTGTGATAGTTCTGCTAGTCTGAGTGCAGCATGCACTTTTATTGTAGCACCTTGACTCTGTTCCGCATGTCATATTTTTTAAATTTGTCTTTTATCATACTTTATACTCTCCCCCTTACATTCTGTTATCTCCTAGTATCAGGCAGATTCATCTAGTGTACCTAGGTTTCACAATTTGTTGCACTAATGATTTATTTTATGCTGTTCTATGTAATTTTTTTATCCAGTACTATGTCCCATTACATTCCTCTTAAGCTCCGCCCTTGATTGTCCCTGCAATACATGATAGTAATTTTAGTTTGTATTAAAACAATCATCATATGTACATATAAAACTATTGCGGATGTACTTTGTATTGCTTTGGATACATTGTTTATATCATTCCTTGTTTCCGTACTTATTACCAACAAACGACGCATGACTTCATCACTCTGACCTTATTCTCCACATTAGTATACGGTTTAATGTCATAATTTCTTATCATACACATTTTTTCCTACTCTCTCTTCTCCTGACTGCCCCCTCCCCTCCCCCCCCACCCCCAAGTTATGAACCTTTGCAATGGAGCTGACTGCACAATATATAAGCTACTTGTAGATGTGATTGTCAGTTGCATGGTATTCTTTTTATTTTATGACATGACATGGGTGACCCCCCCCCCCCTTTTTTTATGCTGTATATGACACACTGTTAAAAATCCCTTTGACATTTGAGCCGTTTTAATTTATTCCTTTTTAATAATATTGTATTAAGCACCATGTATAGCACACCATCTGATGGCCCCAATGTTTACTTATCACAAGCACAATGGTGTGCTCATTCACATAACTGTTTTCACAGGTGGTTGTTGGTTTTTTTTTTTTTTTTTTTTTTTTTTTTGTTGGGTGGGGGGTTTACGGTGCAAAACTACAAAGGTTATAAAGGGCCCGTGTCTGTGCTTATTATTAAGAACAAGAACTAAAAGGAGGCATAGATAAAAAGGCGATACATTTATGCTACAAGAAAAGGTAAAGAAACAAGGACACAACAGAATTCCTCAAGCAAAGAATTTTAAACTTGTTTCACCATATTGTACTATGTATAAAAAGTAAAACACAATCAACAGAACACGTGTCATCCGCTGAAACATCAGGCAGTTTTGACAAGAAATACAGACTGTTGTACTTGATTAAATTGTTTTCACTGTGTCCACTTCTCTTTCTTGTATGCCGAAGGTTTGTACTGTCCATGTTATCATTCCTGTATAATATACTGTAAGATAACATTTTATATCATCCATCATTTTATGCAGATATCCTTTTTGTGTTCATGATTGCGTGTTCCCTTCACAGTGTATCTGATGATGGGCTGCACCCAAAACTGGTCATTAAGTTATAATAAACTCTATTTGCAAGCTATCAGCACTGAGTCTAAAAATTTTTATATAATGATGACTTAATTAGATTAATTTATCTAAGAGTGACATTCACAATTAATTTATACACACCAGTGTTGCATCTCAGTAGTTCATTTAAACAGATATAGGTAAAAATGTCAGACTGAAGTATGTATGGTATCACTTTGATTTCATAAACGGCTGTGGTACCATGAAGTACACACAAATAAGGAAGTAGTGAAACAAATGCAGAGGGAGGGGGGTGGGGGGAGAAGGTGCGGTAAAATACAGCTGGGGAAAGAAAAAGAATCTAGAGTATGAATATTGAGGCACATGTTTAAGACTGAAGAATAAAATACTGAGCAGCCTGGATTGACGGCCAGGCAGTGTGTATCTGTCTAGTATGCAATAGTTGCATGAACACTCAGGGGCCTGGAATACAAAGAAGCTGGCAGCACAGTGCTACAGGCTGTGAGATAAAAATCAGTAACATCTAATTCAGGACCATGACATTACTCCCAAGCAGGGGTAAAGATGTTTTGTTAATGAGGCAGCACTGTTTAAACACATCTTCAGACAACACAAGAATGTTTTTTTGAGGGAGGAAATTGTGGTGTCGCATAAGTACAAAGTGCGCGCCACTTACTTTCGCCGCGCGCCGCCATGCACGCACGGCGCGGCGTTCTCACGACGACAGCCACGAGCGCCCTCTGTGACAACTCCGCTCGTGGCCACCACTGAAGCACATCGGCCACTTCGGACGGAGATAGCAACCAGTTAGGACCTTCGTAATCAGATGGGCACCATTGAAGACTTTGCTATCGTACAGGCACTAGGCAGGCCTCTAACAACTATGTATCAACATTCTGCAGTACTATGTAAAAGTTAAGTATTGTTACATTCTGTGCAATATATATCTCTTTCTAATTTACTCTAGTGTTTATAGTTTCTGGCTGCTCCCCTCCGTACCTGCACCAGCGTGCTATTTTTGTTACTGTGTCGGTCTCGTTCCACTCGGCCACCGACACCTACGACGAGGCTGGGACACAAAAGCGGCGATGAAGTTGGGACACAAAAGTGGCAACGAGGATGGGATAGAACCTTGGATCAGCCCGCTTGCAGCAGCCAGACAGCAGTAGTAGTCTGAGCACGCAAAAATTGCTCCCGCCCACCCACCCTTATTATAACAATTTTGGGGAAAGATATTTTGTTACGTGTTTTGTGGACTTTTTTGTTGCAGAGCGTCCTCTTTCATATTGCATTTGTTTTGTTATAAGTTACTTGTATGCGCGGCACCTAATCGGTCAGCATGGCCACTACCCCGAACCCAAACTTAATGGAAATTATTCAGTTACAGACGGCGCAAATAACACAACTTCTCCAGGCTGTGGCCCAGCTCACAGCGCAAGCAGCTAACCAACAACAGCCGTCACATCAGCAGCCCACACCTGCCGCTGCACCGCTTCCTACATTTCGCCAGTACAATGAACGTGAGGAAGAATGGAGCGACTACTTCGCACAGTTTCAAGAACTCGTCGCGGCTCATCAACTTACAGGTCAGACTGTTAAGCATCTTTTATTGTCCATGGTGGGCCCTCAAACCTTCGTCTTACTGCAGAAACTATTCCCGCAAGCATCTCTGCGTGATGTAGACTTTGAACAAATTGTAGATGCACTGAATGCTCATTATGAGAGAAAAGTTCTTGTAGCAGCTGCACGATACCGATTTTTCAGACTTAAAAAATTACCGCAGCAGTCACACCAACTTTCGTATAGTGACGTGATGTTGAGGGATGCGATTACGCAGAATATTCAGGACCCCAGAATTAGAGCAGCAATTCTGAAACAGTCTGACCCCTCCTTAGACAGTGTACTGCAGCTTATAGAAGCGCATGATACTTTTGACTTAGCTGATGTAGAAATGCAAAGCCATAGTGTAAATTCAGTGCGCCGCAACGGACGCTTTCCTAGCCGTAGTTCTCACTATAGCACTAGTGATTCTTATTTTTCTACCGGCCGTGCTGAACACACAGTGAACAGTAGCCAGTGTAAAAGTGCGACGCAAAGGTCGCCCAGTCGTGTTAGAAACAGTAATTTGAATAACGGGCGCCAACGCTCATTTCAGAAAAATGTACGTAAATCTTGCCCCCAGTGTGTGTCTCCCCACAAGCGTGCTCATTGCCCTAGTCGCAACGCAACCTGTTATCAATGTGGCAAATTGGGACATGTGCAGTCTGTGTGTATGCAAATTAAAAACTCAAAGAACAGTAACGTTAGAAACAGTGCTTCGCAGAGTGCGAGAACAGTTCATTCTGTAAATGTTATACGGGCTGTGGAATTGAACACTGCTTTCCTTGGATCTCAATTGCAAGAAAGTAGTTCTGCGCCTATGGCAAATCTATATAGTGCACCACGTAGCAAGCGCCGACGAGCGCGTAAAACAGTGCAACGGAAAAGGGTTCGGGACAAGCAAAATGACTATGAACAGTGCATTCCTGTAGTGAAAATAGTGCCTTCTGCAACTGCTCCTTGTAATAGTGCCCAGTACTGTGTAGCTAGTGACAGTAGACACCAAATAGCTACTCAAAAGTGTAGTGCAGTAGTTAGTACATCTGGAGTAGCTTCGCATTGCGCGGACGCCGATCCGGCGGTAGTGTCATCTAGTGACAGTGTGGTTAATCCGCTGCGTGCCGAGTCTGCGCCGCTTACTTCACTACGCGGCCCGCGCAGACGCAGCAAACAAACCGTAGCAGACGTTGCCCACATTCGCGCACCTGTCGAGCGCCGCAAGCAAAAACTGTTTGTGACTCTCTTCATAGAAAATAAGACTGTGCAATTTCAGCTTGATACTGGTTCCGCTGTTACATTAATTAATAAAGATACTTATGAACTTCTGGGTTCGCCAAAATTGTCGCCGTCACAGCAAGTGTTAACAGCTTATACAGGTGAAAATATTCCCGTGCTAGGAACATGTAGCCTGCCCGCCTCTTTTCAAGGTGTAACAAAAACAGTTGCTTTTGTAGTTCTTCAGGCCAAATCGACACAGAACATTTTTGGACTAGATGCTTTTGACTTGTTTGGTTTATCAACTCAAAGAGATGTGCTTCAAATTTCATCAATAGTGCCTCAGGATAAAATCAATGCATTGTGTGACAAATATAGTGACTTGTTTTCGCCAGAACTAGGTTGTGCAAAAGACTTCGTGGCACATGTAACTTTGAAGGAATCTGCAGTTCCAAAATTTCGTAAAGCTAGACCAGTGCCTATCGCCTTGCGTGATACAGTTGCCGAAGAACTTAAACGTTGGCAAGATAGTGGGGTGATTTCTCCTGTTTCTGCGAGTCAGTGGGCCTCGCCTATAGTAATTATACCCAAGCCGTCAGGAAAACTTCGTCTCTGTGCGGACTTCAAATCAACAGTGAACAGTCAAACAATTGTAGACACTTATCCCCTGCCCAGACCTGACGAACTAATGGACAAATTAGGACAGTCTCGCTTCTTTTCTAAGATTGATTTAGCAGAGGCATACTTACAAATTCCGCTTGATTACGAGTCAAAAAAATTTTTCGTCATTAATACTCACATGGGCCTTTTTCAATTTCAACGCCTACCCTTTGGCAGTTCTTCCGCCCCCGCTATTTTTCAGCGCTTTTTGGAACAGCTGACAGTTTCTGTACCGTGTTGCTCGAACTATTTAGATGACATTGTGGTATCCGGACGTACAGTTGAAGAACATTTAGCAAACTTGGAGTGCCTTTTCAATGTTTTGACTGCAGCAGGTCTACGTTGTAATAAAGCAAAGTGTTAGTTTTTTCAAACTGAAATAGAGTACCTAGGCCATGTGATTAATGCCCAAGGAATTCATCCCTTACAGTCACATCTTCGAGCAATGAAAGACTTGCCTCCTCCTAAGAATGTGCATGAATTGCAAGCAGTAATGGGAAAGCTGAACTATTATTTCAAGTTTATTCCCAATGCCTCTCAGATTGCAGCTTCACTGCATCACTTACGTAGGAAGAATGTTCCTTTTTTATGGTCCAAAGATTGTCAGGTTGCCTTTGACAAATTAAAGTCTGCACTACTCAGTGATGCATGTTTGATTCCCTTTGACCCACAGAAGCCTGTAGTGTTAGCAGTTGACGCCTCGTCGTACGGTCTGGGCGCGGTAATCTCACATCGCATTGGATCTCACGATCGTCCTATTGCCTTTGCATCCAAGCTACTGACGCCAACGCAACAGAATTACAGTCAAATACAAAAGGAGGCCTTAGCAATCATTTACGGTGTCACAAAGTTTCATCATTATCTGTATGGCAGAAAATTCTATTTGTTGACAGACCACAAGCCTCTCACGTCATTGTTCTCACCCACAAAGCCAATTCCGCCACGAACGGCACAAAAGCTTCAGAGATGGTCCTTGATATTGTCAAATTATCAGTATGAGATTTTGTACCGACCTACCACTAAACATGCCAACGCGGACACACTTTCCCGACTTCCAGTTGGCCAGGATGTATCATTTGATTCTTCAGAAATGGCATGTTGTCAGATAGACTCCAGAGATGCTTCCGCTGTCGCAGACTTTCCTTTGAACTCTCGTCGGGTTGCACAGGAAACAGCTGCGGATGCAGACTTAAGTGTGGTAGCACGTTTTGTTCGCTTTGGTTGGCCTGCCAGAGCCAAAGACATTGATCGGCCTCTGGTTCGACGTTATTTTCACAACGTCATGCATTATCTTTAAGTCAGGGTGTACTGTTGTTGCATACCGACAACGACCAAGCAAGAGTGATTGTTCCTCGTTCCCTGCAACGAGAAGTGTTACGCCTCCTGTATCAAGGACATTGGGGCATTGTTAGGACAAAGCAATTGGCCAGACGTCATTGTACCTGGGTTGGTATGGACGCTCAGATAGAGAGCATGACATCACAGTGTACAGTTTGTGCGGAGCATCAGGCGGCTCCTCCACAGCATTGCTCAGACTGGCCACGCCCCAAGGGACCATGGCAACGTTTACATATTGACTTTGCCGGACCTTTCTGGAATACGCGCTGGTTAATTGTTGTAGACGCTTTCAGCAAGTTTCCTTTTGTGATTGCCATGAACTCAACGACAGCTTCTAGTACAATCAGTGCCTTAACATCAGTGTTTTGCATCGAAGGCTTGCCTGAAACTATCGTCAGTGACAATGGACCTCAGTTTGTTAGTGCGGAATTTCAACAGTTTTGTCGTGTGAATGGCATTCAGCATATTACCACTGCACCTTTTCACCCTCAGTCCAATGGTGAAGCAGAACGTTTCGTTCGAACATTAAAGTCTCACATGGAGAAGATGAAAGGTCAGCACTCCAGGCAGCAAGCTCTTCAAATTTTCCTGTCTACGTATCGGTGCATGCCACGTGACGGCCCGTCTCCTGCCGAGCTGCTACACGGCCGCCGTCACCGCACTCTCCTTCACCTGCTGCAGCCTCCCACGCACCGAGTCGGTTCGTATGGCGCTACGCGTTTTCAGGTTTCCACGCCGGTGCTGTACAGGGTGTTTGCTGGAAACAAGAAGACATGGTTGCCGGGCACCATTCAACACGTGCTTGGTCGCAATATGTTTGTTGTACGTTCTTCCACAGGGTCGGAGCTGCGGCGCCACGCAAACCAATTGCGCCTGCACAGGCCGCGCGATCCTGTCTCCGGTTTCTTGATTCCAGACCCAGTTCACCGCCAGGGAGCACAAACACATCGTTCGTCAACGGGTCCAGCGTCCCCGGACTACGAGATCGTCCCGATGGAGATCGACGCGTCGCCGCCGCTGTCGCCGCCGCAGATGACAGCGTCACCGAGAGGGACTCCGGGACTGTGCGTGCCGCCGCCGCCTGGGCCACGCACCTCAGAAGAAGATGACCTGCTCCCTCTGGGCGGGGGGGTGCGCCCTTCCCCAGGTTTCGGTGGGTTCCCTGGAGGATCGCAAGGCGGATGCCGGGGCGCGGACGGCGTCTCGATCCCAGCCTCAGCTACGACGCCCGTCCCACCAGTAACGCCCCCGCCGAGGCCCTCCTCCCAGTGCCGTCGCCGTGGCCCTCAGCCCTACGCCACGAAGGCGCGGCGGTTTGGGGGGGAGGGGTGTGGTGTCGCACAAGTACAAAGTGCGCGCCACTTACTTTCGCCGCGCGCCGCCATGCACGCACGGCGCGGCGTTCTCACGACGACAGCCACGAGCGCCCTCTGCGACAACTCCGCTCGTGGCCACCACTGAAGGACATCGGCCACTTCAGACGGAGATAGCAACCAGTTAGGACCTTCGTAATCAGATAGGCACCATTGAAGACTTTGCTATCGTACAGGCACTAGGCAGGCCTCTAACAACTATGTATCAACATTCTGCAGTACTATGTAAAAGTTAAGTATTGTTACATTCTGTGCAATATATATCTCTAATTTACTCTAGTGTTTATAGTTTCTGGCTGCTCCCCTCCGTACCTGCACCAGCGTGTTATTTTTGTTACTGTGTCGGTCTCGTTCCACTCGGCCACCGACACCTACGACGAGGCTGGGACACAAAAGCGGCGATGAAGTTGGGACACAAAAGAAATATTGCATAAAAGAATGCTCTGAAATCGAACATTAGTCCATCGAAGAATACAAAGAGGATCAAAAACTGTAGCACCTTCAGTTACAGGTACCTATATAGGGGACTCGCATCACTGTCCACTATTAAAAAAACTCTCCCTTTCCTTGCACTCCACATCACAGTTTGGTTATTCCTCTGGATCTCTGATACCAATGGAAAGCCAACTCTGCTAGTTGCAGGATGACCTGGTGACATACACTAAAGTGTAACTTACCAACATGATTTTTTTGACACAGTGTCACATATTTAAGACCCCACTGGCACATGTGTGGTGGTTCTGTTGGCATTGTCCATGTGTCACTTGAATATACAAGCTTCTGTTGTGAGTCTGTGCCCAGCATTATGTGCCCTCCATAGTAAAAAGTCACTGCAATTGACATAAATTAGATTATCTTCACAGTAAAGATGTTGAATGATGCCGCCTATGCAGACCACAAAGTTTATTATTATGGGATTGCACCCCAGAGTGTATAGGGGGACAAGAAGAAAAAATTCCCCTCATTTTTCCAGGATTTCCTAGGTAAAAAATGAATTTTTTCTTGAGTTAAAATACAGTTTTTTTTTTTTTTTTTTTTTTTGGGTGAAACACAATTTTAGATGAAGTTTGTGTGTGTGTGTGTGTGTGTGTGTGTGTGTGTGTGTGTGTGTGCGCGCGCGCGTGCGCCACAGAATGGCAGCGTGATCTAAGGCGTCATGCTAGGGACTGGACGGCTGTTCCCGCTTGAGATTCGAGTCTTGCCTTGGGCATTGGCATGTGTTTCCTTAGTATAAGTTAGTTGCAGTAGTTTGTAAGTCTAGGGACTGATGACCATGAAAATTTAGTCCAACAGGTTTACAAACATTTGAACATTTAAGTTGTTGTGCATAAACAGAATAAAACAATGGAACTATGACAAAAACACATAATTATTTAGAAACTCCTGACTAGCTGTTTTCACTTCCCGTAATGTTTCAGAATAATTATACTTTTTGTCATCATTGCTTCAAAATGTGTAATTATCTATTAAAGAACTAAAAATAAATATGTTGAACTTCAATCTTCATTTTTTACAGCTTTTGTTACCCTTTACGATATATCAAACTTATGTGCACTGTTAAATACAGTATTTTAATGATGACACGTCTTCAAGGCTGTAAATTTGTCCAACTGCTGGTTCCCAAAGTATTAAGTTTTAAACGGGAGCCAAATGGTTCGTGGTTTATAGCATACTAGGTTACATGCCCGTGCTTGACAACAGTTGTTGAAGGAGGGCCTGTGTACCATGGCTTTTTAGAGTTCCGGACCTCAGTCAGTAAAAATGAATCCTTGTTGGATCGCTCTGTCAGTAAACTCAGTTGTCCTAGCCTAGAAGTCAAATGTAAATAAAAGAAAGTGAAACGTGCCAAAATAATCAAAGAAATGTCATTAAGTATTTAATACACTACATGAAATCGGTAACACTATGTTCAATGTTTGTTGATATCAGTAGACATAAGATTACTTAATTCTGTCACAGACGTTCACCTCCTTGTTGTACTACCCCATACTTATTAAGCAGCAGTGGTGTTTATTAGTTCTTTGGTGCACTACAGCACCTCTATCGCTTGTTTTCTGTACTACGCAATCCATACTTCAAGCATAACCTACATTTAAAGCAATTTTGCTGATTCCACTTTTATGAAATGAAGTTGCTCCATGCAAATCTGTGAAGTAGTTTAGGAGATTAGGTATTTCTAATAAATGAACAGACAGTTAATGAAAACACTTAAAATTGCAATGTATCTTTTTTCCATGATCTGATTTTGATAGAATCTTGCCCATATTTTGCCCCAATCTTAGCTCAAATTTCCTGTGAAAACGGCATGAAAATGTGTCGGTAGGTTTTGTTTTTAATATGGTTGCGAAACATGTTGGAAATGGGCATATCTTCATGAATATGATGTAGCTTAAATGATACATGAGTTATATTCACCACTTAAAACATTTATTTCATGATCATTCATATTATTGTTCTCACAGTTGGCTCTCTTTCCATTAGATGCGCTATTGTCGCTCCAAGTGTGAGACTTATTAATCTTCGATAGAAGTAAGATTTGACACACATACAAAGAAATCCCACCCCCATGAACCACAGACATTGCCGAGGTGGGGTGGCTTGCGTGCCTCAACGATACAGATAGCCGTACCGTAGGTGCAACCACAGCGGAGGGGTATCTGTGGAGAGGCCAGACAAACGTGTGGTTCCTGAAGAGGGGCAGCAGCCTTTTCAGTAGTTACAGGGGCAACAGTCTGGATGATTGACTGAGCTGGCCTTGTAACATCAGCTAATGTGGCCTTGCCACACAGCTACTGCGAACGGCTGAAAGCAAGGGGAAACTACAGCCGTTACCCTTCCCGAGGACATGCAGCTCTACTGTATGAACATATGATGATGGCATCCTCTCGGGTAAAATATTCCGGAGGTAAAATAGTCCCCCATTCGGATCTCCGGGCGGGGACTACTCAGGAGGATGTGATCATCAGGAAAGACAATACTGGCATTCTACGGGTCGGAGCGTGGAATGTTAGATCCCTTAATCGAGTAGGAAAATTAGAAAATTTAAAAAGGGAAATGGATAGGTTGAAGTTAGATATAGTGGGGATTAGTGAAGTTCGGTGGCAGGATGAACAGGATTTCTGGTCAGGTGAGTACAGGATTATAAATACAAAATCAATTGGGGGTATCACAGGAGTAGGATTGATAATGAATAAGAAAATAGGAATGCGGGTAAACTACTATGACCAGCACAGTGATCGCATTATCATTGTCAAGATAGATACGAAGCCAACACCGACAACAGTAGTACAGGTTTATATGCCAACTAGCTCTGCCGATGATGAGGAAATCGAAGAAATATATGAGGAGCTAAAGGAAATTATTCAGACAATTAGGGGAGAGGAAAACTTAATTGTAATGGGAGACTGGAATTCGGTAGTAGGACAAGGAAGGGAAGGGAAGATAGTAGGTGAATATGGTGTGGGCAAAAGGAATGAAAGAGGAAGCCGCCTGGTAGAATTTTGCACAGAACATAATTTAGTTATAACAAACACCTGGTTCAAGAATCACAAAAGAAGGTTGTATACGTGGAAGAGACCAGGAGACACCGGAAGATACCAGATAGATTTTATAATGGTAAGACATAGATTTCGGAATCAGGTTCTACAGTGTAAGACGTACCCAGGGGCAGATATAGACTCTGACCATAACTTGTTGGTTATGAACTGTAGGCTGAAACTGAAGAAACTACAAAAAGGTAGGAAAATAAGGAGATGGGACCTGGATAAATTGAAGGAACCTGAGGTTCCTAAGAATTTCAGAGGGAGCTTTAGGCAACAATTGACAGAAACGGGGGAAAATAAAACAGTAGAGGAGGAATGGGTAAAATTGAGAGATGAAATAGTGAAGGTAGCAGAGGACAAAGTAGGTAGGAAGGAAAGACCTACAAAAAATCCTTGGATATCACAGGAGATACTAAATTTAATCGATGAAAGGAGAAAATATAAAAATGCAGTAAATGAAACAGGCAAAATGGAGTACAGATGACTAAGAAATGAGATTGACAGGAAGTGTAAAATGGCTAAGCAGGAGTGGCTAGAAGGCAAATGCAAGGATGTAGAAGAATGTATAAATAGGGGAAAAATAGATACAGCCTACAGGAAAATAAAAGAAACATTTGGAGATAAGAAAAACAGCTCTATGAATATCAAGGACACTGATGGAAAACCAGTTCTCAGCAAAGAAGGGAAAGCTGAAAGGTGGAAAGAGTATATAGAGGGACTCTACAAAGGAAATGAACTTCGAGACAATATTGTAGGAAGGGAAGAGGATGTAGGTGAAGATGAAATAGGAGATACTGTACTGAGAGAAGAATTTGACAGAGCCCTGAAAGACCTAAGTCGAAACAAGGCCCCTGGAGTAGATGATATTCCCTCAGAGTTACTGAAGTCTCTGGGAGAACCAGCCATGACAAAATTGTTTCACCTGGTGTGTAAGATGTATGAGACAGGTGAAGTACCCTCAGACTTTAAGAAAAATGTTATAATTCCCATCCCTAAGAAAGCAGGTGCAGACAGGTGTGAAAACTACAGAACCATCAGTTTAATAAGTCATGGCTGCAAAATATTAACGCGAATTATATACAGAAGGATGGAAAAGCTGGTAGAAGCCGACCTCGGGGAAGATCAGTTTGGGTTCAGGAGAAAGGTAGGAACACGGGAGGCAATACTCACTTTACGGCTTATCCTAGAAGATAGATTAAGAAAAGGCAAACCTACATTTCTAGCTTTTGTAGATTTGGAGAAGGCTTTTGACAATGTTGATTGGAATAAACTCTTTCAAGTTCTGAAGCAAGCAGGAGTAAAATATAGGGAACGTAAGGTTATTTACAACTTGTACAAAAACCAGACAGCGGTTGTCAGAGTTGAAGGGCATGAAAGGGATGCAGTGGTTGGAAAGGGAGTAAGACAGGGTTGTAGTCTTTCTCCATTGTTGTTCAATTTGTACATTGAGCAAGCTATAAAGGAAAGCAAGGAGAAATTTGGAGAAGGAATTAACGTTCAGGGTGAAGAATTAAAAACATTGCGTTTTGCCGACGACATAGTAATTCTGTCAGATACAGCAAAGGACCTGGAAGAGCAATTGAACGGAATGGACAGTGTGCTGAAAGGTGCATATAAGATGAACATTAACAAGAGCAAAACTAGGGTAATGGAGTGCAGTGTAAGAAAATCAGGTGATGCTGAAGGAATTAGATTGGGAAACGAAGCAATAAAGGAGGTAGATGAGTTTTGTTACTTGGGCAGTAAAATAACAAATGATGGTCGCAGTACAGAGGATATAAAAAGCAGAATGGCAATGGGTAGGAAAGCGTTCTTGAAAATGAGAAATTTGTTAACATCGAATATTGATTTAAACCTAAGGAAGTCCTTTCTGAAGGCATTTGTATGGAGTGTTGCCTTGTATGGGAGTGAGACATGGACGATAAACAGTACGGACAGGAAGAGGGTTGAAGCTTTTGAAATTTGGTGCTACAGAAGAATGCTGAAGATTAGGTGGGTGGATCGCGTATCTAATGAGGAGGTACTGAACAGAATTGGGGAGAAAAGGAATTTCTGGCATACCTTGACTAAAAGAAGGGATAGATTGGTAGGACACATTCTTAGACATCAAGGAATTGTGAATTTAGCGTTGGAGGGAAGTGTGTGGGGAAAAAATCGCAGGGGAAGACCAAGAGATGGATACAGTAAGCAGATTCAGACAGATGTAGGTTGTCGTTCTTATGTGGAGATGAAGAGGCTTGCTCAGGATAGAGTAGGGTGGAGAGCTGCATCAAACCAGTCTCCGGACTGAAGACCACAACAACAACACAAAGAAATCTGTAAACTCCTGATTCGTGCAATTCTAAGTTGTCTTTTACAGCTCCCAAAAGTGTTTAGACTTTGGAAGGATGATGAAAAATTACTACAACTTTAAATAGGGTGCAGAGTAGCATTCAGCTGGGAAGACATGTTGCATCTCCACAGTGATTTCTGTAATACTCTGTGTTTTGTGTGTGGTGATTTTTTAATGGATTCGCAAACAGAACAGCGCATGTTATCACATTCTGTGTGAATTTCAGAAAAAGTGCTACAGAGACCCTTGTAATAATTCAACAAGTTCCAATGGAAGGACCTGGGCTCCCCAAGACCCAAAAAAGCGAAACAGATGTAGATAAAACTGAAGAACTTGATTACCGTTTTCTTTGATACCAAGGGAATCGTGCACAAGCAATTTGTCCCACCTAACCAAACAGTGAATACCGCATATTAATGTTGTGCGACGGCTCTGTGAAAATGTGCGGTGACGATGGCCTGACCTCTGGCATCAAGGGAACTGGCTGCTGTAACAACAATGCACCCTGTCACATGTCCTTGCTCACCAGGACCTTTTTTTGGCAAAAAAATAACATGGCGGTTGTACCCCACCCACCGTACTAATCGGATTTGGTACCTTGCCACTTTTCACTATTCCATAAACTTGAACTCAAGTTGAAAGGCCGCCGGTGTGACACTCTAGAGAGGATTCAAGAAACATTGCTGGCGGTGCTAAACACCCTCAAAGACTATGACTTCCAGGAAACGTTTGACCAGTGGCAGAAACTCTGAGACTGGTGTGTAAGTGCAGATGGGAATTACTTCAAGGGTTATGTTGAATATTGGTCCAAAGGTAAGGTTTTTAACAGATGGCAGCATCAGTCCCAAAAATTTTGGATAGTACCTTGTATTACCAGTCCTGAAGGGGGGCAAAGAAGAAAAAATGCAGGCTATCAGCATCTGATATATAAGGACAATTAGTACACCCTCTTAGAGTTTTCCAATTCATTCAAAATTTTATCATCAAACAGTGCACATGGAGTATATTAAATTTACATATCAATAGATCAAGTGGTACTAAGGGACAAGTTTTTTTATCCATTCTGATACATCCGTACTAGTATGTGGTGTAGCCTGCAAATGCAACATTGCAGCATTCAAATGTTTGTACATCTATTGTCATCAGTCCAATTCAGCACCGATTCTGGAATCGGTCAATCTCACAGATGGTGAATACTGTCCTGGGATACATATTCTGCACCTTTTCGACCCATTTACATAGTTGTGTAAGAATTGTGGATTGACGAGTCACACATTTCAGTTGTTTCATCATGTCCCAAAGTCCTCAATTGGAGACAAGTCTGATGACGGGCATGTAATTTGCTGCATGTCTTGAGCATGTTGAGTTTCAAGCACATTATTGTGGGTGTACAGAACCCTCTAGGAACAGCACATCACTTTCGTGTTGAAAGACTGGCAAAAGAACTGATTTTACATTATTCTGCACTTACCTGCACATTGACCCTGTGGTGTGAGAGGAAGACGAGCAACAGTTGCGTGTGTGCCTCTAGTCCCAGTACTAGTAACCACCTGTCAACAGTTCATGTTGACACTTCTGGGTTCACAAGCCCTCTAATCTGTGCCATAGTAGCTGCATGTTCTGCCATTACTACCCTTGAAATACCACAGATGTCTGTGCTCCATGAACATCCAGAACTTCATGTAAGGTTTTAATATTGTTCATGTGACTATTTCAACCAGTAAAAGGTGCACAACTAAAGCAGAAAGTTCAATTTGGGTGGCAACTCTCCATATAGTCCATCCCGCCACTCTGAAAGCCATACTTTCCCCCTTCAAACACACTCAGTTGGCTGTAGGAAGCATGAGTGCATCTTGTAGCATGGCACCTGTTTGTCTCAGACTGAGACTTATGGCTGGTAACATCCCCTATTAAAGGGTACACACACCTTTATCAGTACATCTACTATCACCCGGGTGACATTATCACATCAAAATTGACATTGTCTTTCCAGAAGATTTTTTTTGTGGGCTGTGTATGTTGATGAGTGAGTGTCCTCAAAAAACTTTATAATGTCAGCTCCAAACCTATTTCCAATTAGGTGTGCAAATTCACGTGAAGTCTTCAATATGTGAGCTTAGAGTGTTTCTTGTCAGTTATCACCTGATGATGGCCAGAAAATTGCTCCGAAATATTGTGTGAGCAAATTATAGACATCCAGCAGCATTACCAAAATTTAACAGAGAAATGAGTACACCAGGAAAATTTTAAATTGCATGACAAAGTGATGTTAGCCACTCCCAGTTTGAAGGCTACTTTTTCAAGTAGTGCAGTGTGCAGCCATCAGGTTGTGGGGCGAACTTCAACTCTGCCAGCTGCCATTCCTGCCGGTCACATCCATGACTGAAGATGAGAGCCAGATAGATATCCGGTGGATGAAGAAATGATCTGTCTGACTTCAAGCTGTTTGACTGGGAAGAAGAGTGCCTATGTCGCCACTCCTTAGCAATGAGTGTACCACCTTATTGGCTGCAGGCTGGGACCATATTTCACACTGTTCACAGCATTGTTGTTACGACTTCGATCTACTTGCCGTCAAAGCGGCCGTCATCATGGATATGCAGATTTCCAGGAGCTAGCCTAGTGATAAATGATAGTGGTGGGGCTTTGGCAGATGCACCTGCTGGCACTCCACTCTGTAGGAAGCCACAAAACTGACCATTGTTAACACCAGGGGCTCCACCCACAGATTCCACAACAGACACTGATGTGCCACTGTGTGTTCTTGTGGTGCAGATAAAGCACAGCTACTACTGGACTGCACTGAGGAAGAGACAGGGGCAATCTCAGCAATAAATTGATGTTAATTTAATGCTGCCTCATTAACCTTGGTTATGGCCCAAGACCCCACCTCCACACCTTTGCTGTACCACCATGATCTTCCACAACAGGCCACAACCAGTGAACTCTTACATCAAGGAGAGCTCTACCACGTATTGTATTACGGTTCCCATCTACATTGGGCTACCATTCAACCAAACATAAATATGATGAGTAAAAAGACATTGAAGTGTAATTTCCATCTCAGTAACACAAGATAATAATTAAAGATAATGAGTGACAGCTGCTAACTACTCAATTATTTTAAATAAAAATACATTCCCACTTACTTCTCTCCCACCTGAGTGGTCTGTGTCATCTTCCATAGAGTCCTCTGACACTCGTAAACACAAATTACTGAACCCAGAACCATCTGAATCTGATTCATATGATGACGAATATTGGCAGTTTCTTGGACTCTCTGCAATTTTCTGGAATGAAAAAATGTCCGTCAATAGACCATGTACAGAAAAGACTAATTAAATAACTGTCTGTATACATTATGAAGGATGGTTGGTGTTTAACATCCCACTGACATTCTCTCACTTGAAAAAGTCTGCATACAGCAGAGAAATACTGAAAATTTAAAGTCTGTTTATGAACTACAGACTTTTTTTCCTAATTTGCACTGAGAGTAGAAACAGAAAAAGAAGTAATGTCAGCAAAATATCTGTTGTTTGTAGTATGTAAAACAAATACTTTCATTACCGAAACATCGTTAGTTCTGTCTCTATTCAAGTATAATTATCAGCATGAATTCTCTTATGTAAACTGAATAAATTTTAACAATTTATAAATCTGCTACAGAATATTAATGTAAGCTGAAAACTTTGAGAAGAAGGAAAATAATATAAACATACCTCAACAAAGATAAATCGGAAGAATATTATTATTATTATTATTATTATTATTATTATTATTATTATTATTATTATTATTATATATTGGACTTCCACTTTAAAGGATGGTACTTTTAATTACTTCTGATCATTCAGCCTTAGGTTTTCTCCAATTTTCCTAAATCACTTCAGGTCAACAGGAGAATAGTTTCCTTCAAAGACCATAGTGATTTCCTTCCACATTCTTAACAAAACAATCAGAGTCTTTGCTCTCTCTCTCTAATGACCTCTTCATCTTCTACTGCAGGGCCATATTCTTGATGGACATCATCTTCTCATTGGAAAACTTACATTTAAATACAGATAGGCTTATAAAGGCACGATTACTGAAGTTCTGAACAAATTTTTGTTTGCAACATTGTTCACAACCAATGTTGACAACATTGTACTAGTCTGCGGCTACACCGGCAACAAACATTTGTATTCTTCATTGTCTGGTGTAGCGAGCTTGTGCATGGATTTACGAAATTTTCAGAGCTACGCTATGTCAGGTGAGGAGGAAGACACATTATATACTATATACTAGTGCTGCGTTAGTGTTCCTAAATGAATTAGCACACAATAAATGATGTAGTCCTCGGTGGTGAACCAAAACTTATTATAAAAGTTGTGGCGGGAATGACATGCTTTGTGATCTGAACATGGAAGACGGATCTAGCTTTCGCAATTTTACAAGGATGTCGCCATCAGATTTTGAAATACTATTAAATATTATAGGCTCCGTTGTCTCCAAAAAACAAAAAACAAAAAACAAAAAAAAAAAAACAAAAAACAAAAAACAAAAAAAAACAAAAAACAAAAAACAAAAAAAAACAAAAAAAAAATACTGATTTTGGAAAGGCAATCCCTGTGAAACAAAGGCTTGCAGTAACACTGTTTTCTTGCAGCATGAGATTCCTACCAGAGTCTTGCATATTTATTCCACATATCAAAGCCTGCTATATCACAAATAGTTCCTGAAGCTTTGATTAAAGGATTATGTAAAGGTAATTCAGTTATTTAAATATCAGTGAAACATCTCACATTCTCGGCAATAAATGTGACCCAAGCTGAATGACTGCAGTGTTACGTTGCTGAAAAATATGAATAGCTTACAAGAATAGTTTTACCATTCGTATAATGTGATAGAATTTACTGCTGCTGCTGCTGCTGCTGTTGTTGTTGTTGGCACGTTTTAGGGGGACAAAACTGCATGGTCATCAGTCCCCCATTCCATCACTGGGCGTCACAAGAGAAAGCTTAAATGTGGAAGAGAGCCCAGCGATTAAAATGGCAAAGGGGGGTAGGAACCCCCCCCCCCCTATTCAGTACAAGGACAATAAAGGCAACAAGAGACTACACAAAATGAGACAAGCACACAGAAACACTGAACAACGACATGGAATGGAAAGTAAAATCTGATGTGCGTCGTTGACCGACCATGAGACTAAAAAGTGGAAAAGTCAACGGCACGGACACATGTTAGAACCTCCAATCAGAGGACATAAGGAATACAGACAGTGTACGAAAACAGAGCTTGGTCGCTGAGAATGAGTCCCCATCAATCCTGTTGCAAACAAGATATCGTAGAGCATATTCTTGAACCTGTTTTGCAGCCTGACATCCCTCCCAAGGTGTGGCCAGGGAGGGGAACGATGTGGGGTTGTACACTGAATCATTAAATTTTCCTCTCTGGCATCGGTAGAGCGATTCTTGTGTTGTCAGGGGCTACAGCCAAGACAGTACATGTCAACCCCACCACAACGGACTGGCTACCGTGCTGGATTTCTAGCGTTGTATGAATCATCATAAATGAGATTACTGCGATATCAGCGCACAATGGACGTGACGTGCGCGGAAAAGGAAATGGCGTGCCCAATGGCTGAATAGAAGCCACAGTTGTACGTCCATTCCATGATGGGTGCATAAGAAGACAGGGCGTGAGACATACATGTTGAACCACGTAAGGTTTCCTTCCCCTAAAGATTCGTTCTTCGGAACAATTTAGAAAATGGAGGGTCAAACCCACATAGGGGACCAAAATTGTACGGCTGAAATGTGTGAAGACTCCTTTTAGTCGCCTCTTACGAAGTACAGGAGTACCGCAGGCCTATTCTTACTCCCGAACCCGCAGGGGGTGAATTTACTGCCATTAAGTACTTAATTGAAATTTAAGAAATACTTTCTCTGTTGCACTTTGTTATATTTTTAAAAAAAGGTAAAGCAGTCAACAATCCGAAGATTGGTTTGAACACCACAGTGCTTTACTAGGCATGGTCCTGTTTGGAGGTGGTATGCCGTTGCCTTCCTCCGACCTTCGAACTGACTTACCCAGCCAGTTATAGGGGGACCTACAATTTCACGTGGGTTCCGAACCACAGTGCTACTCGGTACTTTTCACATGAGCAATACTGCCAGAGGTGAAAGAAGTAGAAAGTGACAGATAAAAATTCTAGGACCTGGCGGGGATCGAACCCGCGACCTTTGGATTTGTAGTCTGGCACTCTACCACTGTGCAACTTAGGCACTGTTATATTTTATCAAGTAGGTATTGCATTTTGCATTGTGTCACAGTTCTTGCTGGGTTATGATGTATTTTTATTTATCATTAAAAACAGAAAATTAATCTTTTTCATCAGATACAAAAACAATTTCCTCATTACTGAGATCTGTGAAAGTGCCTATGAATGTTACAGGGGAATCAGGAGTAGAAGTTGATGTAGAAAAGATGATGATGAGGATTCAACTGCAACATTCATGTGTTGGCTCATCATACTGTTGGACCCTAAAGCTTTTAATTCTTCCTCGTATAGGACATCGTGAATACATTTTGTGGCCACTGCTCGTTGGTAGTGGGAAAGATCCCTTAATTTCCTAACAACAAACTTCCCAAAGTCTGCGATGGAGTCACTCTGCTGTCTTCTTTCCTGCTACTCTCTAGCACTTTCTGCAGCATTACAGCAGCTTTTTCTATGGGATTACATCTCCCACCCCTCTTTATTCGCTTTTGTGGTGGTGGTGATGCAGCAGCAGCAGCAGCAGCAGCAGTAGCACTTTCATCCAGTAAAAATAGAGAAGCTTCTCCTGATTTGTTTGTATCAAGAACTGGAAGGTCTTGTGAAACCTGATGACAAATTTATTTGTTTCAGATGTCAGCAACAGAAGAGGAATGGTGTGAAAATTGTGCTTCTTGAGATTTAAAGCAAAACTCAATCTGTTGCTTTATAGGAACCTGTCCAAGAGATGATCCTACATGGGAATTAGCAGTCTACTCTAAGTAAATTGAAGCACAAATTACCATAGAGTTCAAATACAATTAACTAATAACTCCAGTAAATATGTTCCTCCTAAAATATCAGACAGATGCTATTGGTAGCATTTGTTCTCTTGTCTAATTTTTAACCTTGTACAGATGTTGCACATAGGGTCTGCTGAGAAACAATTGTTAACAAATAAAATCACACTGACATGTTTTACGGCCCACTTTAGATTTGTAGTTTTATAAGTTTTTGCAAACATTTTGGACCAAATAATAATCTAAACAATAAAAAATTAATAAGAGTGTCTGAAACCCTTTTAGGAAAAAAAATTTAAGTAGTGGCGGGTTCCGAATCACCGACCTTTAGCGTCATAGTCCAACGCCTTACCCACTACACTACGGCTATCAATCAAAAGATGAATCCTTTAATCTCGTACTACTGATGGCCATTGTTAACTGATGCTAATATGGCATTTGTAGACACTAGATCATCATTTATCATACGAAGAACGAAGCGTTATTGTTAATTCTTCAGTGCGCCATTGTTTTGAAATGACGTGTAAGTTACAATAAGAAAATCATCAAATACACAATGCAAGATGGCGTATGCCAGAGAGAGTTCTGGGTGAGGAATGTCATGTGACATCTCCGAACGGCTGGTTTTCGTTAATTCAATGAAGGGTGTCAAATCTCCATTATTTTTGCAAATATGTCTTAAATGATACGAGATATGAAAAAATATAAGAGAGCTAAGTTGTAGAGAATTTTCTCCCCTACAAATTCCGTTATTCAATTTTCGTGTCAGATGAATAGTTAAGCGTATTTTCATTTAAATTTTGATCTGTCAAAAGGCCCACTTTTAGTGTACTACCGTAACCTAAAGTGGGCCAAAAAATTCAATTCCTGCCACAATTTCCAGTTTCATTTGCATTAAATCAATCAATCAGGTCAAGCAAATTCAAGTAAACTGCCAGTGACAGTTTTTAGTAATATGGTCTTTGGCTGGTTTACTCATACTGAACAATAGATGGATACAAAAATTGGATACTGGATGGTAGCAATTGGAAAACGAGCTAATGGCTTGGCACTCTTATGTGATATCAGTATTCGGCTTTTTCAGTGCAGCATAACATATGAAGTACACAATTAACAACACTGCTTCTGGCAGGCTGCTTGAATTTGCATTTGCTAAGTTCCAAGTAAATCAGAAATCATGTAATACATGGTTTTTGTTAATGGTTATTATTTACCAGCACAACCTGCCCTGAGACACCCATACTCATTTTTCAGACCGTTTTTGGCTTTCCCAGAGATTCCAACTTCTGAATATGGCAAATAGTAATGCGACTTAATATGTATGAGCGGGGAGGGAGGCGGGGGTGGGGGGGGGGGTGTTTGAAGGGTTCCAAGGAGATGATAAAAATTGTGAAGCCTGTTTTATAAGATTACAGATGATATATGAGCAGTGTATTACTACATCATTCTAATGTGTACAGCAGGAATATATGTGGGTGGGGAGGGGTGAAGCAAAACTAATTGTTGTCTTCCTCAGAACCAATTAGATTTGCTAATTTCCAGAGATATATAGAATAATCACTAAAAATTGCACACAACCACAAGATAACATAAAACCACAACTTACAGAAGCAAAGCAGGTTAAGATATTTCGGTGAGTGTGCAGGTTATGAAAGGTAGACGTCGAGTGACATGCCACATTTTCAATGGTTCCTGATAGATTCCTGCCTTTGTGGATTCGTCTCGTATGCCATATTACATAGTATTCGAGTTCATAGAAGTTATTGTCAATACCGGTGATTTCCACAGGAACATGCTCGAAGATGCTGCTCATAACCACTTTATTTTTGCCGATGACATCACAGGATCGAAATCAATGGGAAACATGTTTAGCCTACGGAAAACAAATGACTGATTTGTTATTTAAACCTGAAAATCGGAATCTGAACCACTCCAACTGTAAACTCTTAATTTAAACAATTTTCATAACAATTACGATAATGGTTGGAACCTCTGATATCCTGCAGATCCTCAGCTGAGAGGGATAGTTGTAGATTGATGAATTCAAAGTGCTTATCTCAATGACAACTTGGGGTATATTAGATAGTATTTGCACTAATGCTAGCAAATTAATGTCTATTGGTATACTTGTGTAGTTTCAGACCAATATCACTTCACACTAAATCTGTTCCCATCTTAATTCAGATTTATTTTTAGTGATGTTCTTTGATCACGTTATTGATGTTAGAATGAGGACTTGCTACTCAGTTCCATTACTCTGTGTAGTCTTCTTCAGACTGAGTGTACTGGACGTTCTACATGTGTGTGGTGAAATTAACAGCTTTATGTACTTTGAGTATTAAATGAGACAGTCAGTTCTTCAGTTTCTCTTACATATTTTAAGAAATAGGGATACATATCATAATTTCAATAAATGTAATACTGTATTAATGTTCAACCATATGATTTTTTAAAGGCTTAGAACAGAATGGAAGGAATTAGAAGCATTTGAAATATGGTGCTACTGATGAACACTGAAGATTAGATGGGAAGGTCACTAACTAATGAGGTGGTGCTTAGGAGAATTGGGAAAAACGAAATTTCTGGCATATCTTGACTAAGAGGAAGAATCGATTGGTGGGACACATTCTGAGATATCAAGGAATCGTTGAATGGAATGTTTTGGGGGGGGGGGGAGTAAAAATTACAGAGGGAGACCAAGATACTAATACAGGAAGCAGGTGTAAAGGAAAGGATGCAAGTTGCTGTTCTTATTCAAAGATGAAGAGGCTTGCACAGGACAGGGTAATGTGAAGAGCTGCATTAAACAAGTCTTTGTACTGAAGACAACAACAAACAAGTCAGAATGAAATTTCTACAAACACTTTTGGCTATATATATTTATTACATTCTTGCTGGTTGTATGTATGCCTTGGGAGTCAAGGTGCCACCAAATCGTGACATCAAAATATAAGCAACCCTGCCTAGAACTGGTGAAGAAATTTTTATGGCTATTACAGCTTGCCAATCTCTTTAGGTGACAGTTCTCTACAGTTTTTATCTGTACATATGATCGATAAAACTAAGGAGAGTGTGCCATTCATTACTTAACCACTAACAAGTACTGTTTTTTACCTTCCATTAACAGCTTTCCTGGGTACAAAGGCATAAGTGTGAAATGTCATTTTTTAAAAGTAGGAAGAAATATTGAGTCACTCTATATTATTAGCTTTTGTAGTTTTTAAAGTATTGAAAATATTATTGTTTATTTGGTTGCATCACATTTTTCTGACAATGCAAATGTATTCTTATTTGCTTCAGCATGAAACTGTGATTATTGAATTCTAAGTGTTATAAGCAGTCACTTTTCAGACTGCCTTAAAAGCCATTACAAGGCACACTGTTCACATACTAAAAACTTGTTACTCAGTTCCCCTACTAATCGGAAATAGCCATTTCCAATAATTCACTACCAATTCAGTACATTGGCAAGCCAGCCGAGTGGCCTGTACCCTGGCTCCATCGAGCAACAGTCAGCCAAAAGTGAATTCATCTCATCTCATACTAATCCTCAACATCTGAATAGCTCTCCTTTATTCATAACCTTACAACTTTCCAAAAAACCATGCCAGAATTTAGCTAGAGTGATTTAGAAAAATCATGGGAGAACTTAAATCTGGACAGCTGAATCAGATTCCTGAATGCAAGTCCAGTGTGCTAACCTATGAACCAATAACTTGCTTATACACACGCTTTTCATGGAAAAGTTGCAATATTGGAAGGTGTGTGCAAGGTGGGTATTGCATGTGCTGAGAGAAGACAACAACTGGGGGTGAGTTGATTCTTTCCACAAATTTATTCAGTGCTATGCACACAAAAAGGACACTTTCTTGATTTAATTGTCATGGGCGATGAAACGTGTGATTCTACTTTATATCATATCTATGACTGTCACATGTATGGTGAAACCCATCTCCAAAAAGTAATTAAGTTTGGAAACTGAAGACAACTTTCTGTATGCTGTGTCAAAATTAATCATGACAGGCACTGTGAAATGCTGCAGAAACTCAAAAGGGCACCACAAAAGACGCTGGGCAATGACAACAGCATCCTCCATGAAACAGCACATCTATATGTTGCCCATCAAACAACCAATTTACTCCAAACCTTTTGTTGGAACATCACAACCCGCCCACCATACAATCCAGACTTTGCACAGAGTGACTACCACCTATCCCTAAGTTAAAGGAACATTTGTCTGAACTGTGGTTTCGCACTGACAATGAGGTGAAAGATGAGTTCAATGCTTCCTGCTGGACATGACCATGAGGTGTTAGGACATGGGAATTGTAAAACAGCCACAAAATGTACAAAAACGCATAGGCTGAAAATTTGTATTTTCAAACTTTAATAAAGGTGAAACTTCCTGGCAGATTAAAAGTGTGTGCCGGAACTGGGACTCGAACCTGGGACCTATGCCTTTCGCAGGCAAGTGCACTACCGACTATGCAATCCCGACACGACTCACGATGCCGCCTCACAACTTTACTTCCGCCAGTACCTCGCCTCCTACTTTCCAAACTTTACAGAAGCTCTCCTGCGAACCTTGCAAGACTAGCACTCCTGGAAGAAAGGATATGGTGGAGACATGGCTTAGCCACAGCCTAAGGGATGTTTCCAGAATGAAACTTTCACTCTGCAGCAGAGTGTGCGCTGATATGAAACTTCCTGGCAGATTAAAATCGTGTGCCGGAACCGGGACAATTTAACCCATAAATACGTTACAAATTAAATATTTTTCAATTTGTATGAGAACCTTCAGTAGGTAAAATATGAGAATATTATGGGGTTGGTGCAAGATTCGCACGCTCTCATTATGACAACATTGTGCCCCCCCCCCCCCCCACCCTCTCTCTTTCAATCAGTGTGCAGTGTGGCGTCAGTTGTTTTGATATTTACGTGTCATTATGAAATTTATAGAGGAAAAATTCCTAAAAGGAAAAATATACGTAAAAAATAGATGAAGTACACTTACCAGGCGAAAGGGCACAGGCAGTAATAGCAACAAATAAACACACAGACACACACACACACACACACACACACACACACACACACACACACACACAAAATGCTAGCTTTCGCAGCCTAGCTGCTTCTTCAGGCAGAAGGGAAGGAGAGGGAAAAGGAAATTATGAGGGTTTTAAGGAAGGGGGTAAGGAGCCATTCCAATCCCGGGACAGGAAAGACTTACCTTGGGGGAAAAAAATGGAAGGTAAATAAATGCACATACACCCACACATTTACACAGACACAAGTACACTTAGGCAGACATACTGTAGAACTGTAGAAAGCAAAGAAGTTAGAAGTCAGACAGAGATGCCACTTGAGGCAGAGGCTCTGTCCAGAGAACCAAGGCAAAGATGTTAAGATGGTGGGTGGGAATTCGAATTTAGCGGAGGTTGAGACCAGGTGGGCAACGGGAAGAGAGAATATGCTATTGTTTCCTTATTTTAGTCAAGGTATGCCAAAAATTACTTTTCTCCCCAATTCTCTTCAGTATCTCTTCATTAGTTATATGATCTACCCACCTAATCTTCAGCATTGTTCTGTAGCACCACATTTAAGAAGTATCTATCCTCTTCCTGTCTAAACTATTTATCGTCCAAGTTTCACACCCATGAAAGTCATCTTATATGCTCCTTTCAACTCGCCGTCCATTCCGTTCAATTGCTCTTCCAGGCCCGTCAGTGTCTCTGCCAGAATTATGTCATATTCTCTCTTCCCGTTGCCGACCTGGTCTCAACCTCCGCTAAATTCGAATTCCCACCCACCATCTTAACATCTTTGCCTTGGTTCTCTGGACAGAGCCTCTGCCTCAAGTGGCATCTCTGTCTGACTTCTAACTTCTTTGCTTTCTACAGTTCTACAGTATGTCTGCCTAAGTGTTCTTGTGTCTGTGTAAATGTGTGGGTGTATGTGCATTTATTTACCTTCCATTTTTTCCCCCAAGGTAAGTCTTTCCTGTCCCGGGATTGGAATGGCTCCTTACCCCCTTCCTTAAAACCCTCATAATTTCCTTTTCCCTCTCCTTCCCTTCTGCCTGAAGAAGCAGCTAGGCTGCTAAAGCTAGCATTTTTGTGTGTGTGTGTGTGTGTGTGTGTGTGTGTGTGTGTGTGTGTGTGTGTGTATGTCTGTGTGTTTATTTGTTGCTATTACTGCCTGTGCCCTTTCGCCTGGTAAGTGTACTTCATCTATTTTTTACGAATCATTATGAAATTTAATAGACGTGACATCCCAAATGGCTGCCCTCATGTACTTATTCAAATCCAACGGGTGGTATCCTGATCTACACAACCCCCCCCCCCCCCGCCCCCCGGAAAATTAGGGCTGCAAGGATTACTCGAGTATATACGCTATCTCTGAAACAGTGCAAGTTATGGAGAAAACCACATTAACGGTTATGGCATTATTTGCTGCAATTAAACTTTGTGCTGCCAAAAGGCCATCACAAATGACCTATTTGTAGTGTTATTAAAGTGTTGTTGTCTTCAGACTAATCTACCCTGAGCAAGGCTCTTCATCTCCTCATAACAACGGCAAATTCATCTGAATCTACTTACTATATTTGTCTCTTGGTCTAACTCTGCAATCCCCCCCCCCCCCCCCCACACACACACACACACTTCCCTCCAATGCTAACTTTACGATTTCTTGATGTCCTAGAGACGCCCTACCTATTGTTTCCTTATTTTAGTCAAGGTATGCCAAAAATTACTTTTCTCCCCAATTCTCTTCAGTATCTCTTCATTAGTTATATGATCTACCCACCTAATCTTCAGCATTGTTCTGTAGCACCACATTTAAGAAGTATCTATCCTCTTCCTGTCTAAACTATTTATCGTCCAAGTTTCACACCCATGCAAGTCATCTTATATGCTCCTTTCAACTCGCCGTCCATTCCGTTCAATTGCTCTTCCAGGCCCGTCAGTGTCTCTGCCAGAATTATGTCATCAGCAAAACGCATTGTTTTTATTTATTCACACTGAACTTTAATTCCCTCTCCAAATTTCTATTTGCTTTCCTTCACAGCTTGCTCAAAGTACAAATTTAATAACATTGGAGAAAGGCTACAACCATCTCTCACTCCCTTCCCAACCACTGCATCCCTTCATACCCTTCAACTCTAATCTGTTTGGTTAATGTACAAGTTGTAAATAACTTTCCATTCACTATATTTTACCCCTGCTGACTTTAGAATTTGAAAGAGTCTATTCCAATCAACATTTTCAAAAGCTTTCTCCAAATCTACAAAATCTAGAAATGTAGGTTTACCTTTAAACTATCTTATAAGATAAGTCTTAAAGTGAGTATTGCTTCCTGTGTCCCTGCATTTCTCCTGAATGGAAAAACTGATAGATCAGTTTGACCTTCATCGAGGTTAGCATCTATCAGCCTTTCCATCCTTTTGTAAATAATTCATGTTAAAAATATGTAACCATGCAAACAGATGGTTCTGTAATTTTCACACCTCTGCACCTGCTTTCTTTGGAACTGGGATTATTACATTTTTTCTTAAATGTCTAAGGTTATTTCACCTGTCTCATACATCTTACTCACCAGGTGAAATAGTTTTGTCATGGCTGATTCTCCCAGAGACTTCATTAGCTCTGACAGTTTGTCATCTACTCCAGGGGACCTTGTTTCAACTTAGGTCTTTTAGTGATCTGTCAAATTCCTCTCTCAGTATAGTGTATCCTATTTCATCTACTTCCTCTTCTCTTCCTAAAATATTGTCTCTAAATCATTTACTTTGTTGAGCCCCTCTATAGACTCTTTCCATCTTTCAGCTTTCCCTTCTTTACTCAGAACTGGTTTTCCATCCGAGTTCTCGACAGTCATATAGTTATTTTTCTTGTCTCAAAATTTCTCTTATTTTCTGTAGGAGCTATCTATTTTTCCTCTAGTTATACATTCTTCTACTGACTTTCATTTGGCTTCTAGCAACTCCTGCTTAACAATTTTGGACTTCTTATCAATCTCATTTCTTAGTCATCTGTACCCTATTTTACCTGCTGCACAGTTATTAAATTTTTATATCTTCTCTTTTCGTCAATCACATATAGTATTTCCTGTGATATCCAAGGATTTTTTGTAGGTCTTGCCTTTATATGTATTTGGTCTTCTTCTGCCTTGACTATTTCACTTTTTAATGCTACCCATTCCTCTTTTATTGTTTTATTTTCTCCCAGTTTCTGTCAATTGTTGCCTAAATCTCTGTCTGAAATTCTCAAGAACTTCAGGTTCCTTCAATTTATCCCGATCCCATCTCCTTATGTTCCTACCTTTCTGCAGTTTTTTTTTTTCAATTTCAGTCTACAGTTTATAACCTACAAGATATGGTCAAAGTCTATATCTGCTCATGGATATATCTTAGAGTTTAAAACCTGGTTCAGAAATCTATGACTTACCATTACAAAATCTATCTGGTACCTTCTGGTCTCTTCCATGTATATAACCTTCTTTCACAATTCTTGAACCAAGTGTTTGTTATGATTAAATCATGTTCCAAATAAAATTCAACCAGGCAGCTTCCTCTTTCATTCCATTTCACCAGTCCATATTCACCTACTATATTCCCTTCCCTTACTTTTCCTACTAGCCTACCTATTTGAAAAAGGGAGGTTCTGGTCACTGGCAGCAATAATTATGTCTGCAAAATTTGGTGCCGATAGCTTAAACGGCGTGACCTAAAATGTGGGAACATGACACAGACAGACAGTGTCAAACTGTCATTTTTTAAAATCTCAATGAAACAATGAGAGATATGAAAAAAGACATAAGAGAGCAAAGTTTTTGAGTGTTTTCTCCTCTACAAATATGTTTATTCAGTTTTCGTCTCAGATGAATTGGTTATGCCATTATTTTTATTTAAATTTTGAACTTTCAAAAGTGATTGCAAAGGTCCACTTTTAGTGTTACTATCGTAACCTAAAGTGGGCCAAAACATATAAGAGACAATAGCTTACTTTGAAGATTGCAGTTATAGTAGGTGTATCATAATTTGTAAGACACCCATCTTGTTTGAACCAGTTTTGGTTAAGTTGTTACATTTACTTTTTACATTTGTGTTTAGCATTTTTAGAATTGTTGCAATTACCTATCATCACCTACGGCAATACTATGATTTAATTAACTTGTGTTCCACATATAACATAATTCACACAGTTACAATAACTTTCATTGAAGAAGTTAAGTTCCATAAAAAAGTACCTACCTCACTTTCTGACGTGCCAGCCTGGTTTTGTCTCTCTCTTCTCCATTCGTGCTCCTCATCCGACTCAGACTCACCAGATGATAAGGAAATCTCATGATGTTGTACATTTCCTGGTGATTTCTGAATACAACAAAGAAAAACATCAAACCTTTCTGTGCCACAGAAAAACTGAATGTTGGGGGAAAAAATAAAATAAAGAAAAAGTCAAGTTCAGACAAAGTGTAGGACGATTGTACATGAGGTAGTCAATATAAAAAATAATAATTGTTAACAGATTGTGATTAGAAAATTATCAATACCACCTTGTGGCCTGAAAATTGAAGGACCCTTCTTCAGACACCAACAGAAAAATAGATAAAGAATATAGGAAGAAAACTTGATAAAATACTGTGTAAGTCATCACAACCCTGAAGCAACAGTCTTAGGAAAAAGAGGAACTGATTATGAAACAGATCATCATAATTTTGGAGAACTCCTGTTATTTAGAAGATTGATCTAAACTATGTTCAAAGAAATACAAAAGTAAGTACATGCAAGACAAGATATAAAACATAGTAACTACATAATTTACAAGTTTAGTATATAAAGCACACTGAAATGCCTGGTATAAGGTTCATCGAACCATTTTCATATTATTTAATTAACATTCCATTGTTGAATAGCATGCAGGAGGAAAGAACATCTAAATCCTTCCATTGCAGCTCAGATCTTTCTTATTCTATTCTGATGATCATATCTCCATATGTGCGAGGGAATCAATAATATATTTTCACATTTGGAGGAGAAAGACAGTGACTGAAATTTTGTAAACAGATCTTGCTGCAACAAGGGAATCAATAATATATTTTCACATTTGGAGGAGAAAGACAGTGACTGAAATTTTGTAAACAGATCATGCTGCAACGAAAAATGCTGTCTGTGACACTGATTCCCTATGTCACAATCATACAACAGAAGCTGCCAGTCTTTGTACTTTTTCAATGTCCTGCTCCATTGTACCTGATATGGATTCCATACAATGTGAAAATATTCTAAACAAGGACAGACAAACATAATGTAGGCAGTCTCTTTAGTAATTCTGTTATATCATCTAAGTGTTCTGCCAATAAAATATAGTCAATGTTGGCCCACCCTTGCAACTATTTCTGAGTGTTCTTTCCTGTTTAAGTTGTTTATAATAGTAATTAATAGGTATTTAGTTCAATTTAGGGCCTTCAGATTAGATTAGATTCTTACAAATGAAGTTTAGCAGCTTCATTTTAGTACTCATGTGGACGACTTCCAACTTTTAATTATTTATTGTCAATTGACAATTTTTGCATCATGCAGATATATCATATTAATCACACTGCAATTGGTTTTGATCTTCTGATGACTTTACTAGCATTATCTGCAATTAATCTAAGAGGACTGCTCAGATTTTTTCCCTGAGGAACACCACATGCTATGCCTTTCCACCAATTACTACTATCACAGCCCCCTGTCCCCTGTAAGATTACCGCCCAATAGAAATATTGGTAATTAATAGCATTTGATAACTAAACAGTATGAAGTTCACTGCAAACATTGACCATACCAATGCACTAAATGTTACACAATTTTAATCTTATTAATTATGATAGCAATGTATGTACACAGTTGGGTGACAACATTTATAGTTAGGCCCTAGGTAGAAATTCTCCACGTTGAGATTTGCTGTGTGCTTGTAGCTGACGGGAGGCCAGCGAGCAGGCCGACGTTGGTGGCTTGTTTCAGCTTAGGATTTTCCAGTTCGTTTCTGGTGAGGGGAGAGAGGGACAATGGCGAGTGCCAGGCACAGTGCAGTGCACAGCATGAAATAAAATATTCTAATACTACTGGCAGTTGAAGCAATACAATGCAGTTAGGAACCTTTAAGGCCCTCATTACAAAATAGCCTGTTGATAAATAAACAATAAATTACCTGATATAGTCATATCTGGCGTAATATGTTTAATTGACAATGAAAAGTAATAAATTACCAATGAATACAAGACAGTTACACAACTAGCATGGCAATGTTTGTTTATAAAAATAATATATTAACTATTTCTCATTTTATTTTCAATTAATCTTGTGTATTTTATCTTGAAGTATTCAGTTAAATCACTTATCTGTGATATAAGAAATTGCACGATTATGATAAATAGTACAAAGGACGTTTATACCAATATAAAAACGTAAGAAGATATTTGTTTAATGTATAGTGTAATTATTTTGATTTTAATTAAAGTTTTAGAAATGTATTGGCTGAGTGCTGTACGTTGGCAAATCTGTTAGAACAGCTCACATGGGGAAGTTGATGAGATAGGGGAAAAAACCCCGGCAGTTGAGCATTTGGTGCGCGCGAGAGGGCAGGAAGTGAGGAGTCGGGAGCATATGGGGTAGCTGGCCGAGCGGCGTCGCTCTGTATCAGTCGGCATGTGGATCGCGAGGTGGAGGTTATAGATTTGTGTGTGCAATCGCCACGTGTGGTTGCTCATCGTAGACTGCACCAAGTTGAATTGAGCGCTACTGTGTGTTGATGAATATTTAGCCAGTGGAACTAGGTGTGCATCGCATTGAATTAAAGTGACTGTGATTTGTTAATGTAATACGTGTTGTCGCATAGGCATGAACATAAACGGTGTTTGAGACAGCAACATGGTGTTAAAACAATTTGCGACAAATTGTCATTTTGTCTGGGGGCTCACGAACTATAACTTTATTTGATAAATGTGTCGACGTAAGGACGTATCAGCCACAGGGTTCTAATATTGTGAAATAAACAACATTAAGTGAACTTTCATGTGTTTTTAAAAACAGTAGTTAGTACACCCTTTTCTCTCATGAACTTTATTTTATTATGAATTTGTTTAGTTAATCATATGCAGGGAAGGAAAGCTGCGAACGTGTGATATCATCCCCTAGAAAACGAGTCAAACAGTCGCAATCACAGTACCAGTGTTTTTGCATGTTTAGGAATTTGGTTCGTAGTTGGTGGTTTTGAGTTTTAAAAATTAATCTTTCCCAATTTTAAACTCTCACCCCGACCTTCACTCTCGCACCCCCCGCCCCGAACAGTATATCTCAGTCCAATCAAATATCTGATACCACATTTCATAAGCACACAATTTGATTAAAAGCTTTGTAAGCTATGGTGGGAACCTAGAAATATGGTGAGATCCCTTGTACATAGCATTCAACTAGTCTTGAGTAAAGAGCTAGTTCGAGTTTCACTAGAAATATATTTTCTAAATCGGTAATTAGTATGGGTCAACGGGTCTTTCTATTTGAGATAATTCGTAATGTTTGAACACACACGTTCCATAATGCTACAGGAAATCAATGTCCGTGGTATAGGCCTGTAAGTTCATGGATTAATCCTATTGCCTTACTTAAATATTTGTCTGAAATGTGCAACTTCCCAGTCTTTGGGGTACAGATAGTTCATTGAGTGACTGGTTGTACACGATTTGATTATGGGGATATTCGATCAGTATACACTGATGGGTAACTAATCGGTATACAATCTGGACTGAAAGACTTATTTTTATGAAGCGATTTAAGTTGCTTCACTACAGCGAATATATCTACTACTATAATAATATGGAGATAGGGAACAACTCACCGTAAAGACAAACGTTGAGCCGCCGACAGACACAAATAAGACACACACAATTCTAAATTTTCGGCTGCGGCCTTCCTCAGAAAGAGAACACACTTTCTGACGAAGGCCGCAGCCGAAAATTTAGAATTGTGTGGGTTTTTTTATTATTATTATTTGTGTTTGTCGGCAGCTCGAAGTTTGTCTTTACGGTGAGTTGTTCCCTATCTACATATTATTATTGACATTCAATACTGCACCTTCCGTTGATGTTGTTGTTGTTGTTGTTGTTGTTGATGATGATGATGATGATGATGATGATGATGATATCTTTACTATGTTACACATGTTGAACAGCTGTTCTCAATACCTACTTCAATTTGTCTGGTGAAGGTATTTCAGCAAGCTGTGTTTAGTAACTTTGCTTTAGCAGCACTGATATTGATAGCATGAATTACCATCATGTAGAGAAGCTATTTTCTTTGCCTTGCCTCTAGTATACTTTACACATGACAAGAATCTTTCTGCATTTTCTGTCATATTTCGTGGCAGATTTTCATTGTGGAAACTACTGTAATCATCTCTCATTGTTGTAATCAACTCGCATCGAAGTCCTTGCTAAATTTTAAGATTCTGTGTAAGAGCATCAATCTTGGGGCTTTTTGTGTTCATTTAAATTTGCCATGCTATTTTCATTGTTTCTGCAAGAGGATGCTTAGTTGTATATACCAGCTCTGCTATTTGTTAATTTATTTGGTAAAAATATATGAACTGGTGTTAATACAACTTTTTTGAATTCAAACTGCATCTGGTTTACCCTTTTATTTCTAACTTAAAGTAGTGGAGACTGTCACTCAGGATGAACAAAGGTAAACTTAAATCACCACCAACTGCAATAGTACAAGTCAGGTGTAAAATGAACAAATTTTTAACGTCCTACAGTTCTTAGACTGTGTTACCTCTATCCATACCACCTATTGGAAACTATAAACTTTAATTTTACTACTTGATAACCTACTTTTGATAGTGATAATAATGCCACCATCTATTTTATTTGATTTATCCTATTTAAATACCGTTAGATCTTTTTCAAAAATTTCTGCTGAACTTATCTTCAGCTTGAGGCACTTTTCAAAACCTATAATAAATTCTGCTTTGGTACTTTCTATTAACAATCGAAGTTATGGTATCTCCCAACACATCTACCACAATTAACAACTGTTACTCTTATACCTCCTAGATCTATGTTTATGCAGTGTTCCTCTGAGACAGTAAAACTTTGTGGTATGAAACTATTTTAAATAAATCTACTGATGTTGAGAGAAAGAAACACAGCAAAGCACTCTGGCAGAAATGAATTACCATAAGGAAATTTACACTATTCTAATATCTTTCAGCACCTTTCTCTCCTACGCAATGGACCACCATATTTCCCCCCCCCCCCCCCTTCTTCACAAAAAGGACATTGCTGTGACGATTATCTTTCAGACACATTTTCATAATTAACATCACCCTTAAAAATAATCGTTACTCCTGTAGCGTAAGTTTGCAAACTAACTGCTAAAAGGTGAACCATAGACTTCAAATAAAATCTTCATTCAAGAAAGATCAAACAATGAAACTACAAGTCATGGTTGTGCAATCAATTTTGTAACAAAATACAGACATATAAATATAGTATCAGTACCTTGTGATGGCTTCTTTTCACAATGAAATAATGTGAGAGATGCCCTACTCATCACATAATATATCTCTTTATAATCAGTACCTGCCATCACTGCGGATAGATTTACAAAATAGATCTGCAGCCACAGCCACAGCCGAGCGTGGAAATAATAGATTGTATATCAAGGTACGTGTATATCTTTTGCATTTACTGCCAACCTAAGGAGGCGTACCAACACAAAATTCAGTTTGTGGCATCTAGGACCACCGTCTAGCACCACCCTTTTATAGAACCCGGTGCACTACATCATCTGACTGGCAGCAACCTTTACCACTTAAGATAGATGCTGCCAGATGGAGATTACTCCTCCAACCCAAATAACAAACATCATTGGTACTAATGGGAGATATCACTTGCACTTTGCTGCACCCTGTGCCCTGCCAGGGCCACCAGTTTAGCCCCCCCCCCCCCCCCCAGTACACCTTTCTCCACTTCCCACATCCCAAAGACATCTCCCACTCAAGCACAAGTAAGGGATCAACCTTTAAGCAAGCAACAAATTGACTGGCTACAGCTGTACACCAATCGGAGGAGAGGTGGGTCGTGCAGGATGTCTGAGGGTGCCCCTCTTCCTGCCCTGACAAAGACTGCACCCTCAAGCTGTGTAACCAAACCTCCCATAGCCTTAGACTGGTATTTAAGAGTGACCAACTCAGCTCACATCCATACACTGGAGTCACAGTCCCTATTCCACCTAAGATGATGAAAAGCTACAACTCACCAATAAATTTTATAATAATTTTAACAATAAGCTGTTTTTAATAAAATTTATTACCAAATAATTTCAGTAGTAGACTGTCAACAACAGATACAAGATTTTAAAACAGTTCACGACTGTAACCACTTGATGATAAAGTTTTTTAAAAAACAGCTTATGGTTAAAAATACATTTCATTTAGCTGTTAATAGTTGCCTATCTAAAACAAAGACAATCAAATGCCTATTGACAAGTGCTATAGTCCTCTACAGTATACACCGATAAAAACACAAGATAATGTGTGTATTAAATTTCACTAACAAGGTGAAATGCCCTACATAACATACTGACAGAGTCGAAATTTCACAGACTGAAGGAAGGGTGAAAATTAAGAGAAATGTGTTTTAATGTAATTGCCATTGAACAATACTTTCAGAGAAAATAATGAACAAAGCTTAATGCTACATTATCAAACTACAAAAACAAAAGTATGTTTCGAATGTCTGCAGCACAATGGATTAAACGAGTGACTTCAAATCATCAACATAGAATGGATCTTCCTACAATAATATTAGTACATGTATTATCAATATTATTAATAAACATCAATGCCAGTACTTAAATTTTTGCTTTGACTTTTTAAACTACATGAGAGCCAGTGTATTGCTCACGGAGCTACTGGAGACAACGGTCGAGAGAGAGAGAGAGAGAGAGAGAGAGAGAGAGAGAGAGAGAGAGAGAGAGAGAGAGAGAGAGAGTTTCTATTTCTGATGAAGGCTGCAAGCTGACAATCCATTTATGTGCATCTTTCTGCAACTTATCAGAATGTCTGTGGAATGACCAACAAACTATCCCTTTCAAACCATTGTTGTAATCCTTCCTAGACTTTCCATTATTTGATTAACTAAAAATTATAATACTTATTTTTACTGCAGCAAATTCCATTTTGTTTAAGGATGAAGAAGTTTAAAATTTTGAGTTGAACCAACACCCCAAGTTTTAAAGTGAGCGGTCTAATCCATTGCACTGCAGATGACGTAAACACGCCCCTGCCAGTGTAGCTTGTAATAGCATCTCTAACCTTTGTTAATCTTCTTCTTCTTCTTCTTCTTCTCCTCCTCTCTCTCCCTCCCTCCCTTTCTCTTTCCTCCTCCAAAAGTATTGAGCATTTACAATCAAGTCAAAACATGTTTCCTCTTTATTTTCGCCCTGCAAAATTTTTACTATTCCAGTGACTTACCTAGAAAATTAACAATAATAAACAGAGAAACTATGGTGCAATAATGCCAGCCAATGACAACAATAGCTACACAGCCAGTACCTTTTGCTGTCCTGTGTTAAAAGCATTGCTACTTCTACATTTGTTTTAAATGATTCACATACCACTGCAGTATAAGAAACATTAATATGAAGGAGTTTTCTATTTTCTGTGTCATTCTTTGTTGGAGACAATCGTTGGACAGTGAATGAGTAAGAAGGAGGGGCTCCCATGTATTAAGGGTGTGCATCAAGATTGATTTCAGAGTACTCTTCATTGGTAATCTCCTTATATCTGATGGTACTGTACCAGACTGTTTTTGGGCTTGCAATTTTTTGAGAGGCAGCAATACTCGATTTGACTACAGAGTACAGACAGGTATGGGGACTGTATACAGACACCCCAGAAATGATTACAGGACCAAATTCAAGCAGATGTACCTGACAATACACATGCAGAAATCAAAAGCCTTGTAGAGGATACACAAAATGTGAAAATGTGGAGAAGTGCTTAGCAACAAATTTCAGTCTGAATATCACACTAACAGTCCCCATTCAATTAACTTAATGTCTTTTTTATTTCTAAGTACTCTCTTTCCATTGTGAGTGAAATTATCCAATTGGCACTAATGGGAAATACTAACTAAATGACAAATAGGATAGGAATACCTTACCTTCTGCCATCTCGAAATGTAGCCCAAATTAAGTTCAGCACATGTATGGTCATTCATTCTAATATCCCGTCTTATTTTCTTTGCTCCTTGCAAATGACTTGAACCACAAGATGAGGACATAACAGAGTTTTTGGAACATTCTGGTAGCTGCTGAAAAGAAGAGTGAAATGATCAGTGACAAACTGCTCACAAGGTAAAGAATGAACTGTAATTAGGAGATACAGGTTATTACAACCCAACACCCCAACCCCAGTTTGCTTATAACAGTCATGAAAACTAAATCACTCAAAATAAATTTAGATGTAACAATGAAAAGTCCAGGTTGGAATTAATAATATAGTAGTAAGTTTACAACTCACTGCACAGACATGGTGACGAGCTGCAACAGGCACATACAAAAGACACACCCACACAACACTTTCAGCTATAGGCCATGGCCTTCTTCAGAAAATAGAACATACACAACATAGTCATACAACCATCACCTCCGGCTGCCGCATTTTGAATCATGTTCTGCGTTGTGTTCCTAATTCTATCCTAAGCCTCTCCTATTTTGAGTGGTGAATGTGTGTGTGTGTGTGTGTGTGTGTGTGTGTGTGTGTGTGCGCGCCGTTGTTTATTTTTATTTTGTTTATTTTCATTTAATTTTGTTTATTTTCATTTAATTTTGTTTATTTTTATTTTGCTTATTTTAATCTTATTTTTGTGGTTCACGGCGTGGGTTCCTGTAGACATGTCTTAGTTCATGAACCACGGGCAATGTATGAGTGGCCAAGTAAGTGGTCCTGACAGTTGGGATACCAGTTACTTTGGAATAAGGTTGGGCATCTCGGACATATTCTGAGTCATGGTCACCTTTGTGCTCAGATGCTAAAGACTACCAAATCCCCTCCACCATTAGGGGTAAAACCCTGTGGTGCCCTGGGCAAGTAAGGCTAGCAACCTGCTTCCCAGGTACTTCAATATCATGCCGGCAACAATCAGAGCAAAATGCCTCGGACCTTTGGAGGTGATGAGTCCCACCTCTAATTGACGGACCAGTTACTCCTCCTATACGACTTGGCAAACGATCTGGAATGAGATGGGGAGCTATTAATATCAATGGGGATTACAATGGGAAGAAGGTAGAGCTGGCGGAGGCTACAAGTAAGATGGGGTTAGATGTCTTAGCTTTTAGCGACGTTAGAGTAAGGGGAGAGAGAGAAGACGAAGTCGGAGAATACAAAGTCTACATGTCAGGAGTCAAAGTAGGAAGAGCATGGGGGGGGGGGTTATAGGATTTTACATCAGGAAAGCAATCGAACCCAGCATAATTGCAATAAGGTATGTAAATGAACGACTGATGTGGATAGATTTGGCCATCTCCAGCAAGAAAATTACGATTGTGGCAGTGTATTCACCCTGTGAAGGGACAGATAAAGATGAGATGGACAGCTTTTACAACAAACTTAGTGATGTAGTTGTTAGAGTGAAGGTTAAGGATGATGATGGGTGATTTCAATGCCAGGATAGGAAATCGAACAGAAGGTTATGAAAAAGTTATGGGTAGGTTCGGAGAGGATATGGAGGCCAACAGGAACAGAAAACAGATCTTAGATTTCTGTTCCGGTATGGGCTTAGTTATCACAAACTCCTTCTTTAATCATAAGGACATTCACCACTATAGTTGGTAAGGAAGGGGAACCAGATCCGTCATTGACTAAATAATAACAAACCAGGAATTCAGGAAGGACCAAGTGTTTTCAGGGGGTTCTTTGATGATACTGTTCATTATTTAATCTGCAGTGAAATTGGTTTTGTGGACCCAAAAGAGCAGAAAGTCAGGTCCATGTGCAGAAGGATAAGATTGGAGAGGCTTAAAGATAAGGAAATTAGACACAAATACATATCAATGATCTTAGAAAGGTACCGGTTAGTTGAATGTAATGAATTACATTCACTGGAAGAGGAATGGTCAAGGTACAGGGGGACACTACTGGAAGCAGCTAGAGAATGTCTTGGAACAGTAGTGTAAAGGCAGGAAGAAGCAGTCAGCTTGGTGGAATGACACAGTCAAGGCAGCTGTAAAAAGAAAGAGAAGTCATTTCAAAACTGGATCCATACTAGAAATCAGGCAGACAGAGAAAGTGATGTTGAAGAAAGAAACAAAGCCAAACAGATAACTGAAGACTCCAAGCAGAAATCATGGGAAGACTTTGAAAATAAGCTAGAGACTCTGGGTCAAGCTGCAGGAAAACCATTTTGGAGCATAATCAGCAATCTTCGAAAGGGAGGAAAGAAGGAATTAACAAGTGTTTTGGACAGGTCAGGAAAGCTGCTAGTCAATCTTGTGGATGCCTTGAGCAGATGGAGGGAATATTTTGAAGAATTGCTCAATGTAGGTGAAACGTTCAATGATGTGTCAGATTTTCAGGTAGAATGGGATAGGAAATACGATGGAAACAGGATCTAATTTGACGAAGTGGAGAAATTAGTTAGTAGATTACAGTGAAAAAAAAAAAAAATGGCTGGGGTGGACGAAACTAAGCCGGAACTTGTCAAATACAGTGGAATATCAGGTCTCAAATGGTTACACAGGATAGGTGAGAAGGTGTGGGAATGGGGACAGGTTCCGTCTGACTGGACGAAAGCGTTAATTATGCCAATTTTCAAACACGGAAACAGAAAAGATTGCAACAACTATCGAGGTATCTCCTTAATTAGCGTTGTAGGCAAAATATTCTCAGGTATTGTTGAAAGGAGAGTGCGAGTATTAATCGAGGACAAGCTAGATGAAAATCAGTGTGGGTTTAGGCCTCTTAGAGGCTGTCAGGACCAGATCTTTAGCTTACGGCAGGTAATGGAAAAGTGCTATGAGTGGAACAGGGAATTGTATCTATGTTTCATAGATCTAGAAAATGCTTATGACCGTGTTCCTAAGAGGAAGCTAATGTCAGTTCTACAAGGTTATGGAATAGGAGGCAAAGTTCTGTAGGCAATTAAAAATCTTTACATACACTGTCAGGCAGCAGTTAGAGTAGATGGCAAATTAAGCTAATGGTTCAGGGTAGTTTCAGTGGTAAGGCAAGGCTGTACCCTGTCACTGCTGTTGTTCATACTGTTCATGGATCATATGTTGAAAACAGTAGCCTGGCATGGCAGGATTAAAACAGATGAAAACAAAATAAGCAGTCTCACATATGTGGATGACTTAGTTCTAATGGCTGATTCAATTGAAAGGTTGCAAACTAGTATTTCAGAGCTCAATCAGAGGAGCAAGGATTATGATATTAAGATCTGCATCTCCATAACTAAAGTAATGTCTGTGGAAGAGAGATTTAAACAGATTGAGTGTCAAATAGGAGGAACAAAGTTAGAACAGGTAGACAGACTCAAGTACCTGGGCTATATTTTCTCACAGGATGGCAACATAGTGAAAGAACTGGAATGGAGGTGCAGCAAAGCTAATGCAGTGAGTGTTCAGCTAAGATCTATTCTCTTCTGCAAGAAGGAAGTAAGTACCAAGACTAAGCAGTACACCAATATCTTTCGATCAACTTTGTTGTATGGGAGTGAAAGTTGGGTTGATACAGGTTACCTTATTTATAAGGTAGAGGTTACGGATATGAAAGTAGCAAGAATGATTGCAGGTACTAACAGATGGGAATGATGGCAGAAGGGTGTCCATAATGAGGAAATCAAAGAAATTGATGAAGCAGTTAGAGAGAACAGACTGAGATGGTGGGGTTATATTACATGCATGGGAGAAGCAAGGTTACCTAAGAGACTCATGAGCTCGACAGCGTAGGGTAAGAGGAGTCGAGGTAGACCAAGAAGAAAGTACTTAGATTCGGTGCAGAATGATTTTGAAGTTAAAGGCATAAAATCAGATGAGGCATCAATGTTAGCATTCAATAGGGGATCATGGAGGAATTTTATTAGAGGTACTATGCTCCAGACTGAACGCTGAAAGGCATAATCAGTCTCTAATGATAATGATGATTTTATTTTTATTTTTCTTCCCTCACCTGCCTCACCACTACATTCTAAGCTACATCTCATTATTCCCATCTAGGCCGTGCTGTACTCATCTCCACCACCTTGACACAACCTTCCTATACCCTCTCCCCTCCCCTCCAGTCCTCAATTTACACACCGCAGAGCGTGATTCGAAGTGCAACAGCCATAAGCGATGGTTGTATGACTGGTTGTGTGCAAGTGTGATTGCATGAATGTTCTATTTTCTGAAGAAGACCATGGCCGATAGCTGAAATTGTTGTATGTGTGTGACCTGTTGTTTTATAGGAAATGGCAGATCTGGTTACCCTGCCTTGCCAAGTATACCGGAAAATGTTCTTATGCTTAGAAAAGATGTTTTCGATAACTAAGCCCACACTGGCACAGAAATCCAAGAGCTGTTTTCCATTCCTGTTGGCTCCCACATTCTCTCCAAACTTACCCCTAACCTTTTCATACCTTTCTGTTCAATTTCCTATCCTGGCATTTAAGTCACCCATGAGAAAAAACACTGTGCTTGTCCTTCACTCTAACAACTACATCACTGAGAAAGTCATAAATCTGTTCACCTCATGTTGATCTGTCCTTTCACAGGGTGAATAAATTGACACAATCCTAATTTTCTTACTGGAGATGGTCAAATCTATCCACGTCAGTCATTCGTCATACCTAACTGCAATTAGCGCATAGGGCATAGAAGCTGCCATACAGAAATCGCCCCTCACGTCTACCAACAGCCGCAGGCACACAAACTGCAGTTTATCATACAGGTACAACAGGTAGAAAAATAGTGCTAATGTTAGACCAGTGTTCTATACATCCCAAAGAAACATCTTTTCTGAGGAATTTGAAAGCTACTTTTTCCTCCTCATCGCTCAACCTCTGGACTGGAGCATAATATATGTTATTACAGCCAGATATAGGGTATCTATAGCTTAAAAATCAATTTCACTGGTTGAGAGGAAGTAACTGATGTGCCTCAATATTTTGTATGCACATTTGTTGCTCCATGGAATTGTGTATATCAGCAAGTTGTATTAAATTATTTTGTAAAGGCCAGTTGTGATGCATCTGTTTCCGATGAAGTGGACATTGTACCAAATAAAAAATGGTGTAAAATTGCAGATGTTCCTGAAAATATTCCCGGAGTTCACTTTTTGACATTGTGATGCTTTGTCTGCTGCACCCGAGGTGAATATAAGTGATGTGTGAAAGTCTAGGTAAGAAACGCTTTAAGGTACGAGGAGGTGGTGGCGATGATGAGCTGGAGTATCAGCATCAGGCTGATGCTGAATTTTTGTAGCTACAATCAGCTACTTCTCCTCCTCTAAAGTAGATGAGCCAATAATAAAACACTTCAACGGCAGCCGGAGGTGATGGTTGTATGACTGTGTTGTGTGCCTGTGTGATTGTATGAGTGTTCTATTTTCTGAAGAAGGCCATGGCCAATAGCTGAAAGTGTTGTATGTGTGTGTCTTTTGTATGTGCCTGTCGCAGCTCATCGCCACACCTTTGCGGTGAGTTGTAAACTATATTGTAGATCGAATTAATTCTACAGAAATTGAAACAGTGGACAAAACAGGTTGGAATAACAATAATCTTTTGGAAAGGATAGATTGCAAACTACAGTAAAGAAGATATGATGAGTAATAGATAGACACAATTTAACGGCAAATACAATCACACAAATTAGCTTTACTCCAGACCCCCCCCCCCCCCCCACACACACACACACACTATCATTTACACCACCCCTTCTGGGGTGGCTGAAAGCTAAGTGTCCATTTCCGGGTATCCTTTCATCATGCCTGTGAGTCTTGGCATATTAACTTCACTGTGAATTGTAATCTATCCTTTTGATACATAGTAGTTCTATCAAAAAATTAAGAAAATTGCTTTCCTCGGAAGAATTTCTATGAACTCCTGTGATTATTAGAGGTACAACTTTCAGTGAACAGAACTCTGTATATTATTGTCAAAGAGTAGAAATAACAATAAGTAAAAATAGTAATTTGGGGTAGTGTAACAGGATCTACAAAATTCACAATACATGTGAATAACTTTGAAGATAATAAGTTGTAGCTCTTTGAGACTGTTTGTGACTGATGTATATATGCAGTACACATGTATAAGTCAACCTACCATCAGCAGATCCGAATTTTATTCAAAACTTGTAAATGAGCAAATAAGCCAAATATTGTCTAAGTGTACTTGAGCTGAGTGGTACTGAAAGAGTCAATAGTGAATAGATTCAGAAATAAACCTAGCTGTGCAAATTGTACACGATACACTCAGTACAGTAAAAAAATCCAAAACACATGTAAAAATTCAAAAAGGTGCTCTCTTAAAAAGGTACTTTCTGAACAATGAGTGTAAAAGTGTGAATCATACAATCTAGAAAATTTAGTAGCAAGTATAAAAATAAAGGATAATCAACAATAACAGTAAAATACATTAAAGAAAAAGGGGGGAAAGAAACTGAAAAATAAACAGAAGTAGAGTCAACCCAATGTTTAACTTTATTCCTAAACGGGTTGAATTCATTTTATGACATTAAAACATTCTGTTTTCATCACTACAGAAATTCATGTTATATTGAGGAAAATTGTACACAATTTGTATCCAGGACAGTCACCCTGAAATGATTGTTCACTTACTATGGAAAATTTATTGATTTCTTCTCACATCCCCTCAGTACATTTTGTAGAACATACAGTACTTCTATAGATTTCATATATTTATTTATTTATTACACTACATTATAGCCTGTTATCTAATTTAAAATCAGGCTGCAACAGATTTTAATAATTATCCAGTTTACATCAACACAATACTACCTCAAATTTATATTACAATAATAATAATTAACACCTCCACCACCACCACCACCACCACCACCACCATCGTAATAAACTATGCCTACTACCAAATCTATGTCTACTAGTAATATAATATCAGTTTTTAAGTTGCATTCCGCAATGCACTACACTGTTCACCAGTCTGTAGGCATGTCCTGCCGATTCCTTGGGCAATGCAGAGGGCATTGTAATTACATCTACCTCTTCAGTTGTTTCTTGGCTGCCTATCTACTCGGGACAGTTCCCTTGTTCCAAGGCAGTATCACTGATGTCAGTTTAGAGTGGAGCCATGTGTAAAAGCTCTTTCCTAATTCCACCCCCTCATTCCTAGTTTCTTGAGTGGAAGGACATGGCCAACAGCTAAGACTCTGATGATGTGAAGGTGGTCATAAATGTAGTTTTGGACATTGACCTCAAAATGCCTTCATTGTGTTGCTTTTTTATCTCCTGTCACAAAGTCTCTTAGGGTAGTAGATGAGATAATGCGCTCAGCGAACATTCCGTGCCCGAAGACTGGGAAGTTGCACAGGTTAGGCCAATATTCAAGAAAGACAATAGGAGTAATCCACAAAATTACAGATCCATATTATTCATGTCGGTTTGCAGCAGGATATTAGAACATATACTTTCCTGAAATATTTCGAACTACCTCTAAGAGAACAACCTATTGACCCATAGTCAACATGGATTCAGAAAGTGACATTCTTGTGAAACACAGCTAGCTTTTTACTCACATGATGTGATGAGTGCTAGCGAAAAGGGATGTCAAATAGTTTCTGTATTTTTAGATTTCTGGGAGGCTTTCAACACTGTACCTCCCAAGCATCTTCTAATCAAACTGTGTGCTTATGGAATAGCGCCACAGTTGTGCGATTGGATTCAAGATTTCCTGTCAGAAAGGACACAGTACAATGTAATTGACGGTAAGTCATCGGGTAGAACAGAAGTGATATCTGGCGTTCCCCAGGGAAGTGTTATAGGGCACATACTGTTACTTATTTTTATAAACGATTTATGAGACAATCTGAGAAGCTCTCTCAGACTGTTCACGGATGATGCTGTCCCTTATTGATTAGGGAATCGTATCTTCCGAATCTCGAACCCAAATAATCTGTCAACTGAAGTACATCTATTTAAAAAGAATTATCTCTCTATCGCAGCCAGTGATGAAGATAAAGCCTTCTGGAGTGGATCCCAAATGACAATATTAACAGTAAAATTTAAGAAATTTACCTTTCATTTTGAGTTTTATTTTAAATCTTAAGGACTTTTTAATAGCTCCTACCCTTAAAAGAAATTTGCATGAAACATTTTGATATATATGTTGTTTAGATGCTCTAAAAGGTAACAAGAAACTTTCTTCACTATTACAAACTGTTTCATTTTGAGGAAATAAAAAATAATTGCAGAATAAAGTCCTAGAAAGAATGGATTACTTTTTTTTCTTCTTCTTCTTTTTCTTCTTTCTTCAAAGGGGAAGAGTCAAAAATAAAACCTGAAAAGATGAGTAGCTATTGTGGAAGTAAAAAAAAAAAAAAAAAATAGATTCTTAAAAAATAGGATGAGTAAATGTTAAGTAATATTATGTTGACGTATCAGGCATTCCATGAGTGACACACAGGATATTCAAACACAGAGAAATCAGCATTTATTCATTGTGTGTTTACATGTTATTTTCACGAAGACATTTAAGAACTATGTAAAGTACTTAACGCACAGACTGCGGATTCCAGAGGGTTAAGCAATGTTATTTTGTACATTTCTTTATTCTTTCAAACTTTTAAGACCATGTAAATTATCTGCATAGAATTTTTATTCATAGAAGATTTGAAAATCAGTGCTAGAAGTCAGTTGCCGTGCTTCATTTCTAACTATTCCCATTCAGAATAATACAAATGTAAACATTAACGTGTACTGTGCATATATTCTTTTGCATTTGCCATTGTCTTTCAGGTTTGTTAGGCAGATAGAATTTAGGCCTAAATGTGGTAACAGCTACAGTAACACAGAAAATTACATGGCTTAGTGTTTACATTTGTATTATTCTTATGATTAAGAGAGTGTGGAATTTACGAATTATGATTCTTAGGAACAATCACTTATCCCTAACAGAAAAACTCTTAAGTCGTAGCACCAAGGCAGTGGTTGTAGCATCAAGCACATTGACGCAACATATGCTTGCCAGTCAGCTTTATGTAGTAGCTTTTAGATAAGACTTCAAATGTACGGCTATTGTATGAAAATAAATGCGGAAATATAAAACAATTTTTTTAGACTTATAATACAAATTTTATGCAATGTTTATAATATCAATTAGATAACACTACAGTAATTCTGAGTCACAGTTCCTTCGTACTACAGAGCATCATCCCTCATACAATCTAGTGCATTCGACATCCAACATTTTTAAATGCCTGCTATGCAATCTGATTTGGAACCCACATCCATGTAACTTCATTCCAATGGCACACTTGCACGTTTTACACGACTTGTTGGTGTCAGTTGTCTGTCACTTTTCGAAAAGCAATCGGTGTACATGTGTTTAAGCCTGACCTTACACAATTTATTGAAATAGACGTCAAGTGGTTGCTGAATTGACGTTATCCTGCCTGGATGGCGCACAATTAGAACTTTTTCTGCGCATAATAAATAACTTTCTTCTTGAAATCCTAGTGCTTTATTACAGTTCACATACCCCAGCACTTCACAAATTTCGACGAAACAATACATGAAATCACAGTGAGGCAACTCATTCAAGAATCCTAAGGCCTTATGTATAGTTGGTGTTTGCGTGAAGAAATTTATTTTTGTTGCTACTTACATTTGAAAGGCTGCTACGTTTGAAGTTGAGTAATACTAAAGTTCTATTTCCTTTGTTGGATGGTGTATTAAAATTCAATAGTTCAAAATAAAAAGGAAATTAGACTTTTCTTCCTTTCTTTTTTAATTTTTATGAGCACAAAAGTTTTGGCACCTGCTAAGCTAGCCTGTATAGCATTGCTTATCTTAGACGGGAAAAGTTACTTGTGGCGGCTCCTAGGGCCATTAATCAGAACTATTCAAAGTGAGGTCATTTGGCTTTATGACACCACATCTTTCAGCGGATCTATGGAAGATAAAGTAAATAATGCAAACGAAAGTGTACTGTTATGCAAAGTAAACAACAACATTCATAATTAAAGGTTTGCCGATCACTTTGGATTCGGGAATCTGTAATATTCGGCCATTATGCACCGAATCTCAAATCCGAAGCCAGTGTGCTAGATTCAGTGAATAATGGATTCGGACAAACCACTCTGACACAACCCTAGTCACAAGAAGATGAAAAGCAACTGCAAAAAATGGCAATTGACCCTTAATTATGAGAAGTGTGAAGTCATCCATATGACCACTAAAAGAAAACTGTTAAACTTCATTTACACAATAAATAAGTCGAAACTACAGGTTGTAAATTCAACTAAATACCTAGGAATAACAATTACAAACAACTTAAATTGGAAAGAACATTCAGAAAATATTGTAGGAAAAGCGAACCAAAGACTATGTTTCATGGGCAACAGTTCTACTAAAGAAACTGCCTACACCACACTCCAGCATTATATTTTGGAATACTGTTGCGCATTGTGGAATCTCCACCAAGTGGGACTGACAGACGATTTAGAGAAAGTTTATAGGAGGGCACCTCGTTTTGTATTATCGCAATATAGGGGAGAGACTGTCACGGAAAAGATTAATGATTTGGGGTGGAAATCATTAAATGTAAGACATTATTCATTGTGACGAGATCTATTTGTGAAATTTCTTTCATCAACTATCTCTTCCGAATGCGAACATATTTTGTTAGCATTCACCCACATAGGAAAACATGATCATCAAAATAAAATAAGAGAAATCAGATCGAAAATAGAAGATTTAGGTGTTCCTTTTTTCTGTAAGCTATTAGAAAATGGAACTGTAGAGAAACATCATAAAAGAATTTCAATTTTAATCATAAAATGGTTCAATGAACCGTCTGCCATGCACTTCAATGTGATTGCAGAGTATTTAAGTAGATGTAGATAAACCTAAGCATTCCTGGGAACAGTGCCAGTAATGTCCAGTCTGCCGTTTAATATCGCTACATAGTATCTTCTTGATATGAAGTCTTCTATACTGATTCAACTGTTGTCAATCAGTATCATCAACTTTGGTATATAGCAGACATCTCCAGACAGTATGTTGTCATGTACCTACTTCACCACAGGCACACTAGGAGTTTGTCATCTACCAATTCGATGCCAGGATCCATGACCAGACAAGGTGTGTTTAAGGGCTCTTCGGTCTTGATCAATTTTTTCTGTTCTATGTTTGGCAGAAGATTATAGTTGTGTATCGCTGTTGGTGAATACTCCAATCATTTCTGCCATATGGAGAGTATCTGATTGTGAAATTATTGTTTGCATTCGGCTTTTATTTCTATTACATTCAGCAGTTCACGATATTGTCCTTTCTTAGCGCAAGACATTACATTTTTTCCATATCTGGAGATTGAGTTGATATATTCCAAGAATTACTTGCAATGCCTCAATTGACAGAGTACCACGACCTTTCAACAAAAGGAAGTCTTACATGCTGAACCATGTTAATGTTATGAGCAAGAGTCTATGCATTCAAGCACTCTCACAGCATCCATGATTGTACTTAGGATAGCATTATGATATCTTATTGTTTGAAATAGCAGCCTGTAATCTTTAACTCGATAGACTAATAATTTTGTTCATCATATTCCTGCCTCTCTCGCTTATTGGTGCAGTATGTGCAAAATAATTTTGTCATTTGTCCAAAAAAAAAAAAAGAGACACAAGTACAGTATATTGTGACATACTTTCTCTTTACTGAATCGTCATTTCACTTCACTTTCAGGTCTCTTAAAAGGTACCCTTGTTAACAGCATGTAAGTGGTTTTCCAGGTGCAATCAACACTTTGACTCCTTGACGCCACTGATGTGATTGTTGAAGAACTGTTATACCAATATTTCAAGTTGATTTTGGTGTTTGCCTTCACAACATCATAAAGTCCTCAGTATTTGCCACAATTATTGTAACTTCTTCATTACCTTGTAGTTTTCTTAATACCAGGTCAAACACCATGCCGCAGATAACAGGGCCACTTATGGATCCCCTGGACATACTTTTGAATGTCTCGTATTAGATATCTCCTAGAAATGACTTATTTCTCTGTCTTACGATAGTTCTTAAAACAATTATATAATGCTTGTGGGTAGTCCCCATCCTTCAGAAGATTCAAGGCCAATGGGTTTGTAGGACTTTGGAATTATGGGATCTTGTCTTCATCCTTTTTCAGGATTTGCTTTTTTTCCATAGATCTGGTTTTTCCATGAAATAAGCTTACACTGAAGAGTTGGCACAATTATAAACAAATGTGCATATGAAGGGTGTGTAAAACTTCAGCAGGCATGCCAGCAGGGCCAGGTGATTTATTGCTATTCAGTTTCAGAATTATTTTTCACTCCTCTTATTCCAAAAATGGACCCACTACTCAAACCTAAAGTCCTCAAGTGAACAAGGGCCCACTTATAATGCAAGGCAAAGTGTTTGAATAAAGAAACTGCACTATTAACATGCAAATTTCTATAATGGTGTGAAATTGATAGGCCCCCACCAAACTGAGCTGAAGAAGTTTACTTACACATCACTAACCACAAAAGAGTTACCTCGATCACCCCTGAAATACCACATTTAATGAAATCTCCGGACTTGTGATTCACATTGTGCAGTTTTTGCCTTGTGTCATCATACTCATGAAAACAAGACATGTAAGACACCTTCTTAGAGCCAGAATCATGTGCTGAAGACACCTGGCTATTTGTTGGACTTCCAATTATGCCCTGAATGGAGAAAAAAAAAAGACAGTCTATTTATATTTCACCCACGATGAAGCTGTAGTGAATAGATTCTGAAATACAAAAAATAACACCAATTATAAGAATCTGAGCATGATTAATCTTCAAATTAATTTAAAACAGTAAGTTTGAAAATTGTAGAACAAATAATGTTTTGTCGGATACTACTACCCATATTAAATTTTGTGGTAAACAACCATGAAAAGTCATACTGCTTCCATTTTATTTTATTTTTTTTTCAGTTTATTACAACAACTGAAGAAACAGCAAAACTGTGTAGTTCCTCTTATCACCCTAAAGAAATCATCCCATATTTATAAGTGTACAAAGTAACAAAACAGGATGGCTGCAATCAACAAGTGCCACTTTCCTTTCAGGTCAAAGTCAGTTACAGTACTACATTTACCCCTAACACTGCATTAGTCTTCTACCCACTGAAGCAGTGTTGAATAAGGTCAGTAGAGACAGAGCACAAGCTGAGATTATGAAAGTATGAGGGAGGTAATTGGTTGTGCCATTTCAAAGGGGGCATAATGAAATAAACTCGCACAAGAAGCATGATAAATACTGATAGCAAGTAATTTACATAAAGCATGAGTCACTAAGTACAGCTCCACCATTAAGCCACATTGAAACACCACATAACAATGAGGATGAGCATGGCTATGCTTGTCCTTGAGAACAGCCTGCACAGAAATCTATACCGGTCACACTGTCACTAGCAAGCAATTAACCCTTTCGATAGAGTGAACTACTTCTACAGAAGTAGTGAGCGAATGTGCCACTCAGCTGGTGTACTGCTGCTGCAGTTCCGCCTTGCATCATGTTTATCCACTTCACTACGCTCAATTTGTGTTGAAGTTTGACTTATGCATCAACTAGTGGCTTTCAGCTTGTTGATAGTCTGTAGTTAACAACAGATTCACTAGATGGCAGTTGCATCCAGTTTCAAAGTGTTGGTTTCACTTTAATAGTACTGCTCGTTTCCCGCCTTGTTCATATCTGAATTTTTAAAAGGTAACACTATGTAATGATATTATTGTAATGTAATCATACTGAAATGTAATGTAAACCATGTATGAAGTCTTCGCGGGTTTCAATGGAATGCGTCTCCATCATCTTCACCTGTAAATAAATATTATTCAACAAGTGAAATATATCTTTATAATAATAAAGCTCACATCCTACCAGAGCTGAATCCAAACCTCAGATCTTTTAGAATGTACAAAATAATTATGCAAATTATCTGAAAGATCAAAGAAAATGGTTTCTATTCAAAATGAATTTCAGAAACATGTTATTTCTGTAAATATTTTCCATAATTAATAAATAGTATAAAGTCCAATAATTGTGATAACACAGAGTGTGAAAGCAGGACAGAGTAGCGCCGTGGGCAGCGCGAAAAATGTGTCATACAGCGGGCACAACTCACACTTGCCCACAGCGACGGCGCAACAATTACAGCACTGGAGGGCAAGGGTTAAAGGGAACATACTGCTGCACTAGTAAACTGCTTCTTGATATAAACTTTGCAGGCACTGCCCGTACATAAAAAAAATTGTAATCTTAAGTGCTATGTCAGCAGTGGTTTATGAAAGGAATGTCAAAGTAAGCTTGAATGCCTTCATATAAGAGTATATCTGATAATTCCACAAAGTTCTGCTCACCTCATTTAATTTTGGGGTTCCTTCCTCGGACGAATTTAATTGGCAGTTGCCAGGCTCAACATGTGAACACAACTGTTGAGATATTGATGGTTCATGACTCTCTGGGCTACTTGTTGTATCCTAAACAACAACAAATTCAAATGAATGATACCACTTAATGATATTTACCACATTTCTTGAAAAGCTAACGAGTTCAAAAGAAATAAAATTGAAGAATTGGTTGGATTTCAACGTATCAGAAATAAGTGGGAAAAATCATTTAATTCTATAAATCATCTTACCATGTTCAGAAACAAAACAAAAATTTCAACATAAACTGAAAGATATTCATATAAAATGAACCAGTTCTACAACCAAGAGAGTTTGGCATCAATTCGTACTGGTATCACTGACAGTGTTTTTAACAGAAATCTAAAAATAAATAGGGACTTAAGGGACGAACTTGATAGAAAAAAGAGGACCTAAAGAACTTTTAAGGGACAAAGACGGATACAAAATATGAGACATCAATAAATTTGTTTTTAATGAACAACCCTACCCAATGTTCCATTTTCTTTTACTTATTTAATATAGAAGTCTTGATTGTACTTTATTTCTTTACTGCTAATGTGTTTTGCCATTTTGAGGAATCTTCAGAATGATACATAAACATAGCTTAGTCTTAGGGCTTGAATATTTTGACTTCATAGTTTTGTTTATGCACGTCAGCAGCCACAGACCTATTGTTCTGCAGGTGAGCAAAAAGGATGAGGCAAGTTATCAGTATATAGATAAAGTACAATCAAGGCTGTTTTTAATTTGCAAATCGTTATCACAGTTGCTAGCTTCAGCAAGTATAAAGTGCAATAATATATACATGACAAATGCAATGCACACATGCCACATGCAATTAGGTAATATAAGAAAATATGTTTTTCAAATAATCACTTTGATGGGGTATAACTTTTGTTTGATTTACAATTATATTTTTTACATATTGGAATTATAAATGAAACTTCAACAGTCTTAGCATAGACACAGTATTAAAGTATCAGATTTTGGTAATTACAAAGACACAATTTACTTTCTCTTAAAGTAGGATGATATTTGACTTGTTTTTCATTTAATGTCTTCTGAAATTGTAGCCACTTTAACCGATTTTTTTATTTCTCCACTCCGAATTCTTTTAACTCCAGCTAGCATACCCTGGGCTAGGAAGATTTCTCCATAATACTTACGTTTACTTCCTTCTTCAAACAGCCTGGTGGCTTCTTTGAGCAATTGATCAGTCTGTCTAGGTGTGTTTGCATTTGGATGTGTGTGAGTGTATTTGTTTACCTTCCTTTCCCCCCCCCCCCCCTAAGGTAAGTCCTTCCTTAAAACCCATATCCTTCCCTTTCTCCTCCCCTTTTTTCCTCTTATACTGAAGAAGTGACCAACGGTTGCGGAAGCCTGTATGTGTGTTTGCGTGTGATTTTATTTGTATCTATCGACGAGCCGGTCCTTTGGGTAAGTCATCTGTTTTATATTTTTTATATTTATCTATGATATGAAAATTATAGAAGGAAACTTTCCTGGTGGGATAAATTTATATTAAAAATAGAAATCTGATGACATACCCAAAGCACAGTCCCATCGACAGACAAATAAAATCACACACACACATAAAAGCTTTTGCCACTGTGTGTGTATGTGTGTGTGTGTGTGTGTGTGTGTGTGTGTGTGTGTGTGCGCGCATGCATGTGCGTGTGCATGTGCGTGTGCATGTGCGTGTGCGCGCGCATGTGCTTGTGCGCGCGCTTGTTTGCCTTTCCTTTTACCCACATAAGGTGAGTCCTTCCACTCCTGGGATTGGAATGACTCTTTTTACACTTCCTTAAAACCCATATCCTTCCCTTTTTTCCCCTCCTTCTTTCCTTCCTCTTTTACTGGGGAGGCTACCAGTGGTGGCGAAAGCTTGTATGTGTGTGATTTTATTTATGTCTGTCGACGGGCATTGTTCTTTGGGTAAGTCACCCGATTTCTATTTTTAATGTACATATATCTATATACATACTCCGCAATCCACCTTAAGGTGTGTGGTGGAGGGTCCACTGTATTGCTACTAGGCTTTTCCTTTCCTATTCCAGTCCCAAATAGAACAAGGGGGATGGGGGAATGCATCCGCCCAATCCCTAATCTCTCTAATCCGGGCCATGTAATATTAGTCGGGGGAAGACTTCAACCTTAAGAATATATCTTGGGATATCTCTAGTTACATTTCAGGTGGAAAAGACAAGCAGTCTTGCGAGCTACTTTTGGACACATTCTCCGAAAACTGTCTTGAGGAGTTAAACCGGCAACCAATGTGCAATGGAAATACTTTAGACCATATAGCCACGAACAGACCTGACCTTATTAACGATGTCCGTGTAGACAGGAGTTAGTGATCATGATACTCTTATAGCGTCGATGGTGACCAAAGTTCATAAACCAATCAAGAAGGCAAGGATCGTGTTTTTGTTGGGAAGAGCTGATAAGCAAATGTTAGGATCGCACTTAGAAAATGAATGGGCATCGTTTAATTCTGGGACTATGGATGTAGAGGAATTATGGACTAAATTTAAGTGCATTGTAAATAAAGGGTTAGAGAAATATGTGCCAATAAAGACGATTAAGGATGGAAAAGATCCACTGTGGTATAATAATAATGTCAGAAAGCTGCTGAGAAAGCAAAGACTGTTGCACTCTTGATTCAAAAAAGAACATGCAAATGATGACAGGCAAAAATTAGTAGAGATTCGTGCGTCTATAAAAATATCGATGCGCAAAGCATAAATAATTACCGCAGCCATACCATAGCAAAAGATCTTTCCAAGAACCCGAAATAATTCTGATCCTATGTAAAGTTGATAAGTGGATCAAAGGCCACTGTCCAGTCACTCGATCATTTCGGGGCAGTAATAGAGGAAAGCAAACGGAAAGCTGAAGTTCTAAATATAACCTGTAAGAAATCTTTCACACAGGAGGACCGTACAAATGTACCATCATTTGATCAACGCACTAATTCCGGAATGGTGGACATAGTAATAGGTATATCTGGTGTAGATAAGCAGCTGAGAGAGCTAAATACGAAAAAGTCAGCTGGTCCGGATGGAATACCAGTCCGGTTTTACAAAGAGTATTCTGCGGCATTGCTTCCCTACTTAGCTTGCATTTATCGCGAATCTTTAATTCAGTGCAAGGTTCCTAGTGATTGGAACAAAGTGCAGGTGACTCCCATTTATAAGAAAGGAAAGAGAACTGACCCACACAATTACAGGCCAATATCGTTCACATCAGTTTCCTGTAAAATTTTGGAGATTTTTCTCTGTTCGATTATACTAAATTTCCTTGAAACGGAAAAGCTTCTTTCTATGAATCAGCATGGGTTTAGAAAACACAGTTCATGCGAAACTCAACTTGCCCTTTTCTCACACGACATGTTGCGAGCCATGGATGAAGGGGAACAGGCGGATTGTGTTTTTCTCGACTTCAAAAAGGCGTTCGACGCGGTGCCACACTGCAGACTGCTAACGAAGATACGAGCTTATGCAATAGGTTCACAGTTTTGTGACTGGCTGGAAGACTTCCTAAGTAATAGAACACAGTATGTTATTCTCGACGGTGAGTGTTCATCATAGACGAGTGTATTGCCAGGCGTGCCCCAGGGGAGTGTGATAGGACCGCTATTATTTTCTATCTATATAAATGATCTGATGGACAGAGTAAGTTGTAATTTGCGGCTGTTTGTTGATGATGCTGTTGTGTATGGGAGGGTGTTGTCTTTATCTGACTGTTGTATTATACAGGATGACATAGACAAAATTTCTAGTTGGTGCGAAGAATGGCAGCTAGCTCTCAATGTAGAAAAATGTAAAATGATGCGCAGGAGTAGGAAAAACAATCCCATAATGTTCGAATACAGCATTAGTAGTGAGCTTCTTGATGCTGTCGTGTCGTTCAAATATCTAGGCGTAACACTGCAGAGCGATATTAAATGGAACGAACATGTAACGACTGTCGTGTGTAAGGCGGACAGCCGACTTCGGTTCATTGGGAGAATTTTGGGAAGATGTACTTCACATGTAAAGGAGACCGAGTATAAAATGCTTGTACGATCACGTCTTGAGTATTGCTCAAGTGTTTGGGACCTGCAGCAGATCAGTTTAAAGGAAGATATAGAAACAGTTCAGAGGCGAGTAGCTAGGTTTGTTACTGGTAGGTTCGACCAATGTGCGAGTGTCACAGAAATGCTCCGGCAACTCAATTGGGGATCGCTGGAGGAAAGACGACGTTCTTTTTGTGAATTTCTGTTGAGGAAATATAGAGGGCCGGAATTTGAAGCCGAGTGTAGTACGATCTTGCTGCCGCCTACTTACATTTTGTGTGGTGATCACAAAGATAAGATAAGAGAAATTAGGGCTCGTACGGAGGCATATAGGCATTCTTTTTTTCCTCGTTCTATTTCAGAGTGGAATAGGAGAGGAAATGCCTAGTAGTGGTACAGTGGACCCTCCGCCATGCACCTTACGGTGAATTGCGAAGTATGCATGTAGATGTACATGGAGCCAAAGTAGTCTTTGACCACTGAGATAACGATATGGCATTATTATTATTATTATTATTATTATTATTATTATTATTATTATTGATTTCTCCATCTTTTCTTGGAAGAACAACACTAATAACATTAATAACATCATTAATAAAAGCAATATTGTTTATGTTCTACAGGATAAAATACACTATTAGCCATTAAAATTGCTACACCAGCAAGAAATGCAGATTATAAATGGGTATTCATTGGACAAATATATTATACTATAACCGACATGTGATTACATTTTTATGCAATTTGGGTGCATAGATCCTGAGAATCAGTACCCAGAACAACCACCTCTGGCCGTAATAACGTCCTTGATACACCTGCGCACTGAGTCGAACAGAGCTTGGATGGCGTGTACAGGTACATATGCCCATGCAGCTTCAACACGATACCACAGTTCATCAAGAGGTTTTTTTTTTTTTTGTGGTTTTAGGGCGCACAACTGCTGTGGTCATTAGCGCCCAGGTTCATCAAGAGTAGTGACTGGCTTATGGTGACGAGCCAGTTGCTCAGCCACCATTGATCAGACAATTTCAATTGGTGAGAGATCTGGAGAATGTGCTGACCAGGGGAGCAGTCTCACATTTTCTGTATCCAGAAAGGCCTATTCATGATCTGCAACATGCGGTCATGCATTATCCTGCTGAAACATAGGATTTCGCAGCGATCGAATGAGGGGTAGAGCCACAGGTCTTAACACATCTGAAATGTAACAGCCACTGCTCAAAGTGCCGTTGATGCGAACAAGAGATGACCGAGACGTGTTACCCATGGCACCCCATCCAATCACGCCGGGTGATACACCAGAATGGCGATGAAGAATGCATGCTTCCAATGTGCGTTCACCGTGATGTTGCCAAATACAGATGCAACCATCATTATACTATAAACAGAACCTGGATTTATCTGAAAAAATGATTTTTTGCCATTCGTGCACCCAGGTTCATCGCTGTGTACACTATTGCAGGTGCTCCTGTCTGTGGTGCAGCGTCAAAGGTAACCGCAGCCTTGGTCTCCGAGCTGATAGTCCATACTGCTGCAAACGTCATCGAACTGTTCGTGCAGATGGTTGTCGTCTTGCAAATGTCTCAAACTGTTGACTCGGGGATTGAGACGTGGCTGCATGATCTGTTACAGCTAAGCGAATAAGATGCCTGTCATCTCGACTGCTAGTGATACGAGGCCGTTGGGATCCAGCACGGCATTCCTTATTGCCCTCCTGAACCCACTAATTCCATATTCTGCTAACAGTCATTGGATCATGACCAACGCGAGCAGCAATGTCATGATATGATAAACCGCAATCGCGATAGACTACAATCCGACCTTTATCAAAGTTGGAAATGTTATGGTACGCATTTCTCCTCCTTACACAAGTCATCACAACGACATTTCACCAGGCAACGCCAGTCAACTGCTGTTTGTGTATGAGAAATCGGTTGGAAACTTTCCTCTTGTCAGCACGTTGTAGGTGTTGCCACCGACGCCAACCTTGTGTGAATGCTCTGAAAAGCTAACATTTGCATATCACAGCATCTTCTTCCCATGGGTTAAATTTCACGTCTGTAGCACGTCATCTTCGTGGTGTAGCAATTTTAATGGCCAGGAGTGTATACATAATTTTGTGCATGTCATTTACCTTACACAATTTGTTAGCAGTCCTCTGGAATTTCCAATGGAACGAAGGTCAAGTGTATGGAAGCAGCCTTCAAAGTATAGATTTATGTGGCAATGGAATGAGGCAGCAATCATTCTGTTTATCAATAAATAAGCACCATGATGTGCAAAAAGAACCTGCCAGAAATTTGATAATAGCACTTTGGATGCTGATTCGAACTGCACTTTGTCATTTAATACTGATTGCTGAAGTAAAAATATAAACTTTTCTACCTTTTTCTTATACACTATACAGTGTTATGTCAGTAGTGTTTTATTATGAAGAAAAGGATGGCGAGAGGGGTGTCGTCAGGGTCGAAAAGGCAGATTGTAAGGATGACTAAGTCCTGCATTCAAAGAAAGTGTCTACAATTACATTGCAATTTAAGGATCATATTGGGGGCTCTCCAAGATGGACGAGATTATATCACATGCCAGTTACACGGCCCTAGAGACAGGTGGTCAAAACTTAACAGATTTTTTAGAAATGACCAATGGCATTGCAAGGCAAATATGGGGTAATGGAAAGAGACAGACAGATGGCCTGCAGTCACCTGCCCTGTAGGGCATGCTACATACAAGAGACACACAAACAGATGAGGATATAGCTGTCTTCTCTGAAAGATATTGCTGCAAATCTTTCGTCAGCACACATGGTGCAGCGGCTAGAATCGCAGGTCGCTGTGCTTGTGGTCCCCAGTTCAAATCCCACCATGGGCAGAAGAAAATTTATTTCTTTGTATTTACTATTTCTAGAATGTTCTACATGTTTCTTATGTTTGATGTAGTTGTAAGTTCCAGTAAATTCTTTCTACATATAAACAGTGGAGATCTCCAAGCAGAAGCAGTCTGTACTGAGTGTACGATTGTGTTCACAATAGAAGTGTTGTAAGTGTAAAGTGTTATGCTCTATTACCAACCAGCCTTCGAATTCCGCACCACCTGCAGCTTTCAATGTGACACTTTCTGATGGAGGCGCCAGGTACTCTGCAATACATCTGCATCATTGTGGCTTTGATCAGGCAGTGTAAGAGCCGTCACTTACACGGACAAGAACCGGAATACAAAGGTTATAGTGATTACCTCTGTCCGAAGGTTTGTGTCATCAAAAGAACCATGGATGCCAAAACACCAGTAAGCCAGCTGCACATCAGACACCCATCAGTGTTCTCAGGAGACTCTGGACAGGACCCAAAATAAATGGCTGAAAGGATTCGACCGAGTCGCCAAGTATAATAGGAGGAATCACATGATGTGCTTGGCAAACATATGTTTCTACCTGAACGGCCCTGTAATGGTTTGAAAATAAGGAGGACAAGCTGGATAGCTGGGAAGAATTTCAGACAGAACTTAACAAGATGTTTGGAGACCACCAGTGGCAAGTCCATTTATCATAAGAACAACTGAAGAACAGGGGTCCAGTGACTTGGTGACTCAACACAGAGTTATATACAGTGTTCTGGCCCTAAGTCACGTAGTTAACCCGGGTGTGATGGAGGCCGATAAAATTTCGACAACACAATAGTTTATCTAGTGGTGCCAGAAAATTGAAGAGATGCAACTGAGGAGGGATGGACGAAAGAAGTATGACAGATTTCCGAATGTAGCCCCTATGGCTGTTGTAGAAGACCAGCATGAATTTGCTTCTCTCATACAACAAAGTATGAGAGAAGAATTACATCAGTTTATGGCAGCTGCGACTGTTGGACCAAGTTAAGACCAGATTACAGCCATGGATGTCAGTCCTGTAAGTCATGAGGGAGCCAACGCTGCTGAGGAGGAGGTATTTCAAACATTAGCGCCTGTCAGCCCCGCCAGTTGCACCTGACGTGAAGAATGGCCTCACCTTACTATGACTTATGCCACAACCACCAAACAGCAGCTAAGGAAGCGACCAACGTGATCACAACCAACTCCTCCATCAAATGTGAAGCCTCACAGGCGGGCAGATACGTGGAGGACAAAACACAACATGTCATTGTGTTTTCATTGTGGCTTTCCCATACATGTAGTACAATACTGTAGGGAGAGAAGACGAGTATTTGACAACCATTATGCCGCAAGACGCCAACCATCGGAGCAGTCCTTTCAACAACAGTCAATAGCAAATGATTACTGTGGACCTATGAGACAAAGTCCGTCGCCGTATCCTGCACGTGTTCGCTCTCCAACAAGCTGCCGCCATTCACTGTCCCCCTTACATAAAAACCAGCCACTCACCTAACTGCTGTGTTCAGAAAAACCAGGTGAGGCAACCATCTACAGAGGTGAGGCCTCCATGGACGACAGTCACTAAGATGTTGCGAAATCTCTTTGACGTCATCAACCTGTCTGGGCACTAGTTGATTTAGGAGCTTCCTTCTTTGTATTGTTGAATGACTGCCGCTGCAAACTAAAGAAGATAATGTTCTCTGATAGAAGAGCAACTGTGCTGAAGGTTGCAAATGGAAAATATGTCCAACCGGCAGGAACATGTGTCGCAAGAGTAATTATCAACATGACGCAGCCTTTGGAATTTGTCATTTTAACAGAATGTAGCCAATAACATCATCCTCAGAAGGGCCTTCCTTCAGGCATCCCAGGCTGTCATTAACTGTGAAAGATCTGAGCTACAAATTGAGAAAGCCGTTCCAACGAGTACAGGTAACATGGACTTCCGTGGGAGGTTGTTTGCTGTTGAGAGTGCTGAGATCCCACCATTAACAATGAGAAGAGTTCCAGTCAGCAGCCCAAGATGACCAGTTGGACGGTGAAGTGCTTGTCAACCACAAAAAGCTAATCAGAATAACAAAGGAAATCTGCATGCCACTGGCTATCATAAGCATTACAGGTGGTCGAGGACAACTTTTTCCAACAAGTGTGCAAGGAAATAGCAATTCTACCATTGACAATATTTTTGTTCATTCTTCATTATTAGAGGGGCACTCTGTCAGCAGAATAGTAAATGGCCTATCAGACCACGATGCCCAACTTTTAATTCTAAAAAGTATTTGTTCTCAAACAAATGTTAAACATAAATATCAACTACTCAGAAAAGTTAATCCAGATGCAATTGACACCTTTTTAAGCTTAATTAAGAAACAAGAATGGCAGGATGTTTATAGTGCTGATAATGCAGATGATAAATATAATACTTTCCTTAACACATTTCTTACGCTGTTTGAAAGTTGCTTTCCGCTAGAACGCTCAAAACAGGGTACTTCCAGTAACAGACAGCCAGGGTGGCTGACAAAGGGGATAAGAGTATCATGTAGAACTAAGCGGGAGTTGTATCAAAATGTTAGAAGCAGTCAGAATGAAGATGCAGCACTAGCTCATTACAAACAGTACTGTAAGGTTCTGAAAAATATCATTAAAAATGCAAAAAGTATGTGGTATGCAAAAAGAATAGCAAACTCTCGGGATAAAATTAAAACTATCTGGTCAGTCATGAAGGAAGTGTCCGGTCAGCAGCAGCAGGTAGAAGATATATCGTCAGTGCGTAGTAGGAATGTTTCTGTTACAGACAAGTTAGATATATGTGCAATATTCAATAATCACTTTCTGAATATAGTAGGGGAACTAAACAAAACTCTAGTTTCTACAGGTAATCATGTAACGTTTTTAGAAAATGCCTTTCCGAGGCTGTTACCTGAAATGGTCCTTCATGATACTTCCATAGGTGAGATTGAGTCAATAATTAAATCACTAAAGACTAAGGACTCTTGTGGATATGATGGGGTATCTAGCAGAATTATAAAGTACTGTTCTCCATATGTTAGCCCAGTACTAAGCCATATTTGTAATTTTTCCTTTCAGAATGGTCAGTTTCCTAACAGATTAAAGTACTCAGTAGCGAAACCACTTTATAAAAAAGGAGAAAGGGATAATGTAGACAACTATAGACCTATTTCTATGCCATCGGTTTTTTCTAAAGTTATTGAAAAGTCTGTATATTCAAGATTAATTGATCATTTCAGTTCACATAATTTGTTGTCAAATGTACAGTTTGGTTTTAGAAGTGGTTTAACGACTGAAAACGCTATATTTTCGTTTCTCTGTGAGGCACTTGATGGGTTAAATAAGAGGCTACGGACATTAGGCGTATTCTTTGATTTAACAAAAGCGTTTGATTGTGTTGATCACAAAATATTGTTGCAGAAGTTGGAACATTATGGAATACGGGGATTGGCCCACAACTGGTTCACCTCTTACTTTAATAATAGACAACAGAAGGTAATTCTCCGCAATGTAGAAAATGGCTATGACGTGCAATCCCAATGGGGCACAATTAAGTATGGGGTGCCCCAGGGGTCTGTTTTGGGACCATTGCTGTTTCTTATTTATATAAATGATATGCCTTCGAGTATAACAGGTGATTGTAAAATATTTTTGTTTGCTGATGATACCAGCTTGATAGTGAAGGATGTTGCTCGTAATATTGACACAGTATCAAATAATGCAGTTCAAGAGATAAATTCATGGCTAGTAGAAAACAAGTTGATGTTAAATCACAGTAAAACTCAGTTTTTACAATTTCTAACACATAATTTGATGAAAGCTGACATTCTGATTACACATAATGGCCATGTGATAAGTGAGACTGAACAGTTCAAATTTCTAGGTGTTCATATCAACAGTAAGCTATCATGGAAAGCCCATGTTCAGTATTTTGTTCCAAAACTAAATTCCGCTATATTTACCATTAGAACAATATCTGAGATAAGTGATTTTTCAACACGAAAAGTAGTCTATTACGCTTACTTTCACTCACTTATGACGTACGGCATTGTTTTTTGGGGTAACTCGCCTGATGCAAAAAGGATATTTCTGGCTCAAAAACGGGCGGTTCGAGCAATATCTGGTGTAAGTTCGCGAATGACATGTCGACCCCTTTTCAGTAGTCTTGGAATTTTGACTCTGGCGTCACAATACGTTTTTTTCTTTAATGTCGTTTGTTGTTAATAATATCAGCTTATTCCTACGAGTTAGTAGCTTTCACTCGGTGAATACTAGACGGAAGTCTAATCTACATTTGCATCACACCACCTTAACACTTGTGCAGAAAGGGGTACAGTATTCTGCGGCATCCATTTTCAGTAAGCTGCCACAAGAACTAAAGAATCTTAGCACTAATCCACACGCTTTCAAATCTAAATTGAAGAGTTACCTCATGGCACACTCCTTTTATTCTGTCGAGGAACTCCTAGAAAAGTTAAACAATTAAGCTAATTCATTTTTTCTTTATTGATTCTTTTCACTTTCTCTTAAGACTGTCGTGTGCAAAGGACTACTTAAAATTTTTTCTATTACCATTCTTGTGTAACAATTAATGTATTGACTTGTTCCATGACCATGGAGTCTCACTCCTCAATTGGGTCCTATGGAACAGAAAAAACCAATAAAACAACAAAAAACTAATTTTCACCAGCAATCGCAACTCATTCATAAAGGAATGTGTATTGGAACAGCCGAACCACTCCATGTTGGTGAGCTCAATGTCATTGACGAAGTCTCATGCTCTGCTGTTACTGCCAACAACAGACTAGAGGAAACTACTATGGCATTGCATATAGGGCCCGATCTGACACAGGAACAACGTCACCAGATGTTAATCATGATACACCAATTTTCAGGTGTTCTCCAGGCAAGAGAGGAGAAGAGCCAAATGAAACAGTCCACAATAAAACACTGTATCAATACTGAGGATCATCCACCAATTATCCAGCGTTCGCACAGAGTGTATAATTTGGGAAGAAGTGGAGAAGATGTTGCACAAGGACATTAGTCAACCTTCAGAGAGTGGCACTTGTGAAGAAGAAGGATGGCATATAGTGTTTCTGTGTGGACTATCGATGGCTGAGCAGAATCACAAAAAATGATGTCTACCCATTGCCGCACATTGACGACACGTTAGACTGTTTTAAAGAAGCTACATACTTCTCAACCATGGACATGCAGACAGGTTACTGGGAGATCAAGATGACAGGATAAGACTGCCTTTATTACACCTAACAGCCTCTATGAAGTCAAGGTCATGATGGACAACTTGCTTCAACATCTTAAATGAACGACATGTCTTTGTTATTTGTATGATATTGTCGTTTTCTCAAGGACATTTATGGAACATCTAAGCCACCTGTCAACTGTGTTGAAGTGTGTTCAGACAGCAAGATTCCGCCTCAACCCAAAGAAATGCCTCTTCGTCACCAAAGAAATAAAAATCCTGAGGCACCTAGTGAACAGAGATGGAGTGCGTCCTGATCCAGATAAAGTAAGGGCAATCACAGCATTTCCAACTCCTCAGCACATCCGTGATATGAGAAGTTTCCTCGGGCTGTGCTCATACTATCGTCGTTTCATAGGTGGTTTTAGTAACGAGGCACAACCATTGCAAGAACTTCTGCAGGGAGGCGCCAAGCTTTACTGGCATGAGATGAAAAAGAGCTTTCTGCGAACTTAAGGAGGGTCTAACTTCTACACCAGTTCTAGCCTCATAGGCCGAATATGCGGAAACCAAACTTCACACAGACTCTAGTGGTTATGGGATTGGTGCAGTGCTTGTACAAATGCAGGAAGGCGCTGAAAAGGTGATACCATATGCATCAAGAGTTCTCTCATAGTCCGAGATAAACTACTCCACAACTGAGAAGGAGTGTCTCGCCATTATCTGGGCTATCAACAATTTCTGGGCATAGTTACCGGTAAACAATTAACTGTTGTTACAGACCAGCATTCTTTATGTTGGCTGACCAATTTGAAGGATCCATAAGGTCAACTAGCAAGATAGGCACTAAGACTCTAAGAGTATGATGTCACAGTGGTATTCAAAAATGGGTGCAAACACTAGGGTGCCAACTACCTTTCAAGAAATCCATTAGCTGAACACACAAGCATGGATGAAATTTCAGCCCTCGCCGAGTTAGGTAACATTACTTCTGAACAAAGGGAAGTTCCAGCATTATTATAAACTATAGAGACCTTTGAGAAAGGAAAACTAACCAGAGGAGAGTTTCAACTTATAAATGGGACACTGTATATGAACAACTACGATCCAATGGGCCCCAAATGGCTACTGGTTGTTCCAACTCATCTCCAGCCAGCTATTCCCATGTATTTCCACGATTCTCCAATATACGGTCATCTGGGATTCGTGAAGACCCTAGACAGAATCAGATGCAGGTATTACTGGCAAGGTCTCTGCCGATCTGTCAAGCACTATGTCAGTTACTGTAAGGAGTACTAACGACAGAAGCATGTAGTGCAATTACCTGCAGGTCATCTGATACCTATTTCACCTGCAGCAGCTCCATTCCACCAGATTAGAATCGACCTTTTAGGTAGGTTCCTGAAGTCGACAGACTGTAACCAATGGATAATAATAGTCTGCACTGACTACCTCACCCACTACGCTATCATGAATTCTGTGCCGATGCAGAATCCCCAGAGACCATAAAATTCCTAGTAAAAGACATTAATTTGAAGCATGGATCATCATGTGTGATAATATCTGATTGAGGAAAAGTATTCATGTCAAAACTTGTATCAGAGGTAATGTCACATTGAGACATTGTCCACAGTATAACAACTAGGATAGGATAGGGGCGTTTTGGGCGCTCGACAGCTACGTCTTCATCACTCAGACAAATTAAAAAAAAATAATAATTAAGAAGCAAGGGTTGTGAACAAACAAAATAAAAGAAGAGAGAGCAGTAACATGAGCAACTGGCATAAAATACAAAAAGTAAAGATTAGATGTGAAGATGAGAATAGTATGCCATGAAAAGGGTCATAGAGATAGTAAAAACAAATAAGCAGATGACCACAGTGATAAAAAAGGATGAGGCAGCCACACTGCAACATATTAAATCCTCCAGTCTAAAAGCTTAGGCTAGAGTTCAGACAAATCACAAAAGTGTAAAACTTTCTTCACACTCGCTTCGTCATCTCCTAAAATTTAAGGCAAATCTACACCAAGATTAGCTGCTACCCTCTCTGCACGATATAAATCACACTCAAAATGTGGCGGACAGTAATCTGTACAGATAGTGGGCTTCAGCAACTGCAATTTATTTGCCACTGAAAGCCATTCTTCCTCCCAAAGCCATTCTTCCTCCCATAATTTCAGAGACCACTGCCATAAGAAAGAATCAATATCCTGCAAGTGAATCGGGCACAGTACCACTTCAGGTGCTCTGCAAGCCTCTTTGGCAGCCCGATCAGCCTCTTCATTCCCTAGAATACCAGCATGCCCCAGTGCCCAGCAAAACAATATCACCTTCCCACGACGTTGGATGAATTTGTTGCAGCAAAGTCACAGACAGGAATTGCTGTTGTAGTCACTCAGAGCACTGAGGGAATCGAAGCAAAGTAGAAATTGTTTTCCCTGTATTCGACATATCAGCTGTAGTGCCTTGAAGATAGCATATAGCTCTGCCAAAAAAGCAGAATAGTATTCAGGGAGTTGAACCTCAACGACACGGTTGGGAAACACAATGGAACAACCGACTGAGTCCCCCTGCTTGGAGCCATCTGTATACGCCACTGTAAAACCATGATGGTGATCTAAAACATTATAAAACACTGACTGAAAAGTAAAATCGGAAGTCTCTTCTTTCCTCAAGCTCGTCATATCTAAAACAAGCCTGGGCCTCTGGAGAAGCCAAGGGGGTACCCTGCTCCAGCCACGTTGTAGAACATTAAAACAGCCAACTCATTTCAAGAAGGCAATCCTTCACACAAATCACATACGGCCTTGTCGCTCGTTGCCGACTGTGAAAGAGCCTTTCCAATGGAGGCCGAGCAATGGTATGGTACGTTGGTGTGGAAAGAGTGGAAATTGACTCATATGCCTGGCACACCACGATAAGCCATCACCGGATGTACAGTGGTGGCACTGCAGCCTGAGCACAGAGACTTAGTATGGGGCTCGTCCTAAATGCCCCAGTTGCCAGCCGAATCCCTGCATGGTGTACCGTGGTCTACCATCTTTAAATAAGATGGACGTGCAGACCCATAAACTGTGCAGCCATAATCAAGACGGGATCACATGAAGGCTATAAAACTGAAGCAAACAGGTTCTGTCAGCTACCCAAGAAGTATGACTAAGACATTTTAAAATTGACAGTGCTTCCAGGCACCGGGTCTTCAGGTCCTTAAGGTGTTGCAATCACGTAAGTTTACAATCAGATATGAGTCCCAGAAACAGCACTGTGTCTTTTAAAGTGAGCACAGAGCCCCTCATCAACAGTTCAGGTACATTAAAAACAGTCCGTAAACGGTTATAAAACACACACACACACACACACACACACACACACACACACACACAGAATTCTCAGTGGAAAACTTAAAACCAGTCCTTCTTGCCCAGTCATCCAATCGTTGAAGAGTCAGTTGCAACTGATGTGTAGTCGCTAGATTGGATGAAGAGCAAAAGACAGAAGTCATCTACAAAAAGAGAACACTGCACAGGACTTTTCACAGCATAAGTAATACTGTTAACAGCTATTGCAAACAAAGTCACGCTTAAAACACTACCCTGAGAGACTCCGTTCTCTTGGTCAAAGCGATCAGAAAGGGCGTCTCCCACTCGGTATCTAAAATAACGTGGAGAAAGTAATGATTGAATAAAACAGGGAAGACAACCATGAAAACCCCAGTCAAGGAGCTGCCTGAAGATAAGATGCCGCCAAGTAGTATCATAGGCTTTGTCAATATAGAAAAATACCCCCAAGAAGGTGATGCTGACACAGGAAAGCCTGTTGTATGGCTGCCTCCAGGTTATCAAAAGGTGGAGCGATATCTCCTGAACCCACACTGAAAGTGGCTTAGAAGCTGCCTGGATTCCAGCATCCAGACAAGGCAGCAGTTATACACTCTAAGGTCTTCCCCACACAGCTAGTCAGAGCAACACTACGATAACTAATGGGGCTTGTGCAGTCTTCCCCGGCTTTTAAAATAGGAATTAAAAATGGGCTCCCTCCACGAGTCAGGAAACTGGCCTGACACACAGATGTCATTAAAAGGTCGAGGAGGATTTCCAGATTTTGCCTTGTCAGGTGCCGTGTCATAGGGTAATAGATTCCGTCATGACCTGGTGAGGCGTCACAAGCCACAGACAATGCAGAATCCAGTTCACACATAGTGAAGGGGCAGTTATAATATTCCTCAAAATAACTCTCTCAGCAGCAAGGCCGGTGGCGCTGGAAAGCTGAATCGTAAACGGCGGAGGCAGTAACTGTTGAAAAATAGGCCGCCACAGGCTGGGCAATGTCACCCGGTGTGGTGTGGAGAATACCATTCCCCATCACAGCAGCTACTGGGCACCTTCCTCCTCTTCCCAAGATCCTCCTGATAGTCTCCCGTAAACTGAAGTCTTAGTGGAACGGTTCATAGAATTAAGAAACTGTTGCCATGATCTCTTCTTGCTCTCGTGAATAATCCGGTGAGATTGCACCCTTGCCAACCGAAAAAGCTGCAGGATTCTCCGCAGTCAAACGTCACTTGAACTGCCTCAGAGCCAATCTTCTAGTTCTGATGGCAGAACGGCATTCAGCATTCCACCAAGGGCCTGGATACCTTTTCGGGTGCCCGGAAGACCTTGGAACGGACACAGTGGCAGCGTGATGGATTATTTCAGTAGCCTGATCCACACATTCCTAGATGCCGTCACAGGACTTAAGTTCGGCAAGTTGGCCATAAAGAATCCAGTCTGCCCTACTAGGCATCCATCATGGTGGGTGCCTTTCATGGTCTGTTCTGTCTGGAAGATCAATTCAAATCGTAAGGTGATCACTACAGTGCAAGTCTACACCCACTTCCCATTTAGCTAAGTGGGCAAGGGCCGGAGAGCATAGTGCGAGATCTATGGCAGAGAACAACCATGCTGTAGCACAAAAGTGTGTGCTCTTACATTTATTTAATACATGGGCACATGAAGATAAGAGAAACCTCTCAACTGCTCTACCCCTGGGGCAGGTCACTACAGAGTCCCAAAGCACATCGTGTGCATTAAAATCACCACAAAGGTTGAATGGGTGGGGAAGCTGATGAAGGAGGTCTTCAAGAGGCTCTTCATTGAGAGGATTGTGCGGAGGCAGATACAGAGAGCACACAGTCGGTGGTGTGCATGTACTGTCACTGCAACTGCTTGTAAGGTTGTGTTGAGGGAGACAGGTTCAGTGTGGTAGGCTGTGCTGACGAAAATAGTCACTCCTCCCTTAGCTCTCTCTCCACTAATGTCGTCCTTTCTGTGGAGACTGTAACTGTGTATCTCAGAGCTATCAGCAGGTTTGAAATTTATCTCCTGGAGACATACACACATGGGTTGACCCTGAGATAATAAACGTAGTTTCTCCACATGCATTCTAAATCCCTAACTTCCATTGTAAGATGGAGGCCATTTATCAAGAAGACTGAATCTTCACGCTCTCTTTCTGCTGGAATTGGCTGCCCGTAACAGGTGGTGGTTCACTTTTGGGGCAAGATCTTTGCCCCAGTGGAAGGTCATTTTTGGAGTGAGTTGACTGCCCCAAAGTTACATCAATCTCCATGAACTCTGGAGCTGAATCACAGGGCACATCAAGAGTAATAACATCACCCTGGTCTGACGGTTTACTTGTAAGTTTCACATGGGACTTATCCTTATCCTTTTCGGATGTTTCAGCAGTGAAGGTGGCAGGAGCTCTTCACTGTCAGTGGCAGTACCTTGTGCCACCATTTTGAAAGTGCTACAGGAACTGTAACTTCTGCTGCCTTAAACGTACACTGGCATGAGCAGGTGTTAGTACCAACACTGGAGACGTCCGTCTGTATAGACGCCTCAACCTTTGGAATAGACTTTTGAAGGGCTGCTGCAAAAGTGGTGGTAAATGACAGTGGTTGCATGGCCTTCTAGATTTTCCTAGCTTCAGCATAGGAGATGCGCTTTGCACTCTTTATCTCGTCCACCTTGCATTCTGTGAGGTATGCAGTGCATTCTCTGCTCCAAATAGGGTGGTCACCAGAACAGTTGCCACACATGAGGGGAGGCGAACAGTCGTCTCCATCTTGTGCAGCCTGAGCTCATTTTCCACAGGTCTGTTTGCTGTTATAGCCCAAGGTGGTATGCCCAAAGTGGTAGCATTTGAAACAGCACATTGGGTTGGGGTAATAAGGTCAGACTTTCAGCAGAAGGAAACCTGCCGTAACATGTTTCGGGAGCTTTGACATACTAAATGTTACAATAAATGACTGACTTAACCAACTCACCATTTATCCTTTTCATGATATTTCAGATGTCTACAATCCTTCTGAACCCCATTCTTCTTTTAATTCATAATGAGGAATATCCACTAGATCCTTGCAGATAACTACACCTTTGCTGCAGTTGAGGGTGTGATGCAGCTCAGATTCTATGGCATACTCCCCAAGGTATTGAGCCTTTTGATATTAATCACCTGTTGTGATGTGGAGGTCTCCACCAATAGTGTCCCATTATGCAAATGTTTCACAGTCTTTAGATTACCAGCAGTGCCCTCTAGCCCCTTCTGTATGTAAAAAGGTGAGACCTTCTCAAAGGTGCCCTCTCTTCTCTTAATTACCACAAACACATTCTGTGGAGCAGAAAGTGCTCTGTTGCTAATCATTATTCACATTGCCCCTCTTGTTCATCCCAAAATCTGGAGGACTGGCGATCCAAGTCCTCTTCTTAGAGTGGGTGTTAGGGTACCCAGTGGTACACCCATCCCAGTAGGAGGTTGAAAACGACTCAAGAGTTCCATTTCGGTCCCACGAGTAACTAGGGAACTAAATGTCCACCTAGACATAGCCCCTCATGCCTAGGTACGCCTTATACAACTGAAGTGGGGCAGTATCCTCAGAAGTTGCTCGCTAATGACTGTTCCCCCTAAACAGCCATGCATCTCATGAGCGTATAGCACACCTGATTGAGGTTTTTTTTTATTATTTTTTTTTTATATTTTTTTTTATAGAGGTATTTCCTTCCTCGAGGCCCAGGCAGTCAAGCCACGATCCCCATTCCCTGGTACACACAATGTTCCACAGTGGTCGCTGAAGCGTGCCCAGAGGTTACGGTGTCTAGAGGACTGGTGGCGTGTACCAGTCCCCAGCTCAGGACCCCGGGTTCAACAAGCCCATTCTCAGCAAATTAATGCCGAGCCCCTGAGGGAAGAATAACAACTTCCTTTCATCCTCAAACAAATGGTCTAACAGAACGTTTTAACAAGACATTAGCAGATATGCTGTCGATGTTGAGGAGAAGGATTTGGATACAATACTGGCAGTCATGACATTTGCTTATAATACTGCAAGGCAAGACACCACAGGCTTCACACCTTTTTTCCTGCTCCATGGGCGTGAGGATGAAACAACAATGGACACTCGATCTGGCGTCATTCATCATCACCGCAAGAAAAGTAAGCAGGCACAAGGAAAGGATTCTCCGGAACTGCCATACAGAGGACCCATGACAAGATCCAGGACACTGCAGATGGCTGCAAAAGGAACTTAACAGTGGGCCGCTGTTCTTTCAGGGAAGGGAGCAATGGCACAAGTCTTCCAAAAGCACACATGGTGCATTGGTTAGCATCGCAGAACACTATGCTTGCAGTCCCCCGTTCAAATCCTGCCACAGGCAGAAGAAAGTTTATTTCTTTGTATTTACTATTTCTAGAATGTTCTAGATTTTTTTAATGTTTGATGTACTTTACAGTTCCAGAAAATTCATTCTATAAATAAATAGTGGAGCACTACAAGCAGAAGTCAGTCTGTACCGAGTGTATGATTGTGTTCGCAATAAATGTGTTGTAAGTGTAAAGTGTTGTGCTCTATTACTACCCAGCCTGCTGTTTTCAACGTGATAATATGCAAAAGCAAGGTTGAATAATTCAAAAATGTCTCTCTCTGCATGTAACCAATTGAGGTTAGCACATGACCTCCCTACCCACACCTTCTGATTCTTTGCACAAATAATTATAGTGTATGTGACATCTTGGTATAAACTGTGAACTGTCCTCAGACTTTCAATACTGAATTTAATATCTTATTTGAATGAAATTACAAGAAAATTATAATTGTGGGGTCCACACTGCAACTGAAAACCAGGCTTCTAAGCCGATGACTCCCATTACAACTAAGTATTTTTGTTGATGTATTCTATCAGCAGCATAAATATACATTACATTTTATACAATGGGCACAACTATAACAAACATGCAGAAAACTGAAGAAAACTAGCTCTATACTATACTCCAGGCCAGTTTTTGTCTTCGTACTGAAGCCATTTTTGAACGGATGTGAAAATAGTGCAGTGCTAAGATAAGTCAAAGTAATTACAGTAGAAAGGATTTAAAAAATAAATCAAAGGAAATAGAACATTTTTACTGCATTGTGGTAGATTCTCATAATACCAGGCAGCACTGCTAAGTTACAAATTTATGCACTCATAGTTTTTGAGAAAGCATGATATTTGTTGATAACCACCTGTCACAATCAAAAAATCTGAGAAAATAAAAGAAATAAAGAAATAATAATATAGTAATAAGGACAGTTTACAACTCACCACAAAGATGTGGCGACGAGCTTGACAGGTACATACAAAAGACACACTCATACAACACTTTCAGCTATCGGCCATGGCCTTTTTCAGAACATAGAACACTCAGGCAATCACACAGGCACACAACACAGTTATACAACCATCATCTCCGGCTGCCACTGATGTGGTTGATGTGTTTTATTATTGACTCATATACTTTAAAAGAGGAGAAGTAGTTGATTGCAGCTGGAAAAATTGAACATCAGCCTGATCCTGATACTCCAACTCATCATCGCCACCACCTCCTAGTACCTTAAAGCGTTTCTTCACTAGACTTTCACACATCACTTATATTAACCTCGGGTGCGACAGACAAAGCTTTCACAATGTCAAAAAGCAAACTCCGGGAATATTTTCAGGAATATCTGTGATTTTACACCATTCTTTATTTGGGGCAATGTCCTCTTCATCAGAAACAGATCCATCACAACCGGCCTTTGCAAAATAATTTAACACAACCTGCTGATATACATGATTCCACGGAGCAACAAATGTGCATGCAAAATATTGAGGCACATCAGTTACTTCCTCTCAAGCAATGAAATTGATTTTCAAGCTATTGATACCCTATATCTGGCTGTAATAACATGTATTATGCTTAGTCCAGAGGTTGTAGATGACTTGAGCAATGAGGAGGAAAAAGTAGCTTTCACATTCCTCAGGAAAGATGTTTCTTTGGGATGTATAGAACACTTGCCTTACATTAGCACTATTTTTCTACCTGTTGTACCTGTATGATAAACTGCAGTTTGTGTGCCTGCGGCTGTTGCTTGAAGTGAGGGGCGAGTTCTGTATGTCAGCTTCTATGCCGTAAACAGGTACCCAAACTGTTTAAATAAGACCAATAATTTATCTGTAGCCTAGCCACTCTATCAATCCGCAGATGGCGATGCGAAAAATTGTATTTAAATAAACATAAATTAAAGCTCTGAATAACCAACAAAATGGATTCTAAGATAATGTTTAGGAGAGATTTCCTCACATAGTAATTTTTATATAAATGCAGTTTATTACTCTTTTTGGACATGAAATTGCAAAGGTGGTCCGACTTTATACATCGGTAAATAACTGAATATTTCCCCATCTATTGTTCATGAGAGCCACAATAAGTATCACACGCACTTGAGAGTAAAAGTTCCAAATTATCACTCTTAAATTAATGTAGTCCATTGAACAATACAGGTCCAAATTAATCTGCAATTAATTACAGTATTTGTTATAAAACACAGTTTCTTATCACACAAGTACACGATAGCTGAATTATCACAGTTCCACAGCCCAACTACCTTCCATAGTATATCACTTTTTAACCAGAGAGTAAGTTCTGCAGTCACTTTCCCGTAAATTTTCCAAGTCCACAGATGCCTCTCTCTTCAATTAAGAAGTTTGTAATGCAGCTTCAAACCAATCAGTCACAACCTCTCACCATCACGTCCACGTTACGAGCCCTTCCCAAGCATTCAAAAACGTACTCTACCTGCTCCCAAAATTTTATCGTTCCGCGCATCCTATCACCGCGTCTTTAAAATAAAATTTCCCTTGCAAAATATTATACATTTGAATATCACAGAATTAAATGCTTTGAGCACCTCCCTACAAATGTTGTTTACATTTAACAATATTAAAATTGGTTGAGACTGAAGCTCTTTGCTCAGGTAGCTATTAAGCGTGGAGTCTCACTGTTCAAGTATACTGCCACCATCAAAATATAGTTACACAATTAATATTTAATTTATCATGAACATTATTAAGAATAATATTAAATATAATAAAATCTATACTAATAATAAATCTGTACCAGCTGTCACCAGTGCCACATCGTAAACAGCGCTAAGTATCTTAATTTAATTTGTGTGAATTTTAATTTGCCAGTCTAGTTTATTTTCCTTAGTACTTCTGTTTTAAGAGGTTTATTCCCACGTACTTGCAGATTTCATTTGTACTACTGTTTTAATAGTTTATTCTATTGTAATCGATAAATACCGTTGTGATTAGTCTTCGTCTTTGACTGGTGTATTTCAAAACAAGTCAGAGACTGTTACTAAAGCTCGTTATCAGTTAGTCCAGTGACATTGCCACCAGTGTCCCATCGTAAACAGTGCTAAGCTTATATTCCCGCACGTTTGATAATGGTGTATTCCACAGATATTCTTGTTTATTTTGAAAACTGCCGGACTCAGATTTGTAGATTTGACAGTGCAGTTACCACTGACCACAGTTCAGTCAGCAGCCAGCCGCCTTTATTAGAGTAGTAAGCTACTTAAAAGTTGATTATTTAGTTTTCTACTTTCTGCAGTTAATTGTATCAATAGGATGGATAGGATGTGTGCCTGCTGTGTGCGGATGCAAGAGGAGTTCGCGAACAGCTGAGGGTGCTGTTGTCTACGGTCAGCTGTCTTCAGGCTGCTGTCTCGGGGTGCAGCGATGGTGGGGAGTCTGGTGCGTCGAGTGGGACACCTCAGGAGTCTCATGCTTCGCTCTCTGTCCCTGCTACTGAGGCACCTTCAGGTGTACTGGACGTTGTCGAGCCGCCTTCTCCGCAAGGGGAGTGGCGGGTTGTACGGCGTTCGCGTCGCTCGTAGCGGAAGGCCAATGTGGTGGCTGGACGTCCGTCCCCGCCCGTTCGTCCTGTGAGTGAACGTGTGGCCACTCCTTCAGCAGGGTCCGAGCAGGTGCACGGGGGGAGGGGATTATTAGTTATTGGGAGCTCCAATGTTAGGCGCATGATGGAGCCCCTTAGGCAGATAGCATCCAGATCCGGAAGGAATCCCAACGTGCACTCTGTGTGCCTGACCCCCCGGCCTCATCCGAGATGTGGAGGCGGCCTTGCCGGTAGCTATCAAGGGTGCAGGGTGCAGTCGACTGCAAGTCGTGGCTCACGTCGGCACCAATGATGCTTGTCGCTTGGGTTCTGAAGACATCCTCAGGTACTACGAGCGGCTGGCGGAATTGGTGAAGGCTGCTGCCTTCACACACAGGGTGCAAGCAGAGCTGTCGATTTGTAGCATTGTTCCCAAGGTTGATCGGGGTCCTTTGGTTTGGAGCCAAGTGGAGGGTCTGAACCAGAGGCTTCACCGAGTCTGTGACAGTCATGGCTGCAGATTTCTGGATCTGCATTATCGGGTGGGGAATTGTAGGGTGCCCCTAGATAGATCAGGGGTGCACTACACTAAGGAAGCAGCTACTCGGGTAGCAGAGTACTTGTGGAGTGCACATGGGTTTTTTTTAGGCCAGGCGCTAACTCTGATGAGCACTCGCCTGTCAGCATTCAAACAGCGAATTCAGGCCATGTTCGGAACAAAAATTCGATCATCAAAATATTAGCCATGAACTTACAGAGTATTAGAAACAAAGTTCCCGAATTTGCCGCACTACGTGGAAGTTATTGCGCTCAAATAGTTTTAGGCACCGAAAGCTGGCTAAATCAGGGTTAGAGAAATATGTGCCAGTAAAGACGATTAAGGATGTGGCAAGTTCAGAAATATTTAGCGAAGCGTGGAATGTATATCGGATAGAACTGGAGGAAGAGTGTTCATCGCTGTGGATAAAGATATTGTTTCTACTGAGATCGATATTGAAAGTAACTGTGAAGTTATCTGGGCACGTATGACAGGTATAAAAGAATTAAAGTTAATAGTTGGCTGTTTTTACCGTCCCCCCAGTGCTGCTGTAGCAGATTTAGAATCATTCAAATAAAGTCTACACCAGGTAGTGCATAGGTATCCGGGCCATGTAATATTAGTCGGAGGAGACTTCAATCTTAAGAGTATAGATTGGGACATCACTAGTTATATTTCAGGCAGTACAGACAAGCAGTCTTGCGAGCTACTTTTGGACACATTCTCCGAAAACACTCTTCAGCGGTTAAACCAGCATCCCACGCGCAATGGAAATACACTAGACCTAATAGCCACAAACAGGCCTGACCTTATTAACGATGTCTGTGTAGAGACAGACATTAGTGATCATGATATCTTCGTAGCATCGATGGTGACCAAAGTTCATAAACCAATCAAGAAGGCTAGGAGCATATTTTTGTTGGGAAGAGCCGATAAGCAAATGTTACGATCGCACTTAGAAAATGAATGGGCGTCGTTTAATTCCGGGACTATGGATGTAGAGGAATTGTGGACTAAATTTAAGTGCATTGTAAATAAAGGGTTAGAGAAATATGTGCCAGTAAAGACGATTAAGGATGGAAAAGATCCACTGTGGTATAATAATAATGTTAGAAAAGCTGCTGAGAAAGCAAAGACTGTTGCACTCTCAATTCAAAAAAGAATACGCAAATGATGACAGGTAAAAGTAAGTAGAGATTCGTGCGTCTATAAAAAGATCGATGCGCGAAGCATACAATAATTATCACAGCCATACCTTAGTAAAAGATCTTTCCGAGAACCCGAAAAAATTCTGGTCCTATGTAAAATCGATAAGTGGATCAAAGCCCACTGTCCAGTCACTCATTGATCATTCCGGGGCAGTAATAGAAGAAAGCAAAGGAAAGCTGAAGTTCTAAATTTAACCTTTAAGAAAGCTTTCACACAGGAGAACTGCACAAATGTAACATCATTTGATCAACGTACTAATTCCGAAATGGGGGACATAGCAATAGGTATTTCCGGTGTAGAGAAGCAGCTGAGAGAGCTAAATACGAAAACTTCTGCTGGTCTGGATGGAATACCAGTTTGGTTTTACAAAGAATATTCTGCAGCATTGGCCCCCTACTTAGCTTGCATTTATAGCGAATCTTTAATTCAGCGCAAAGTTCCTAGTGATTGGAAAAAAGTGCAGGCGATTCCCGTGTATAAGAAATGAAAGAGAACTGACCCATACAATTACAGGCCAATATCGTTGACATCAGTTTCATGTAGAATTTTGGAGAATATTCTCAGTTCGAATATAGTAAATTTCCTTGAAACGGAAAAGCTTCTTTCTATGAATCAGCATGGGTTTAGAAAACACAGTTCATGTGAAACTCAACTTGCCCTTTTCTCACACGACATTTTGCGAGCCATGGATGAAGGGGAACAGGCGGATTGTGTTTTTCTCGACTTCAAAAAGGCGTTCGACGCGGTGCCACACTGCAGACTGCTAACGAAGATACGAGCTTATGCAATAGGTTCACAGTTTTGTGACTGGCTGGAAGACTTCCTAAGTAATAGAACACAGTATGTTATTCTCGACGGTGAGTGTTCATCATAGACGAGTGTATTGTCAGGCGTGCCCCAGGGGAGTGTGATAGGACCGCTATTATTTTCTATCTATATAAATGATCTGATGGACAGAGTAAGTTGTAATTTGCGGCTGTTTGTTGATGATGCTGTTGTGTATGGGAGGGTGTTGTCTTTATCTGACTGTTGTATTATACAGGATGACATAGACAAAATTTCTAGTTGGTGCGAAGAATGGCAGCTAGCTCTCAATGTAAAAAAATGTAAGGTGATACGCATGAGTAGGAAAAACAATCCGATAATGTTCAAATACAGCATTAGTAGTGGGCTTCTTATTGCTGTCGTGTCGTTCAAATATCTAGGCGTAACATTGCAGAGCGATATGAAATGGAACGAGCATGAAAGGACAGTTGTGAGTAAGGCGGATTTTTTTTAAGTGGAGTACCTCCACGCTCGCACTAGCATGGTGACCAACTCAATAGTTCTATTGTCACCTCTGCATGTGTTAGTAAGTTAATGTAGGCGTCACAGGAGTGGGTACTGTGATGTGTTCCGTACGTGTGGGTAAGATTACTCATTAATACGGTCCATATCGGGAGATAGTATTGGTCGAAAACTTAGAAAGAATAGCGGTTTTTTAAGGGCAGAGGGAAAAAAGTGCCAAGGCAAGCGCCAAGGGAAAAAAACCTCTGCGACAGTCAGGAGCGGGTAGTAAGGGCAGTAGCGGATTCCTTGCTAACTGCGATAATTCATGCAAGGGTAGGTTAAGATAGTAGCAGGTATTGTGCATTGATTACCGTGTCAGAGCTAAGGTCGTCTTAAAGACATCAATCCGGTAGTGCTGCAGCAGATTCTGCTGCGTTGGGCAGTACTGCTACACTTGACCAGCCGGCTAAGTGTGGCAGCGTGCCGCAATGTTTCTTGCGTCCTCTCTCCGGCGGCGGCGTCCTTCGTCGTGGTACCTCTGTGCGCAAATGACTGCGCGGAGAGTTTCCTGCCGCCGGTCGTCGGGGCCAAAACTTCACTGGGGGGCGCACGACTCCTTCAGCGCCTTCTCCAATGATTGCCCCTCCAGTTTGGCCTTCAGTTCTTCAATCGCCTGTTTGTCCCATTCCTGGGCAGGCGTGATCTGCTGGGCAGCTGTCGACTGCAGTTATACAACCACAGGAGTGCTGATCATCGTAGCAGTGGTCGCCCCAGAGCTCTGCGCCGCAGGGGCGGGCTCCTCAGCATCGTCATCGTAGAGGTCGCGTGCCAGTTTGGCGTGCAGCTGCCGAATCTGCCGGCAGACCTCGTCCCTCTTCGCAGCAAGTTGGGCCTGAAAGGCCACCCTCTCTGCTGCTATGGCGGCTTTGAATGCCGCTGTTGCCTCTTCCGCGGCAAAGCGCAGGTCGTCCCCGGTCCGCGTCGCCTTCTTTGGGGCGAATGGCGCCGTCCCCCTTTCCACTCTCTGCCGGTCTGCGCCGCCGTTGGCGGGGTTTTCCGGCCTATCGCGGGCAAGGGGCGCGGCTGCCGTGCCGTCCCCTCTTCGGCGGCGGCGCCGCCGTTTCCGCCGACGTTGCGGCGCCGCCGCAGCGGCCGCCGCGCCACTTCCGGTTTGGCTTCGGCTTGAAAAAGACGGGCAGCATCGCCAGTTGGCAACGTGAGGACCGCCACAACCGGCGCAAGTCGGCGTCTCTTCTCTGCCACGCACGCAGTCTCGTGAGTCATGCTCGCCAGAGCATTTGACGCACCACGCTGCGTTGCGGCAGTATTTGACCACATGGCCCAGCCCCTGGCACTTCAAGCACTGGGGGAGAGGGTTCATGTCAGCGGGGAGAGCTTCCACCGTCACTGGAAAGTCCAAGAGCTTCCGCAGGGCGAAGACATCGCCCCCATCATCGACCGTTTGCACGGCGACAACATAGAGCGGTGGCCTCGTCCTGTTGGTCCGGTTGTGCAACTTAACAGTTGCATCACCGAACCCTGCTCGCCGCAGTCCTTCCCGGACTGCTGCCTCGTCGCAGCACCATGGCAGGCCCTTTAGGAGCACCCTGGTGTGTCTCTCGCGCTTCCCTTTGGATGTCGTCGTCAATGAAGGCGGCCACAGCGCTCTTGAGTGCCCTGTGGTCCGACTTCGTTGCTGCCTGTAGCAAAACAGTGGTGTTCGAATCGACCGCCTCGATGCCAACCTCTTTCTTGCAGCAGCCGACTATATCATCATACACCTCCGCCCACGCGCCATTGCACGAGATGTACAAGGGCGGGGGAGGTGTACGATCTTCTTCTGTCTTCTTGCCGTGATCAGCAGATTTGATGAGTTGCGTGATCGACGGCCCCTTCACTGCAGGTTCCTTCTGCTGCGCCGATTTCTTCACCATGCTGTGGTGCGGGAGGACACGACAATTTGCAACGTTCTTAGAACAACGCAACGACAATTTGCTTCGGTCCCACCACAGCACGGACTTCCGACTTCGGTTTATTGGGAGAATTTTTGGAAGATGTACTTCACCTGCAAAGGAGACTGCGTGTGAAACGCTTGTACGACCACGTCTTGAGTATTGCTCAAGTGTATGGGACCTGCAGCAGGTCAGTTTAAAGGAAGACTTATAGGCGGTTCAGAGACGAGTAGCGAGATTTGTTACTGGTAGGGTCAACCAATGCGCAAGGGTCACGGAAATGCTCCGGCAACTCAATTGGGGATCGATGTTCTTTTTGTGAATTTCTGTTAAGTAAATTTAGAGGGCCGGAATTTGAAGCTGAGTAGTACGATCTTGCTGCCGCCTACTTACATTTCGCGTAAGGATCACAAAGACAAGATAAGAGAAATTAGGGCTCGTACGGAGGCATATAGGCATTCTTTTTTTCCTCGTTCAATTTGGGAGTGGAATAGGAAAGGAAATGCCTAGTAGTGGTACAGTGTATCCTCTGCCACAAACCTTACGGTGAATTGCGGAGTATGTATGTAGATGTATATGTAGGCTTGTCGCTGTTCCCTTCAATCTTCAAAACTACTGGGAATCTTCATGCGATTTTCACAGAAAACACTAGGAAAAGTTTGGGTCAACATATAGGCATAATTTTATCAAAATCAGATCCTGAAAAAAGATATCATAATTTTAAGTGTTTTCAGTAACTGTTGTGACTGAAAAAAAAAAATCATCTATTAAAAACCTCTTATCTCCAAAACTACTTTATGAATTTGCATGGGGTTTTCAGAGGTAACTTGAGCATAACTCTGGACAACATACAGACTTCATTTCATAAAAATTGAATCACAGGAATAAAGAATATCGTCATTTCAATTTATTTTTTAACTTCGTATATCTCCAAAACTACTTGACGGAGTTTCATGGAGTTTTCACACGTAACTTTAGAACATCATGAGGTTACTTAAAGGCCTCAATAATTAAAATTGGATCACAGAAAATAAATATATAATAATTTAATCATTTGCTTAAAAGCTATCATGTATGTTTATTTGTTGAGAGTAATCTCCAAAAGTACTACACCAACTTTCATGTGTTTCCATAGGTAAATTGAGAACAGTTTTGAGAGTAACATAGGCTTAGTTTCATACAAATTGGATCAGAGGAAGGAAATATATCATAATTTGAAGTTTTTGTGTATACTATGCTTATAAGAATGATGTAGTACAGCAAATCTCCAAGAGTACTACACGAACTTTCATTGGGGTTTCATAGGACAACAGAGTACTTTGGCGCAAAATATAAGCTTCATTTCATCAAAATCTGATCAGGGGAAGAAAGGATGTAATTTGTAGTCTCTGGTGTATGCTATGATTGAATTGCAGCATAGTATAGCAAAGATCCGATAGAGGCGCTGTTACTGACATAGTATACCAAATAAATAATAGATGGCAATGCTGCTTTGTTTATTCTGATAACTAAAGTGTAACACACTAAAACAAGGGCTATGATTTTCCTTACGGCAGCGGTGTAATGTATTGCTGTTGGTAACGGCTGTTGAATGCTTCTTCAAAAATCAGTCACATAGAGTAAGGGGAATAATTCTTTATTTTCTCGGTGAAATAAACCATTTACGCTGTTCTGTCCAGTAAATTAATCATCCTCCTAAAGCGAATAGTTCGTTGCCAACGATAGCGAACTAAACCGCTACCACTGCAAGTAAAATTTAGCCCAGGTAGGACAAAAAAAAAAAAAAAAAAAAAAAAAAAAAAAAAAAAAAAATTCTTCCTTGGTGTATCCCATATGATTTGCAATGTCATGGAAAGAAAAGAAGTGCATCTTGCAACGGGGAAATCCACTAAATTATACATAGAGTAGAAATATCTATGCAGTGAGCATTGGCTTCTGTGCATCTCCTCAACATTAAGCTTGAATTACCAACTGATACAGAGACAAATCCACTTTTTCCACACATTTATTTGCTCTTAGGGTTGGTTTGTACCACATTGGTTGCAAAAAAGCCCCACATCCATTTCACAGAGCAACCATTTAACATGAAATAATATCTAAATAAATATGTCACACAAGCAACAAGAAAGTTGAGGAAGTGTCGCTGAAAGGGCCATTTACTCATAGTCATCCGACTTAACCGAACAAAAAAGGACCAAGATGAAGTCAGCTATTAGTAGATTTTTCCCAATATCAGGTGATATTTCCACCTTAATGCAAGGACAGAAAATCTGTTCTGCACATCTAAATGCTCACTCCAGAGATATTTCTGCTCTGTGCCTGCCACTAGAGATAATATACACACGCGAGCGACAAACTCATCAGGAACCTCTCTGCTTTCATAATTGTGCAATACAACATTGTGATTAAAATTTGGAATACTTACTTTTGGTGCGGACTACATTAAGATAAAGACGTCTTCCTTTGGAAGAGAGAGAATTGTACTTAAGTGTTATAATCCGACTTCTGAATATATACACGAAGTAATCACTGCAGGACTTGGGGACATGTATTAGCTGAAAGAGTGGCCGATGCAGCTAACAACAGTTCTATACAAACGATGAGCTGATGCCATTCCTTCAACAACTACCCAGACTTACTTTATAGCACATTGACACCACCATGACGTCTTATTTAAATAGACAGGAACTGCTATGTTGATTGAATTACCAGACTTTCAGTTCTTCGTCGAGTTTTCGATAATAGGGAGCACTGTATACAGAATAACTACATTGTCTCCAGTGCAATCATGCTTCAGCGTACACTTACTGTGAGTGATCAACATTTTAGTACTACACCATAGAACCAATACATGTAGTAGTAGTAGTTGGTGTTGTTGTTGTTGTTATTGTTATTATTATTACTATTATAGTACTAAAATTTATCAACTTTTTATTTTTAAGGGATACTGAAATTGTAGGCTAATTACAGCATTTGATTCTCCCAAGTCTCCTGACCCATTCATATAATTATATTTGCCATATGATCATTTCCTTATTTTATATGGATTTTTAGAATAATGTGTGTGGCTATATTGTATTTCAGTTCCAATCTGGAATAGCTGCCCTCACTCATCCGAGACCACCGTTTCCTGTTTCCGAGCAGATTAGGGTAGGGTTTCCCTAACAACCTGTATTCCATTCAGTAGGTCCAAACTGTTAGCCGGACGGCTTGGGAACCCAACAGCCCGCCAAAACTTGCTTTTCACATGGAAACACTCATCTCCCCCTTTATCTGTAATATCACAAGTGTCTTGTCATCTCTTGTCTGAATGATGAAAATGAGCAAGGGGAGGGAAGTTATATGCCCATTGGTGGATACTTTTATTTTTATTGTTTGCTATCAGCTGATATAGTGAAAGAATTAAGATTACTTACTGCTGTTACAAATTTCAGGGTAGCACTAGTAAACTGCAACGATAAGCAAATTTTCCAAGCATTCTCACTGCAAATTTTTTAATGTAATCTCAAGTGCTGCCTCAGCAGTGATTTACGACCAGGATGTTACACAGATCTTAACTTCATATAATAGATGATAATTTCACAAAGTGCTGCTCACCTCATTTAGTTTTGGAGTTCCTCCCTCGGAGAAGTTTGGTTGGCAGTTATGCTCAACATGTAGCCTCAACTGTTGAGATACTGGTGGTACATGCCTTTTTGGGCTACTTCTTGTATCCTAAACAAAGAAATAAAAATCACATAAATGATACCATTTAATGATACTGAACCATCCTTTCTGCAAAGCTAAGGACCACAAAAGTATTAACATATCAGATTTGTAAATGACTTCTCATTACAAGCAGTAGCCCCCGTCACCCCCCCCCCCCCCCTCACCCCTTGCAAGCCTCACTGACTGAACTACGGACAACAAGGGAAAGGAGGGGCCAATTATAGTTCTCTGGGCTCCACCTTGACAGTAAAGGGAGCAATCGCTGCAAGGCGAAATCAATGTACCAGAGAGCGCAATGGGAGCAATAACAACTGTACACATTGCCATAACAGAGCCTGCTACCACTAAGATGCCACACATGGAGCACATGGTTTTGGACATCCACATGGTCACATACAGACCTGATCTGTATTATGATTCAGTTACGCCCATATGACATCTGCCACAGACAAATGTTGATCCCTTGTGGACCACTAGTATATCTGGTAACCACCCCTACTGCTGACTGCTAGATCAGGTCCATGAGGAAAATACAGTGAGCTGCAACTCTCTAGGGCTTGCTTTTTGGAATGTAACACATCCGAAAGAACATGCAGCTGGAGCCCATGAAAACATTCCACTGGACTGCACCCATTAACTGGCATCATAACATGTGGCTAGAAAATGCAGTGTTGTCAAATTAAGGAGACAGACTTAACATGAAGTGCTCCAACTGTGAGCCGGAAGATGGGTGAAACAGGTTGGTAGCCTGATGCTGGATACCACTACAAATACTTTCAAATTCCTGCGACATAAAATGCATACCATTTTCAGATAAAGAAGAGCATCTAGGGTGAGCCCTCAGTAGCAAAAAATGACAGTAAATGCACAAAAAATTCCTGCCAACAATTTGGAAGATAGCATCATACACAGATAAAGTTAAACAACATATCCAATATCGACAATTGCAGCTTTCCCCTTCCCCCTCAAAAAAAAAAAATTATAAATAAATAAAGTATTGTTATCCCTTCTTATTTGGAACCAGCTAATCCATTTCCAATCAAGGGTAAGTTCTTTAAATTTAGGTTATGGCTTCGGATTTCTGATGATGTTGCAGTTTAGTGAATATGTAGATTAATTCAGCAATTGTTACTGAATAGCTTCAGGGAGGCAAATTTACCATTTCCAGACATTACATGCTTCCTCATGAACTAATACATTTATTAGTACTTGTCTGTCTTGTCATGACTTTTCCTAAGAAGTGAAGCAACTTAATTAATAAAAGACCAACAATGTTAGAACACAAAACTTCAAAACACAGAATATTTATGTCACTGCTGCTGATTCTTCTTTGGACCAGAGTTTCTCTACGATTTCTCTGCTCAGACAGAGTTCCTTCGGCAATTTCTGTTTTCATGTTGCTTAATATCCCCCCCACCCCCCCCCCCCAAAAAAACAACCTATTTGACTATCTTGAGTTGAGCTTAAGAAATGTAGTGAACCATGTTACTCTACATATCTACCCCCCCCCCCCCCCACTCAGACACAAGATATCAAATTGTTTATTGAATTTTCTAATGTTAAAATAAGCATAAAGGCATACACAGAATACATTTAAGTCATTTTATTACTGTATGGCAGGAGATACCTCAACTTGCAGGTGAGTAATTCTTCAGATTATTAGTTTGATACTTTAATTCTTGCAGAGGTTCTATTTTTGTGCACTGTTTATAAAATGTAAATAAAAACCTATGTAAACCATAACAATGGGAACTTAAGGGAAAGACTTCAGAGCAAAGGGTCCCTTTCACATTGTTTAATCCTCAAGTAAATTTAAAATGAAAATTTTAAAAATAAATAAATAAAATAATTAAAAAATGTAAAGCGAAATATATATATTTGACAAATGTCTGCCTAGGTGTGTTTGCATGTAGATGTGTGTGAGTGTGTGTGTATTTGTTTACCTTCCTTTTTGTCCCCTAAGGTAAGTCCTTCCACTCCTGGGATTGGAATGGCTCCTTTTCCACTTCCTTAAAACCCGTATCCTTCCCTTTCTCCTCTCCTTCCTTCCTCTTTTTCCCGAAGAAGCCACCAGTGGTGGCGAAAGCTCGAATGTTTGTGTGTTTTTGTGTGTGTTTTATGTTTCTGTCGATGAGCCTGTACCTTAGGTAAGTCAAAAATCTTTATTTTATACCTATTTTTCCCACCTGCGAGGTCTCCTTCTATAATATATAAACATAGAAAAGGGATGACTTACCAAAAGGACCGGCTCGTCGATAGATACGAATAAAATCACACACAAACACACATACAAGCTTTCGCCACCACTGGCAGCTTCTTCCGGAAAAAGAGGAAAAAAGGGGAGGAGAAAGGGAAGGATATGGGTTTTAAGAAAGTGGAAAAGGAATCATTCCAATCCCAGGAGTGGAAGGACTTACCTTAGGGGACAAAAAGGAAGGTAAACAAATACACACGCACTCACACATATCCACATGCAAACACACCTGGGCAGACATTTGTAGAAACCAAAGAAGTTGGACAGAGATACCACTTCAGGCAGAGGCTCTGTCCACAGAACCGAGGCAAAGATGTTAAAGATGGTGGGTGGGAATTAGAATTTAGCGGAGGTTGAGACCAGGTGGGCAACGGGAAGAGAGAATGTGTTGAAGGGCAAGTTCCCATCTCCGGAGTTCTGAAAGATTGGTGTTGGTGGGAAGTATCCAAATAACCCGGATGGTGTAACACTGTGCCAAGATGTGCTGGCCGTGCACCAAGGCATGTTTAGCCACAGGGTGATGCTCATTACCAACAAACACTGCCTGCCTGTGACCGTTCATGTGAATGGACAGTTTGTTGCTGGTCATTCCCATGTGCACGGCCAGCACATCTTGGCACAGTGTTACACTGTCCGGGTTATCTGGATACTTCCCACCAACACCAATCTTTCAGAACTCCGGAGATGGGAACTTGCCCTTCAACACATTCTCTCTTCCCGTTGCCCACCTGGTCTCAACCTCCGCTAAATTCTAATTCCGCCCACCATCCTTAACATCTTTGCCTCGGTTCTGTGGACAGAGCCTCTGCCTGAAGTGGTATCTCTGTCCAACTTCTTTGGTTTCTACAAATGTCTGCCTAGGTGTGTTTGCATGTGGATATGTGTGAGTGTGTGTGTATTTGTTTACCTTCCTTTTTGTCCACTAAGGTAAGTCCTTCCACTCCTGGGATTGGAATGGCTCCTTTTCCACTTCCATAAACCCGTATCCTTCCCTTTCTCCTCTCCTTCCTTTCTGTTTTTCCCGAAGAAGCTGCCAGTGGTGGTGAAAGCTCGAATGTTTGTGTGTTTTTGTGTGTGTTTTATGTTTCTGTCGATGAGCCTGAACTTTAGGTAAGTCAAAAATCTTTATGTAAAAATTGGAAACAGAAGTTACCTAAGCAAGGTAGACTTGCTATGTAGTTGGTGAGATGTGAATTGAGCAACAACCACAGTACTTTTGGCAATAAATGCTCTGGGGAAAAGCACCCAATACTTGTTAATGCTCATGTGTAACTATTTCTTAGCAGTTGCGCTCAAGAAGATATCTTCCTTTGCTCAAAAACTATACAAGTAACCAAAATTGTTGAACTTTAAAGAGCTGAAATGAAAGGAAATGCGTGTACACCACCATAAGTGCTCCACTCAGAAACAGCCCACAACAGTCAAATGTGACCCTGAAAGTAAAGCTGCGCCGCAGCATGTTAATCGTGACCTTTAAGTCGTCACAAATACATAAGGCGCTCGAGGGTTTCCATACAATGACAAATGGGGTGACCTATTCACTGGAAGTAAGCAGGCGAAGAACCTGCAAGGCTCGGAGACAATCGAGTTCAGCCTACAGCTGATCATGCAAGGTGACCGGTACCTGAGGGCGGTAACAAATTTTGGCTGCACTGTTGGCTTCATAGCAACATGTGCTGTGAAAGTTAGAAGCACAACCCAACTCACCAGAAAATAAGGAAGAAAATTCTTGACAGAGTGACTTGAGGTCAATGAAAGGCACAGAGTCTGAAACTAAGTTAACCAAATTGGAGATTGCAATCTGAAGACTGTGAAGGCTTCAAGGCCAAATATATTCACTGCAGCCATATCATCATCCACAAGGAAACTGATCGAATGCACCACAGATTCGCATGTAGTTGAAGCTGTAAATTGTTCCAATATGGGAATTTGTTGATGACTATAGTTGCACAAGAAGTGCTCCACTGGGAATAACTGGAAGGGAGCCTAGCCGCACATAGGTGTGATAGTTTAGCAGGGAGACCTAGGCCTCTGTATCAACTTGCTAAGTCACCAGTTTGTCAAAAAATTGCACTTCCACAAATATTTTAGTAGGAAACGGTTTCAAGTTCTAAACCAAATTGATTTTCATGTCTAAATCCATAAAAAAGGGTTGAGAACGACATATGAAGCCATGTGGCCTTTCTTGTTACACTTATTACAAGTCGCCCAGTGCTTAAAGCAAGAAGTCCTATCATTATCAACAAAACAGAACTGTCAGGACAGTAGAGATTGCTGAGTAACAGAGCGACCACTTGGCGGAGACCATTGGCATTGTTTAACAGGCTGACACGTGCATGGTGATTAGGGCGGTCGTGCACCGCAGCAACATCATCTACATCAGAGAGAAATAGCTGCGACATCCCCCCCCAGGTCTCAATCTGATCCCCTGCAGCACGGGAAATCTTGAAAGATTGAGTGATATGAAGCACATCAGCTAGCGTAGGATTGTGTAATTGCAAGGCCCGATGGTACGCTTCCTGTTCCGGAGCTCAGCAGATAATGGCATCGTGGACTATATCATCAGCGTACGACTCTCAATGAGTAGCTGTGATGAACATATAGCAATGGCTAAGGCCGTAAGTGCATCCACCCAGGCGTAGTAAGACTAGTTATGCTTCTTACGAACCTTACAGAACTTGACCCGGGCCGCAATAACATGAGTGTGGGGCCGATAATAGGAACGCAGCAGGTGGCCCATATCGTCAAAAGACAACATCGCAGGTTCCCACAGGGAAGCTAACTGGCACAACAATTGGCAGATATACAGGAAAATCCACGACAAAATAAGGCTGTACACAAATCCAGATTGGACACACCAAAAACAAAGAAGTGCTGTTACAAGCATGTTTCATAGGAATCCCAGTCCTCGAGATTATCATCAAACCCGAGAACAGAGGCGGAGTAGGAAGAGTACCTGAATGGGCAGAAGTAACCAATAAGGCCCAGGAGGGAAGCTAAGGTTGTAACTTCAGACGAAAGACTGTTCATAAGGCTCCCTGTGCCATTGTAATGGTGACTAGTTATCGAAGAAAGTCCGCTAGGGCTTACAAGTCATTATGAAGAATTTGGCCCCTAGGTGGAATAGGAATGTCCACAATGGTGGTATGCTGTCACTCCAGCGCAGATAAGCAGGGCAAACAACATAAGAAAAGAAACATAATTTTAATAATGTAAAAGTTTATAGTCCATTCATATATTTACATCTTGTGAAAAAAACTACCTGGTAACAAGGTGACATAATTTGGACATGCATGTTATCATCATTTACAATACAACAGTAACTCAGCCCAACCATTTACAATAAAAATTTACAAAAATTATGATATGAAGTGGAATAAATGGGAAACAAAATGGTATAGAAGAAATATGCATCAAACAAATATTTTAACAATGAAAGTAAAATAAATGTCAAGTACGGAATGACACTTTCACTCTAAAATTACTAATTTCATTCTGCATTGCTCACTGGATGGGGAAAATGGTACTTATTCCCGTGATCTATTGTAGGTTGCAGCCAGTTTCTGTACAATTTGATTTTTTTTCTACCCGACATTTATCTTCTTTTGTAGGAAATGTAAATACATATCCATGTGTGTCACTCTTGCTTAGAAATGAAATTTCATAAATGTCATCAACATAAATCACCTGCCCCACAAAAAAATATTGCTATAAAAATACAATCTCTCTTTTAAATAAAAAAAAAAATATTTACAATTTAGTGAACATCTAGCAATGCAATGCAGCAAAAATGCTTTAAATATCAGGCCTAATTGGTAGCAATCTTCAACAATAGACAACATTCTATTGTAGTAAATAGGAACTTAGTAACATGTTTTTCCTTTAGTCATTAGCAGTGTTTCCAAGCAAAACTATTTATCTGGCTTAGGTTATGGAAGAAGAAAGATCTTTCTTCAACATAAATAACTAGATTCTACATGTACTCATTTCAGTGTACATTTAAAGTAAATATGATTATTAGCTCACCTTTCAGCAGTTGTTCTTCAGACAAGCGGAATATAAGTTTCTTCTCCCTGAAAACTATGTTCTTGCTTCACAGGACTTTCCACCTTTGAATAAAGATTCCCTCCAACTTTTACCAACTCTCTTTCTCTTTGGCCATGTTCCCACACATGCAGGGTTGGCCTCGTTAATTCAGATTTGGCATGAGTTAATATTTACGGGGTGGCCAAATGCCCTTCCTGTCACCACCCTATGCCTCCCTCCCCCCCCCCCCCTCCCCAGGTTGAAATGTGTACCCCAAATGTCTGTGTATAATATTATTGGTGTGAAGGTGTAAAGTGTTGCAAAATGTTTACGATTCGTGTAATTGAGGCAAAACATGGTTACCAGCTGGGTATTCACCTAGGAAGATGTGGATGTGGAAAACCGCCTAAAAACCACATCCAGGTTGGCCAGTACTCTGACCCCCTCCATTTAAAATGCAGGGCGTTAATATGCTGGAACCGGTACGCCTCCCAGTCTCAGAAAACAAGTGCGTTAAACCACATGCTAACTAAGCGGGGCCTCCAATTTTTATCAACAATACAGCCAATATACAACTGCCAACAATTGCAGCATAGCCAACATACAACTGCCTACAACTTTAGTATAGACAACATCTTAAGGAATGTCAGGCATTCCATTACTCCATTTATGTCATTCCGTTACCGCAAGGGTGTTATTCCGTTATTGCTTTAAAAAATAGCTTTTCAAGAATATTTAGAAGCCGATATTTTAGACAAGTTATAAAGCCATTTCCTCAGTTCCAGCACTTATTAACATAAAAAGGAGCCTCAATTTTTTTTTTTTTTTTTTTTTTTTTTTTTTTAATAATGATTTAGATAATAGAACTGGTAACTGGATTTGTCATAATATTTATTTTCATTTTTGAGGTGTATGCCCACTTTCCCATGGAACTGCCCTGGTACCTTTCTGAGATCACTATTATGTATTTGTGCCTGTTTATTTCCTTGTCCTGAAGTTTCTCCACTATTATCCTTCTACATATAGACCTGACTTTCTGCACTTTTGGCATCACAAAACCAATTTCACTGAAGATTAAATAATGGTCCGTATAATGAAAGAACCCTCTGAAAACTCATGTATCCTCCTCTGCCTTTCTAAATTCCTGACCTATTGTTATAATAATGGAAAGTCTAGATTGGAATAAATAATATAGTAAGGACAGTTTACAACTCACCACAAAGACATGATGACGAGCTGTGAGAGGCACATACAAAAGACACACACATACAACACTTTCAGCTATCGGCCATGGTCTTCTTCAGAAAAAAGAACACTCACACAGGCACACAACACAGTCATACAACCATCACCTCCAGCTGCGGTACTTCGAATTGTGGCAGCCGGAGGTGATGGTTGTATGACTGTGTTGTGTGCCTGTGTGATTGTGTGAGTTCTATTTACTGAAGAAGGCTATGGCTGATAGCTGAAAGTGTTGTAGGTGTGTGTGACCTGTTGTTATATAGGAAATGTCAGATCTGGTTCCCTTACCTTCTAAAGTATACCGGTGAATGTTCTTATGCTTAAAAAAGGAGTTTTTGATAACTAAGACACACTGGCACAGAAATCCAAGAGCTGTTTTCCATTCCTGTTGGCTTCCATATTCTCTCCAAACGTACCCATAACCTTTTCATACCTTTCTGTTCAATTTCCTATCCTGGCATTTAAGTCACCCATGAGAAAAAACACTGTGCTTGTCCTTCACTCTAACAAGTACATCACTGAGAAAGTCATAAAATCTGTTCACCTCAGCGCAAAGTTCCTAGTGATTGGAAAAAAGCGCAGGTGACTCCCGTGTATAAGAAAGGAAAGAGAACTGACCCATACAATTACAGGCCAATATCGTTGACATCGGTTTCATGTAGAATTTTGGAGCATATTCTCAGTTCGAATATAGTAAATTTCCTTGAAACGGAAAAGCTTCTTTCCATGAATCAGCACGGGTTTAGGAAACATCGTTCATGTGAAACTCAGCTTGCCCTTTTCTCACATGACATCTTGCGAGCCATGGACGAAGGGCAACAGGCGGATTGTGTTTTTCTCGACTTCAAAAAGGCGTTCGACACGGTGCCACACTGCAGACTCCTAACGAAAATGCGAGCTTATGGAATAGGTTCTCAGATTTGTGACTGGCTGGAAGACTTCCTAAGTAATAGAACGCAGTACGTTGTTCTCGACGGCGAGTGTTCATCAGAGACGAGTGTATCGTCAGGTGTGCCCCAGGGGAGTGTGATAGGACCGCTATTATTTTCTATCTATATAAATGATCTGATGGACAGAGTAAGTTGTAATTTGCGGCTGTTTGCTGATGATGCTGTGGTGTATGGGAGGGTGTCGTCTGTAACTGACTGTAATAGCATACAGGTTGACTTAGACAAAATCTCTAGTTGGTGCGAAGAATGGCAGCTAGCTCTCAATGTAGAAAAATGTAAGGTGATGCGCATGAGTAGAAAAAACAGTCCTATAATTTTCGAATACAGCATCAGTAGTGAGCTTCTTGATGCGGTCGCGTCGTTCAAATATCTAGGCGTAACATTGCAGAGCGATATGAAATGGAACGAGCATGTAAGGACAGTTGTGAGTAAGGCAGACAGCCGACTTCGGTTTATTGGGAGAATTTTGGGAAGATGTACTTCACCTGTAAAAGAGACCGCGTATAAAACGCTTGTACGACCGCGTCTTGAGTATTGCTCAAGTATTTGGGATCCGCAGCAGATCGGTTTGAAAGAAGACATAGAGGCGGTTCAGAGGCGAGCAGCTAGATTTGTTACCGGTAGGTTCGACCAATGCGCGAGTGTCACGGAAATGCTCCGGCAACTCAATTGGGGATCGCTGGAAGAAAGACGACGCTCTTTTCGTGAATTTCTGTTAAGTAAATTTAGAGGGCCGGAATTTGAAGCTGAGTGTAGTACGATCTTGCTGCCGCCTACTTACATTTCGCGTAAAGATCACAAAGACAAGATAAGAGAAATTAGGGCTCGTACGGAGGCATATAGGCATTCTTTTTTTCCTCGTTCAATTTGGGAGTGGAATAGGAAAGGAAATGCCTAGTAGTGGTACAGTGTACCCTCCGCCACGCACCTTACGGTGAATTGCGGAGTATGTATGTAGATGTAGATGTAGATCTTGATCTGTCCTTTCACAGATTGAATAAATTGACACAATCCTAATTTTCTTACTGAAGATGGTCAAATCTATCCACATCAGTCATTCATTTACATACCTAACTGCAATTATGCTGGGGTCGATAGCTTTCCTGATGTAAAGCCCTACACCCCACTGTGCGCTTCCCGCTTTGACTCCTGACAGGCAGATCTTGTATTCTTCAACTTCGTCCTCTTTCTCTCCGCTGTACCCTAGCATCACTAACAGCTAAAACATCTAACCCCACCTTACTTTCAGCCTCTGCCAGATCTACCTTCTTCCCAATGTAATCCCCACAGATATTAATAGCTCCCCATCACATTCCAGATTGTTTGCCAAGTCGTACCTGAGACGTCCCTGGTCTGTCAATTATAGATGGGACTTCATCACCTCCAAAGGTCTGAGGCATTTTGTTCTGATTGTTGCCAGCATGATATTGAAGTACCAGGGAACCAGGTTGCTAGCCTTATTTGCCCGGAGCCCCAACGGGTTTTATCCCAAACAGTTGAGGGACTAACCGGAGGATTTGGTAGTCTCTGCTGTGCGAGCACAAAGATAGCCACAATTCAGAATGTATAAGAATGTTGTCACTATTTGCTCAAAGTCAGGGAAACTAACATAAGTGATTTATTCAAAATTCTTGAAAACAGCATTAAAGGTATATGTTTGTTGTTACCAATCTCTCCTGTTGGCAGATTCATGGATGTCTCTGTGAATGTGTGGGTGTGTGTACATTTGTTTACTCTCCATTTTTCCCCCCAAGGTAAGTCTTTCCTCTCCCGGGATTGGAATGGCTCCTTACCCCCTTCCTTAAAACCCTCATCATTTCCTTTTCCCCTCTCTTTCCCTTCTGCCTGATGAAGCAGCTAGGCTGCGAAAGCTAGCGTTTGTGTGTGTGTGTGTGTGTGTGTGTGTGTGTGAGATTCATTTATTTATTTGTGATGCTGTTACACCTGTGCTCCTTCGCCTGGTAAGTAATCTTTGTCTATTTTTTATATTTAATTTTTCCTGCTAGGAGTTTTTCGTCTTAATATTCGTAAACTTAAAACTGAGTTAGTCATGGAGGTGTCGTCACCTAAAACTCAGGGTAGCGCATCAAGTTGGCTACAAGTGGACAGTTAATCAGTAGATGGACTACTGTCAGCACTGCTCCACACTGATACACAGGCGGGGCCTCACGGCGAAGGAGGTAGCTGAGGGTCAGCCATGTATGCCTCCACAGGCAACAGAGGACAACTGATTCACAACATATGGGCCGCAGTGAAGATTTCCACCTTACCGTAGATGGCTTGACTGCACGAAGCTTATTCTCTGCACCCGTGGTAGCCCATTCAGTGCTCCAAAACTCACATACCTTCCGGTGCAAAGCCAACTTGAGGTACGATTCTGTGACGCCGATCTCCAAAGGTGGTGGTGTAGTGGCCTGCATGGCCAACCGATCGTCATGTTCGTTCCCCGGTATGACGATGTGGCCAGGGATCCACAGAAAGATCACAGAACGGCCAGATTTGTCAAGAGAGAAAACAGTGTCTTGAATGGACCACAATAATGGGTTGTGAGGGAAGCACTGGTTGATTACCTGCAAACCACTCAGGGAGTGACTACAGATGACTAATGACCCCCTGGGGCAGGCTCGGAGATGTTCTAAAGCCTTTAGGATGGCGACCAGCTCGCCTGTAAAGACACTACTTTTACAGGGTAATGAAAGTTTTCAACACAGTCACCATAGAGACATACATACTCAGCACGACCATCTGCTAGGAAACACTCAGTATAAATAGCTTCGGGACCACTGAAGGAATCAAGGAGTTGCATGAACTGGCAATGGAGTTGTGTTGAATAAACTGCATCCTTCAACGCACGGGACGGATCCAGACAAAGCTGCAAATGCGGGATGGACCAAGAAGCGATTTTATAGGAATATTGGAAAGTAGATGGGATTCAAGGGACAAAAGGAGAAAACAAACACAAACTGCAGTCAGGTAACCCGATCCGGGCTGTAGTGGAGGGATAGGGAGTGCAGTGTTCAGAAAAAGGAGCCAGTGATTTGGATGGTGTGGCAAGACCTGAACGTGGGCATCATACGAAGCTAGCAGGTGTTGCTGGCGGAACCGCAGGGGAAGGACCCCAGCTTCAACTAGGAGGTTTGTCATAGGGCTCGTGTGAAAAGCCCCTGTTACCAGACAGACACCACAATGTAGAACTGGGTCCAATGTCTGCACTGCTGAAGGTGCGGCCAAATCATAAACTATGCATCTGTAATCAAGGTGCGACTGAATGAGGGCCTGAAAGAATCGCAGTAGCATTGGGAGCATAGCTCCCCAAACAGTGTAACAGAGACTACACAGGATGCAGCAATGCTGCTAGCAATTTTGTTTGAGCTGGTGAAGTTAGGGCAACCAAGTGAGACGGTCCTCTAACAACATGCCTAAAATGGTGTGTCTCTTCGACAAGCAGCTGGACATCTGCCAAATACAGTTCGGGTTCATGGTGTACCGTCCAACGTTGACAGAAATGTATTAACTGGGTTTTTGAGGCAGAAAACTGAAAACTGTGACTGTGCCTTTCGAATTGCTAGCTGAAACTGCCATTCAGCAACACCAATACTGGTGGAGCTAAACTACATGCATAAGTCATAGGTGTATGAGGAGGTGGAAACCGATGACCCCCACAGCTGCTGCAAGACCATTAATTTCGACTAAAAATAGAGGGACACTAAGAATGGAACCCTGTGGAACACCGTTTTCTTCATAATGAGGTGAGCTGTGACCAGTACCAATACGAACATGAAAAGAACGCAGTGCGAGAAAGTTCTATATGAATACATGAAATGGACCAGTAAGCCCCAGTCGTACAGCATAGACAGTATATGACGGTGCCAGGTGGTGTCTTATGTCTTTGGCAGGTCAAAGAAGATGGCAACCAGATGGTAGCAGCAAGTAAAGGGTGTACGGATGGCTGACTCCAGCAACAGGAGATTGTTGATAGCAGAGCAGTCCTGACGGAACCCACCTTGTTGTAGCGCCAAGAGTCCCCCCGTCCTCGAGGATCCACAAAAGGCTCTGATTCACCATCTGTTCGAGGAGCTTGCATGGAACGTTGGTGAGGCTAATCGGTCGGTAACTATCAGCCGCCTGCGGTCCGTCCAAGGCTTCATCAACGAGATGATGATGCTATCCCGCAATTTAGGTGGGCAAACACTCTCAACCCAGAGAAGATTGAACAGGGCAAGAAGGTGGTTCTTAGAGTCCACTGATAGATGATGGAGGAACTGACTGTGAATGAAATCGGGTCCAGGGGAGGTGTCAGGGCATGCAGCAAGGGCACTTTAAAACTCCCACTCAGTAAAAGAGATGTTGTACGTTTCCTGTCATCGCATTCAGAAAGATATTTCGTGAAGCCCCATTCATTATTTAAGGGCACAGAAATCTGCCCCATATGGAGCAGTCGCTGAGGTGCGAGCATAATGGTCTGCCACGTGCTCAGCTATGGCTACCTGGTCAGTACAAATTGTACCCTGAATGCTGAGGCACGGGATTCCCACCAGTGGGCGATGCCCAAAGAGGCGTCTAACTTGTGACCACACCCGCGAAGGAGAAGCGCGGGAACCAATGGAGGCAATGTTCTTCTCCCAGAAGTCCCTCTTGCTTTATTGGCTGAATCACCGAGCCCGTGCCCAGCAATAAGATTTTCTACAGAAGGGTGGCATAGGTGATGCTGTAGTGCTCGCCGACATTCCCGGATGACTTCAGTGATCTCTGGCATCCACCAGACAACCAAAATATGGTGTAGCGAGCCAAATGTGGTGGAGGACAGTATTCTCAGCTGCAGAAATGATGATCTCTGTGACCTGCTGAACAGCAGCATCAACATCAGCCAGAAGGGGAGAGGAAACCACAGCACCTGAGGAATAAGCTGGCCAGTCAGCCCTATGGAGGGACCAACAAGGCAGATGGTCGGCAGGTGGACACTATGGGAGGGACAGAAAGATAGAAAAATGGTCGCTGCTACACAGGTCATCATGGACCCTCCAAGTGAGATGTGGAAGAAGGCTTGGGGCGTAGACAGACAAGTCGATGGCAGAATACATGCCACGCGCTAAAATGCGTAGCAGCACCAGTGCTGAGGAGGCATATGTTCTGCTGTGTCAGTAGAGTCTCAACATCTCTACCCCGGGCCGAGGTCTGTGTGCCACCCAACAAAATGTGGTGGGCGTTGAAATCCCCCAAAAGAAGGAAGGGTGGGGGAAGTTGGGCGACCAAGGCAGTGAGGTGTACATGAGACCCATCATCATCATCTGGTGGAAGGTATACAGAACATACAGTAAAATCTTGCAATGCCCAGAGCCTCACAGCGACTGCCTCTAGAGGTGTTCGAAGAGGCACAGCAGCGCTTGGGACAGAGGCAAACTCCACCAGAAACTATGTCGTAGGCAGAACGATTTTAAAATAGCCCCTATAGCTTCAAAGAGCAGGGATTTCTCAACAGGAAACTAAGCACTCGGAAGTGGCACAGTAATTGTCGCAGCTTAGCCAGATGATGGAAAAAAACTACCACAATTCCACTGCAGACTGCCCATCAGTAGGTTGGCATAGGAGGGTGCCATACAGGTGCCCATGGCTGTGCCACAGATTTGATTGTATACTTTCCTTTGAACTAATCACATAAATTGTCTCCCTTTGTTACGAGATCAATTGTTACATGCATAAATGATGAGCTAAACCCAACCTTACAGAACAGAAGTTCAGCATTAGTGGTTTTTTAATTTATAACTGTGTTTTTGGTTATTTCAGTTTGTACCTGATAAGAAGAAAAGTGATGTTTCGTAGTATCACTACAATGTGAAGTGACAAAGTTGAACCTAACTTTGAACTGCAAATTTTCACCAGTCAAATATTAATCAAGTTTATGGCAACATAATATGAAATTAATGATTACATAACACAGATTCTTGAGTTAAGCTTGACCTGAAAGCATTTCCAGCATTGAACTAAGGATAAATGCTGAATACAGTTGGCCCTTAATGTGTTATCTAGGACTAAGTAAACAAAAGACATAACTACTTGGTTCGATATTGCAAGAGCATGATCTACTCCACCGGAGTACCAAAAACAATGGATTTAGCCATATAGAAGATCTCTCTATTTCGTAAATTGCAACTGATGAAGCACTGATATTTTGTAATGGCATTGCTGGCTTAATGAAGATGCTGAACTTCACGTACTGTTCACAGAAGTAGACGCTTCTATTAGACACAATAAAAACAAGTCTCACGGTTTTTTGCACCACAATGGAAATAAAATGCCCTCTCTTACTGTTGTTTATGCCAGTTTATGTCAGCTTGACTAAGAAGAAATACAAATTCTTGCAAAGGATTTCACATCTATTACATTACAATGAATACAAATGGAACATATACAGATTTCAAAGTAACTATTAATATACTGGGTACACAACAAGGAGTTTTTCTTTGTAAGTGGGATAATCGAGACAGAAATTTTCCTTATGTGAAAAAGAAATGTTGTAACAGGAGGTGGAAAGTGGGGGAAAAGAATGTACAACAGAAAAGTCTGGTAGCTTCTGCAGATGTACTCCTCCTAACACTTATCAAACTTGCCCTAGTTAAGCAATTTGTAAAAGTCATGGGTTCAACTGGCAGTGGATATGTGTATCTACCTGACAAACTACCCCACATTTTAGCTGTGAAAATGAAAGACTGTATTTGTAGGCCTGTAAATCAAGGAGCAGTAGAAAAATGTAAATTTTGAAATAAGTCTATCTGCAAAAGAAAAAAGATATGGGTGTATTTCAAGATGGTATCAGGAAACTTTCTCTGAAAAACAACAGATACCAATGACAAAGTAACAGGGAATGACATCATCAAAGCATATCAAGATCTGGGGTTTACTGTGTCTTTGAAAGTACACATGTTGGACTCGTCTGGGCTACTTCATAGAATTTTGTAATGGCATAACAGATCAATACAGTGAAAGATACCATAAAGACAGTTTTCTGTAGAAAGGCATTATGAAGGGAAGTGGGCACTTTGTACACTAGCAGATTATGGCTGGATTGTCATTCTAAAGCAGAAAGATCTTCATTACAAGAGAAACAAATGGCATGCCTTACTATATGGCGGATTAGTACTGAGTTATGTTAGATCCAATCTCCTTCAATGTGATATATATTAATAATATCTTTAAAAAAGTTTGTTTCTTGAATTGCAACTAATGCATCCTGTGCTATATCAGAAAAATAAAAGTAATAATAATATAGTAAGTTAACAACTCACCGCATAAACGTGGCGACTAGCTGCGACAGGCACATACAAAAGATACATATATACAACACTTTCAGCTATCGGCCATGGCCTTCTTCAGAAAATAAACACTTAAGCAATAACAAAGGCACACACCACAGTCGTACAACCATCACGTCCGGCTGCAGCACTTCGAATCACGCTCTGTGGTGAGTAAATCGGAGACAGGTGGGGTGGGGAGGGGAGAGAGGATAAGGAATGTTACGTCACGGTGGTGGGGATGGGTTAGATGGGAAAAACGAAATGCGGCTTTGGAATGGAGTGGGGAGACAGGTGAGGGAAGAAAAGAAAATAAAACAAACACACACACACACACACACACACACACACACACACACACACACAATCGCACATTCACGCACCACTCAAAATAGGTGAGGTTCAGGATAGAGAGGTAGGAACTGTAAGGTATGGGAAAAAAGGGAAGTTATCGTAGGTTGAGACCTGGATGATTTCGGGACCAGAGAATGTGTTGTAGAGATAACTCCCATCTGTGCAGATCAGAAAAGCTGGTGGTGAATGGGAGGATCCAGATGGCTCGGGTTCTGAAGCAGCCATTGAAATCAAGCATGTTTGTTTTTGGTCACAGTTTGGCAGTGGCCATTCATCCTAATGGATAGCTGGATGGTGGTCATGCCAATATAGAAAGCAAAACATTAATTTGTAATTACTCACACTGTCACCGACAAAAAATTAAAAACCAGGTTTCAATTCATTGCTTGAAGTAAAATAAGGGACAAAATGTATTTTTCACGAACAGTATTTTCTTTTCCCTTTCTTTGGAGAACAGTGAAATTTAAAGAAAAAATAATGAAAATAAAAAATCTAATAATTTTCCTAACCTCACTAGCTGGTGCTGTTCTCTCTTGTAGGCAGGAATATTTCTTAACTTTCACCAACTTATCTATAAAGTTTTTTTCCCACTGAACCTGGAAAATAAAATGTTACACTACAATGACAGAGTTAGATTATGAGAGGTGATGAGATCTGTATTTCAGTACAATGGTTTAAACTTAACAGTTTATGCTTAGTTCTTAGATAAATTTATCCAATGTATCTGTGAGAACATTGCTTAAGACTAACTTCACATCAGGAGTATAGTATCTTCCACCATAGAACACAAAAAAAAAAAAAAAAAAAAAAAAAAAAAAAAAAAAAAAAAAAAAAAAAAAAAAAAAAAAAAATTAAATAAAATGAATAAAAACAAGCTGAATGTTATGAAACACCGTGACAAAGACAAGAGACTTCTCAATAAATTCCACAGTTAGCAAACTGCTACAGTGAAGATGGCATTCTACAAGCAAAAGGCATCTCCCAAATGATATCAGTTTGCTGAACGGGCTACCACTGTTAGAATTACACTATCAGGATGGTTCCAACTAACGTTACAGATGATCATTGGGCTGTATATAGGCAAACCTAAATTGCAACCTAACTCCACTATATTATTAATATATCAACTCAGACTTCACACTGTTGGACTTATAAAGTCCATGTATTGTAAATTTTTCACTACTTAATAGTTTTGGCTATGCAATCACTCTAAAGTGTTTACAATACATATCAGATTAGGACTTTGTAGGGGTAACTTTCCACTTCCGTGAGATATTTCAAATAAATAATGATGAATCTTTAACAGTATGTTTTCAACTTCTATTTTTCAACACGTTTCCCTCTAGTAAGCATCATTGCAAGAGTAAAAGCTACAGACAGAAGAATCAAGACATTGTTACTATCAAGTTAGACATGATAGTGTGTCCCATATACAGAAATATCATTTCAAGAAGATGGTGATATTTTGTAAATCCATTGTATTACATCAGGTTCAGAATTAAATATCCTGTACTGCTGGTAAATACATGACTGTATACAAAGCAATGTTGATGAACGTCTAACAGTTAAAATCTACAGACCTGCATTAAAATAGAATGTTCATGAAAGACTGTTGTCCTTCACAGAATAAATAAAAGCTGTTGCTGAGAAATACTGGCTCTCGTGTAATCCAATCCAATTATAAAGAATTATATCAAACAATATGCTTCAAACAGTGTCATCCAACATCATAGACAGGATTGTGCACACATACCTTCTGCACAGCAACCCCTGACAGGAAAATTGCCTATATACACGTCAGTACAAGCTTCGGGACCTGCAATTGATGTTCCTACGTGTGTACAATATATTTGTCTGATTCAAAATCTTGTATGTCATCCAGGCATTTCTTCTAGGCCTGGTCTTTTTACACACTTGACTCCCCTGCTACGTTTACTACCCTACCTCCTAAGATTACCCATTCATCTTCTGCTGCAGTACTTCCCCTGTTGCAGTCAATCATTGTCCAATGCTCCTTTGAAACTCTTAACAACCTGTGGTTCTTTAACTTTATATAGACAACGCCTCCATAACTCAAGCAATGAAGCTAAATATTGTATTGTACAACATCCTCCCTTTCTGCATACCTACTGTTCTAAAATTAAAAATGTGAATGTACCTCTGTCTATTAGACCATTACAATCAAACCGATTTCCAGGAAATTTGGGATAGAGATTGCTTGATCACAGTGGAAGAACATAGGCTACTTTAGACAGTTTCTAGTTTTAAATAGTTATTGATTTGTAGAACATAACTCAAAATACGTCACAATAATTATTGTTTGGAAAATAACCTACTTTGTCATTTTTTCAACTTCATCATATTTGTGAAAATACTTCTACTGTTTGACCTGTTCTCAATAATAAGATTTAACGTGATAAATACCACACTCATAAAATCTTCAATCAGTTTCATCCATACTAGTATCAGTAATAGAACTGTCCCACTTTAGCCTCTAAATGTCACACATCGCTTATAGCTGCTGAAGCACTTGAAGACACAGCGAAGGCATCATTTAAGTGCTCTACAATGCACAGTAGGACATCAGATATCTTTAGTGAGATAAGTGAAGGCAACTGACAATACTGCACACTCAAATGTTACAAAATCTGCATTGTACTGAAATTTTTAAAAAAGGATTTTCTTCCTTCTACTGCTGACACTATTTAAATAATTTAGAAATCTTTAGTGCCACAACCCCGACGTGTGTAAGTTGCTATTGGCTTTACGGTTATCATTGCTGGTCTAAAACAGTAACATATCAGTTTCGATCCTGTCAGGTAACCTCCCTTCCACTCACTACTGAATGTTCGTATTGTTCTCATCATTTTATCATTATAGAGTAACAAGTTACAAAGGCATCACCAAATTTCACTGCTACCAAACAGCCAAACATCCTGATGGTGCCTCCTGGTCAATAAAGCCACAGGCACATTTCATTTCATTTTACTAACATTCAAGAGCAGCTGTAACAGCTACTTTTAATAAAAGGTGCAGGAAAATAAAAGTAGCCTTGACATGTTGATATGACTGGATATGAATGAATGCATATAAACACAGCCCCAAGACATGCAGACTACACGTATGCCGGGCAAGTGATTCACAAGGGTTCAGTGCATAGTGCGGGCTGTGTCAATGTGAATGAAGCAATCCAAAGGGAAGATGGTACAACGGAGCAGCAGGGATTCATTGTGGAAAGTTAGTTGTCATTTAAGTCAGAGAAATGGTGTGGTCAGTTATTTTCTGAAAAAGTTTAATTATGTCAAAGCTTCATAGTCTTTAAGAACCCTCATTGTCATCAAGAAATGCAGCAGAACATATTGGATTATGTGGCAGTAATTCCAGCAATCTGGCTTCAATGCGCCTTCAGCAACTAGCTGACCAGGGCCCAAAAGTGCCAAGAGAAGAAGGGTTTCCACTTTCAACATCTGCTGCAGGCAGATTACTACTGTAGTGTTTTTCTCTATCCTGTAATTCTGTTCTCCTGATCACTTTTATTTGCCTCGCCCTGTGTTTGTCAGGCACATTATTCTCCAGTTTTAAAACTCTGTGATCTAGACAATTACGTTGACTGTAGCCTGAATGTGCATATTTAACACTTTCAGCACCATGCCCATAGATTCTACGAATCATGCAACATTCATAAAGTGCCATACCCATAGGTTCTACAGACCCTTGTACTCTTGATTGTAAAGGGCTGTACATTGTTTCATACATCTGGCCATACACATTATATTTATACTGTTAGCTATTAGTTTCACACATCTTGGTTGTTGGTGTGGTCTTCAGACCGGAGACTGGTTTGATGCAGCTCTCCACCCTACTCTATCCTGAGCAAGCCTCTTCATCTCTTTATAAGAATGGCAATCTACATCCATTTGAATTTGCTTACTATATTCATCTCTTGGTCTCCCTCTGCGATTTTTACCCCACACACTTCCCTCCAATTCACAATTCCTTGATGTCTAAGAATGTGTCCTACCACTTGATCCTTCTTTTAGTCAAGGTATGCCAGAAATTCCTTTTCTCCCCAACTCTCTTCAGTACCTCTTCATTAGTTACGCGATCCACGCATCTTCAGCATTCTTCTGTAACACCAAATTTCAAAAGCCTCCATCCTCTTCCTGTCCGCACTGTTTATTGTCCATGTTTCACTCCAATACAAGGCAACACTCCATACAAATGCTATCATAAAGGACTTCCTTATGCTTAAATTAATATTCAATGTTAAATTTCTCTTTTTCAAAAACACATTTCTTCCCATTGCCATTCTGCATTTTATATCCTCTGTGCTGTTTGGTGGAGGCGCCGGGTACCCTGTGCAACAGCTGCATCACCGTGGCTCCGATTAGGCAACATAGAAGCCGTCGCTTAGATGGACTAGAACCGGAATACAAGGGATATACCGAGTACATCCTTCTGAAAGTCCGTATCATCAGAAGAACCATGGACACAAAACCAGCGGTAAGCAAGCTACACATCAGACACTCTGTGTTCTCTGGAGACACCGGACAGAATCCCAATAAATGGCTAAAAGGATTCGACTGAGTCGCCAAGTACCACAGGTGGGATCATACAATGTGCTTGGCCAACGTTTATTTCCACCTGGACGGAACAGCCCAGCAATGGTTAGAGAAAAACGAAGCCAAACTGAATGACTGGGAAACGTTCCAAGCGGAACTTAAGAAGACGTTTGGAGACCGACAGCGACAAATCGGCTTGGTGGAAGAACAACTGAAGAACCGGGCCCAACGATATGGTGAGCCAACACAGTCTTATACACAGAATGTTTTGGCCCTGTGTAACACTGTCAATCCGAACATGACTGAGGCCGACAAAATCAAGCACCTGATGACGGGTATAGCAGAAGACATGTACCAAGCCCTCCTGATAAAACACATCGCTACGACAGAAGAGTTCATATTGAAGAGATGCAACAAAGGAGAGTTGGACACAAGAAGTATGACTGACTCCCCAATGTAGCCCTAGGGCCGTTGTGGAAGACCAGCCTGACTTCGCTTCTCTCATACGACAAATTGTGAGAGAAGATTTCCAACAGTGCATGGCAGCCGGAACTATTAGACCGAGCGAGCATCAGATTATGGCCATGGATGCGAGCCATGTAAGTCACGAGGAAGCCAACACCGCTGAGGACGAGGTATTTCAAACATTAGCTCCTGTCTGCCCCGTCAATCGCACCCGACGTGAAGAATGGCGTCGCTCTGCTATGACATATGCTGCAGCCACCAAACGGCAGCCTATGAACCGGCCGACGCGGCCAGAACCAACTCCCCCAGCAACAACCACGCCCCGCAGAAGAACAGACGTTTGGAGGACAGAAGACAACATACCACTGTGTTTCCACTGTGGGCGCCCTGGACGTGTCGTACGCTACTGCAGAGAGAGAAGGCGAGTATTCGAAGATTATTTTGCCACAAGACGTCAGCCATCAGAACAGTTCTATCCCAGGCAATCAACTGCTGATGAGTTCAGTCGACCTATGTGAAGAACCCCATCGTCGTACCCTAGACGAGATCGCTCCCCGACGCGCCGCAGCCATTCACCGTCGCCGTACAGAGGTACCAGCTGCTCCCCTAGCCGCCGCGCCCAGGAAAACTAAGTGAGGCGACCATCTACGGAGGTGAGGTCGCCGCAGATGAAAATCCTCCATGGACGACAGTCGCTAAGATGTCGGGAGATCTCATCGATATCATAATCGACGGCCAACCTGTTCAGGCACTTGTTGATTCAGGAGCGTCTTTTTCTGTACTGTCGGATAATTACTACCCCCACACTAAAGAAGACAATGTTCTGTGATATGGGGGCAACAGTGCTGAAGGTCGCAAAGGCAAAGTACGTCCATCCAGCAGGAACTTGTGTCGCAAGAAAACCATCAACAACAGGACCCAGCCGTTTGAATTTGTCGTGTTAACAGAATGTAGTCACAATGTCATCCTCGGATGGGACCTCCTTCAGGCATCCCAAGCTATCATTGACTGTGGAAGATCTGAGCTGCAAATTGAAGAAGTTGTTCTGCCCGATACACGTAATACAGAATTTTCTGGGAAGTTATTCATCGTTGACAATGTGACGATACCGCCGATGACAATGAGAAGAGTTGCAGTCAGAAACACACTGTGAAGTTCTTGTTGATAGTAAAAAGTTTATCAGGCTCACAAAAGAAATTTACATACCAGCGGCTATCATAAGCATTACCGGTGGTCAAGGAGAGATTTGGATCACAAATTGTCGTGAACAGTCGCAACTTATCCCCAAGGGAATGTGTATTGGGATAGCTGAACCAATCCAGGACGGTGAGCTCAACGTCATCAACGAAGACCCATGCCCTGCTGTTAGTAAAGCCAACACACTGGAGGAAACAAACGTCGAACTGCCAATAGGGCCTGGACTGACCAAGGAACAACGCCAGCGGGTGTTAGATATACTACACCAATTTTTGGGTGCATTCACACCTCAGCAGGGGAAAAGTCAGACAAAATGGCGGATGATCCCCAGTATTGATACGGTGCTTTATCGTGGGCCAATTAGCCAGCATTCGTATAGAGTGTCGCCAGCTGAAAGATGGATAATTCGGGAGGAAGTGGAGGAGATGTTGCACGACGACATTATTCAACCTTCGGAGAGTCCTTGGTCGTCTCCGGTGGTCCTTGTAAAGAAGAAAGATGGCACGTGGCGATTCTGTGTCGACTATCGGCGGCTGAACAAAATCACCAAGAAAGATGTCTGCTGCGCATTGACAACACCTTAGACTGCTTGAAAGGAGCAACATACTTCTCAACTATGGACATGCAGACAGATTACTGGCAAATCAAGGTTGACAAAGGTGACAGGGAGAAGACGGCTTTTATTACACCTGGCGACCTCTATGAATTCAAAGTAATGCCATTTGGATTATGTAATGCTCCGGCCACAAAAAGCATTATGGACAACTTGCTTCGACACCTTAAGTGGACGTCGTGTCTTTGCTGTTTAGACGACATTGTCATTTTCTCGAAAACATTTGAAGAACATCTGAGTCGCCTGTCAACTGTGTTGAAGTGTGTTCAGGCTGCAGGTCTCCGCCTCAATCCAAAGAATCCAGATAAAGTAAGGGCAGTCACAGAATCTCCAACTCCTCAGCACATTCGTGATGTGAGAAGTTTTCTCGGGCTGTGCTCATACTACTGACGTTTCATAAAAGGATTTTGTAACAAGGCACGTCCATTAAAAGAAATTCTGCAGAGAGACGCCAAATTTTACTGGGATGAGGAAAAAGAAAGAGCTTTCCGGGCACTTAAGGAGGCTCTAACTTCCGCACCAGTGCTAGCCTTGTATGACAAGAATGCAGAAACGGAACTTCACACAGATGCCAGTGGTTATGGGATTGGTGCAGTGCTTGTACAAGTTCAGAAAGGTGCTGAAAAAGTGATAGCCTATGCGTCAAGAGTACTCTCAATGTCCGAGATAAACTACTCTACAACTGAAAAAGAATGTCTTGCAGTTATCTGGGCTATCAACAAGTTCCGGCCGTATTTATTCGGCAAACCATTCACCACCGTGACAGACCACCATTCTTTGTGTTGGCTGACTAGCTTGAAGGATTCATCACGTCGTCTAGCAAGATGGGCACTAAGACTCCAAGAGTACGATGTCACAGTGGTATTCAAGAACGGGCGCAAACACAAGGGTGCCGACTGCCTTTCGAAGAATCCATTAGTGGAACACAACAGCATTAATGAAATTTCAGCCCTCACTCATTTAGATGACGTTACAGCTGAACAGAGGGAAGATCCAGCACTATTAAAAACGATAGAGGCTTGGAGAAAGGAGAACCGACCAATGGAGAGTTCCAACTTATAAACAGAACATTGTATAAGAGCAACTACGATCCATTGGGCCCCAAATGGCTACTTGTTGTTCCAGCTCATCTCCAGCCAGCTATTCTCAAATATTTCCACGATGCTCCAATATCTGGTCATCTGGGATTCGTGAAGACCCTAGACAGAATCGGACACAGGTATTACTGGAAAGGTCTCTACCGATCTGTCAAGCACTATGTGAGTCACTGTAAAGAGTGCCAGTGACGGAAGCATGTGCCATAATTACCTCCAGGACATCTTGTACCAATTCCGCCGGAAGCAGCTCCTTTCCACCGAGTTGGGATCGATCTTTTAGGGAGGTTCTTGAAGTCGACAACCAGTAACCATTGGATAATAGTCTGCACTGACTACCTCACACACTACGCTGTCACCAAACCTGTGCCGACTGCAGAACCTCCAGAGATCGCAAAATTCCTTGTAGGACACATTATTTTGAAGCATGGAGCACCACGTGTCATGATATCTGATCATGGAAAAGTATTCCAGTCAAAAATAGCATCAGAGGTAATGTCACAGTGCGACATTGTCCACAGAATGACATTTGCATACCATCCTCAGACAAATTGTCTTACGGAAAGTTTTAACAAGACGTTAGCCGACATGCTGTCGATGTACGTCGATGTTGAGCAGAAGGATTGGGATACAATTCTGTCAGTCGTGACATTTGCCTACAATACCGCAAGACAAGACACCACAGGCTTCACTCCGTTTTTCCTGCTCCATGGCCGTGAAGCTGAGACGACAATGGATACGCTGTTCCCATTCCAACCAGACGACACTCAGGACGATTATGTTAAACAGCTCATCACCAGGGTCGAAGAGGTAAGACAGCTGGCTTGCATACGGACACTGGACGCCCAGGAGAGGGACCGTCAGTGGTATAACGACAAGCACCGATCTGTTGTGTACAGCCCAGGAGATCTGGTATGGATTTTTACCCCTGTACGGAAGGTTGGACTATCAGAAAAGTTATTAAAACAATACTTTGGTCAGTATCGTGTCATACGCCGCCTGCCAGACGTCACATACAAAGTTGAGGATTACGAGCCGTCGTCGAAACGTCAAAAACGAAGAGACATTGTTCATGTTCTGCGCCTGAAGCCTTACTATGATCCTGAAGAGCAGGTAGACGACAATGGCTTCTTGTTCAAGGACTTTAAGGACGGTAATGTTCCTGATGAAGCCACGACAGGAACGTCTGTCGTCGATAATCGCGGATAAAGGAAGGATTCTCTTGAACTGTCATACAGAGGACCCATGACATGGTCAAGATCCAGGACATTGCAGCTGGCTCCACAGGGACCCTAACAGCGGGTCGCTGTTTCTCCAGGAGAGGGAGCAATGCCGCGATAGACCACGCACCCTGACTGACGGCATGGCGCAGGGGATAGCGTCACGGGTTGCAGTGCAGAAGGTCGCCGGTTCAGTCCCGCCCGCCGGCAAAAATTTATTACTTTGTAATTAACAATTCTAGAATGTTCTACATCTTTCTTATGTTCTCTTGTAAATTCTACTTGTTTCTTATGTAAACTGTTCTTCTAATTTCTGGTAAATTCTGTCTGTGTATAAATAGCAGAGCACTCTGCCTGAGACGCAGTCAGTGCTGCGTGTATGTTGAGTTTGCGGTATCTATTTGTCCCCTATTTAAACATTTTTCCACTGACTTGCATTTGCCTTCTAGCCACTCCTGCTTAACTATTTTACACTTCCTGTCAATCTCATTTCTTAGTCATCTATACTTCAATTTGCCTGTTTCATTTACTGCATTTTTATATTTTCTCCTTTCGTCAATAAAATTTAGTATTTCCTGTGATATCAAAGGATTTTTATAGGTCTTGCCTTTCTACCTATTTTGTCCTCTGCTGCCTTCACTATTTCATTTCTCAATGCTACCCATTCCTCCTCTACTGTTTTATTCCACCCCCCCCCTTCCCGTTGCTGTCAATTGTTGCCTAAAGCTCCCTCTGAAATTCTCAAGAACTTCAGGTTTCTTATTTTCCTACTTTTTTGTAGTTTTTTCAGTTTCAGTCTACAGTTCATGACCAACAAATAATGGTCAGAGTCTATATCTGCCCCTGGGTATGTCTTAGAATTTAAAACCTGGTTCCGAAATCTATGTCTTACCGTTATGAAATCTATCTGGTACCTTCCAGTGTCTCCTGGTCTCTTCCACGTGTACAACCTTCATTCATGATTCTTAAAGAAAGGGTTTGCTATGACTAAATTATGTTCTGTGCAACATTCTACCAGGCAATCTCCTCTTTCATTCCTTTTGCCCAGTCCATATTTACTTACTATTTTTCCTTCCCTTCCTTTTCCTACTACGAAATTCCAGTCTCCCATCACAATTAAGCTTTCCTCTCCTTTAATTGTCTGAATAATTTTCTTTATGCATAGATAGCTGAAATTTGATTTATTTTGTGGATACAGGCAAGGAAGGGCTGGTGCTGAAAGTGTTAACAGGTTAATCAAAGTCTAGAGGAAAAGTAATGAGAAATATTATTTTCTCTGAAATGACTTTATTGACAGAAGTTCTTATAGTTGCACAACTTCAATATAACTATGTCCATTACTTATTACCTTTTGCCAAATGTCCAAAAGGCAGTGTATACTATCTGAAGTGTCTATTTCTGTTGATGTCTCATACTGACTGTCCTATGGCATGGATAATGTCATCTGGTTTTCTACCAGATCCATCGCAATGGTTCTTTTCCTTGGCAAAGAGATTGCAATCACAGTGACTCATGTAGAGTGTGTATGGCGAAGGTTACAGACTCTCCCTCGGACAGTGGTACACAAGGTCCTAGACAGCAGCAGCGAGTGGCATTCTGCATGATAAAGCAAGAACATCCATTGCACTCATCTCGACTACTTCCTTCTTGACACATGTTTGGCAATAATTCACTCATTCCTGACATCATCATAAATATTGGCACTGCTCTTCCCCAACACAAACAATTCATCAGTAACTTCATTTTCTTTAAGCCCAATTACTCGTTCTTTCTAAAATGTTGACACTTTCATACCATATATTTTTCACGTATCTTCATGTGAGGCATAGTTATTGTCCAACTAAGTAAATGGAGTTATTTTTCAAAAGAGATAGATTGGCTGGCCAGCACTTACCTTTTTGCTGTACTGCCAATAGTTACACACAGAAAAAGGAGGAAAATAACAAGCTTTCAAACTGTGTTCCTTCTTCAGGTGGAGAGAAGGGAGAAAAAGAAGAAAAAAGGAATGGGAAAGGAAGGGAAAGGTAATTCACAACCTAGGTCATGAGGATGGTGTTAGAGGATTGTGGAAGTCAGAGATGTAAGTAAATGGAGTGAAATTCATGAAGACTTAACCTACCAAGGGTTATGCCTTGTTGTAACTAACATAAGAACTGCAGTTACTTCTTGAACATTCTCCCTTCTTGTAACTGTTTCAGAATAAAAGGTTATAATTTCCAGACTAACTGGCTGCTGTTGTATGTACCATACCTTACTCAGAACAAAATACTTCATTTCTCCAACAAACAACAAACTTTTAAAGTTCTTTCAAATTTTAAATAGATTACATTTCTTCTTTGACCACAACTGAGGATAGTCATGCATTTCTGAAACATGTTTATCATTACACAACTAAAAAATAAAATGACAAAGTAAAATTGTTGGCCAATACTCATCCCATTGAATGTCCTAAACCAGATACAAAATAAATAGTAATTAACACATACTATAATAGTAACGGAAGAGGAGATTTTTCTTTGGTTTGCTCCAATTTACTTACAGATCCATCACTAGTCGCATCACTTGCATCTGAATCTCTATCTGAATCTGTGGATGAGGCGTGTTTCCTGTACAAGCTCCACAACAGCTGTCCCGCTTCATTGGGCTGCAAATATGAGACACTTCAGTTACTAATAAAAATCAACAAATTATGACACAAAAATAAGAGACCAGAAAGTGAACAATTAACTATTTCTGCTAGACTAAGGGAAAGGGCATTTTTTTATTAACAGAGATCATCTTCCACTGTTTCTGCAGGAAAAGCAAAGAAAACTAACTAGACAGCTAGAAAGATTTAAGGCAGTGTCTCTTGGAGGTAATGAGGCAGATCCACATCTGCAGCTCTGCAAACCACTGTTAAGTGCAAGACAGAGGGTACATTCAACTGTATTGGTTATTATTAGGACATTTTTCCAATAGACTACTTTCCTATGTTAAAATATGGTTATAACTGTTGTTATTCTGAATGATTATAACATTCAAATAGCATTTTAGGTCATTACTCTTAGAAAACTTCTGTTATTTTTCTGAAATTAATCTCACAGACATACATTCAATCAAGTGCTGGGAGGTTTCTTGGGGAATGACAGCCCCTATTGAAGGAGTGGTGAGGTAAGTGAGCCCTGGCAAGGAGTACTCCATTCCAAAACACGTCAAAGGTGTTTCATAGGATTCAAGTCAGGACTCTGTGCAGGCCAGTCCATTACAGGGATGTCATTGTCATTGTCGCGAAACGATTCTGCCACCAGCTGTACATTACGAGCAGGTGGCACACAAATAACAAGTGGTGCAAGCCCCCACCATTAAAAGACGACCACCCTTAACACCATCAACTCTGAATTTTACATATGACACTGCATACAGTGGCATATAACATTCATAAGGCATTTGCCATACACACACACATACACCCTGCCATCTGATTGCAACATTATGTACTGTGATTCGCCACTCCATAATTTTTTCCCCACTTTTCAATCATCCAATGTTCACAGTTCTTACACCAAGCGAGGCATGGCTCAGCAAAGACCTGCGTGGTGTGTGACTTATTGGCAGCCACTCAACCATGAAAACCAAGTTAAACATTGCCATGGCATAAACTTTAATTTAATGCCTCTAATTCAGTTTAATATCTTGAGTGTAAATACGTATTGCATCTTACTTTCATTCTTTTTTTTCCGCCAAATACATTTCACTTTTAAATTAACACACTTATTAGTGGCCACTGAAAAAAAGAAGATAAAAGAAAAAAAGGAATAAAATGTAAGTATGCAACTATGTAGTCACAGTTCGAATTAATATGTATAGGTAAATTAATCTTACATACTAGTCACTTTCCACGTATCAGTATGCATTTCTTTCTCACACTGATTGGTTCCAGAAAAACTTATCAGGTTGTATCAGAACTTACAATGCTAAATAAGAGGAAAAATATCCTGTCGTGTGTGCCAATATTAAATATTTTTGATCAAAAAGTGTGTTCTAAATTTTGCATTGGCCATATCTGTGAAGGTAGTTATCTTCTCAGGCAGCAGTTAAAATAGCTGTTTAGTAGCATAATGGTTAGTATCTTAAATAATACATTACAGTTTGTTGCATGTTCAAATCCAACCCCCCCTCCCTCTCCCCCCCCCCCCCTCTCTCTCTCTCTCTCTCTCTCTCTCTCTCTCTCTCTCTCTCTCTCTCTCTCTCTCTCTCTCTGTTTTTGAGACAGAATGTGATAATGTAAAATAGAATCTAATTATTGATGAAATTAGTAACCTTTCAAATTTTATTAAAAATAGTTATATTTACCAGATGCACTCACAAAGCATTTTTGATACACAAATCAATAATTTAATCCACCTTAAACTGAAATATTGCCTCTCTAATTTTGATATTAAAACTGACAACCAACATAATATTTGTACATTGGCGGTTTATTTTCGTTAAAAGAATTGCAACCAGCTGCCTTTAGGAATTTTTTTTTTTTTTTTTTTTTTTTTTTTTTAATTAATCCAGAACCAATTTTCAAACACTGCAGGCTCATGTTCAGTGGATACTTTAAAGGAACATTTATCTTCTGCTACACAGACATATCTGTGAAGGCTTATCAGAGACCTTCATATGCTGGGCATGGCAATTCTTGTCACTACAGATATGACATCCTCGGGTGGGCAGGAAGCAGTTTTTTTGCTATGGAACTGATGTATGCATGTACTGTTGGTGGTTTAATATGGACAGAGGTGTGGATGGGGCCACCAGATGTGAATATCAACATCCAAGAAGGCAGTATGTCAGGCTGAAGTTGTGCAAGTGAAACAGATAGTACGGATGTGTTGAAGTTGGGAAGGATAGAAGATAAGGTGTCTTGGTCCTAGGTCCAGATTGTACTATTTTTTCTCAATTAACTTGAACCCAACCAGGAATTTGGCATTTAGGTGGATAGTTAGTTCTGCTCTATATCACCCATAAACAGGTTGGCATGGGGTCATGAGGGGTTAGATGGCGGTGGTAGAGGATATCAGCAGACTCAATAACTTGTGAGAATGTCTTTGGAATGCTCCACAAACAGCTGAGCTGCAAGGGCTTACCAAAGTTAACCAACATCGAACCCAGCCTCTCTCAGTTCATACCACCATCCAACTGTGATCCTCCTAACCACCCCCCCCCCTCTCCCCTCCCCCCACACCTAACCACACTCTGGTCATCTTCCAAGACTTCTAGACTTCCATACCTACCACGATCTCCCCACCATTCCCTAGATACCTTCCTAAGAACAACAAATTTACAGTATGGTGAGCCCACCCTTGAGCAAGCAACAAAGTTGTCCATGTGAGAAACATGGAGATGGCAAATCCACTCCACAGTATTTAGTAAATTGTCCCTGTGATTTCTTAACTGTAATAGAAAATTCGAGTCTCACTGGAAACTGGAGTTTCTTTAAGTTAAAAGGTAAATCTTATGGAATAATAGGTACTCATGGGATGTACACTGCTTCATTCTCTCCCTTTCCTTGTAGGTTTAAAGGGAGACATAAGAAGCAGTTCAGAGGTGAGCAGCTAGATTCGTCACTGGTAGGTTTGACCAATGCACGAGTGGCACAAAAATGCTCCAGGTACTCTAATGGGTATCGCTGGAGGAAAGACACCATTCTTTTCAAGAAATTCTGTTGAGGAAATTTATAGGGCCGGAATTTGGTGCTGAGTGTAGAACGATATTCCTGCCGCTTACTTACATTTCGTGTAATGATCACAAAGACAAGATACAAAAAATTAGGGCTTCTATGAAGGCAGATAAGCATTCTTTTTTTCCTCGTTCTTTTTGGGAGTGGAATAGGAAAGGAAATGCCTAGTAATCGTACAGTGTACCCTCTGCCAGGCACCTTACGGTGGATTGCATAGTATGTATGTAGATGTAGAGGTTTGAAATATGTTTAAACTTTGTTGCAAGTCGCTAAGTACTCTCATTCTCATATACCGTAAGAATAAAGTCTCACTGCATTATAAACAGTTTTTTGCACCTCATATTTTTATGACTCCTGAACTATGTTCAACAGTTGTTTCTAACTATGGCAAATTTATTACACACATCTTCTGTTCTCACCTCTCTTTCTGTCCAACCCCCCCTCCCCCCTTTTATGTCCATTCCCTGACCCACTTTTTTCCATCACTTTCTCTGTTTCTCTGTTTCCCCCCTCTCTCACCCTTCACCTCCCCATCTCACTCCTGCCAATACTATTCCCACACAACACACTGGTTGTGCATCAGTGGATCAAAAACACAGTTTTTGCCCACATCTCCACTCTTATGGGAGCTAGGCAGTTATATATCCTACAGTACTGCTCATTGTTCCAAGCAGTATTCTTTGCTTTTCACAAATGTCTGTCTAGGTGTGTTTGCGTTTCGATATGTCTGAGTGTGTGTGTGTATTTGTTTACCTTCCTTTTTTCCCCCTAAGGTAAGTCCTTCCACTCCTGGGATTGGAATGACTCCTTTTCCACTTCCTTCAAACCCATATCCTTCCCTTTTCCTCCCCTTTTTTCCTCTTTTTCCTGAAGAAGCTGCCAGTGGTGGCGAAAGCTTGTATGTGTGTGATTTTATTTGTTTCTCTCGACGAGCCGGTCCTTTTGATAAGTCATCTCTTTTCTATTTTTATCACATTCCATATACAGCCATTTTTATAATATAAACAGATATTTTTTTAAGTACAGAAGAACATATTAAATGCTTGGATGATGTGTTTAGCACATTGAAGAAAACATGTTCCAAACTGAGCTCCAAGAAACATCACTTTGCTCAAACTCAAGTAAATTAATTCAGAAATATTAGCTGACAACAGAAAATGAGAACATTCATGTCAGTCCTAGTGTTTTTACCACAAACAACAAATCAATTGCAATCATTTCTAGAACTTTGTAAATATTATTATCATTAATAATTTGTGAAGGGGCTTGCTGAGATGGCACAACCATTGACTCACTCATTTTGAAAGGAGTGAAATTTCAGTGGACACCAGAATGTCCACAATAAATCACTGACAGTGTGTTTCCAACATTTTCCCTTTTATTACGTATCTATATAATATTTTGGTGAAAAATGCCCCATTACATGAAACAACATTACTGCTCACTTGTGCAGCTATAATGTGAAAACTATTATACCTGCTCATTTCCCCTCGAAGTTGATGGTCTTGAAAGAAAAGGCGACTCCCGTGATGCATGCTCTTCAGTGTCATCATCCATTTTCCTGCAAGAGAAATGTTGAAAGGAAAACTATGGTACACTCCAGTTCAAAGAGAAAATCCTATGAAGAATTACGCCAGTGACTACCAAGTAAAGAGAAAATTACTCAAATTTTAAGAAGCTTAACTGGATCTTGTTTTATCCCTCATGATTTATGACCTATGTTAACAGCTGAACATTGTCTGCATGTTGGTTTTTAATGTGAATCCATCCAATTACACCACAGTCCATAATATTTTATTAACTGTGACTCTTGGAACTGTTATTGTGGATAACAGCTAAAACTGCAATTCACACGATGCACTAATGTCATTATGTTTGTAGGTAATAGGGAGCTATAAATTAGTATTGTATGATTCAGTTGGCAGATAAATACATTATAAATGACAGTTAAAGGAAAAATTTTAGTAAACAGCAACAAAATCTGATGTAACATCATCTAACCTACAAAAAACCTGTATGAAGTATTTAAGTAACAATGAAATTTTAAAAATTTAATTCAAATTCCATGTAGCGAAACAAATCAAGGTACCTATAACATTAAAACAATATTTGTGTAGTCGCAAAAATGGGGATCGTTTACGAATGAAGCGCTGCAATTACCTACATAATACATGTAGGTGGGAAATTCGTTTTTTTACAAACTGTAAAACTAATATTTGTTTCCTGCATGCTGCAGCCGTATAATAAAAATGACATGCATGACTGTGGGACAGCAATTAAAATTGCAACAGTAACTACTGCATCTAGAAGCTTTACAGATCAAATCAATGACCGAAAATCCATTTCAATGAATTTATAACCCTTCCGTTCTTTGGCAATGCTCATTCTCTGAAGTAGAACACTACTATGCCTCCCAGGCATTGCCTAACGTGCACATCTTGTTTTCTGCTTTGAAAAACTCACTATCCCATATAAACTTTATTTAGTCCTCCTCATCCTTCATGTATAGAATGCATACAAGAATATCGGACAAGGTTATTTGTTTACAATATAAAATACAGTTCATATTGCATTCCTATGACCTATATATTTAAGTAATTTAGCAAATCATCATCTATATATATGTAAATATTTGAATATTACAGAGGAAAAATATATATAAAAATAGATGACGTTTACTTACCAGGCGAAGGAGCATAGGTATCTGACAGCAAACATAAAACAAACAAACAAACAAACACACACACACACACACACACACACACACACACACACACACACACACACACACACACACACACACACACACAAGCAGACATATGCAAAATGCAAAGAAGTTGGACAGAGATGCCATTCGAGGCAGAGGCTCTGTCCAGAGATTGGAGGCAAAGATGTTGTAGAATGGTGGGCGGGAATTTAAAACTAATGAAGGTTGAGACCAGGTGGGCAACGGGAAGAGAATATGTTGAAGGACAAGTTCCCATCTCTGGAGTTCTGATAGGTTGGTGTCACTTCCCATTGACACCATCCTATCAGAACTCCAGAGTTGGGAACTTGTCCTTCAACATATTCTCTCTTCCCGTTGCCCACCTGGTCTCAACCTTCATTAGTTTTAAATTCCCGCCCACCATTCTATAACATCTTTGTCTCCAATCTTTGGACAAAGCCTCTGCCTCGACTGGCATCTCTGTCCAACTTCTTTGCATTTTGCACATGTCTGCCTTTGTGTGTGTGTACGCACATGTATGTGTGTGTGGGTGGGTGTGTTTGCTTACCTATCCTTTTTCCCCCCAAGGTAAGTCTTTCCTCTCCCGGGATTGGAATGACTCCTCACCCACTCCTTTAAACCCTAATCCTTTCCTTTTCCCTCTCCTTCCGTACTCTGCCTGAAAAAGCAACAAGGGTGCGAAAGCTTACTTTTGTGTGTGTGTGTGTGTGTTTTATTTATGTTTCCTGTTACATACCTCTGCTCCTTCACCTGGTAAGTAAACATCTATTTTTTATGTATCAGTAAATATTTGAGGCAACATACAAAATAGACTATCATAAGTGATATGTGTTTTTATTAGTTGGTTTATAGGTACTCTGTTGGACTGTAAAACCAATTATGAATGAAATACACTTTTCGTTCAGCCTTAAAACTACTGAGTTTACTTAATGATTTATTATGATTAGGCAGATTATTGTAGATTTTTATCCCAATATGGAGAGTGCATTTTGCACAATGATTTATTCACCTTCTTCATATGAAGATCAGATTTCTGTTGTGTATCGTATGCATCTATATCTTCATTTTTTTTAGGTGTCTATCCATATATTGTTTTATGAAATCTGATGTTTCGTAGCTAAAAATGCATGGAAGAGGAAGAATTGACCTCCTCTTATTATTATTATTATTATTATTATTATTATTATTATTATGGGTCTGCACAATTTCCTATTGCTTAGCCCTTTAATAATAGTCAATATTCTCTTTTGCATTATGAAAATTTTAATATTTGTTGTTGCACCGCCCCAGAGGATTATGCCATATTTAATTAAACAAGAAAGCTTATGGTTTAACGTCCCGCATGATCATTAGAGGTGGAGCTAGCACATTGATTTTTGGGCAAGGATGTGTAATGAAATCGCCCGTGCGCATTGAAAGGAACCATCCTGGCATTTGCCTGGAGTGATTTAGGGAAATCACAAAAAATCTAAATCTGGACGGCTGGAGGTGAATTTGAACCACCAAACTCCCGAATGTGAGTCTGGTGTGTTACCACTGCGCCACCTCGCTGGGTACCATATTTAATTACAGAATGCATATAGGAGTAGCATACATTTATCAGGATGACTTTTTTTGGGGGGGGGGGGAAGTTAATTACCATATTCTGTTGTTCTGGAGCCATAGTTCCAGACATTTTGTGTTGTCAACACTTTCAAGAACTCTGTCTCTCAGTTTGATTTGTATATTTGGGTGGTACTTTTCTTTTAAACTGTAGAAGTTCAGTGCTACTGTTTTTGTTTGTTCACAATTAGCTTGTTATAGGTGAACCACTGTACAGCATAGTACATCGTTTGGATGACAGTCCTTTAATTTTTCCTTGAACTGTTTTCCCACTATTTTCCCAAAACTTTTATCATCTGCAAATTGGAAGGTAGTTTGGCAATACTTCTTATACCTAAGATCATTGACATAGAGGAGAAATAGAATGGGCCCTAATACTGATCCTTGAGTGACACCGTGTTTCACATTTTCATATCCTGAATAGAAGTAGCTGATTTTGTTATGGTCAGTATGTTGTACTTCAACCACCTGTTTGCATTTGCACAGGTATGTCATGAGCCACTTATTGGATATACCTCTAATTCCTAATGATCAAGCTCCTGCAGTAGGGCATTATGGTCAATGCCAATAGCTTTGGATAAATCAAGACATATGCCTGTTACATATTCACTCTCATACAGTTTAGCACAGATTTTCTCAAGAAATTCAAACATCACATTCTGGAAATGCACCAAGCAAGTCACCTAATATCCTACAACGAATAGGCTGAATGATTGGGTCAACTAAATCATAAGATATACCCATCGACTTTAACCTGCAATTGCGTGTTGTAAGCAAATGGGATTTTTCCTTTTGTTATGAAAATGTTTTTTCCGTACTTAAAACAAACTGATTAATTTACTTTCACTCATCCACACCATGATTCATTAAGGAAACAATAATAAGTTGAAACTTTGGTGGTTTGTAATGGCAGAGCACTGTTGCAAAGGAAAGTTTCTTCATTTACTTTATGAGTATTGTTTTGAATTTAGAAATATTGCTTTCCGAGTTTTATAGTCTTTCCTGTAACCATGCAGTGAGGGGAAGACAAGTTTTTGTTTATTTAGGAAATTGAACAATCTCTTATAAAATATTTTTTCTAAACTTTTTTCAAAAACTGATAGTAGGGCTGTTGGCCTATCATTTGAAACATCTTCTGGGTTGTCTTTTCCGAGCAGTGCTTTCAGTTTTGCTATTTTTAAGTATGAAGGGACCTTCCACAAGCGAGCTTTTGCACAAGTGTGTCAAGGCTTCAGCTAAGGGAAGACAGCAACCTTTTTGACATGCATGTTCAGGTACAGTTTTGCATTAGGACTAATCTTTTTACCGACCTTTATAGACTTGACATCCTTCCTGCCCAGAGACATCACGCACATTGAAAGCCTTTATCACATCAATAACATTTTGTGCAATTTTATCAGACATCTCTTTACATGATGATTCACCAACAATTATGTCTTTTTTGTTGGTGACAATTTGCAGTAAATTGACTGTAACACCACTGCCTCTCTATTAGGTGACTTCGGCAGTGCTGTCTTAGCTCTACAGACAGCTTTTCCTAATGTTGGAGGAGAAATTTGATGCTCATTTGCATTTTGTTGTTGCCACTTGTTTTAAAGTTTTTCTCTCTGTCTCTGACAGCAGTTCCTTTCTGCAGCCTCTTTTCGTTGGTCTTCCTTTTCAGCCAGTGTAGCACTACTTTTCTCCTTTTGACGAGACTCCTTGCCTTTCTCTTGCTGTTTCACTTTATAATGTTTTTCTTCTTCGCCTGATACCTTCTTTCTCCACTTCTGACATCTTAATTTCCCAGTTATACGAGACATCACTAGATTTAGGCAATACTGGAAAAATACCATATATTGAAGTATGAACAGGCCTGACACATGCCTAACAAAGTGAAATCTACAAAATGGTACACCTCATATTTCAGAAACAAAACTTATTAATTTAGAATTGAATGTTCAGCATCCCCCTCCATTACCACACTGAAAGCCAAAATATTCATTCTCTAGGCACCTGGCTGCCTGTGAGTTACATAAAGTTTCTCCCGAATGTACCACTGTTGGCACTCGGCCCTAGCTCCTCCCCTTCAAGCTTCCCCTACCACATCACCTCTATGCAAGGGAGCACCTTCGTACTTGACACCAACTATAGTAGATGGATTTCTGGTGGTTAATATTGTTATATCTTGAAAATATATTCATTTGCCTTTCTTTTCATATGTCATATCCTTGAGTTTCTTAAAATTTGAAACACACAATTCATGTCCAAAGTACTAGAAATATTAGAACAAATAGGCCTACCATGTGGTACAACAAAAAAAACCTATAGTGACCACTTCCCCACGATAAGAAAGTTACAATCTTATATGGAAGAAGGCAATACATTGCATCAATGAATATTTATAAACCAATTTAAAGTGTGTTTACCACATTTACCTTCAGTTCAAAATTATATTTTCATTTGTGCACAAGGCTAGGAACAAAATAAGGAAGTTGACATTTTGTGAAAGAGGCATAAGTGAAAGGCTAGAAATCCAAATGAAATTCTGCAGCATTATATGCAGAGGGTCGACACCTTGTTTTACGGGTGGGATACAGAAACCAGTTCATGGGTTGCATGCACACCAGATAAACAGGTAAATAACTCATTTTGGTAAAAACCTCAGTAATGGTCACTTTGGATGAAGAATTGCTTTTTAAAAATGAGACACTTGCACCATTTTGCAAATATGAAAGTCCTACCAAAATACAAAGTTTGTCAGGAGGCTAAACATTAGCAATTGATATGATGGGCCCTTTACCCGATACAAAGAGTGTCATCTCATTAATTTACATTGTGATTGAACTAAGTTCTAAATAGGGCCTATGTCACTTGAACACATCTAACAATAAAAAGCAACAGTATGAAGTGTTGGAAGGGCTCTTAAACAAGATTTATTGAAAGACAGCCTATGGAATTACAAGATACTGTTAGATAATGGACAGGAATATATATATATATAAAGATTAATTATTTAAAAAAAACCTTGTGCAAGCCACACTCAAAAGACATAAGATCAAATTAGGCCTATATAAGAACAGACGAATGACTTAGGAATATTATGCCACCTACAATTTAAAAGGAAACAGCACTTGAGATAAACAAATGCAAAACTTTCAATAAATACTAAATGAGATGTGTCAAAGTACAACCTTACTACCACCCATTACAGTGTTGAGAAATAAACCAACTGCAGACTTGATTTGTGAAGACAAGATCAGAAACTTCCTCCTTTACCAAAATAACATTGACAGATCATTGCAAAGGTGCTACACAACATTCATTGTCCACCAGAGCTGACAATGTCACCCAGTAAGAGTTCATCTTAGGGCATAAAGTACTTGTGAAACAATGTTAGTGCCTACTTATCCAATAAACAAATAATAATAATAAGCAGAATTGTTAATACATATGCAGTGAAATTAATGCAAATACAGAAAACTCACTGGGAATGCACCAAGCAAGTCACCTAATATACTCCAACGAAGAGGCCGAGTGATTAGGTCAACTGGATCATGGGATATACCCTCGACTTTAACCTGCAATGGCGTGTTGTAAGCTATTGGGATTTTTCTTTTGTTACGAAAATATGATTACTTTTTTTACAATAAAAACTGATCAATTTACTTTGAGTCATCTACTTATCAAACACCATGACATAATTAAAGAAACACTAATCAGTTGAGGCTTGGGTGATTTGTAATGACAGAGCACTGTTGCAAAGGAAAGTTTCTTCGTTTATGAGTATTGTTTTGCGTTTAGAATTTTCGTTTAATATGGAGCCACCAACATAACGTCACGAGACATACGCAAGTGGGTGTCGGGTCTTTCAGTATTGATACCGTCGTTTTTGCCATTTTAAAACTGAGATGTGGTAGGAAAACTAATACAGATTTACGAATTATCATATTGTTGTATTCACTTTTAATAAAATTAAATACACAATATCTACGTATACGACCAGTAGCACCAGTAACAAAGAAAAGCATATGTTAAATATATCACTAACACCACCTAAGAAAACACTTTCATGTGCCTTTATGGTCTTCAAAGAATCTCACGTAATTGTGAACATAATCATGTGCGCTTCATTATTCATTCTACAATTTATTATGACAACACCATAAATAAACACTGGAGGAAAGTACATACATCTATCCTACTATCACAAAATCTTAAAGAATTACTTAGAAGCACTGGAAAGGCCAGCAAAATAACAAAAAAAAAGAAGAAAAACCTTAGAAGTACTTACTTTGTGAGTGCTATTTACTCCTCGCACCACAATAAACATTCGTAAGTCACATTTTAAATACACTGCCCCTAGGGCAGCCAATAAACTGGCCTCTGCATTAAATCATCGCAGTTTAAGAAAGGGATAGAACTGTCAGCAATAATACCATAAAAACAAGCCGAATATATTGTGGTTTATATTGCCGGTTCTATGACGTTTTGTGTGTATTTCAACGTACAAAAACAAACTCCCATTAGTAACATCTTTGCAGATCAACAAGTGTATCCCTCTGACGTACGCTAGGTCTCCAAAAGCATTAATTTCTTACACATGTGTACCTTCATTACAACTAGCGAAAGTCAACCTACGCAACGGAACACCAAATCTGCATACCATCTTACACGTAAGTTACGAAAGTTCAGACGCGTTTAACTTTCTTGAACGATATCGCTTTCCCCTTCGTCGCTTACGAGAATCAGCATCTGCCGATAGGTGGATCTGCTTTCATTCTGGCCTTGCTCGTTTGACAGAACGGAACACGAATCTAGAACTACCGTAGTACCGTACTGTGTATGTACATGAAGAGTTTGAGTCACACCATAACAATGACTTTTGTCGTCAAGTAAGTAAATTAATACTTCATGAAGTGACAAAATTTTCATAAACAATGTGACGGAAATATCGATTTAGAACTGAGCAGTTCTTGTAAATATTTATAGGCTACATAAAGTCATCGTTTGATGTGACGAACCGAATTGAAACAGTGTTAACTTGCTAACGTTCATAGTATTACATAACATTTAATACTGTAAACGCATATTCTGTTTCAGTATAGGCCTAATAATAATTCATCATGGCCGTAAACATTTTCATGAAATGAAAATTTACATATGGCTTTAGAGATTTAAAAGTGGACCTACTTTGATCATAATAAAAATCTTATCTGAATATAGTAGTGCTCAAATAGGCATCAACATTGTGTAAAGACGGTTCTGTAGAGTAGATCCAAGATTGATTACAAAATAAAAGAGTGAATCGGTATTTTGCAGCACTTGTTACCTATCGGAAATTAACTAATCTTTAAAAGATGAACTATTGTGACAAAAACCTTACTTTCCAATTAATAATGCTGCAGGTAGTAGCGATATAAACATTATTTTCTGATATATCTTCTGTTTATTGTCATAAAATAGGGTAAAATAGAGTTCTTTATAATGTATTTACTGCAGTATCTCCAGTACCCACATTACGTTGTAAATTAATCAAAGTTGACATGGTATCTCACATATGTGTTTTAACTTTTTCTATAGTACTGGAAATACGTCTCGAAAAGCGTCCAAAATTGCGTTAAATCTCATGGTAGCGGCTACGCTGTGCTTTGTTGGTAGTGAAATGTTCCCCTTATGAGTGTAATTTACTGATTACAGAAGGGTAAATGCTAGACCCTGCACACCATAGAGCAGGAACAGCATTAATTGATTATTTTACAGTCAAAACGAAAGATTTTTCCCCTCATTCTGATAGTGACAGTTTTCAAACAACAATTTCCAAGATAGTTGCTAAATTAATATGTTACACTGTCACTGTCATTACTAAAAGTTGATTCACAACTTATTTTACCGCCTCAAACTCTTCCTACAAAATTTCCACTCCTATATTCAGCATTTTTTTTTTCATCTACTTCTATATGAACTCTACGGCTAAAAGGTGTACAACTCCCGCACGAAAAAATTTCAGTAGAGGCCATTTTGAAAGTCGCTTAAATAGCGTTTCCTACATCAGCATGTGGAAACGCTAACATGTATATAGAGAATGGTGGTGGAGGAATGCATATGTAATAAATTCATGCTTGTAGAAACCCGGCGATAGATAGAGGAAGAATTATTTTATTCACTCTTTAATCCGAATATATTGGACGAAACTACTATGGTCACCAGACCCTAGACTTACAAACTACTTAAACTAACTTACACTTAGGCAAACGAACACATCCATGCCCGAGGGAGGACTCGACCTCCGGCGGGAACAGCCGCCTAGTCCATAGCATGACGCCAAGGGATAATCATGAATCTTTTCCTAGCCACCTTAAACGAATATACGTCCGAGACATCCTTATTGAGAATTTTGTCGAATTATAGTACGGATATCAGTTTGTAGTGGCAGTGTAGTCTTTCACAGTATAAAAGTACACAACTTTACAGTGGTTACGCACATAATATCTTTAATGTTGTTTATTCTTTGGTTATCTTCCAACATTTTTGGTGACACCAATGTGATTTGAGAGGATAACTAAAGCCGTGAGACAGCCGTCGTTAATTACTCACACGACTCTGTTGTGTCTTGCCGCTCCATATGTCAAGAGTAATGCATCCAAGTCATCCACGCCGCGATAGTCTGCACATCGTATCTTCAACACGTTACGAACGTCAAGAGTCGGCCTAAGGCCATGTCCTTCGTGAGCAACTAAAGTGAGAGACAGCGCGTGAAATTCAGCAACGCGACACTGCAGCGTGCAGCTACAAGCGGTGACATTCGGCAACATCGCCAGGTGTCCTCTTCAAGTTGTTTCTAAAATTTGGCATCCTTAAATCGTAGAATAATGATAGCTCCAGAGTAAGGCAATAAAGTTTATGTACTTTAGCAAATAAGAGTAAAAAGAGTGCTGTGTAAAATTTACAAAGCAAGGTATGTTTGTGGACTAATTCAGTCATAACTTGAGATACGAAAATAGATTATGAGATCATCAGCCAAATTCTTCGAAAATATGATGACTTTCGACAATGTCGTCAACGAGTTTTTACTTTTGTGAATGCAAACCATTATCAACTTAACAAGTACGAAATTAGTCTTATTGGAAGATGACATTAAATCATTTAATTCTGCTCAGTTAAGCCAACAGGTGGGGTGGTTCAGGAACCGGGCACTGTGGCTCAGTGCGCCCAGTCGGAGAGCTGAACTCCCTCTGTAATAAAAAAGTAAAGACAAGAACAGATCAAACAAAGGAAAAGAAATGTTGGGGGGGCTGCTACAATGTGTAAGTTTTGCAGACGCTGGTTTTATTCCTGTTCCATCTTATATTTTAATTCTTGTAACTACAGCCCTTTTACCTGTTATTTATGGATAGTTTGTATATTCTCTTTACAAATCATCGCAAATAACTTTTTAAGTCTTTATCAATACAGTTTATTTTTAACTGCAAATACACGTATCCCAATGTACCAAACACATTAAATTCTTAATGAAACATTGCATCAAGATATTTTACTGAGAAACATAATTTTAGACGCATCTCATTTGACATCCTAGTGTTACCTCTTTCTCTCTCTCTCTGGAGTTTTATTGTTTCTGCAAATGCATAAAGACGAATGCGAGTAATTGTTCAAAACACGTTCATCATATCAAACTACCACTAAGAATAAAAATACAGAAGACTGACATATCAGAAACAGTTTTAAAAATTTACTTCAGTCGTCCATAAACTGCAGAAGAAAATTTGTGAGCTACTTCTTTTAGGACACTTGTTACACAACTCAAAACACTTCATTATTGTAATCTGTTGGTTCTGATTAATAATTAAATCTTTAGTAGATGGGTCACCACCATGTTTTTTAACACTAAACATGGGAAGTATGAAATTAACTTATGTGAGTTTAATAATTAATTAAATATGGTCTGATATTATTCTGGAATCTAAGTAACACGCGTTGGTCAGGTGCATTTTGTTACTATCAAAGAATTATCATTACCACATTCAAACCTTTGATTTATCAAACATTCAGCACAAGCACGTTGGCATATCAATTTCAAAGTGATCAACTGATTCAGCACTTCGTCAAACATTCAGCATTATCAAACATTCAGCACAAGCACGTTGGCATATCAATTTCAAAGTGATCAACTGATTCAGCACTTCGTCAATTTCACTCTCTTCCTTACTGAATGGTATGACAGAATATACAATTTATTTGAAAACACACACACACATATTGAACCCCTCCAAAAGATTTTGTAAAAAAGGAAACTACTAATCTATTCTCTTATCATTTAATTAAGAACCCATTTGACATCCTGACTGAATAACAAAATAGATTATTCAGGAAACAAACTATACAAATATTCTCTAACATCCTAAGCAGAGTGGAATTACTTTCACAAACAAGCATAGGCGCCAGGAGGGGGTGCAAGGGGCTGCACTTGCACCTCCTGGCTTGGAAGAAAACACACAGAGACAGATGGGAAAATAAAATATTATTTTTGTATAATAAAAATGTTCAAATGTTTGTTAAGCTTATGGGACTTAACTGTGGGGTTATCAGTCTCTAAACTTACAAACTACTTATAAACTAAATTATACTAAAGTTCACACAAACATCCATGCCCAAGGGAGGATTCGAACTCCTGATGGGGAACAACCTCGTGCATCTGAGCATAGGTACAATAATAATAATAAAACAAAATTATTCCAGCGTAAGCTTTTGTGCAAATTACTACCTAAATAAAACATGCGGCGCCTAGGCTGTTCTCCAAAAGTGATCATTATCCTTTCATTGAATTTAGTTTCCTCTTTTACCTTTTTTCTGTGAACACTGAGCATGCACGGACTACTTAGCCTCGCGTCACTCATTGTAGACCGATTCTCGTCACAGAGTACTACACGTCGTCGCTGGAATTCGTAGGCCATTCTTTATTGCCTCACTCACAGCCGGATAGAATGATGTAGCTGGTGCAATAAAATCTTCATACTCAACAGACTTTGAGGTTAAATTACTCACTTCGTCGTAGCTTCAGCAACAAAATGTTGCAAGAAACTTGTGTAAAAGTTCTGTCTATCTTCTGGAATGGCTATAAAAGAAGATTTGTCTAATTTTCTTAAATTTTAGGGATGCAGCTACATAATTGAAAATGTTTTTTGTGGGTAGATGAAAATCTGTCTCTCAGAGAAGAGGTGATAAGACTCCAAGTAAGGGATGAAGATTGATTTCTGAAGAAGTCTTCCACTCTTTCAGACGGTTGATTTGATCTGTAGATTTGTTTTGGCACCAATCGAAGACGTTTAAATTCAACCTGTAGATCCTCGAAAAATTTTATAACTTTCTCAAAGATGGTTCTAAAGTGTTTTGAGATATTATCACGATTAGATTGAATTGTATCGTTTATTTATCTATGTGATCGTGTACTGCCTTAATGATCGTAGTTCACACAGGTTCACGTTTGGCAGAATACTCAGCAATTATTAAGAGCATCACAATATAAGTTGGAGTTGTTGCAATCGTGTAGAGCTGATATACCATGGTTGTAGTTTTAGAGTTTGATGCATTGTGAGGAAGCTTTTCCACAGTTTGTAAAATATTAATCAAGTTCTCAGAAAATACTCTGATACTCGTGTATTTTGTTGTCCAATGTGTTTCACAGAACAGAGGGATATTTGGGACTTCTTGCCAGCACAATTTGATTTCTTTAAAATATTGTATGATGTCCGATGTAGTGGCAACAGCATTTCTCAATTCACTGTAATTATTTAAATCATTTATGGCAAGAATTAATATATGGCTTGCACAGTGGAAGAAAAGGGCTGTAGGATATTGGTCATTAATAATTTTCTGGACGCCACCTATGTGACCAGCCATTGCAGCACAACCGTCGTTCCCTTGGCCAACAAGTTTGTTCAGATCCAAATTACAGTCTTCTAGAAACTGAATAATAGTTTTAGAAATGGTTTTTTGGACAATTGTTGGAATAGTACATATTCCAGAAATTCTTCACAGATTATTGGCTTTTTCGTACTTTCATTACAACGCAAATAGTGGACTACAATTGATAATTGCTCTATACCACTAATACCAGCAGTCTCGTCAGCTAACACTGAAACAGCAGATGCCTGCTTCACTTCCTCAATTAGTTTGCTTTTTAGAACATCAAAAAAAGTTTGAATCAGTTCATTTGGAATTTGATGAGACATGAACAACGAGTTTTTCCATCCATACCCTAAATGAGTTTCCATAATCTCGTCCCCAGACTCAGCTCGAAAATGAAGACGATCTGTGGAAACCGAACCATCATCAACTTTCTCACGAAGTGGCAGATCATGCTGTGCACAAAATAAAATTGTTTATATAATAGAGCGAAGTTTCACAAGGTTTTGATCAACTTCTTTGTGATAAGCTTTGTTTAAGATTTCATTAATAATTAGTCCCTTTCTGTCCATAATCTGTTCAAAACTTTTTGACAAAGCCACAGCATCACAGTGCCACTTATTTCTCACATGAGATTGTGCAGCTTCATAAACTTCTGTTACGTAAGGCAAGGGGAAACGATGAACTGTCCTTGTAGCCTGCATTATACCTGAGGTCGAAACGACACACATATTCGACACAGCGGTCCTTTTACTGCAGCTGTGTAGGCCAACCATCGGTTGTAAGCCATTCAAATCGAAAGGTACGTTTTGCATCAGGACTGAAGTCATTTTTAAAATTGTATATTTCACTAGGTCTCCGAAGATTTCTCAATAACTTCAAACTCAGATAGTCATTGATTTGATAATTAGAGTCTAAACACAACCCAATATCCAATAATAAACTGGTTGAGTCGCGTTCTGTAAAATGACGGGATCCATCTTTACTGGTACAGCTGGTACCTATAACCAAACGATGAGAAATTAAAGCGGGTACACTCTACTATGGAACTAGTGAAAGATTAAGTTTATCTAGAAGAATTCCATGATTTCCACAATCAAAGGCCTTTGAAAGATCACAAAAAATATCAATGGGTGATGTCCAGTTATTCAGAGCATTTAATATTCGATCGGTGAAGGCATATATAGAATTTTCTGTTGAAAATCCTTTCTGGAAACCAAATTGACATTTGGTTAGTACTTTATTTTTACAGATATGGGACACTACTATTGAACACATTACTCTCTGAAAATTTTTCGATGAAGCTGTCATAAGAGAGATTGGGTAGTAGTTGTTAACATCTGAGGTATACCCTTTTCTATACAATGATTTGATAATGGCATATTTCAGTCTATCAGGGAAAACACCTTGCTTTAATGTCGTTGTCATGTTTGAGACGTAAAACAGTCTCATGGTTTGTGAATTTCTATTTACATTGTTATTTACATCACCTTAGCCTAAGGTTAAAGGAAGGATTGTTCCAACATGTCCATTTCAAAGGTGCTATTTCGCTGCATGGAGAGCCTTCTCAGTAGTGGCAATATTCTATGGAACATAGAAGCTGAATGAAAGCTTGTGACGTGAAGGGAAATTGTGCTTAGACTATTCCGAGGAGTCTTAATCGCTAGTGATGCGGTGGTCTAGCGGCATTCCGCCAGCGGCGGCCGTGCTGTGCAGAAGTGTGGAATGACCGTGTGTTTACACGTCGCTGCAGGTGGCTGAGCGCTGTGAGGTTAGTGTGCACTTCAGCGTTGTAATTGTAGAAGAATGTTAACCAAAAGAAATAGATAATGAACAAGAATGAATAGATACTTTGAAACTGAGTCTCGACCCGAATTTTCCGAGACCGAAGTCTTTCAAAGTTGAATTATTTCTTAGAGATGTTATGAAAACTACCATAGATGACATCAGTTGTCAGTAGCACGGTGTACCTCAAGTTAGTGAGCAGATAATAGAATCCTGTAGTGGTACATTAAAGTTCACTGTTTGGACTACACACAGTCAGAATATTCGAACTTCCCTTTGAAGTAACTGCCGAACAAATTAATGTGAAGCTGAAAGTTTACGGGAGTGTCGTAAGTAATGTCGCCAAAAAATGGCCTGGGCAGCACATATTGCCAGTACTAAATGGTGTAAGCCAGGTTAGGATTGAAATGGTGAAACACATTCTGTCTTACATCACGGTATGTGGTTATAGAGCTATTGTGATCTATGATGGCCAATCCCAAACATGCTCGGCATGCAATTCCACAATGCACGTCCGCGCCCAGTGTGTACAACGGCGCATGGCGCAAATACCGACAGGCGAGCGAGAGAGGCAGGGCCCGATGTCTACGCTGCCAATAACCTTCATAGCTGCCGCCTGAGTAAACAACGCACCAGAGGCTAATTTAGATGTCACACTAGAGGCTTACATGGAGCAAGAAGAACAACATACACCCATGGAGGCGGAAACTGCACCAGACACTCCGCTACATGCCCCGCAGGAAGTAGAGGAGAGTAGACAAGCGCACTGAGAACAAGGGAAGAATGCTGAAGGACTTTCCAAGGTACTGCACGTTGCTGACTTTACTCCCATGAAAGAACAATCTGGGATCCAAAAGGACAAAGAACGGCAGGCGGAGACTACTTCTCCAAAAGAACATAACAAAAGACAGAAGGCACACGAAGGAGCCGACGAAAACGCGCAAATAGTACTCGAAAAGGCAAAACAGATACGCCAAATACTGGTGGAAACAACAACTCAGAATCATTCCGGTAATTCTCAGGCCCTAAAAAAGTCTTGGACTGAGGACCCCGAGTCTGACCAGGGGAAACAGACCTCAAAAGTACCAACGAAGATGAACACTGTGGACCAAGATGACAAAAGTGAACACACAGCAGAAAGAGAATCAGCAACATGTGACCGTAACCCTACAGGCAATTTGGCAGACAAAATGGAAGACAGTCCTTCAGATGAAGTAATGTCTGATCTACAGGACCTTATAGGAGGGACCTCAACAGGAGTCTGGAAGGCAGACAATATCCAGCAACGGAAGTCCACGGTCCTTGCCCATGGAGCAGAGGACGACTCAAACTTTTTCTAAATGGTGCACTACTATATTGACCCGGTAGGAGCATAGCACCTGACACAAATCTGGCAATATGACGCCTCTGCAGGCGTACCACATTGCTACCATAAATCTCAACAAGATCAGCAGCACATTTCACTTGAGAAATCTTCAAGATTTTCTATACATCGCTGAGATAGTCATCGCACTGTTGCAGGAAGTCGCAGAACTTAGCCTAGAACATACAACAGGCTACAATGCGCTAATTAATCCCGGTAATGGCAGTGAATACGGGACTGCCATCATGACCAGGGAAAGAATTATGGTCAATACCATGGAGTAACTAGCAAATAGCAGAGGTATCGCCGCTACATTCAATAACGTGAGGATTATTAATACTTATGCACCTTGTGGAACAGGAAAAAGCGGAAGCGGGCAGAGTTCTTTAAAGGCGACATAGTGCACCTCTTCCCATCTCAGGCTGAACACGTAATTTCTGGAGGCGATTTTAACTGCGTCCTTAGCCCAAAAGACCAGACTCCCAATTTCGATACGTCCATGGGACTTCAGAATATAATCAGGGAACGCAATCTGGTAGACACATGGGAGTTGCAACATGGAGATGTGCCCAGGTTCACCTATGTGACTAATCATTCATCCAGTCGCCTTGATAGAATCTATACAACATCGAACCTGCGACAACACATTCTGCAGGCAGAGAGGTGGCTGATGGTGTTCTTAGACCATTCCACGTACATCTGCACCACACATTTAGAAAAACAAGTTACATATAGAGCAAGAGGAGTGTGGAAACTGAACACATCACACTGTCAGATCAAGGGTGTCATGCCATATTTCGCAGGACATGGGCGGAATGTGAAAGAAAGTTTCCGAGATACGATTCGGCCTTTAACTGGTGGACAAAATGTGCAAAACCTTCATTATTAAAAGCTATGAAACAGTACTCCCCCGAGAAATACTCATGGCAGAAAAAAACCATGGATTTATATAAAAAGGATGCAACAGTTATGAACAACTTTGCACAGATCAAAAGAATCAAGGCCACGATCTTATCAATTAAACAAAACAACTGGCAGGTTGCCAAGTTAGAACTCGCCTACAAAATGCGACACACGAAGAGACAACGTCAATGTATCACATGATACAAGAACAAAAGAAACGAAATAGGAAAATATTGACTGCTCTGAAAACTAGAGATGGAAGGTGTGTCACCACGCAATCTGAAATACGAGAGGAAATTTACAACCATTTTTCTCTACTGCTAGAAGACAAACCCATGGACGAAATGGCACAACTCGCTCTTCTGGCAAGGTAGTCGACGAGATTAATTACTGCAGGAGCTGAAGAGCTGGCGACAGAGATTACCGAAGCAAAAGTAACGGATGCCATATGAGACAGTCCAAAAAACAAATCACCCGGCCCTGACGGACTGCCAGTTGAGTTTTATGATACCTTCAGACAACAGCTGGTTAGTAAGTTGACTCTTGTATGCAACAATATCATGAATCAAAAGAATTACACCTTAAAGGAATTCTACGAAGGAATCATGGTGTTAGTCCCCAAAACACCAGGAGGGAAGACTTTAGACAATCTCAGGCCAATAACGTTATTAAATACCGACCATAAAATCTTCGCGCGCATCCTCATGTGACGGTTTAATTCGGTGACTGACGAGATTAAAGGTGCCTATCAAACGACTGTAGAACAGGACAATTACCCAGACGTTAAATGCATACCTTGACATCATAGTGATAGCTGAAGCAAGCAACATCCAAAGCGCCGTAGTGTCGCTTGATTTCGAAAAGGCATTTGATAGAGTGAGCCACTGTTACTTTTTGCGAACCATAGAGACAATGCACTTCCCAAAGAAAGTAATTGACACAGTGAATACACTTCTGACGAATGGCACATCAAGAATCAATGTGAATGGTCAATTAAGTAGACCGATCACCATCGTGAGCTCAGTTCTGCAGGGTTGCCCTCGGTCGATGATGTTCTTCGCAATAGCCCTCTAACCTCTCTTGATCTTCCTGACTCAAAACCTACCAGGATTACAAATACACAGTCACAAAATCATATGCCAGGCATATGCGGATGACGTGAGCTTCCTGGTCATGGAAGCCGAGCAAATAGCAAGAGCTTTACAGATTATATAAACCTACAAAGCCACGTCTGGAATGAAATTAAAACGAAATAAATATGGGATTATGAACATTGGCTGAGGAGTAGACCTTACAACTGACGTACCAATTAAAAACATAGCAACACTTAACTGCCTTGGCATAGTATCCATCACACAGCTGCCACTAATTATAGGAAACTATTGTCAAAAATACGGTTTGCAATACTTAAACATCATTCAGAAAGTGAAGCTAGCAAACATCTATATCACAGCGAAAGTAAACTATACAGCTCAGGTTCACCTACTTGCAAAGGTCATAGCTCAAAAAATATTAGCAGTGTTCGGCCACTTTGTCACTAGAGGCCAAAAAATCGAAGTAAAATATGACACATTGACGTTACCAACAGAAAAAGGAGGCCTTCATCTCACGACATTTACCTCATAGCAAAAACACTTTTCGTCAGAAATATATACAAACAACGGCAACGATCACCGGATACTCTCACAGCGCACCTCTTGAATGAAGTAACACCAGCCACTATGGAACCCACCGTCAACGTTCATCACATACCGAACACGCTAAGACATGATGAAGGAACAGACAGTACACTATGTTTACTCAGAAAGCGAAAAAAGTAAAAACAACTATTGGTTAACACTACAGACCGTTACAACGATTTAAAAAGTACCGAGAAAAATCTGCATGTTTCTTACTTAGAACATTAATTTAGACGAAAAAACAACGTTTGTAGAATGTTTTGTTTGCTCATTTTATTGTTTCAAAAACCAAATTCTACCAACATTTTTTAAAAATTCCTGGGGTCCAGAAGAACTAAGCTAACGGTGACAAGCACTTCGAAGTTAAATGAGAAGACAACTCAGAATCATGCCAGCAACAATGAAGATGTAAAACCGATAAACCACGGTAAATCTGCAACAGCAAATCTTTTCGATAATACGAACTTTAAAGCAACCAGTACGCTGAGATCCTTTCCCGTGCAGCTGAACACCCGAGGAAAAAACAGAAGAGGTACATTTATTTTCGCTTTCTAGCAGGAGTTTTCTTTTCTTTTTTTTCTCTTCAAACAACAATTATAGTTATAGAAGCTAACGGATGATGACAATTGGCGAGGAAAAAAAAATTGCCCCATCACACTGATGCGAGTACCTACCGCAGAAGAGGCAGTTTAATTTTATCTCTCAGGAAGTATTCAGTTTAAAGGCAACAAAGCCGGGCTGAGAAGGCAACAATTGGCGAGAGCAAAGACAGGTTGAAGGGAAGGAAGGAGACCAGAAAATAAAGAAAAAAAAAACGCATTGAGGTGAAAAAAAGCGGTAAGATATCTGCCTATTAAGCATGGAGGTCCGAGTTCGATTCCCGGCCGCAACAAAAATTTTAATTCATTGCTTCACCTTTATCTTTAATATATTTGACATGTTCAAGACAAAACCGTCTCAGGGTTTGTGAATTTCTATTTACATTGACTTATCATTCAGTTTTCCTGTGCTTTTGGTTGCCCTGTTTCCCTTTCAGTAATATTCCAAATAGTTTTAATTTTATTATCAGAGGTACTGATCTCAGACATGATATACACACTTCTAGACGTTTCAATAACGTTTCTTAGTATTGCACAATAATTTCTATAATACTGAACAATTTCTGGATCAGTACTCCCTCTTGCTGTTAGGTGCAGTTCCTTTTTATGGTTGCAAGATATTCTTTTTCCTTTGGTTAGCCATGGCTTTTACATGTTTTCTTAGAATTTTGGTTAACTACTTTCTTGGGAAAACAATTTACAAATACCCTTAAAAATGTATCATGGAATAAGTTGTATTTCAGGTTCGCATCGGGTTCCTTATACACCTCATCCTAGTCTAGCTGCCGTAAGCTTTACCTAAAATTAGCGATATTTATATTATAATTGAATGGACTACTTTGAAAGTCTGATTTGGTTTACTGCATGGAGCTATGTCATGTACTGTAACAAGCTGAGCACCATGGTCTGAAAAGCCATTCTCAACAGGATAAGCATTTATGTTCTAAAATGTTCTCGGTCTATAAAAAAGTTATCTATTGATGTGCTGCTGCTCTTTATTACCCAAGTAGGAAAATCAATAATGGAGCTTAAACTGAAAGTTCTGAGTAATACTACAAGGTCATTCTTCCTATTTCGCTCTTTCAGTGAATCAACATTGAAAACCTCACAAATGATAATTTGTTTCCCATTTCTGACAGATAGCACAACAATGCATAGACATTTTCTAGAAAAAGCTGAAAAATTCCCTGAGGGGGATTTTTACAGTGTTACAATTATGAAAGTGCTCTCATTTAATTTAAGTTCAGTGCCACATGCTTGTATACTTTACTCTACACTAAACTTTTTTGTGTCTAAATTTCTCACATTGTATAAACTTTTGACATATGTGTCAACTCCTCCTCTCACCATACCATCTCTACTGACATGTACAGCTAATTTGCACCCATTGATAGTTGCCTTTTCCATATCAGTGAGAATGTGATGCCCGGACAGGCATAATACATCTGTTACATTGTTAGTTTCTAAATCTAAACAAACCAAAAGCTCACCAGCTCTATTCTTTAACACCCAATATTTTTATGAAATATACAAACATGCGAACTACCTAGTGACAAAACTTTCTTCCTCTTTGCAGACTTCCCTACATTATTATTCAATTTGCTACTGAAAGTTTGTTGTGCCCTGCCTACATCTACTTCTGTATGAGGCTCGTTTTTAACTGCGGTAACAGGTCAAACCTATTTTAAACATTAATAACAAAGCTGTTTGAAGAAGGTATTGGCCAGTTCCTTATGCCTGTCGCCACTTCTCCCACCTTAACCTATCCAGTTCACACCTAGCCTCATCTAACTTGGCCTGAAGGGCTGCGATTACCCCTCCTATTCCACAATCTTCCTATCTCTACTACACAGTCTACAAAACCACTGATGAGATTCGCTCACATGCCTGATTCCCGCGCCACTACACGCCCAAACAAAAAAGGTACTACATCCATCACACCATACCTCAGTGCTAACAATTCTACTGCATGTTAGTCAGTTTTGACATTACATGAACCACTTATTTCAACTTTCTGCATTCGCCCAGTTAATTCATACTTACAGTTGAAATAAGTGGTTCATGTAGTGTCAGAACATCAGCCGAATCCTCAAACTGAGGAACTATCAAGGATGAGGTGCCACAGGGTTCGGTCTTTGGACTTTTACTGTTCTTAATATACATAAATGACTTGCCATACATTTATGAAGATGCAAAGTTAGTTCTTTTTGCTGATGATACAAATATAGTAATCACATCCAAAAAACCATAACTAAGAGGTGTAATCGTAAATAATGTTTTTCACAAAATTATTAAGTGGTTCTCTGCAAACGGACTCTCACTAAATTTTGGTAAAACACAGTATACAGTTCTGCACAGAAAATGGCACAACTCCAGTAATAAATCTAGACTTTGAACAGAAGTCTGTAACCAATGCAGAATTCTCAAAAATTTAAGGTGTGTGCATTGATGAGAGATTAAACTGGAAGCAACACATCAACGGTCTGAAACATTTGACTTCAGCTACGTATACTGTTAGGGTTATTGCAAATTTTGGTGATAAGAATCTCAGTAAATTAGCTTACTATGCCTATTTTCATTCACTGCTTTCGTATGACATCATATTTTGGGGTAATTCATCATTGAGTAAAAAAGTATTCATTGCACAAAAGCGTGTAATCAGAATAATTGTTGGAACCCACCCACGATCATCCTGCAGACATCTATTTAAGGATTTAGGTACCCTCACAGTAACTTCACAGTATGTATATTCACTTATGAAATTTGTTGTTAATAACCCAGTTGAAAAGTAATAGCAGTGTGCACAGCTATAACACCAGGAGAAAGGATGATCACTATGTAGGGCTAAATCTGAGTTTGGCACAGAAAGGGGTAAATTATGCTGCCACAAAAGTCTTTGGTCACCTACCAAGCAGATCAGAAGCCAACTAGCATTTAAAAGTAAATTAAAAGAATATCTGAATGACAGCTCCTCTTACTCATTGGATGAGTTTTTAGATATAAATTAGTAAAAAATGTGTGTCATATGCTATTTTGTGTAATGTAATATATTGTAAAGAAACTCATTTTTAATGTGACACATTCCACATCATTACAAAGTGTCGTATTCATAATTTATGGAACAAGTACTAATCTAATCTAATCTAATCTAATCTTCACTCATGATACAACTCGATTTTAGTGTTAAGGGAATGGTCAGACTTGTCATGCCGAAACATGTATTGATTTTTTAGCACGGTTAGTTAATATTAAAAGAAGTCTGTATGGAGAATGTTAGCTGCTTACATGACCTGGAAGTCACCTAAAAAATCGCGAAAATCGCTGTTTTTCCTGCTTGGCGCTTACGGCGACGACTGGCCACCCCTGGAAATGGCGAGTCACGAGCTGTTGTATGGTGAGAATTGTGTGCATGGTCGGGAGGTGCGGCCGTCTTATCGCGGCGTTCACTGAAGGGAATATCGTTGCACGGTTTTGGTGGAAAGGGGAAACGAATATTCGTTTCTGTGGCATGTACTTCCGTTTCATTTCTGGTGCATATTTCGAAACTTACCGTCCTGAAGCTGGTTAGAGATGTGAAAGATATTCTGTACATTTACATCCATACTCCACAAGCCACTTTACGCTGAACATTCAATCTCCCCTCACAAGTGATGGCAAACCCTGTAAATGTTTTGCTGCTTTCCATGGAGATATACCACAGACGCCAAATGAAGCAATCAACAGAAATCACGCGTGAAGACTATATGATGTGTTAAATGGTAGTTAAACTTCTAGACGAGCATGTAAATAGCACAGACGTTGTTGTTGTTGTGGTCTTCAGTCCGGAGACTGGTTTGATGCAGCTCTCCACAATACCCTATCCTGAGCAAGCCTCTTCATCTCCACATAATAACGGCTACCTACATCTGTCCTAATCTGCTTACTGTATCCATCTCTTGGTCTTCCTCTGCGGTTTTTACCCCACACACTTCCCTCCAACGCTAAATTCACAATTAATTGATGTCTAAAAATGTGCCCTACCAATCTATCCCTTCTTTTAGTCAAGGTATGCCAGAAATTTCTTTTCTCCCCAATTCTGTTCAGTACCACCTCATTAGTTATGCGATCAACCCACCTAACCTTCAGCATTCTTCTGTAGCACCACATTTCAAAAACCTCAATCATCTTCCTGTCCGCACTGTTTATCATCCATGTTTCACTCCCATATAAGGCAACACTCCATACAAATGCCTTCAGAAAGGACTTCCTTAGGCTTAAATCAATATTCGACGTGACACAGACATGTGGCTAGAAACGCTGAAACACTCGATATTTCAGACTGTGAAGCTACAGACGGCGAAGAAACGGAAGAAAGTTGCACACATGAAGACTCTTCGAGTGATAGTGCCATGTAACCTCATCAATTACCTTCGAAAGCAATACCAGCAACTACAATCGCATTATCAGACAAAGAAAAAGCGGTGAAGTATTGGTTGAACGAAAGTGGTAAGAAACGCCTACGTGTTAGTAATGTTCAAAATAGGTATCGCTTTGTCCGTTCTGAACGAGAATTGTATAGATGGAAAGAGGAAGTCGCTGGATGACGTAAGAGTCAACTGGAAATTGCGACGGAGATAAATGCGCGACTTTTTGAGCAGTTTACCGATGCCAGACGATAGTCATTAAGTGTCAGCGACACAACTTTGCGTGATTGGGCGTTAGAGATTGCCAACGCGATAGGCGCTAAAGAATTTACAGCTTCTCAAAGTTGGATTAGTCGCTTCAAAAGATCACATAAAATTGTGGCACGAAAAATAACAAAATTTGTATCGAGAAATTGGTTAAGAAATGAAGTACGACTGCAAAAAATAAGATCGCCAGTTTTAGTGAATCTTCCGTTTACAATCACTACGTTTACATGGAACACGTCTTCCAGAAGACGAAAACTGATTTTCGTAAACCGTTTTTCGCTGTCGTGTTTACATGGCATAGCCTGAATCGGATTTCGTAGCTCACTTAAAATGGCGGCTGGAAACAGCTGATTCAGTTCCTTATTTAGTCTGCACAATCGCTATTTTTCTTTATTTAAATACGCAGATTTATGTTCACTCTAAAATTTATACTTTTATTTCACATTAGAAAATATCACTCTTTCCATATGTGCCGAAAATTCTTAACAAGAAAACACAATCTGACAAGGGTTGCGTTCACATGGGCATGAAAATCGATTGTGGAACTGGAAAACCGCTTTACAGAAGCGGATTTCCAGAATCGGTTTTGAAGTGTTTACATGACCAACCAAAAGCGGAATTGGGAAATCGGTTTACGAAATCCGATTTTGGGAGCCCTTGAAAACGGGGTGAATGCAAATCAGTCAGGTTCTCAAAAAGAAATGCGTGCGAAAGGAACACTGTCATTCAAAGGGATAAACCATATTGTGGCAATTGGGCAGTTCACGACTGCATTCACCCATACACTCATACACTATAATGCCCATAATTAGTCTGGATGGTTCATTGCTGCCTAAACTATATGTGTGTATTCAAGAAACAACTGAACGTTTTGGAACACGTGTCAAACAAACAATGTTCTACGAGACAATTTTGTGGTAGACGCATCGAAGTCTGGAAAAATGGGAAATGATAACGTTACACTTTTCATGTGTCATGCTTTTCTTCCGTTCTGCAGGCACAAATCTTTTCTCCTTCTAGATTCGTGGTCATGTCATGAAAGATCTGATTCATTAAGAGCTGTACTTTCAGTCACTCTGACAAACAAGTAGACATACTTCAGATTCCACCCGGCACGAGGAACGTAATTCAACCGTTAGACAGAGAATTTTTCCACCAGTGGAAGGCATTTTACGGAAAACTAACAGAGAAAATTGTTGTGTGCAAATCACTGCAGGTTCCTGTCTATCACCGTGACAATATTCTCAAGTTGCAATCAGTCGTACATTATCAGTTTTCCTCCCCACGGTTTCAAAATGTGATTAAATATGCGTGGCATGCCTCAAAATATACTGATATTAGGCCTGATTCCTTCCTAACACCGGCCAAGTTTTGTCTATGGACGTCTAACAACGTATGTGATTCGCAGGGCTGTCATATGCCGTCTTTGTTTATATGTTCTTGGTGCACAAAAAAATCTATGTTTTGAACATTGTATCAATATTTCGCATTTTTGCGGTAATTACAAGAAATTAAAGTTTGAAGTGTTCTAAACCGTATATGTATTTGTGTATATTTCATAGCTATTTGGAAAGAATTTTTTAGATAACATATAAGCTACATTTGTCAACGAATTTATTATTATCGTATTTATAAATTATCGTATGAGCGCTTTCACTGGGTGAATCAGCTCTCTCACTGCTGTGGCAGGAGACCAACGCGTAGCTAACGCCCCATGTCCCTAGATGGCGTTGGTATAACGAGCGAGAGAGGTCAGGGTTGTACAACAGGCAGTTATAGGCGCGTAAATCATGCGACAATAGTGTCATGCATCATAAAAGTTTTAACAGACTTCCAGGTCATGTCAGCAGCTAACAGTCTGCATACAGACTTCCTTCAATGTTAACTCACAGTGGTAAAAATAGCAACACAGATTTCGACATGACAAGTCTGACCATTCCCTGTAAGACAATTAAGTTACCGGAAAACAATGAAAATACATATACAAAATTTTATGCCTACTCGCGATACTGTAAACAGTAGGTGTTCAGAAATTTGTTAGTAGAATTACGATAATCTACAGATATAAAGGGGCAGCAAATGTATTTAAGACACTAATATGAGTGTAGACTAGCAGTAACTGAACTTTAAATTGCGGAATAAAGTTTAATCTGTAAGCTCAAATTTTCGGCCTAGTAGTATTAAATTAGTTAAAAGTGTTTAAGACAGTTTGTAACTTCTAAATTACTTATCAAATGTGAGAGCTGTAACTCCATGCATCCGGGCAGCAGGGGGCAGGTCTACTGATGGGATTGTTCCAAAGGTATCCTGTTGTGGTGGCCGAGAAAGACTGGGAACACAAGGGCGAGGAATGTTCCTTAGTGATTAGTATAGCTAAAGGAGTGGTGTGTGGTGGGGTGGTGTGTGACGGAGAGGTGTGTGATTATGTATTGTGAAGGTGTAGAGATAAATACATGAATTCTTTCCTCAACATCTTCCGAGATTATTTGGCGCTGCTCTTATATATGACTGTACTAGGATAACCAGTGTACACAGCTATCATTACTGATATGTTCACATTATGCCTGTGGAAATGCTTATTCTGCATTTAGGTATTTGGTCGGAGCTGTCATAGGACAAAAATTTTGCTGGGCTATAATTATTTATAATGTCTAATTTGTTTGTGTCTTTGAAATGCTGATGATTAATTGGATATGGGGAAGGAATGACACTCGATGCCAAAAACTTTGTTTGAGCTGTAACATTTGTTTTCTAACCTAAGTTATGACCCATGGGAAGCTGCTGTTAAAATATTAAGTTATTGCCTTATTTTGGTTATATTATCTTGTGTGATTGGCAATGTGTAGTGGATCTGTTAGATTACTGAAAAGTGAAGGCAACTCCTGACGTGTAAATAAAGATTTGTATGGATTGGTTCACGGTATACTGCACATCCTAATTTGCTATCAGTTTACGACGAACGAGCACATCCAAGAAAGGAAGGCAGCCATCCTTATCTATTTGCATAGTAAATTTTATAATAGCGTGAAAGGCAATGTTTGTTTGTAAATCTATTGGACCAAACTGCGTGGTCATCAGTCTGTAGCTTACAAACTACTTAAACCTAAGTAAACTCACCTAAGGACAACACACACACCCATGCCCCAGGGACGACTCGAACCTCCACGGCGAGCAACCGCGCGCTCCGCACGAGACGCTTTAGACCGCTCGGCTACTCCACTGCAGCATGAAAGGAAGTTCGAACATTATGGAATATGGGGAAGAGCTCACAACTGGTTCACCTCTTACTATAATAATAGACAACAGAAGGTAATTCTCCGCAGTGTAGAAAATGGCTATGATGTAGAATCCCAATGGGGCGCAGTTAAGTGTGGGGTGCCCCAGGGGTCTGTTTTGGGACAATTGCTGTTTCTTATTTATTAAATGATATGCCTTCAAGTATAACAGGTGACTGTAAAATATTTTTGTTTGCTGATGACACCAGCTTGGTCCTGAAGGATGTCACTCGTAATATTGACACAGTATCAATTAATGCAGTTCAAGAGATAAGTTCATGGCTTGTAGGAAACATGTTGATGTTAAATCACAGTAAAACTCAGTTTTTACAATTTCTAGCACATAATTTGACGAAAGCTGAAATTTTGATTATACATATTGGGCATATGATAAGTGAGACTGAACAGTTCAAATTTCTAGGTGTTCATATAGACACTAAGCTGTCATGGAAAGCCCATGTTCAGGATGTGATGTTACCAGGAATGGAATGTTGGGGTATCAGAACAGTAAGAAGCGAATTTCTATTTTAATTTCATTTTTTATTATTAAAAAAGGGGAAGAAAAAATTAATAATAATAATAGACAATTATTAATTAATGTTGTGAAGAAAAAATTCATCTGTGGAACTAAAAGAAAGAAGGTGGAAGAGCAGTATCTTTGCTTGTTAATTAGCAATCAGTCTTGTCTTTTCTTCTCGAGCAGTTAGAAGTGATGACCTGTCTGTTTTTTTTTTTTTTTTTTTTTTTTTGTGATGTAAATGTTTTTAGAAAACATTACTTAGGCCTTAAATTGAACCACATAATGACCCTGAGATGTGATGAAGCAATCAACAATAAGAAAACATTCAGAAAACTGTCGGTATTTTTTTTTACATGAGTTTATTGTAAAGTTGCTCTGAAGTTTATTAATATTGACTGCAGTTCTTCTTTGCTAAGTTTCATTAACATATAAAGAGGTTTCACAATGGCACCCAACGGGGTGACCAAGTATGGTATTAATTACTAATCAATGTAAATTTTTTACTTTTCCATGTATCATACTTTATGGAGCCAGGAAAAAAGAGGATATAAGGGTGAGATCGACGCAGGTAACGGTAAATGAATGCGCAAATAACAACACAAAGCAGTATTAAGAAGACAACAAAAGGTAGGAGAAGATAATCTATTATATATTTACAGGTGCTTCCATGGTGGAAGAGGTGTCCTATCTATACGCCAACTCGAAAGAAATTTTCATTAACAATCTTTCTGGTAGTAAAAAAAAACTAACAATATTTTGAACTTTCTGTTTCACCTAGCTTCAATAGTTACTCAGAATTAACGTAGTTGGATGGTGTAACATTATGTAGTTGCTGATGTAGCTTGATTGTTAATCTAAATTTATCCCAAAATTAACTTCTTGTGGGATATAAGGCATGAAATTGGTTTTAAGTGTTCAATTGTGATTATTGAAGCCTTTTTTTTAAATAGTGGTTTGAGGAAGGGAATGGTCATTGTTGCTGAGGCCTTAAGTGAAAGTTTGCCAAAATATCCATTAAACGTGAACAGTGTGAACCATCAGGAAAATCTTCTAGCAGTGATGGTGAAGTTAGTGTTGATAATCAGTTAGTCCAAAAGCTCGAATTACAGATCCCAGCCTTAAATTATGAATCCAATGGTGATAACAATACCCCTTTCATATCAATCATGAATCCTCTGTTAGATTCAAATATATCGATAAGTATAGAATCTTTTGGAATATCAGAGCAATTGTGTGGGCTGATGATGAAGCTCACAAAACGCCCACACAATTGAATTTAATAACTGGCAGACCCCCACTTCTTCAAAGGCAGAAACCGTTCACCCAGCGGAAATAAAAATTTCAGGTAACACCCAAGTAGAGACGGAAAATAAATCTTCGTCAGAAATGTACACTCTTTTAACCAAATAATGGAACTAATAGACAAACAATCACTAAGTTTGCAAATGAAAATGGACAAACAATCGGAACAAATAAACAAACAATCGGAGCAAATAAACAAACAATCGGAACAAACAGACAAACAATTAGAACAAATGCAACATTTGCGAACTGAAGTACAGGCTACCAAGGAGTCTGTTAAAAAATTACAAACACACGTCACGAAAATGCGAGCTAACATACAACAGGAATTAAATGATATCAATGTTAAATTTGAGGCTTTAAATGTTAGGCAAACCCGTTTGAGCACTCAAGTAGATCGTATTGCCAAGGATTGTGAAAGTTTAAAAGCAGCAAAACTAATGGTCGAAGGATGCATAAGCTCAATTGAGCAAAGAGTAGACAAGCTGAGCGAGGGGTACAATCCGTTAGTCGATAAAATGGAATAGCTTACACGTGAAGTAGGATCTTTAAAGGTGGAACAAAAGAATGCCAACATAGAATTACAAGAGATAAAAAAGCAAGTGCAAGACAATGAATGAGACAGTAGCACTTCAGGGCATAGGAATTGTAGAGACGAAGTGGAAAAAGGGTAAGTGAAAACGGGGAACAAATACTGCGGGAAATAAAAAGGGAAGTTGGCAGTATGACCCATCATGACCCCATTACGGAAAAAATCCACCGGCTCAATCATCCACATTAACAAATAGTACCGTATCACCGGGACATAATTTAGTAAATGAGCATAGGGAGTCTGTATCGTTTACAAGGTCCCAAACGACGCCGCCAATTTTCCAACACATTAATATGCAGCAAAGTCATGGATCACCTCTGGAACATTTAACTATGCCAACACAAACAAATGGGGCACGTACAAATACGATACCCGGTTTGTCTACAGTGGTAACCCACACCCAATCAGTAAAAAACGGGGACTAGGTTATCAATATTGTTATCGAAGACGGTTTAGGTGGATCGAGAAAATTTCCCACATTTTCGCAAGAAAACAAAAAGAGTCATCCAATCATATTTTTGCAAACATTTCGGAATGTATTGCCACATTCTTGGTCGGATGCTCAGAAAATTCTGGAAATAGTTAGTCACATCGAAGGCAATGCTTCTGCTTGGGCTCCAAGCGCCATAAATAGGTGCCAAACCCGTGCTCAATTTGAGCAGGAGTTCATTGCAAAATTTTGGTCACAGTCTGTACAAGTATGTCTACGACGGCAAGTTTTTAGTCCGTAGTCGTATAACAGACGCTCGGGCAGCCTGAGTAAATATTTCGAAAAATATCTGAATAAAACCTTGTATTGGACGACACCAATGTCACACGTGGACGTAATTAGGATACTCAAATCAAAATTACCCGCTGATATTGCTGAAAAAATTATGTGGGTGCCTGAGTATAATTTGCCAAATTTTCTGGATGCTTTAGACAATTACGACCTGATCCATGAAGGGGAGAGAAGTTTTGTTTGCAGTTCTAACAGGGATAATTTTGGTGACAATGTGAACAATGGGAATTCTGGTCGGAACTCATCGCCTAGGCAAAATGGAACAAGTTCTAGCCGAAACGGTAATTACAACGATGGTAGTAACAATAATAATAACAGTTACCGAATGCGGAACGACAATAGGAGGAGGAATGATAATAGGTATAACCCGGTCTACCAGAATGGGCAACAGCATAATAATTTTTGCAATGGACAAAACCAGAATGTACTGAATGAGGATGCACAGAGAAGAAAGTGTACGTATGGCAACAAGCTAGGCCGTATTCACAAATTGAAAAGTGAAATCTGGTAGCTATCTGTTAGCATATCCCGGATCGGGAAAAATAAAAGGACTGCATCCGCATAAGCATCTAAAGCCATATATCGAATAACACTCAGACAAGATACATTCACCTAATTTGATAAAGATGTTTATATGACGGTGTTAAGTATGCATACGCCCACCTCTATGCACGCGAAAAAATTCGTGCCACTAAGTTGAATTTGTAATTTTTTTTGCTTGTAAACAATTCTTTGAATATGTATTGATCTATGTAACTTATGTGTAGATGTATATTTCTGTGTAAATTTCTTATATGTGTGTGTCGATGATTTTTTTTTCTTACAAGATTCTAAATTATGTCAATGAAAAGGTAGATAAATGGCCTCTCAATTAGATTAGCAGCTAGTGAGCCAATCCATGGACAAATATTTCTTATTCAAGGTTAATCTTTCGCCAAAAAGGAAGGCTATCTTACTGTTCTGATATGTAACATACTTCTGCCTCATGTAACGGAGTACATTCGCCAAAAGTATGGGGGCGGATGTGCTGTTACCAGGAATGGAGTGTTGGGCTAACAGAACAGTAAGAAGCGAATTTCTATTTTAATTTCATTTTTTATTATTAAAAAAAGGGGGAAGAAAAAATTTATAATAATAATAGACAATTATTAATTAATGTTGTGAAGAAAAAAATTCATCTGTGGAACTAAAAGAAAAAAGGTGGAAGAGCAGTATCTTTGCTTGTTAATTAGCAGTGAGTCTTGTCTTGTCTTCTCGAGCAGTTAGAAGTGATGAGCTGTCTCGGTTTTTTTTTTTTTTTTTTTTTTTTTTTTTTTGTAAACTTTCAGTTGTGATGTAAGTGTTATTAGAAAAATACAAATCTTTCTCAAGAGTGAAGAGTTTCGTCTTAGTTCATTACTTAGGCCTTAAAGTGAACCACATAATGACCCTGAGATGTGATGAAGCAATCAACAATAAGAAGACATTCAGAAAACGGTCGGTATTTTTTTTACATGAGTTTATTGTAAAGTTGCTCTGAAGTTTATTAATATTGCCTGCAGTTCTTCTTTGCTAAATTTCATTAACATTTTTTAATATATATATATATATATATATATATATATATATATATATATATATTCTGCAATATATTTACCATTAGAACAATATCTGAAATAAGTGATTTTTCAACACGAGAAGTAGTCTATTATGCTTACTTTCAGTCACTTATGACGTACGGCATTGTTTTTTAGGGTAACTCGCCTGATGCAAAAAGGATATTTCTGGCTCAAAAACGGGCGGTTCGAGCAATATCTGGTGTAAGTTCACGAACGTCATGTCGACCCCTTTTCAGTAGTCTGGGAATTTTGACTCTGGCGTCACAATACGTTTTTTCTTTAATGTTGTTTGTTGTTAATAATATCAGCTTATTAGAGTTAGTACCTTTCACTCGGTGAATACTACACAGAAGTCGAATCTACATTTGCATGACACCACCTGGACACTTGTGCAGAAAGGTGTACAGTATTCTGCAGCATCCATTTTCAATAAGCTGCCACAAGAACTAAAGAATCTTAGCACTAATCCACAAATCTAAATTGAAGAGTTACCTCATGGCACACTCCTTTTATTCTGTCGAGGAACTACTAGAAAAGTTAAACAATTAAGCTAATTCATTTTTTCTTCTTTATCGATTCTTTTCACTTTGTCTTAAAATTATCGTGTGCATAGGACTACTTAAAAATTTTCTATTACCATTCTTGTGTAACAAATAACGTATTGACTTGTTCCATGATCATGGAGTCTCACTCCTCAATCGGATCCTAGGGAGCAGAAAAAAAAAAAACAATAAATAAATGAAAGGAATTTAAATGGCCAAGAAACCGATGTAATTCATTCTTCACATTAGACCATACTACAAACCTATCGTGCATATAACTCCAGAAGACAGTTCGTTTAAACTTGCAGAGTCCAATGATTTGTCCTCAATGTTTCCATAAATCAATTAGTCATCAGAGGGGACAGGGAGCTTTCCATGGCAACTCTGTTAATCTGCCCATAAAATTCACCATGAAATTGAAAATAAGGTGACCACAGTACATGCTCAAATAAGGCTGTGACGTCTTGGTCTATATGCTGGCCAATAAATGACAGAGAATCTATTAAAGGTAACTTGGTAAATAATGATATCATGTCAAAACTCACCAACACTATTAAGCCTGAGGCTTTTAAGTCTATATAAAATCCATAGAATTAGGAATCTGAAGACTGCATTCTCCCACTAATGGTTTTAATGTTGAAGCCAATACTTACCAGAAAGATATGTTGGTGAACCAATAATTACTACATCAGAAGTTACTTGCAAATAATCTTGTTGTATTTTAACACTTGTTCAAGAGCAAAATTAAACACTAACTACAAAAAATATTACTAATGATATAAGTAATATACAAATAAATCATATATCCTCAGTATGAAGCTACAGGGACTTAACATGACATCTGATGGTGGAACTTAAAAGTACAACAATCGGCACGCTAGTGAAGCAGGCATGCCAAAGCCTTTAACAGTTTTGTTGGCAATGCATCTTGTTGGCAGTCTTGCTCTAAAGATGCCTGGATGATAAGCGGCCGAAATATTATTCAAAGAAACTCAATGTACGAACTGAACGCCCAAAATGTATTACACTATCAAGCACTAGTTGTGGTGCACATTTCAGTACTCTGAGTGATACACATACAGTCATACAGTCTTCGTTCCCTCTCAAAACTAATCTACAAACGTGAGTATGCATTCTTATCTGAGACATATTTTAATCAGGAAAGTGGAGTTTGGGCACTGGGGTTTCAAAAGCAGACTTACATTCAAGGAAGACTAAAATGTAGCAGATTCATAGGACTACTTTAGTAAGACTATCGACTCTTACAACCGGGGTACATCATGGAAAATCTCAATTAAAAAAATTTTTTTTTTCACAGAAATATTTTTTCCTGAGATAGTTAATAATTTTAACTGTTGTTGTTGCAGTCTTCAGTCTGGAGACAGATTTGGTGCAGCTCTCCACCCTACTCTATCCTGAGCAAGCCTCTTCATAAGACCTGCAACCTACATCCATTTGAATCAGCTTATTGTATTCATCTCTTTATTGCTAAATTTACGATTCCTTGATGTCTAACAATGTGACCTATCAATGAATCCCTTCTTTTAGTAAAGGTATGCCAGAAATTTCTTTTCTCCCCAATACTGTTCAGTACCTCTTCATTAGTTACGCGATCCATCCACCTGATCTTAAGCATTTTTTTCTGTACACCACATTTCAAAAGCCTCTATCCTCTTCCTGTCCACACTATTTATCGCCCATATTTCACTCCCATACAAGACAACACTCCACACTAATGTCTTCAGAAAGGACTTCCTTACACTTAAATTAATATTTGATGTTAACAAATTTCTCTTTTTCAAAAACGCTTTTCTTCCCATTGTCATTCTTCATTTTATATCCTCTGTACCGCTAAAATCGCATGTTATTTTACTGCCCCAAGTATCAAAACTGATCTACCACCTTTATTGTTTCGTTACCTAATGTAATTCCCTCAGCATCATCCAATGTTTTTAGACTGCACTCAATTATCCTTGTTTTGATCTTGTTAATCTTCATTTTATACGCACCTTTCAACACATTGTCCATTCTGTTCAATTGCTCCTCCAGGTCTTTTTCTGTCTCTGAGAGAATTACAATGTCATTGGTAAAACACAATGTTTTTATTTTTTCAGCCTCAACTTCAATACCTTCTCCAAATTTCACCTGAAATTTAATTCCTTCTACAAATTTCTCCTTGCTTTCCTTTCTAGCTTGCTCAGTGTAAAAATTGAATAGTATTGGAGAAAGGCTCCAACCATGTCTTACTCCCTTCCCAACCTTTGCAACCCTTTCATGCCCTTCTACTCTAATATCTGCTGTCTGGTTTTTGTGCAAGTTGTAAATAACCTTCCGTTCCCTATATTTTACTTTTGCTGATTTCAGAATTTGAAAGATTTTTTACCAATCAACATTGTCAAAAGCTTTTTTCCAAATTTACAAAAGCTAGAAATGTAGGTTTGCCTTTCCTTAATCTATCTTCTAAGATAAGCAGTAAAGTGAGTATTACCTCCCACATTCCTACATTTCTTCTGAATCCAAATTGATCTTCCCCAAGGTCAGCTTCTACCAGTTTTTCCATCCTTCTGTAAATAGTCCGTGTTAAAATTTTGCAACCATGACATATTAAACTGATGTTTCTGTAATTTTCACACCTGTCTGAACTTGCTTTCTTTGGAATGAGGCTTATTACATTTTTCTTAATGTGGGATGGTATGTCGCCTGTCTCATACATCTTACACACAAGGTGAAACAGTTTTCCCCTTCCTACAATATTACCTCTATGTTCATTTCCTTTGTAGAGCCTCTCTATATACTCTTCCCATCTTTCAGCTTTCCTTTCTTTGCTTGATATTCATAGAACTGTTTTTTTTCTGATCTCCAAATATCTATTTTATTTTCCTGTAAGCTGTATGTATTTTCCCCTATTTATACATTCCGCTACATCCTTGCAGTTGCCTTCTAGTCACTCCTGCTTAGCCATTCTGCACTTCCTGTCAATCTCATTTCTTAGTCGTCTGTACTCCATTTTGCCTGTTTCATTTACTGCATTTTTATATTTTCTCCTTTCGTCGATTAAATTTAGTATTTCCTGTGATGTTCAAGGATTTTTTGTCGGTCTTGCCTTCCTACCTATTTTTTCCTCTGTTGCATTCACTATTTCATCTGTCAATCCTACCCATTCCTCCTCTACTGTTTTATTTCCCACCACTTGTGTCAATTGTTGCCTAAATTTCCCTGTATCTGATGATGCCTTTATAAAACCACTGGGTCTAAAACACATAAGATTTAAATTAATATGGTTTATATTAAGAGGTAAGTGATACGAAATTCACTGGGTCATCTAGTTGAATAATAGGTTTAAGGCTGACAGATCAGTTATGGTGGTGAAGAAATACAAAAGTAGTAATTAATGTTTGTTTTCATTTTGCTGAATAAAAAGTAGTGATTACTTTTTACTAATAAAATTCTCTAAGGTTTCCAGTTGCATCCAGTAATATGAAATCCACAAGCATACATCTGAGATCTCTTCAGCCATTTGCAATTGGTAACTGTCGAATTATTGCTGCTGCCTTCCTTATATAGCTGCGTTGCTTTCTGTGACGTCACTGGAGATCGCACCATATATATATAAATAATGTTTTGGTCGCCCACATGCCTTCACTAAAGGCGCTCTGTTGTTCTTTGTGTCCATCTTTTAACATGGGATTTGCACTTCTCAAATGAGCATTTCGAAAATCAGATGCATGTTCTTGTAGCATGTTAAGGTACTACATTGGCATCTACCAGATTGCAGGGAAACTGCTTTCACTGGATAGTTTGTACGAGTAAAAATGCTACATGCGGACCTCTTAACCCAGCATTGCCAACTTGCACAATAATTATGGCGATTTACGATAATATGAATGCCTGTACAAAATATGATACATAGTACATTATATTTTGCTAACTGAACATACAATATTTTTTCTCTTGCTGGAGATAACATCCAAACTGTGCATAATCAAGCAGATATAAGGCATTAAGGACTGTCAATAAGGACTAAAGAAGATGAAATTCAAGTAAATCTCAACATATGATGGAATTCATTTAGGGTCGATGTTGCTGCCAACCCTATGAAAATATCCATATTGTACATTTTTATTACTGCAGTTTTACTGCTGTTATCAAAATTGATGTCTGTTACTATGGTAGTCGCACATTTAACATATAGTCCTATTGATTGCAAACATCCTTGGAAATTATCAAAAGTAGTATTTTCTTTAATACATTGCCGTAAACTAAGCTAGTAATGTAACAGTTTTATTTATAATTCCTACTTAAAATTCGTTAGTCTTTTATCATCTATCTTTTCAACAGTTTAGACACCTGGGCTTTCTATGTGTAGTGCATGAACAAGATGTGGCTGATGAGTGAAGTAAGTGCAATTACTACAAATATTTGTAAGTAATTACAATTTAATAAGCATACATCTTTCAGAGTGATCTCGATACAACCTTTATGTGTCTGGTGTCTGAGCATAGAACAGCAGTGTGCCTGCACGTTCATATATTTTTCACATGGTTTTGTGTTGACTGCCATATTAGAATTTTGCAAACGATTTTCATGTTTGTACATGACACAGAATTGATTTCTTATTTCTTGTTTTGAACTTTATATCAATATGCAAGGTAATAAGCAGTTCTAGTAACGTTTCATAGCAGCAATGTCTTAATTTGGCAACAAAATAAATATGAACATCTTTGGCTGACATCCTTAGTCAGAGATCAACAGTCTTTTCTCATTGGACTAGTAAAGGTCCATAATGTCATACTATGTTCTGTCTTAACATTCAACAATGCATTTTCAATGGCGGCATTCACAGTGTCTGTCACCTGACCGTCACATCACATTAAGACATATGAAGATGTTTTGGGAAGAATGTTTTGAAGAAACAGTCATCTGCTGAAATCGAAAGTTAACCTGTATTTGTCATACTCACTCATGCTATAATAGGGGATTACACAGATTATAAGCAATTACACCTTCTTAATCTTTATGTTATTATTAAACTATGTTGTAGTGGTAAATCACAAATGTTCTGTGATAACTTGTGTTTTTTTATTTTTATATTTTCATTGAGTGTACTTCCAGAAGCGAGGTCAGATAACTACAACCGAAAAATTGTTTAAATTTTACAATAGGTTAACAGAAAGGCTGACACCTACAATGTATTTAAAAAAGAGTGTAAATCGATGGAGGAATTACCAGTAATAACATTTAAATAAAAAGTCATCACTAATGGAAAGGAGAAAAATTCAGTTATTTATATTATTACTTATGTAATGGGGAAATACATAATGGATAAGGAAAACTGGCAATTATTTCCTTATAAAATAATGATGTTTGCTGTTTTTGTATGTATTGTATACATTTGCACTTGCAAATACATGTCAAGATTTCGAAATACTTTGTGTCACTTCTCAGGACTTTAACACACAAAGTACATTAGACACATACATTATACAGTTTGGGTTGGCAATTAATAACTTCAGTGTCGCTACTTCGTCAATTACGATACTGTACTGCCTCTTTTTTCTAGTACAGTATCGTAACTCATAACCCCACTTTCACCATTAGGTATTGTAAATTCCATCCCATAGACCTCGAGAGGCCTCACAGGTACTGACTGGCTGCAATGTCAGCCACTGCCCAAGGACATCAACAGATGTGGTATGGTGGGGGACGAGGTCAGTAATCATGGAGTGACGCACTGAGGAGAGGTCAGTGAGGCCAGGCACAAAGTCGGCGTTCCAAAATATCCCAAAGGTGTTTTATAGGTTTCAAGTCAGGACTCTGTGCAGGCCAGTGCATTACAGGGTTGTAATTGCTGTGTAACTGCTCCACTAAAGGCCATACATTATGAACAGCTGCTGAATGGTGTTGAAAGATGCATTCACCATCTCTGAAATGCTCTTTAACAATGGGAAGCAAGAAAGTGCCTAAAACAGCAATGTAAGCATGTGCTGTGACAGTGTCACAGAAAACAACAAGGGGATGCATGCCCCTCTCGATAAAAAACTGGACCACACCATAACACCACCACCCTTAGCCTTGATGACAGCTTCCACTCTCACAGGCATAGGTTGAATAAGGTTCTGGAACGTTTCTTGGGGAGTGGCAGCCCATTCTTCACAGAGTGCTGAACTCAAGAGAGTCATCGGTGTAGTTTGATGACACCTGGCAAAAAGTCGGCGTTCCATCTCAAAGCTGTTCTATAGGATTCAAATCAGGAGTCTGTGCAGGCCAGTCTATTACAGGGAAGTTGTCGTGTAACTACTCCGACACAGACCGTGCATTGTGAACAGGTACTTGATCGTGCTGAAAAATGCAAACACTATTCCCAAACTGCTCTTAAAAAGTGGCAAGCGAGAAGGTGCTTATAAGATCAATGTAGTCCTGTGCTGTGATAGCGTCACGCGAAACAACAAGGGGTGCAAGTCCCCTCTATGAAAAACACGGCCACATTACACCACCACCGCCTCCGAATTTTACTGTTGACTCGACACACGCTGGCAGACGACGTTCACCGGTCATTCGCCATACTGACACCCGGCCATTGGATCGCCACATCTTGTACCGCGATTCGTCACTCCACAAACGTTTTTCCACTGTTTAATCGTCGAATGTTTAGGCGACTTACACCAAGCAAGGTGTCGTTCGGCACTGGCCTGCATTATATGTGGCTTATGGGCAGTCGCCTAACTGTCGTTGTATTTGGAGAGGATCCTGATGCCGTTTTGAATTCCTGTGTGATGGTCTGAAGAGATGCCTGCCTAATACACTGTACGGCCCTTTTCAACTGTCAGCAGTCACTGTCAGTCAACAGAAGAGGTTAAACTGTACGCTTTCAAGCTGTACATGTCCCTTCACGTTTCCACTTCACTATCACGTCAAAAACAATGGTCCTAGAGATGTTAAGAAATGTGGAAATATCATGTACAGACTTCTGACACAGGTGACTCCCAATCACCTAACCGTGTTTGAAGTCAGTGAGTTCTGCAGAGAGCCCCATTCAGCTCTCTCACGACGTCTAATGACTATTGAGTCACTGATATGGAGTACCTGGAAATAGGTGGCAGCACAATACACCTCAGGTGAAAAAGTATGATTTTGGGGGTGTCGAGATACTTTTGTTCACACAGTGTAGAACAATTGTGGAACTGGTTTCTTCTTGTTTGGCTTTTAACTAAAGACGTGTTTGTTAATTCGTCACGTTAAATCATACAGGTAATGGATTACACAAGACTTGCAGTGTACATTCCATGTAGATAACGTAACAATGTGTTATTGGATCAATATACGGCGTAGCTACTGTGACTAAATATTGTCTCTTTCATCCTTCCTTCATAGGTGCAGTATATCAGATAAAGCTAAAATATCTTTGGTATTTGTTGATCTTACCTCTGCCTTCGACGCTATGAAGAGGAAACCTTATTAGTCTATTCCTTTGTATTTCCATATAGACGATGGTTCAACTGATTAACAGGATGCTAAGTGATCGGAAGGTCCATGTAATCACTGGAAGCAAGACATGCAAGGAGAGAACGCTAAACAGTGGAATAATCCAAGAATCTGTTCTCTCGCCATTGCTTGTATGTATCTGACCTAGCTGACACTTCTTCTATATTGCTATGCCTCCTGCATCCATCCTTACAAGACCAGGAAATGGAAACATCAGAAGGGATCCTGACCTAAGACTTGTCTAGATTGGACATTTACTTCAAAATCTGGAGAGTTCAAACCAGTGTGAGTAAAACAGACGAGTTTTGCTTCCATTTAAATAACCATTTGGTTAATGTGAAATTGTATGTGAGCTTTGGAGGCACAATTCTTCATTATCAAAATATCTTGGTGCTGTCTAGGGCCATAAACAATCCTTAAAAAAGCACTTTCTGAATCAGTCTCAAGGTTGATGACTCGAAACAACATCATCCATATTCTAAAAGGAACCCTGTACCTGGGGATCTTCAGCAACTACCCCACAACCTTCAGCCCTGGCCCCTGCGTTTGGAGTACTCAAGTGCTGATCTTGTGCACAGGTTTTCACGAAGAGATATCATACAAGGCTTATTGACACCAATCTAAATAATACCACGTGCATAATATTTAATACAATCAGATCTAACCCAATTTATTAGATTCCACTACTGACTGGTATAATGCTTCCTAATTTAAGTACCTATACTGCCAATAAGACGTAATTCCACAAGATCTCCAGAAACTCTAACTTACCTGTACATAGTGTCCTGCCATTTTTCAACCTTAAAAACCTACAATCGCTCCACCCAATCCTGTGTGACGCTGCTGATACAGATGCCAAGGATTTTAGACCTCCTTAGAATGGAAAGGTCAGAGGGACGTAATAAACACATGTCCAGCTGTGTAAAATTTTCACAAGTGCTAGTCTTCCACCTACCACCAAAGACCTCGACCGTTCTGAATGGGCAACGGCCTATGTAGAGATGCTCTGTGTCTTGCAATACCAATAATTATCAAGAGATGTAAATACCTGAATTTTCTGTACACACACAGGTCGTCGCTGTGGCAGCTTCCATAAGTATGTCGACAAGTTACATTTTCTACTCTAATGGCCATGAGCCTGAATGGAAAGGTCAGAGGGAAGTAAAAAACACATATCCAGCTGTGTAAAATTTTCACAAGTGCTAGTCTTCCACCTACCACAAAAGACCTCGACCGTTCTGAATGGGTAACGGCCGATGTAGAGATGCTCTGTGTCTTGCAATACCAATAATTATCAAGAGATATATATACCTGAATTATCTGTACACACGCAGGTCGTCGCTGTGACACCTTCCGTATGTATGTCGACAAGTTACATTTTCTACTCTAATGGCCATGAGCCTGGCAATTTTGGTTTGCAATAAAATACTTATTGTCGAATTCTTTATATTTGCTCGCATCTATTCTTCCTCTTGCTTCTGGATTGTGTACTTCTTCTGTCTGGTTTGTAATTGCATTTTTCATGCTGCTACTGCTTCTCCCTTCGCTTTCTTATCCATAGATGTGTGAGGCGCACTTCCCCAACAAAATATAATTATGTAATTGTACCGATTCTGGACTGACGTTCGCAACTAGTACGGTACTGTTTCGTGAGTATGTTCTTCAGTTTGTCAACAAACTGGTGATCTTTCCGTTTGTACTAACTCGATCGTGTTTTAATTCATTCTTCCTCTTTATACTTCATTAGCCATACTCTCCTGGCCTTATCAAGCGTTCCTGTGTATTCTTACTGCACTATTTCTTTGCACTTTTTATATGATTCTGTGTCTACATAACGTCTCCAATTATCTAGGTGTGCTGGGTGCTAATATGTGTGTGATTTTTCCATAAGCCTGACAGGTTTTGTCCCACTTTTTCCAACAGTTCTATTCTCTGCAAACTTCTCCATATCTTTTCTTCAGTCTCATGGACAATTTGTTTTCCCCTGTTCTTCAAGTATTCCTACGATGTTTTTCGTTTGCGTCACCACGCAACTGTCTAATTTCACATGTTTTATCACTACTACTAGTTCTTTCCTAGCAAGTATAACGTATATATTGGCAATCTTGCATCTTTGCTCGCATCAATAGTTGTACTCGATGATATCTTTTTGATAAATGCCAATTGCGTCCATAATCTCACTGTTTTCTCCTATTATTGTTCCCCCAACTTTCTTCAGCTCTACCATCTTCTGTTCCTCGTCTCTTTCCTATCGTTTTCCCTCTTCTGTTTCTCTTGCATTCTTCTAGTTGCTTTAACACTAGACATCATGCAACGTGGTACAGATGGGGACAACAGCATGCTGAATGGATTCGTCAGGATTCGTATCACGTGCTATTCACAGATGAAACAAACAATCGTCGAAGACATTTTTTGGAGGCAGCCTGGTCAGCCTGATCTTCTTAGACACGCCAGCCAGTAAGCGGAACAAGGTGGTGATTCCCTGATGTTTTGAGATGGCATTATGTGGAGCTACCATCCACCACTTGTGGTCAAAGGCAATAAAATGGCTACACAATACAGGAATGACATCCTCTGAGGTACATTGAAACTAGCAGCATTTCTCTGAAGGATTCGTCATAATGGACATTTCTCACAATCACCTTGTACATATTCCAATGCATTCCCTCGCAAAAACGACATCCCAAGTTTAAATGTTCTCCAAAGATGAACTCTGCCTGGGATACATTTAAAACGGCTGGTTTTTTCTGTTTTTATGAAACGGGTCACCAAACCAATGCAAATCGCCATTGAGGAATGGGGCAATCTGGGCCAACAGTCCCTCAATGAACTAGTGGACAGTTTTCCACCACAAATACAGTCATGAATAAGTGCACGAGGACGTGTTACTGGGTATTGTGGTGAGATCGTGTTATTGGACTAGACCACCACAAGTATTCTTAGTAAACTGTTGAATATTCGAAACCTGCCGCTCGGCGTAGTATACCGTTAGCTGAGCCTGTTCTGTTGATTATGCGAATGGAGCGGTCTACTGCCTGCCGAATCTCTGGAACAGTTCTGAAGCGGATGCCACGAAGTGATTCCTTCATCTTCAGAATCAAATCAAAGGCACAAGGACTTATGTCTTAGGAATATGGTGGCTGGTACAGTACTTCTTAGTCCCATCGACTGAACAGAGCAGCCACAGCTTAAGCTGTATGTGCCTGCACATTGTTATGCAAAATGATGAGTGGATTGCGTAGAACTGGTTGCAGGTGATGCTCCAAAAACGAACAGTAAACTGTTCCTGTTTCGAAACCAAAGTGACATCCTTATGTTAGAACACTGGCTCACAAGTGATTTTGTTTACCTCAATTGTGCGCATGCCAGTGATGTGGAACGGGCGAGTCCATTTGATCAGAGGTAAGGTGGTAAGGTGGAATTGCAAGACACAGAGCATCTCTACATAGGCCGTTGCCCATTCAGAACGGTCGAGGTCTTTGGTGGTAGGTGGAAGACTAGCACTTGTGAAAATTTTACACAGCTGGACATGTGTTTATTACGTCCCTCTGACCTTTCCATTCTAAGGAGGTCTAAAATCCTTGGCATCTGTATCAGCAGCGTCACACAGGATTGGGTGGAGCGATTGTAGGTTTTTAAGGTTGAAAAATGGCAGGACACTATGTACAGGTAAGTTAGAGTTTCTGGAGATCTTGTGGAATTACGTCTTATTGGCAGTATAGGTACTTAAATTAGGAAGCATTATACCAGTCAGTAGTGGAATCTAATAAATTGGGTTAGATCTGATTGTATTAAATATTATGCACGTGGTATTATTTAGATTGGTGTCAATAAGCCTTGTATGATATCTCTTCGTGAAAACCTGTGCACAAGATCAGCACTTGAGTACTCCAAACGCAGGGGCCAGGGCTGAAGGTTGTGGGGTAGTTGCTGAAGATCCCCAGGTACAGGGTTCCTTTTAGAATATGGATGATGTTGTTTCGAATCATCAACCTCGAGACTGATTCAGAAAGTGCTTTTTTAAGGATTGTTTATGGCCCTAGACAGCACCAAGATATTTTGATAATGAAGAATTGTGCCTCCAAAGCTCACATACAATTTCACATTAACCAAATGGTTATTTAAATGGAAGCAAAACTCGTCTGTTTTACTCACACTGGTTTGAACTCTCCAGATTTTGAAGTAATTGTCCAATCTAGACAAGTCTTAGGTCAGGATCCCTTCTGATGTTTCCATTTCCTGGTCTTGTAAGGATGGATGCAGGAGGCATAGCAATATAGAAGAAGTGTCAGCTAGGTCAGATACATACAAGCAATGGCGAGAGAACAGAGCCGAGCTCCAGACTGAGGAATGACCGAAAATACGTGCGCGTCATTGTAATGCGGGTCTCCCGAGTCCTGAGTGAATGATGCATCAGCCGCCTGTCCATCCTCCTGAATTGTGGTGTCAATGCGGTGTTTCTGTGAAGCCTGGCAAACAACAGCAATGTGTCCCATTCGTCAGCAAACCGTGCACCTAGATTGCCGGTGGGGGCAGTTGCCTCATTGGTGTTTACGGAAGCAATCCAGACAAGAGAGAAGGCGTGCGGGAGACCGTCGGTCACGGCCTGTGTCCATGGTCGGATGAGACGGCCGCCCGGCGTCAGAGGATCGGCGAGCCGCAAACACGGTGGGATCAAAGTGCGGTGACGGTGTCCAGTGAGCCTGTTCAAAGGCATGGATGATCGGCAGACTGGTGTCGAGCGATGGGTCCTGTAATTTCAAGATCTCAGTTCGAAGACCCTCATCAGGAGCGTGAAACACCACTATATAGCGAATCAATGAATGAGCATAGGATTGCTTGCAGGCGACGTTGGCGCACCTAACTTTACAATCACGAAATAGACCCTGCAGCGTCATAATCCATTCCCTATAAGTCTGATCTGGAGACTTTCGACAGGAAAAGAAAACCTGGTGAGCTGAAGTGACGTGTATTTGTGTGTCAAAGTACTCAGACAAGCAGTGTTTTATGTGGACATACGAGAGATCTTGAGGCGACTGCTCTGGGTTCAATTGCTGAATCAAGTGATACACCTGGGGACAGACTGTTGCCCAGAAAAAAGCCTGATGCCGGTTCTCCTCCATGACTCCGTGGACCAGGAAGTGTTGTTCCAGCCGTTCAATCTTCCGGCAATGGAATCTACTCTGTGAGTTACGTTTTGCAACGCTGGGGAGTGCGTGTGGTACGCCAACCCTGACAGCACCACTTGTATTTGGAGTAGAGTTTCCATCAAGGAGTGAAGAAATTCCTCTAAGGGAAGCATTACTACTAATACAAAGTTTTTATCCTCATTGCCAATTCTGTTAAGTCCTGCAATCGGCAGGAAAAACAACAACTTCTCAAATTGTCAACGGTTTGTTAAACAAAAGAACCTAAGGGACGTACAAACAACACAATGTCAAGAAAAGAGATAGTCAGTCACATAGGGACAACAAAACAACAAGTATAATTGTGACAACATATAAACAGTCAATAAACTATTTACAAGTGGCGTTAGGCCAAGGCAAAACAGCTATACTGTGGAGCAAACTACGCTGAGTGCGGTGACAGCTGGATCCAGCGTGGAGCGGCCGGTGGCTGAGTATGCACTGCCCTCTACACTCCGTCGGTGCGCTTATGAAGCTGGCATCGACAGAGGGCTACAACCGGTTACTGCACTGTCATTGGCTGGGCACTGTCACATGGCTGACCGTAATGTAGTGCCGCCGTATAGCGCCGTTTCTTCTGCTGTTGGCCGCTGTTTATGTTTCTGTGATTACGCGTGAGCACCTACGAAAGGGAGCTCAGCAGCCCGCTTTGGCTGCCTCTTATGCGGGCACTCTATACGGTCAGGGGATGCCACAGCAAAAATAATCACAAACTGTTGTATCACACATATATATTTTGGAATTACAGGGCAGAATCTACAGGTAACATGTCTAATGTCATCCTTAACCTTCTGGCATAGGCTGGACGTCTATAACAATTTCACAACTTTTCTACTAGGGTTTTTAAATAATTAAAATCTAGCCATATATTTTATACATTTCCTTATTAAAACTGTCCATACCCAATGTGTGCGAACTGAATGAGTTCTGATTGTGCTGAATTTGAAATGCACAGTCTCCCAATATTTTTGTTTACATCTTTATTCCAAAATAGGTGCCCATTAACAATCTCGTATGCCTGAGTGTCTCCTTTGCTGCACATAATAAACTTATCTCTAAAGTAAGCATCTACGCATACCTGTGTTCTAATTTTGTGAGCCAATTTTTTTACTTGGTTATTTGAATAATTAATATTTAAAAAGTTAATTGCACATATGATCCTTTATGAAGTGGGAGCCTCAATAAGACATCATCAGCTTCATTACTGGATTGCTTTATATATTCCCTTTCAGTACCACAATTTTGTTAAAACAAAATCCACCTCATTAACCTAACCGACTTTCCATTAGAAATGATAATGCTTGATGGTCAGAATAAATTATAATCCCATAGCCTCATTTCAAATTTTGTAATTTCTCAATGCTCCACACTATTCCTAACAAATATTTTTGAGATACTGAGTAATCCATTTTATGAACACTCAAACATCGACAGGCAAAAGCAATTGTGTTATGCTCACCAATCTCTGGATCTTATTCCCCTTAGAACAACTCTGCCACAATACCATAGGTAGAAGCGTCCATAGCTAGAATAGTACAGGTACATTTATCAGGATTTGTTTAATATCGTTAAAGACCTAAGTTGTCCCTTCATCCCATTTCCACTTAACAATTTTCTTTAACAATCCTAGCAATCTGAGGTCATTCAGTACTTATCCTTGTACATAAGGGTGAGAGAATCATGTTAATCCAGGAAAAGATTTTAATTCATTAATCTTGGTTCTGGACAACTTTCAAGAGCTTCAATAGGCTATGCCTGTGATCTGGTATGATACCATTTTTGGGTGATGTAGAGGATCCGGATGTCTTCTAGATACTGCAGGAGAGGAGGGAACATGATTAGATCGTAAAGGATCCACATAGGGGAGGGGAGCCGGATGAGGTAGGCGAGAAGGAGGGCGTGTCATTTGAGGATTTGAAGGGTCTTGCATTAGGTAGAGGGAGCAAAATCGCAGGTGGGATGGAAGAAACAGAGGACAGGATGCGTGATGGATCTGTAGGTGTTAAGTATAGTGGATTGGTTGAGGCCTCACATCCGGCTGGAAAGGCGTTTGAGAAGGTTGAGGTGGGACATTACTTTCTGGCAGAATGTGTGGAGGTGGGGGGACCAGGAGAGGGATCAATCAAGGGTGTGGCCAAGGTATTTGAAGATGGTGGTGTGGCAGATAGGATGGTCGAGGAGGTTTAGGTAGAAATCATGGAGATGTAAGAAGGGGGTGGTATGGCCTAAGATGATTGCCTGGGATTTGTCAGGATTAACGGAGAGGAGCCACCAGTAGCACAATGCAGAAAACTCGGTGAGGTGGGACTGGAGCAAATGCTGGGAGCAGGCAAGGGAGGGGGCGAGGACTAGGATGGCGTTGTCGTCAGCATATTGCAGGAGATGGAAAATGGACAAGAGGCTGAGGCTGGAGCATATTGGTGGAGTAGATGAGGTAGAGGAGGGGAGAGAGAACGGAACTGTGAGGCACCGCAGCAGAGGGGTAGAACAAGCGGAAGTTGGAGTTGCAGATGGTGACATAGGAGGGGCAGTGGGTGAGGAAGGAAGCAATGATATGGACATAATTAACGAGAAGTGCATATAACTGGAACTTGAAAAGGAGACCAGAAAGCTATACACGGTCATAGGCTTTCTCGATATCGAGGGAGACGAAGATGGCGGAGCGACGGGAATTAAACTGGATGGAGAGGAGGTGAGTAAGGCGAAGGCGCTAATCGTCAGCAGAGAAGAATGGTCAGAAGTCACATTGTGTATTGAAAAAGTTGGATAGCGGGCAGCTTACGCTTCTGTGCATTTTAAACTATACATTACAGCGAGTGAAATGGAGCTAAAAGTACGGAAAACTTTTTTAAATGTTAGCCGTACTGATATCTACATCCTTTCACAAGTAATTGCAAGTTATCTGAGTGGCGTCACGACGTGATCGCAAGCCTTCGGTCTCAACGGATGTTGGGCGTAGCGTGAAGGACTACACTCTACAGCACGGAAAGAATTAATTGCTCGCTACATGTGTCACTCCTTTGTGTTAATTATGGATAAGGCGAAAACAAGTATAAAAGTGGTGACCGATTACTACTGACAATGATCTGCTATGGTTTTACATTAGGTCATACTTTATAAGAGGCGTAAAACCGATTTCTTGTCCACATTATACAGAAAGGAAAATACATTTCGTGTATGGAACTGCAACTTTGGTGTCGATGGACTGAAATAAAATTTTCTGACATTATACTTATTTGCTTTCTAGATGGAAATGATAAAAGGAAGACACCAAAATTATACTGAAATTTATAGCTACGTCTGTGCCTGCCATATATAGTAATTTTATTAAAATCAAATGTTTGTAAATATATGTGACTGAACTGCTTGGTTATTCGCCCTAGCTTACAAATTACTTAAACTAAGTTAAACTAACCTAAGTACAACACATAAACCCACGCCCGAGGGCACACTTGAAACCCTGACGGCGCCTCACAGCACGACACCTCAGTGTGCACTTGTATGCCGCCGCGGTGTCATTTTATTATTTTCGATTTTGTCTGTATCAGTAAATGTTGTACCACAAGGTAAAAATCATTTTTTTACAGCTTGTCCCACATAAAAGGATTATCACTCATACTCGAGATTAAAATAAGAACGGCTTAAGTAAAAAAGAATAGTTAAAAGTGACATTAGAAACATGTAGTTACCTCCTTATAAAGGATGTTGCAATTTGTAGCATACGTGATGTTTACCTGTTTTATGTGGGACACGCTGTACTGTATTTCAACCCATCTCCATTTTCAAAGAACTCTACACAGGTCTCGAAATTTTATTATTTATTTATTTGATTTGTGTATTTTTCCATTCTAAAGAGTGGGGAAATGGCTAGAATGGTTCTTCTAAAAATAAAGGCAAGAACTGAAAATATAGATTTCATAGTCAGCGGTCACATAAACTCTCAAAACAAAGAAATGAGTTGACGAAATTACAGTCAGCTTCCCTCCCTGCCGTGTCCGATAGAGACCGCCCGACCTGCCACTGTGTCATCACTCGCCCCGCACTTTTGGCATGTGCCTTGCACTGACCCTCGGCTAATATCTTCAGGAACGACAACACAGCCTCCCTCCCGCAAGCGCCTCCCCACCTGTGGTCGTTGGCTTCCCCTTACAGACAGCTCGTAGCTCTTCCTACCTCTCGCCGACAATATCTATAGGATGGGGAGCACAGGCAGGGTGGGGGGGTGGTCGCCCAAGGGGGTTAGGAGACGCCAGGAGCACATGGGGTGGTTTGCTTTCAGGGCGTGTAGGATGGGAAGAGGCAGGGTATCGCCCTGAAGCAAGGTGGTGACGAACTGATGCCACCACCAGAGTTCAGCAGTATGATGGGAAGAAAGGTTTAGGTCTATGGCAACCACATAGATCGTGAAGGAGCAATTGGTATGGGAAAGGAGGTCATACTGGTGGGTAGCATTGCTGTGGACATATATGGTGCAGGTGTGATGGTGAAGGATGGGAGAAAGAGACTGCAGATCAGGTGTTGGGTACGATCATTAAGGAGGGGTTGTAGCCGGATGGGGTGATGGCGTAGGTGGCCTATCACCACTCTATCTCAGGCAAGGGGAGGGGGGCCGTCGGTGCGATGGAGGAGGTAAGGAGCTGTACTGATGGGACAGTGGGGTTGTAGGAAGGTTTCATTGAGGAGGAAGGCATCCACGCACTGGTGGGTGAGGGTGTGCATAAATAGGTACTTGTTGGTGGGCAGGGATCGGATGTTATGATAGAGGATCAGTGGGGAGAAGAGGAGGAGGGATGGGGTAGATGGAAAAAGGGATAAGGTGTTGTTAGACTAGGGTAACTAGCTGGGAGAAGGTGAAGTGGGAGTGGGTGGCTTAGATTTCCAACTGACAGAGAAGACAGCAAAGGCGATCTTCTGTAGGATGTGGGGGTGTTGGAAGGGGCTGGGTGTTTTGAAGGACGGTGGTGACAAACCGGATGACATCCTCCACAGTGGGGTATGGACACAATGAGTTGTTGGGGTGCATGGGAGGATCAACGGGATGGATGGGAACAGTGAGTTCAGGAGTGGTGGGAGCTGAGACGGATTTACATTTAAAGGAGTACGTTGTGTGGAGGCCGCCACAGGTGTTACATTTAGGAGAGGAGGCGAGATTGGGGCAGTGCTTGTGGAGGTGAGAGGACTGGAGTTGGGAGCGGGATGGTTTCACCTTGTGGTAGTGGTTGTAGATTAACGCCCCCTCGAGGAGGAGACGGTCGATGAAGGATGTGGATTCTGTGAAAATCTGTAACAGGTAGGTGGGACTGGTGGGGGTTTGGATCCACTTGACAGACCTGATGGAGATTTCAGGATGGTCATTGAGTTGTCCCAACACCTCCTCCTCTGTGATCAATGGGCTGAGCTTTGTGATCATGGTAGTGAGGGTGGATGGATGGAGGGGAGGGAGGGGCTGGCAGGGAGAGGAAGAGGTGTAGTAGGGAGTCAAGGTTGCGTAGGAGCCAAAGTGGTTACTGTGGTGACACTGAAGGATCTCAGTGTGGAAGGACGGACTGGGTGATTTGAAGAGGACAAAATCCCTACGAGGAATGAGTTGGGCGATGGGGACAGTGGGGACGTACTTACATGTTTAAAGGGAGAGAGTCTTGTTGTCTAGGAAGTGGGGATTGGGGCAGGAGAGGATGAAGGTGTGGAGTGCTGGTTGGGTGGGACGGATTGGAGGCTGTGTCCATTTCGTCGGTAGATTGGTGTACTGGAGAAGGAGGAGGGGGGAGCCTTCTTGGTGGATGCAAGAGGGGGTTCCGTGCTTCTGCATTTTTAGGACTTCTTTTGGGCGCCGGTGGAGGAGGAGGAGGAGGAGGAGGGAGGGAGTGGGATGGAACCATAAGGATGTGATGGGGGCGAGGCCCTGTTGTGGTGGTCGCTGTTGCAGAGGCAACTTGGTCATGTTCAGTGCGGGTGGGGATGATGGGAGGAAATACATGGAGAGAGGTAAGTGGCAGGTAAACTGTTGTTGGAGGAGGGGGGAGAGGAGGAACCTGGGAGACAGCTGAGGTGGACAAGACGGCAAAGAGGGGGATGTTGTGGGATGGTTGAGCAAGTGTGGAACTCCAGGTGGTGGTGGTGGTGGTGGGGGCAGCTGTCACGTTGTGTAAAGGATGGTGGTGCTGGTTGTTGGGATGTTATTCATAGTGAAGGATTAAAAATGTCACAGTAGGTTCTGAGAAGAAGAGGACAATCAGGAAGAAAAATGAGTATGAGGCGCACAGCGTCGACCGTCGGGGGCTGTGTCGGGGCTCGGGACGCGGGGGTGGCTAGAGACCTCCTGCAGCTGTTCAGGCGTCGGCAGGTAGCGGGCTGGAGCCTGCCAGTTCCTGGTTGCAGGTCAGCGGGCAGCGAAGGCGAGCAGGTTGACCAGGGGTTGCCCCAGCAGCAGGTCTCGATGAGAGCACGATGAACCTTATTACTGTTACTGATGTATATTGCCGCGAGAGACCACGAAAACCGACTGCCGGCGTGGCGCAGGGGATAGCATCACGGATTGCGGTGCAGAAGGTCGCCGGTTCCAGTCCATGTAAGCGACGGCTTTTACATTGCCTAATCGGAGCCACGGTGATGCAGCTGTTGCACAGTGTACCCGGTGCCTCCACCAAACAATGTCGTGTTGAAATGGAAACAGGCTTGACTTCGAAGGCAACTAAACAAGGCACTTATACTGAAAGCACGTTTATTACAAACTCAACATAGACGCAGCACTGACTGCCTCTCAGGCAGAGTGCTCTGCTATTTATACACAGACAGAATTTACCAGAAATTAGAACAGTTAACATAAGAAACAAGTAGAATTTACAAGTGAACATAAGAAAGATGTAGAACCTTCTGGAATTGTTAATTACAAAGAAATAAATTTTTGCCGGTGGGCGGGATTGAACCGGCGACCTTCTGCACAGCAGCAATCCATGACGCTATCCCCTGCGTCACGCCGGCAGTCGGTGTTCGTGGTCTCTCGCGGTTTCAAACATTAGCTCCTGTCTGCCCCGTCAATCGCAACCGACGTGAAGAATGGCGTCGCCCTGCTCTGACTTACGCTGCAGCCGCCAAACAGCAGCCCATGAACCGGCCGACGCGACCACAGCCAACTCCCCCGGTAACTATGACGCCCTGCAGAAGAGCAGACGTCTGGAGGACAGAAGACAACACACCGCTGTGTTTCCACTGTGGACGCCCTGGACATGTCATACGCTACTGCAGAGAGAGGAGGCGAGTATTCGATGATTATTTTGCCACAAGACGTCAGCCGTCTGAGTAGTTCTATCCCAGGCAGTCACCTGCTGATGAGTTGAGTCGATCTATGGGAAGAAGCCCATCGCCGTGCCTTAGACGTGGTCGCTCCCCGACGCGCCGCAGCCGTTCACCGTCGCCGTACAGAGGTACCAGCCGCTCCCCTAGCCGCTGCGTCCAGGAAAACTAAGCGATGCGACCATCTACGGAGGTGAGGCCGCTGCAGATGAAAATCCTCCATGGACGACAGTCGCTAAGATGTCGGGAAATATCCGACGTCATAATCGACGGCCAACCTGTCCAGGCACTTGTTGATTCAGGAGCCTCTTTTTCTGTATTATCGGATAATTACCGCCGCACACTATAGAAGACAATGTTCTGTGATACGGGGGCAACTGTGCTGAAGGTCGCGAATGGAAAGTACGTCCATCCAGCAGGAACTTGTGTCGCAAGAAAACCATCAACAACAGGACGCAGACGTTTGAATTTGTCGTGTTAATAGAATGTAGTCACAATGTCATCCTTGGATGGGACCTCCTTCAGGCATCCCAAGCTATCATTGACTGTGGAAGATCTGAGCTGCAAATTGAAGAAGTTGTTCCGCCGGATACACGTAATACAGAATTATCTGGGAAGTTATTCGTCGTTGACAATGTGACGATACTGCTGTTGACAATGAGAAGTGTTGCAGTCACAAACACAGATGACTGGTTAAACTGTGAAGTTATAGTTGATAGTAAAAAGTTTATCAGGGTCACAAAAGCAATTTACATACCAGCGGCTATCATAAGCATTACCGGTGGTCAAGGAGAGATTTGGATCACAAATTGTCACGAACAGTTACAACTTATCCCCAAGGGAATGTGTATCGGGACAGCTGAACCAATCCAGGACGGTGAGCTCAACGTCATCAATGAAGACCCCTGCCCTGCTGTTAGTACAGACAACACGCTGGAGGAAACAAACATGGAACTGCCAATAGTGACCGGACTGACCAAGGAACAACGCCAGCGGGTGGTAGGTATACTACGCCAATTTTCGGGTGCATTCACACCTCAGCAGGGAAAAGTCAGACGAAACGGACCACGATAACGCACCGTATAAATACTGGGGATCATCCGCCAATTAGCCAGAGTTCGTATAGAGTGTCGCCAGCTGAAAGACGGATAATTCGGGAGGAAGTGGAGAACATGTTGCGAGATGACATTATTCAACCTTCAGAGAGTCCTTGGTCGTCTCCGGTGGTCCTCGAAAAGAAGAAGGGTGGCATGTGGCGATTCTGTGTCGACTATCGGCGGCTGAACAGAATCACAAAGAAAGATGTCTACTCATTGCTGCGTATTGACGACACCTTAGACTGCTTGAAAGGAGGTACATACTTCTCAACTATGGACATGCAGACAGGTTACTGGCAAATCGAGGTTGACAAAGCTGACAGGGAGAAGACGGCTTTTATTACACCTGACGACCTCTATGAATTCAAAGTAATGCCATTTGGATTATGTAATGCTCCGGCCACATTCGAAAGCATTATGGACAACTTGCTTCGACACCTTAAGTGGACGTCGTGTCTTTGCTATTTAGACGACATTATCGTTTTCTCGAAAACATTTGAAGAACATCCGAGTCGCCTGTCAACTGTGTTGAAGTATGTTCAGGCTGCAGGTCTCCTTCTCAATCCAAAGAAGTGCCTCTTCGTCGCCAAAGAGATAAAAATCTTGGGGCACCTAGTCAACGAAGATGGTGTCCGTCCTGATCCAGATAAAGTAAGGGCACTCACAGAATTTCCAACTCCTCACACGTTCGTGATGTGAGAAGTTTTCTCGGGCTGTGCTCATACTACCGACATTTCATAAAAGGGTTTTGTAAAAAACCACGTCCATTACAAGAACTTCTGCAGGGAGACGCCAAATTTTACTGGGATGAGGAAAAAGAAAGAGCTTTCCGGGCACTTAAGGAGGCTCTAACTTCCGCACCAGTGCTAGACTTGTACGACGAGAATGCAGAAACGGAACTTCACACAGACGCCAGTGGTTAAGGGATTGGTGCAGTGCTTGTACAAGTTCAGGAAGGTGCTGAAAAAGTGATAGCCTATGCCTTAAGAGTACTCTCAAAGTCCGAGATAAACTACAACTGAAAAAGAATGTCTCGCGGTTATCTGGGCTATCAACAAGTTCCGGTCGTATTTATTCAGCAAACCATTCACCGTCGTGACAGACCACCATTCTTTGTGTTGGCTGACTAGCTTGTAGGATCCATCACGTCGACTAGCAAGATGGGCACTAAGACTCCAAGAGTACGATGTCACAGTGGTCTTCAAGAAGGGGCGCAAACACAAGGATGCCGACTGCCTTTCGAGGAATCCATTAGTGAAACACAACAGCATGAATGAATTTTCAGCTCTCACTGAATTAGATGACGTTACAGCTGAACAGAGGGAAGATCCAGCACTATTAAAAACGATAGGGGCCTTGGAGAAAGGAGAACCGACCAATGGAGAGTTCCAACTTATAAACGGAACATTATATAAGAGCAACTACGATCCACTGGGCCCCAAATGGCTACTAGTTGTTCCAGCTCATCTCCAGCCAGCTATTCTCAAATATTTCCACAATGCTCCAATATCCGGTCATCTGGGATTCGTGAAGACCCTAGACAGAATCAGACGCAGGTATTACTGGAAAGGTCTCTACCAATCTGTCAAGCACTATGTGAGTACACTGTAAAGAGTGCCAGCGACAGAAGCATGTGCCGCAATTACCTCCAGAACATCTCGTACCGATTCCACCAGCAGCAGCTCCATTCCACCGAGTTGGGATCGATCTTTTAGGGAGGTCGAAGTTGCCAACCAGTAACCGTTGGATAATAGTCTGCACTGACTACCTCACACGCTATGCTGTCACCAAACCTGTGCCGACTGCAGAAGCTCCAGAGATCGCAAAATTCCTTGTAGAAGACATTATTTTGAAGCATGGAGCCCCACGTGTCATGATATCTGATCGTGAAAAAGTATTCCAGTCAAAACTAGTATCAGAGGTAATGTCACTTTGCAACATTGTCCACAGAATGACAACTGCATACCATCCTCAGACAAATGGTCTTACAGAACGTTTTAACAAGACGTTAGCCGACATGCTCCATGGCCGTGAAGTTGAGACGACAATGGATACGCTGTTCCCATTCCAACCGGACGACACTCAGGATGACTATGTTAAACAGCTCATCACCATGGTCAAAGAAGTAAGACAGCTGGCTCGCATACGGACACTGGACGCCCAGGAGAAGGACCGTCAGCGGTATAACGACAAGTACCGACCTGTTGTGTACAGCCCAGGAGATCTGGTATGGATTTTTACCCCTGAACAGAATGTTGGACTGGTCCGTATCGTATCATACGCCGCCTGACAGACGTCACATACGAAGTTGAGGGTTATGAGCCGTCGTCGAAACGTCAAAAACGAAGAGACATTGTTCACATCCTGCACATGAAGCCTTACTACGATCCTGAAGAGCAGCTAGACGACAATGGCTTCTTGTTCAAGGACTTTAAGGACGGTAATGTTCCTGATGAAGCCACGACAGGAACGTCTGTCGTCGATAATCGCGGAGAAGGGAAGGATTCTCTTGAACTGTCATACAGAGGACCCATGACATGGTCAAGATCCAGGACATTGCAGCTGGCTCCACAGGGATCCTAACAGCGGGTCGCTGTTTCTCCAGGAGAGGGAGCAATGCCGCGATAGACCACGCACACTGACTGACGGCGTGGCGCAGGGGATAGCGTCACGGGTTGCAGTGCAAAGGTCGCCGGTTCAGTCCCGCCCGCCGGCAAAAATTTATTACTTTGTAATTAACAATTCCAGAAGGTTCTAAACCTTTCTTAAGTTCACTTGTAAATTCTACTTGTTTCATATGTTAACTGTTCTTCTAATTTCTGGTAAATTCTGTCTGTGTATAAATAGGAGAGCACTCTGCCTGAGAGGCAGTCAGTGCTGCGTGTATGTTGAGTTCGTAATAAACGTGCTTTCAGTATAAGTGCCTTGTTTAGTTGCCTTCGAAGTCAAGCCTGTTTCCATTTCAACGCGACAATATTTCTGGTTGAAGGTATCATGTAATATTGTATAACGAACAACTTAAGGTCGGAATTGGCCCGAAAATCTGTATAATGTTTATGGACAAAACATAAAATAAAGTTTCTAAATGAGAAGTTGGTTGTGTGTAAGCTTAGTGTTGTGCAGCCATTGTCATTCTCATTGAAATTATACCGGGCATTATACTGCAAAATCAATTTGTAAACTACACCGCTATTTGCCCATTATTTCACGTGGTGTTTTTCCAACAGTGGAAAAAACACTCTGAGTAAGGCCAATTGTAGGCCTAAAAGTTAGGCAATGCTATAAATTGACAACTCGGTCTCATAGCCTATAAATCGCAGAGACATGATTATTTTCAAGCTGCTTACATTTTGTCATTTACATATTTGTAAAAGCATTAATTTTCTTTTGCAGGCATTTAACTGAATGCTACAAATCCTGAAATAATTTCAATTTTACCGTGGAACAGTACACTCATAACTGCTATGAAGTTACAATTCATGTTGAAAGTTTCATACGCTATCCCTTTGTTTACAGTTTATGCGTGGATCCGCTGCTACTGTTGAGATGTCTTTGTACTAGCGTATTATCCAACCTCCTTGGTATTATCATTGTTCGCAAAAATACTGTTTGTTGTGTTATGGTGATTACTTTCTAATAAAATACAAGAGTTTTTGTTTGATGATTTTATGTATGACGTAAGTCACATTTTAGCTATTTGGGTAAACTGAAGCGGTTCCACGAAGATTATTACAATATAAATAAATATAAATTTAAAGTTTGGCTTGAGTTAATTTTGATTGTGGTTTATATCTCGTGGTGACGTACGAAAAAGTAAAAAGAAGTTGTTGTTATTAAAAGAAGAAATTTCATGTTTGTTGATAGTTAAACGTACTTTTCATTCCGTTTTACGTACGCAAGAATGCATGGAAATGTTTGTCCAGTCAAGCTTTCTCACTTATTAATGATTTTTGGCAGTAATCTGGAGTACACTGGTTTCAACTCTTCTGATATATGGGTCTGTTTTCATTCGTTGTCTATTATCCCTTCTTTAGCTTGCCATTTTTTTTTATTTTGTTACAAATCGATGATTTAGCTCGAAAACGACGAAACAACAACACACAGTGACATACAGTGTATGTTGGTCTACCATAATACCTTGCCTGCCTCTTGAACAACAACAACAATCATCACCATTACCACCTCCTCCTACATCACATGGTACTGCTAACGTTATATATGTATAGGAGGCCTATATACATATTTATCCATCTACAGGTTTAAGTTTTCATAAGGGGAAAAACCGAAATATTGAGCAGAGAGACATTGATGTATGGAACAGATTAACCTGTTACAATGATATTTATCTTGCAGTCTCATTTCTTGGTTCTGATGACCTATTTGTCTGTTATCACTGCCAAGATTTGAAAGTGGAAGTGGCACTACGGTGTGACACACAGTAGAAACTTCCTTTCCTGTGTTATATGGCCTATCTATGGAAGAACTACTGATGGACCATGTGAAATGACTTGTAGGCCTAGAACTGATACAGCTTTCAGAAATTTAATTTTTTCTTTAGTGAGCTACAAGAATTGACCTTTTCACCATTATATTAACAAGGACACTACCAGCTCAGTAGTTACCTAGCATCAGACCTTATATTCCTTATAATATGCAGTTTTCATTTCAGCCCAAGTGGATTCAGTGTTTTGACTATTGTACAGAAGTATCATAGTTTAAAAGCTACACAGTGCAAAAGCCTCTGTGGTTAACTATCTTATTCTGTTTGTCACTATGTCTATGATGTTAATTATCAGACTGTGATTATCATTTCTTAACAAATGTCATTGTTAATTCAGGAGTTCCAAAAACTAAATTAGGGGCGAAAGAAATGTCAGTGCTTTGTTCTCTTTCTGTCTACACATGTATGATGTTACACAATGCTTCATCCTTAACCTATATTACAGGTATTTTTCTTTATTTAGTTTTGTAAATTGAGAATTGTATTAATATGGAGCTAATGTTGGCAACATGGGATGTTTCGTTAGATCTTGGGTCTGCTGCACAGATCTTGATTTATTTTTAGTATGGGACAATGTTAGATTTTGACCCAGTGTCTTTATTCTGTATGTAACATGTCCAGTTACATTATTTTAATACAGCACAATCAAGCAAATGTCTCTAAACTACAGCTCTATAATACAGCTTTATTGTGTCAACTGAAGCACAGGTTACAACCCATGAGCCTTGACGAATGACATCATATTAGATAGACAAGTTCATAAAATTTCTCTGGGAATACAAACTGCTACCAGATAGTGATCTCAAAAAGTGCATCGATAACCAGTCAGTACAGGGGGGTAACAGTTTGTTCTACGTAATGTAAATTACCACCCCCATGAACCACAGACATTGCCGAGGTGGGGTGGCTTGCGTACCTCAACGATGCAGATAGCTGTACCATAGGTGCAACCACAGTGGAGGGGTATCTGTGGACAGGCCAGACAAACGTGTGGTTCCTGAAGAGGCGCAGCAGCCTTTTCAATAGATACAGGGGCAACAGTCCGGATGATTGACTGAGCTGGCCTTTTAACATCAGCTATCATGGCTTTGCCATGCAGTTACTGCGAACGGCTGAAAGCAAGGGGAAACTACAGTTGTTACTTCTCCCGAGGACATGCAGCTCTACTTTATGGCTATATGATGATGGCGTCTTCTTGGGTAAAATATTCCGGAGTTAAAATAGCCCCCCATTCGGATTCCCGGCGGGGACTACTCAGGAGCATGTCATCATCAAGAAAAACAAAACAGGCATTCTACGGGTCGGAGCATGGAATGTTCTAACCCTTAATCGCGTAGGTAAGCTAGAAAATTTGAAAAGAGAAATGGATAGGTCAAAGTTAGATATGGTAGGGATTAGTGAAGTTTGGTGGCAGGATGAACAGGATTTCTGGTCAGGTTAGTACAGGGTTATCAATACAAAATCAGTTGGTGGTAACGCAGGAGTAGGTCTGATAATGAATAAGAAAATAGGAATGCGGGTAAGTTACTATGAACAACATAGTGAACGCATTATCGTAGTAAAGATAGACATGAAGCCAACACCGACCACAGTAGTGCAATTTCATATGCCAACTAGCACGGCCGATGATGAGGATATCGAAAAACTGTATGACGAGATAAAAGTAATCATTCAGAAAGTTAAGGGAGAGGAAAACTTGATTGTGAGGGGGGACTGGAACTTGCTAGTAGTAAAGGGAAGAGAAGGAAATGTAGTAGGTGAATATGAACTGGGAAAAAGGAATGAAAGAATTTTGCGCAGAGCACATAAAAGGAGGCTGTATACGTGGAAAAGACCAGGAGACACTGGAAGGTACCAGATTGCCTTTATAATGGTAAGGAATAGATTTAGAAACTAGGTTCTAAACTGTAAGACGTATCCAGGGACAGTTATAGGCTCTGACCATAACTTATTCGTTATGAACTGCCGATTAAAACTTGAGAGACTGCAGAAAGGTTAGGAGATGGAACCTGGACAAATTGAAGGAACCAGAGGTGGTTGAGAGTTTCAGGGGGAGCATTAGGCAAGGACTGGCTGAAACGGGGGAAAGTAATACAGTGGAAGAAGAATGGGTTGCTCTGAGAGATAGGGTAGTGAAGGCTGCAGAGGACCATATAGGCAGAAGGACAAGGCCTAATAGAAATCCCCAAACTTAATTGATGAGAGGAGAAAATATAAAAATTCAGCAAGTGAAACAGGAAAAAGTGAGTACAAACATCTGAAAAAATGAGATTGACAGGAAGTGCAGACTGGCTAAACAGGAGTGGCTAGAAAACAAATGCTGAACCATAGAAGAATGCATAACTAGGGGAAAGATAGATACCGCAAACAGGAAAATAAGAGAGATTTTTTGAGACAAGAAAAGCAGCTGTATGATAACAAGAACTCAAATGGAAAACCAGTAATAAGCAAAGAGGGGAAAGCTGAACTGTGGAAGGAATATATAGAGGGCCTATACAAAGGAAATAAACTTGAAGACAGTATTCTAGAAATGGAAGATGAAGTGGAGGAAGATGACATAGGAGATATGACACTGCGAGAAGAATTTGACAGAGCGGTGAAGGACTTGAGTCGAAACAAGGCCCCTGGAGTAGATGATATTCCGTCTGAACTGCGGATGTCATTATGAAAGCCAGTCATGAAAAAATTGTATCACCTGGTATGCAAGATGTATGAGACAGGGGAAATACCCTCTGACTTCAAGAAGATTATTGTAATTCCAATTCCAAAGAAATCAGGTGCAGACAAGTGTGAAAATTACAGAACTATCAGTTTAATAAGTCATGGGTGCAAAATACTAACACGAATGGAAAAACTTGTGGAATCCGACCTCGGGGAAGATCAGTTTGGATTTAGGAGAAATGTAGGAACACGGGAGGCAATACTCACATTACGGCATATCTTAGAAGATAGGCTAAGGAAAGGGAAACCTACCTTTTTAGCGTTTGTCGAATTGGAGAAAGCGTTTGACAATGTTGATTGGAATACACTCTTCCAAATTCTGAACGTATCAGGGGTAAAATATAGGGAGCGAATAGTTATATTCAACCTATACAAAAACCAGGCAGCGGTTATTAGAGTCGAAGGGCAAGAAAGGAACTCACAGGTTGGGAAGGGAGTAAGACAGGGTTGTAGCCTTTCCCCAATGTTGTTCAATCTGTACATTGAGCAGGAAGTGAAGGAATGGAAGGAGAAATTTGGAGAGGGCATTAAAGTGCAGGAAGAAGAAATAAAAACATTGCTGTTTGCCGATGACATAGTAATTGTGTCAGAGACTGCAAAAGATCTGGAAGAGCAATTGAATGGAATGGAAAATGTCTTGAAAGGAACATATAAGATGAACATTAACAAGTGTTAAACAAAAGTAATGGAATGCAATGTAAGAAAATCAGGCCATGTTGAAGGAATTAGATTAGGTAATGAGACAATAAAAGTAGTAGATGAATTTTGTTATTTGTGTAGCAAGATAAATTCTGATGGCCGAAGTAAAGAAGATATAAAAAGCAGAATGACTATGGGAAGAAAAGCGTTTCTAAATAAGCAAAACTTGTTAACATCCAATATTAATTTAAATGTTAGGAAGTCCTTTCTGAAAGCCTTTGTCTGGAGTGTAGCATTGTATGGGAGTGAAACGTGGACGATAAGGAATTCAGATAAAAAGATGATAGAAGCTTTTGAAATGTGGTGCTACAGACGAATGATGAAAATTAGATGGGTAGATCACGTAACTAATGAGGAGGTGCTTAACCGAATTTGGGGCAAAAAGGAGTTTCTGGCATATCCTGACTAAGAGAAGGGATAGATTGGTTGGACACATTCTGAGACATCAATGAATTGTCATCTTAGCATTAGAAGGAAGCGTGTGGGTAAAAATTGTAGAGGGAGACCGAGGGACGAATATAGTAAGCAGATTCAAAAGGATGTAGATTGCCGAACGTATTCTCAGATGAAGAGACTTGCACAGGACAGGGTAGCATGGAGAGCTGCATCAAACCAGTCTGCGGACTGAAGACAACAACAACAACAACAGTGTAAATTGACCACATTTATTCAGTTAGGCCTATAACTTCTATTCCTATGAAGGCATTGGTCAAATCCGACAGGTTGTATGCCATGCTTCAGTAATCCCGCTTTATTTCAAATATTTTGTAGTTTGACTTACATTCAAGAATCGTTTGGGCAATAGGCATATCTGTACAAAATTATGTGTAGCATGCAAGATCTTCCCATATGTCTACTGTTGATAAGTTTGGTTTTAAAAAAACTGTATCACATATCTACATCTAGACTCAGTATGTTGCGGAGGGTACTTTGTGTACTATTGACACTTCTTGCTTTTTCTGTTCCAGTTGTGATTCATGGTTAGTGAGAAAAAGACTGATAGTTAGCTTCTAAATCGCCTCTGACAGCAGCGTATATAAAGGAAAATAATAATAGGTACAGTATCTGTATTATTTTAATGAATGATGCATGAAGGCATTGTAGACATTCTTATTTTCCTATATTTGTGATGGAATTAGGCTGTTAATATTGACAATCAAAAAGTTTTATTACAGTGAAGTACACCTAAATGGACCATCAGCACAAATTATTCTCTCAATATGAGCTGCAAAACTAATACAAAAGATCATGGGGTATCCCATTACAATTACATATCTTTATCTTGCCCTGTCCCCAATAATATATGCTAATTCACCACTGCCCTCTAATATCTCCAATTTAATCTATGTTTGCACTCTCTGTTAATTACATACTGTATAACAGAATAATCACAAAGACAGCCAATATATTTTCAGATTTGGGATTAATAAAATCAGCTAGTCACAACTTGTCCAACTGGTTGGCTGATTTTATTAATTTGCTGTTCTTACAACCATTCCATAGGTGCAGTTATGTTCAAAATATAATTTCAGAAGTTGTTCCTCATGTATTCTAGCAATGAAAATACACTGATTAGTGAGAACAGGCCCATCGTTAGGGTGCACTTTGTTTTCAGACACATTTGGTGTCAAACCCTACAAAGTGAACACATGTGAGTTGATTGACCATTTTTGATTTCTCTAATATTGTTTTTATATGTTAATATAGTAAATAACTAATGCAAAAAAGATTTTAAATCTTTTATATCTTGATCTGATTCAGAGAGTTGGCCTTTTTTGTCGAGCTGCTGTAGCATACTTTACGCTTCACAGACATTTGTGATAAATTGAATATATTTAGACTGGGTAATGCTACACCAATTAATCATGCAGCACTTTCTCCAGAACATTCTCTACTATAATTGAATTGTAAAATTAGATGCTCATTTAGAAGTACACTTATTTTGTCTGGTGTTTTTCTGGTATAGACTGTGATCTTCCTGTTGCTGTGGAAGTTCAGAAACAATTAGCCTATTTTTCTTAAAATATTTGAAATTGGAATCAAAACATTGTCATTAGCTGACTTCTTAAAAGACATGTGGAGTCCTGCAGGACAGTAAAAGTAGAGATAAACATTGTTTTCCAAGCTTATTATATCTGAGTTAACTACTATTGTCCATTGTAAATACATGTAACTGTGTTGTTAACTTCTGAAGTTGCGGGAACAATTTTAGTTGTGCAATGATCCATATAGTTTTCAGTTTTACAACACCTTCTTGTTTTTTCTACAACAGCGCGAAAATTGTGGAACTTCTTGTGTCTTTGATCTTAAAACAGTTTTCAAATCTGGTTTTAAGTTTCTCAAATTGGGTACCATAAGACTGTTCTCTTTTCTGACAAGGAAATACATAATTCCTTTGATATTATCTTCGCAGTAGCTGTACATTTGGTCAATATTCAGAATTTGATCTGATGTTATTCTTTGCAAACCAAACTTACTTACTTCACATTTTGTTGTGCCACCCACTCCAAGCGCAATTTTTTTTTTTTTTTTTTTTTTTTTTTTTTTTTTTTTTTTTTTTTTTTTTTTTTTTTTTTTTTTGCAAGAAGCGAAAAAGTGCCATCAGCCTAGAACTGAAAATCTTCCACCTGAAAAGTAAATTACCTTCTCAGATTTATGTAAGTTTTCTTTAATATAATTTATCACATTTTATTGAAAGGCACATGCAACTGGCGTGTTGTGGTCTAAATAGACACTTAAATTACAGATTGAGTGACTGGTTAATTTGTTGTCCTCATTCTTAAAATATAACACAAATGGATGAACAGTTGTGTGATCATTGGCCTAATTTTACCCATTGCATATACCCTACAGCATCTGGAAGATCCTCAACTGAATCAATCAACATTCCAAATAGGGATTCTTTACCAGGACAACTTTGGTAAATGTCTCGATCAGCAGCATGGCCCAATGTGACGTGACGTGAAGCGGCATTGTTGGCAACAGTCGCTGTGGATGCTGAGATGAATGGTGGCACACAATGTGTACAAGATGTGAAACTGAATGTGTTAACATCATGTTTGAATGATTTTACTTTCAAAATGAATCACAGCGTTCGAATGTAGATCACATACTACAAAACTACATTTCTCCACATGCACTGTCTGTCTGTTCAGATGTAACACTTTGAACACTTTGTTTTTATGTAAATCGAAATATGCCTGTGTCTGTCTCTCAAATGATATGAATTACAATATTTTTTTCAATGTTTATAATTTGGTAACATGCTTGCAACAATTTAATCTGTACTCTTCGGTTCCTGCCTAATCAGTTCCTTTAATATCATGACATATTCGTGAAAATCATAACATTCACTGACAACAATTGAAGCTGTATTCTTCTGTTCCTGTCTAACCACATCCTTTAAAAGCATGAAATATTTGTAAAAATAATAATATTCGTTGATGTACTCTTGTACAGTCAGTAACTGAATTATCGTACACGCCATAGGCTACTCGAAATGTACTATGTTGCCAACCAACTACTGCTATGGACATACCGTGACGCTACCCATGCTGCTGATGGAGACTTTAGCCACAACTTTTATGTAAGCCAATCATACAATAGAAGTTGCTCATGTTTCACAACATTAAATCAAATAATTCTTTATAGTTAACACTTGAGTTTGGCAGTCATTAATTTGGTGTGTTGGCGATAAACGCAGACACACACACAGTGTGTGCCCCCTGATGATCCAGCCAAAATGCTTGATTTAGGGATAGTTCACAAAATTTGGATGTACCTATTTGACATTCAAGATGAGCTGTTTTAAAAGCCATGTAAAGTTCGTTGCATAGGCTAGTACTAAGTGCTTTTGTTTCACTTATCTTGTTTCCATCTATAACCAGTGGTCAAAAGTGTGTTTTGCCTGCACACATTCAACTGTTTTCATCACTTTCAAAGAATTGTTTAACTTCCTCTAGGGTCTCTTCACTAACTACCAGGCCTACACCTTTCTTACTCTCTAATGTGGGCAAAATATCTTGTTCTTTCATTAAATTTCGAATAAGTCTGATCAGACGATCAGACACTTCAAATACTGTATCAATTTTTTCTTTGGACCATGAATCAAGAAGCAAGCCTAATATTTTTACTTTTTCTTCTTTGGGTGTTACTGAACATTTTTTCAGTTTTTTGATTAAATCTAAATATTCTGTGCCTGAATAACCTTTTTCTCTCTATATATAATAGTGTTATTGCTAACATAGTAGAAACTGAACACATTTGTACATTTTTCCTTAACTCTAAATCTCTGAATTTTAGACTGAATGGCTGGCTGCCTTTTTTTCTGAACTCAATTTTTTAATTTTAGAATCAGGAGACATCCCTAAAATATAGCAAGCAGAATCCAACTGATGCACGATTCCGTCTTTAGGAATGTAGCTATCATCCTATCATCCTATCATCAGTAACGTCATTTGGCTTTGATATCGCAACATTGAATGTCTCAAAACATTTCTGGCAAAGAGATTTCCAAGGAATTAATTTCTCATTGCAATTACTCATTTTCAATAAAGACAGTCTTTAACTTTGATGTTTCTCAAATCTGCAGTGATTTGTTTTTTAGTTTTCAATGGGTCTGAGCAGTATTTTCCAAAAAGATGATCATATTTAAGTATGTACTCTTGTTTTCATGGCACTCACAGATTGAAAAAAAAGTTGTTGTACACTATCATCAAAGTCATTCAAATGTTACATTCTTCAGAAGTAAAACCATAACAAGATTTATGGACACCTCATTAACAAGTTGTCCGATAGAACACTGTTCATCCATTTTAAGAATAGGCTACAGAAAAAAATGAATGTTATTATTCAGATAATCACACGACATAATATTATGTTCCACTGTATACATCTACAGTTTAAGATCCTTCAAAACCGACTCTATTAATGGTTGAGATGAAGGGGATTCCACAGTCAGTAAAATGGTCCTGTCCTGACATACACCGAGCTTGGTGAGCTTTGAGGTCCTTGTTTGTTCCTCCAATAAATTATAAGAAATTGCAGTTTTAATATGTATATCATTCTGTTTCTTTAGTTTAACAAAACCTAATTACATAAAAATTAAAACTGATATGCTCTCAAGGGTGTGGTAGCAGGGAAGCAAGGTTCCTGGAGAAAAGCAGCCGTACGTAGAATTTAGATTTAAATACACTTCAAATATTTATTAACAATTACTAGGTACATTGTAACCTTAGGAACAAGTCGTTATAAATCACAGTTGGATGGAAATTTTCAATGTTGCGTGGGCTGCTGCGTGAATTGGGAACTGGCATTTTTCTGATGTTCTTTGTTGAACTTGTTACAGATTTGTTCATAGTCAATCCAGCACATTATTCCAATGTTTTTACGCATTTCTAAAATGCCATGAAAGCAGCCAAACATCATTTGCTTGCTAAGAATGCACAGGTGTAAACGATTAATAAGTCTATATATAAAAAGCCCACTCCCATGAACAACAGACATTGCCAAGGTGGGGTGGCTTGCGTGCCCCAAAGATACAGGCAGCTGTACCATAGGTGCAATCACAGTGGAGGGGTATCTGTGGAGAGGTCAGACAAACGTGTGGTTCCTGAAGAGGGACAGCAGCCATTACAGTAGTTACAGGGGCAACAGTCGGGATGATTGACTGAGCTGGCCTTGTAACATCAGCTAATGTGGCTTTCCCACACAGTTACTGCGAACGGCTGAAAGCAAGGGGAAACTACAACTGTTACTTTTCCTGAGGACATGCAGCTCTACTGTATGAACATATGATGACATCCTCTCGGGTAAAATATTCCGGAGGAAAATAGCCCCTCATTCGGATCTCTAGGTGGGGACTACTCAGGAGGATTTGATTATCAGGAAAGACAACACTGGCATGCTGTGGATCGGAGCATGAATGTTAGATCCCTTAATCAGGTAGGGAAGTTAGAAAATTTAAAAAGAGAAGTGGATAGGTAGAAGTTAGATATAGTGGGGATTAGTGATGTTCGGTGGAAAGAGTAACAGGATTTCTGGTCAGGCGAGCACAGTATAAAAATACAAAATCAGTTGGGGGTATTACAGGAGTGGGTCTGATAATGAATAAGAAAATAGGAATGCGGGTAAACTACTATGAGCAACACATTGATCACATTAATGTAGTCAAGATAGATACGAAGCCAACACTGACCACAGTAGTACAGGTTTTTTTTATGCCAACTAGCTCTGCCAATTATGAGGAGATTGAAGAAACATATGAGGACCTAAAGGAAATTATTCAGACAATTAAGGGAAAGGAAAACTTAGTTGTGATGGGAGACTGGAATTCGGTAGTAGGACAAGGAAGGGAAGGGAAGATAGTGGTGAATATGGTCTGGGCAAAAGGAATGAAAGAGGAAGCCGCCTTGTAGAATTTTGCATGGAACTTAATTTAGTTATAACAAACACCTGGTTTAAGAATCACAGAAGAAGGTTGTATACGTGGAAGAGACCAGGAGACACCGGGATATACCAGATAGATTTTATAATGGTAAGACATAGATTTCGGAACCATATTTTAAACTGTAAGACATACCCAGGGACAGATATAAACTCTGACCGTAACTTAATGGTCATGAATTGTAGGCTGAAACTGAAAAAGCTGCAGAAAGGTAGGAAAATAAGAAGATGGGATCTGGATAAACTGGAGGAACCTGAAGTTCTTGAGAATTTCGGAGGGAGCTTTAGGCAACGATTACAGAAACGGGGGCAAATAAAACAGTAGCGGAGGAATGGGTAGCATTGAGAGATGAAATAGTGAAGGCAGCAGAGAACAAAATAGGTAGGACGGCAAGAGCTACAAAAATCCTTGAATATCACAGGACATACTAAATTTAATCATGAAATGAGAAAATATAAAAATGCAGTAAATGAAACAGGAAAAATGGAGTACAGACGACTAAGAAATGAGATTGACAGGAAGTGAAAAATGGCTAAGCTGGAGTGGCTAGAAGGCAAATACAAGGATGTAGAAGAATGTATAAATAGGGGAAAAATAGACACAGCCTACAGGAAAATATAAGAGGTAAGAAAGCAGCTCTATGAATATCAAGAACACAGATGGAAAACCATTTCTCAGCAAAGAAGGGAAACCCGAAAGGTGGAAAGAGAGGCTCTACGAAGGAAATGAACTTAGAGGCAATATTGTAGGAAGGGGAGAAATAGTAGACAAGGATGAAATAAGAGATACTATACTGAGAGGTGAATTTGACAGAGCATTGAAATACTTAAGTTGAAACAAGGCCCCTGGAGTAGATGACATTCCATCAGAGCTACTGAAGTCTCTGGGAGGACCAGCCATGACAAAACTGTTTCACCTGGTGAGTAAGATGTATGAGACAGGTGAAGTACCCTCAGACTTTAAGAAAAATGTTATAATCCCCTTTCCAAAGAAAGCAGGTGCAGGCATGTGAAAAGTACAGAACCATCAGTTTAATAAGTCATGGTTGCAAAATATTAACATGAATTATTTACAGAAGAATGGAAAAGCTGGTAGAAGCTGACCTTGGGGAAGATCAGTTTGGGTTCAGGAGAAATGTAGGAACGTGGGAGGCAAAACTCACTTTCGGCTTATCCTAGCAGATAGATTAAGAAAAGGCAAACTTACATACCTAGCTTTTGAAGATTTGGAGAAGGCTTTTGACAATGTTGATTGGAATAAACTCTTTCAAGTTCGGAAGCAAACGGGAATAAATTATAGGGAGCGTAAGGTTATTTACAACTTGTACAAAAACCAGACAGCGGTTGTCAGAGTTGAAGGGTATGAAAGGGATGCAGTGGTTGGGAAGGGAGTAAGACAGGGTAGCCTTTCTCCAATGTTATTCAATTTATACATTGAGCAAGCTATAAAGGAAAGCAAAGAGAAATTTGGAGTAGGAATTAAAGTCCAGGGTGAAGAATTAAAAACATTGCGTTTTGCCGATGACATAGTAATTATGTCAGGCTCTTATCCATGTAACTGTCCCCGGTGTAAAACCTGCCCTATGCATCCTCCCAACACTACTTATTCCAGTCCTGTAACCTGGAAGGTGTACACAATTAAGGGCAGAGCTACTTGTGACAGCACACACGTGATTTACCAACTGACATGCCTCCACTGTGAAGCATTCTATGCGGGAATGACCAGCAACAAACTGTCCATTCACATTCAACAGTCACAGGCAGAGACAGTGTTTGTTGGTAGTGATGATCACCCTGTGGCTAAGCATGCCTTGGTGCATGGCCAGCACATCTTGGCACAGTGTTACACTGTCTGCGTTATATGGATACTTCCCACTGACACCAACCTTTCAGAACTCCAGAGATGGGAACTTGCCCTTCAACATATTCTCTCTTCCCGTTGCTCACCTGGTCTCAACCTCCGCTAAATTCTAATTCCTGCCCACCATCTTTAACATCTTTGCCTCGGTTCTGTGGAAGTTTTAAATTCCTGCCCACCATTCTACAACATCTTTGCCTCCAATCTCTGGAGAGAGCCTCTGCCTCGACTGACATCTCTGTCCAACTTCCTTGCATTTTGCATATGTCGGCCTTGGTGTGTGTGTGTGTGTGTGTGTGTGTGTGTGTGTGTGTGTGTGTGTGTGTGTGTGTTTGTTTACCTATCCTTTTTTCCCAAAGGTAAGTCTTTCGTCTCCCGGGATTGGAATGACTCCTCACCCACTACTTTAAACCCACATCCTTTCCTTTTCCCTCTCCTTCCCTGCTCTTTGCCTGAAGAAGATTGTTTAGATTGTTTATTGTTATCAGCCGTTCAGTATTTTTTTATACAATTGGCATTGTCAATGTGATACTTAAAGTCAATGTTTTTTTACATATAACAATAATTTGTACTAATAGAACAGTTTAAGGTTTCTTGTCTTCTTATTCATACCTAGTTTATAAATATATTATTCCCTAGAAGCAATTTCATGTTAATCACAAATATTTACCTATGACATGCTTATAACACTGTCATGTTGATCACAGATATTGACATACGTCCTGAACCTTGGATCTCTTGGTTACATATAAGCGTTTAAAACAATGGCATTATAATTACAAATATTTAGTTATTGAATAATACAACTGATCATTGTTTATTATTGTTCAAAGCAATATAACTTAACGTTATTCTATTTTTACATTTGTGTTACATATACATAAATTTATTACAAATAATTTTTTAATATTCACAGAATATTTGACATCAACTGTGGTTGGACAAAGCTGAAAATGTGTACCCAGCCGGGATTCGAACCCGGGTTTCCTGCTTTCTAGGCAGTTGCGCTGACCCCTACACCACTGGGGACACAGTGATCACCGCACCTGCAAGGACTATCTAAGCACTCTTCCCGTCAGATACAAATTCCCAGCTTCGCCTTGCCCACAGTACTCAAATTCGAAGTTATGAAACTAAGTCCTGTAAGAATAAGGGCTTCAAACTTGCCCACCCCTCCCCACTAACGATAGGATCATTGCCCGTCACCGGCATATTATATATATACATGTGGCATCTGTTCCGAAAGAACAGACTTCACTTCTGATCCTGCAGTTGTTATTATTTAATATTCACAGAATATATGGCATCAACTGCGATTGGGCGAGTTTGAGTACTGTGGGCAGGGCGAATCTGGGAATTTGTATCTGATGGGAGGAGTGCTTAGATAGTCCTTGCAAGTGCGGTGATCACTGTGTCCCCAATGGTGTAGGGGTCAGCGCAACTGCCTAGAAAGCAGGAGACCCGGGTTCGAATCCCGGCTGGGTACACATTTTCAGCATGCCGAATCGCAGTTGATGTCATATATTCTGTGAATATTAAATAATAACAACTGCAGGATCAGAAGTGATGTATGTTCTTTCGGAACAGACGCCACATGTATATACAAATTATTTTACTGAGGTAGGTGTTGCTACTCAAAGCACAGGTCTTTAACATCTGTCTCCATGAATTCTTCAACTGTGTAAAGTTCACACTCTTTTAACCAAGTTTCTAACACCCTTTTAAACTTGTGCATAGGGGTGGTATGACCAGTCTTTGGTAATTTGTTAAAGAATGTGAGACTCATGTGTTTATGGCTATTGTGTGCGAGAGAAAATCTGGAGAATGGTAAATCAATCCTGTGGTTATATCTCTTGTGGTGTGAGTGTACATTATTTCTTAGTTTAAGTTTTCTTTTGCATGGATTAGACAATGGTATATATAGAGGCTGGGGACTGTCATTATGTTTAATAGCCTGAATTTATTTCTGCAACTCTCTTTGGGGGGTAAACCTAGGATACACCTAATGGCTTTCTTCTGTCACTGGAAAATGTATGCCGAACCTGGTGCATTTCTCCTAACAGTATTCCATATTGCAGGTGAGAGTGGAAGAATGTGCAATAACAGCAGAGTAGGAGGGTCTTGCCTTAATTTATGCAATAGAAACAATACCCTTGCTAGTATGCTGCTTAAATAGGATGTGTGTCCATCCCATGACAATCTTTTGTCGATCACAAGTCCGAGTAATTTTACGTTCTTATTTTCAGTCTTCATTGCCCTGAGATTGTAATAAAGTTCTCCTGTTTTTGCTTCATTGATGGATAGCTGGTTAGCTCGACACCAGTGATTAGTCATCTCGATTATTCCCTTATTGAGGTTTTGTACTTTGAGTAAGTTTTCGCCCGTCTTATCAGTGTGCAGTATCTTCTTACATGGTATGTGAGTTGAAAAGTCATTTATATAAACAATGAAGATAAAGGGTCCAAGTACTGATCCCTACAGTATTCCATATTTTGTTTTCAGCAATTGCGATGTTTGATTGTTAGCATATACTTGCTGTAGCCTGTCAGACAGGTAGCTTTTAAATAAACTAATGATTATCCCCTTATGTCGCAGTAGTTTAATTTCACTAATATAGTCTCGTCTGACACTGAATCAAATTCTTTGCTCAAGGCAACAAGTGGCACATGCAGTTTGTCTATTTTCATCACCATTGTGTATATTATCTAATAGATTTCCTATTGCTTTTATTGTTGACAGGTGTGGTCGGAAGCCAAATTGGTTTGCATTCAGTAACCCATTATTTGCAAAATAGTAATATATTTGTGTGTGTATGCAGCTTTCAATTATTTTTGAAACAGCTGGTACAATTGCAATTGTCCTATAGTTACTAGTAAGGTTTCTATCCCCTTTCTTAAACATTGGTAGTGTGACGGTGATTTTTAGTGCTTGGGGAAAAACACCCTCTGTCAAAATTCTATTGAATAAATAAAGCAAAGTCAATTTAATTTCATTTGCTATGCTCTTTAATACAACATTACTGATTCCATAATAGTCCTCTGTTTTACAGCTGTTACATTTATGGATTGCTTTGCTGATATCACAGAGACTGATTTCAGACCATGACAATGTAGGTATATTTTCTACTTGGGATAGCAGATTCTCGACACCTAAGCTGTTATTGTTGGTTGAATGGTGATAGTCTGTACAGTTTACAAAGTATTCATTTAGTACATTTGAATCTATGGGAATAGTATTGTCTCTTTTGCGCTGATTTATTTCGTTTTTGATGACATTCCATGCTGCTTTCAATTTATTTTTTGATTTCAAAATGTAGGTATCTTTTGCTTCACCTTTAGCTATTTTGACTTCTATTTTGTAGATTTCTTTAAGCTTTGTGTATACTTTCTTAATTTCCTCACTTTTAATAGATCGGTCTTTGACTATAAAAAAAAAAAAAAAAAAAAAAAAAAAAGTATTCTTATTTTATTCAGTTTTGGTGTATACCATATTTTAGCATTTTGTGGTCTACATTTAGACTGATTGGTGTTTTTCTTATATAAGGTTGGACAGTTGCTATTTAGTATATGTTGTAGTGTGTCTAGAAATAGAAAAGCAACAAATGGTTTCGAAAGCTTGCATTTATGTGTGTGTGTGTGTGTTTTATTTATGTTACTGTCACATACCTATGCTCCTTCGCCTGGTAAGTAAACGTCATCTACTTTATATATATATATTTTTTCCTGCTAGGAATTTTTTCTCTATAATCTATGATTAATAAGTCTCCTTCATACCTCCATAAGCCTTCTAGCATACTATTTATAATAATAATTTTTAAGACAGACTGATTCTTCTGCAATTCCAGAATTTCTCTCTACATTTTGAGCATCTTGTTTGTAAACATTATTGCATTTCCTAATGCCTGCAATGACTTACAACAGCGGCATTTTGCTTATTGTGTGCCAGGTTCTTTATTTCTTTTGCAAGCCTTGGGTATCCACTTGCATCCTTGTGTCTCCCCTCTGAAAGGAGTGTAAAATGCTCCCACATTTTCATCTGTGGTGGTTGCTGTTGGAGGTTTGACTTTTCCCATGTGTTTAGTCCCTGGACTGGATGGTGGCAAAAGTGCTAGTGGCTGTTGTATTTCAGTGTGTCTTTTTCAGAATTTAAAGTGAAGAATGTCAATTAATATTTTTATGACTTTATAAGGTTTTTCGGTCTTCCCTTGAGAATCTGAATTACCTTGTACCTGAGGGACAACAAGGACTGTTGTTGCAATACAGGTAATTGTGATGCTATTGCCTTTATTTCGCATGAATGTTCATTGGTTTTGTGAACTCTCAACAAAATCATCACTTCCCAATCTGGAGCTCAGGATATTATACTACATAACAGTCTGCTATCACATCCAAGTTTTTGGTGCAAGGGGGATGACAGGAGAACTGTGACATTTAGCTGAAAGCTTTAACGTGTTACCTTTTCAACTACACTTTCATGCGCTAAAGGCTTGGATAGAGCAAGCTCCAAATTAGCTATAATTGCTGCTACTGCCACCAGCATAAGTGCTTCTCTGTGTGTGGTTGGAATTTGACTGATATAGTGTGCTTTTCATTTAAGAATTGTATAACCTTGTGTAGAACTTTCAGCATTTTAAAATTTTATTTATTTACTTCATTTTTTATAGTGAAGGAATAAACTTTGGGTATGCTTTGTAGAAGCTGAAAATTTTTCTCTCTCCTTTCCAGGGATGCTGTATCTGCCTCATTTACACATTTCATTGTAATTAGCAGTGTGAAGCTGATGAAATTGTCGTTAAATAAAAGATGCAGTATGTAGAGTAAATTACAATTCATGTCATCAGCCATCTGAATACTTGTGTAAACAAACAAAGGGACACAATGAAGAAAGTTCCGAAACACAAGATGATAGCCAAGAGCTGTCCCAAGTGCGCTATGCAGATACCTATTGCGTCAAAGACATGTGCATGTGGACATATATTTGTGGGAAGACGATCGAATGCGGCACAAGAAAGTGATGGTACAAGCATTACCCGCCGCCGTACAGAAAGGGTAAAACGAGAGAAACCAAATTACTATGATGCATTGGAGTATGACAAAGAGACAAGGAAGCAGCAACAACGAAAGCGCAGTATGCGTACTACTGCTGATCAGTCACAGAACAAAACTGATGATCAGATTGGTGCTGATGATGATGTCGTGCATCTCAAAAGGAAGCGGAAACGCAACTTTAGAACGGAACAAGACAGTGATGATAGGGACAATTGTTTCCAAATAATTTCACCGGAGAATGGCTTCAAATGTTCAGTTATTCTCTCGGAAATTAACCGAAAAATGGGTGTAACATCTTGGAGAGTGTAATTTCTGAAATCACATTTTGTAAAGTATTGTAGTAATCTCCTAGACAGAAGAATGATAATACAGTTTTGCTTCCTTTGTTTTATAGATTCCACAGGGGGTTCTGCAGAAACCAGTCTGTGCTCCGCAGTTGTACATAGAAGCCACATTTTGATTCATGCAGCAAATATTCAGCTCTTGAATAAGTAGATGGAGTTTCTTATTTGTTTATCTCTCATATATGAGATTTAATTAATAAAATAAAGTCAGTCTTCAAGATGTGGGGCATAGTAACAGTACACTAAAGTTAGTAGTACATGTTTACTAAATTAAAAGTGCTACATTTAAATCAAAGGAATGCTGCTGTTCCCTGTTAACATATATTGGGAAGCATACCTGTTTTATCAAGGCTTCTAATGTTTTAGTATTAAATGTTCATTGGACTTCATAGTGAAGCCGAAACACTGATATTTAATAGAGTGTCTGCATAATGAAAGTGTGTAAACAGCAAAAATACCAAAACTTCAAACCTTACAAATTTTGGTGCTGAACACAGATGTTTGTTTTCATTGCTATTTATTGTATGTTGGAACGTAGTGTTTCACATCAGCACTTATTAACTGATTAAATTACTTGTTCTCTACTCTCACCAATTGCATTAAGTAATACCTCCAAATTATCACCTATGCGAAGTTGTATTTTGAAAAGTTTTTATGTTCATGTACATAGTCCCAGTGTAATTGGTATGTATAAAGTTTATATTAGTTTTATCAGATGAAATTTATTTTCATATAATCAAACTCTTTTTACTGGAACATGCTATTTTACCAATCAATTATATATTTAGCATCAGCATGAATTAAGGATTTTTTCTTGTAAATTCAGAATAATTTATAGACAAAGCTCTTTGTGCACAAAAATTGTTAATATTTGTTTCCACAATTTATTGTCTTCTATTTTTAACTGTAATAAGGCTTGTCCTTAAGATTTAATTTTTTCCCCCATTCTTAGTATACCAGACTTTTTTAAATACAAATACTTGTTAACAGTGTAGTTTGCCGTATTAACCACATTTCATTTATTTGAAAATACAAGAGGTTTTTTTAGTCACATCATTATCTGACAGGGGGCAGTGACAGTGTAGGCATAATCAGTAACTGAGCTGATTAGTGTCTGTGCCCTATCTTTATAAATCTGGCGATGACTGCAAATACAAAAGTTTGTGTGTTTCAATAAATTAAAAATATGATAAAAACATACTCTGCATATTCAGATATTAAGATTACTGATCTCATTCAAAGGAACATGATTCCATGCTAAATATTTGTTTCAACGGAAGCAAATTGAGCAAGAATTGTGCTTTTATGTAACCATGTACATTCAGTTTTCTGTATTTTGTGTGCTCTTCTTTTGTTGCCTTTTCAGATTGTTACTAGATTTTTCAATTTTACTTGAAGACTGTACAACATAGTTTCTCATACTTTTATTGGCCCATGGTGTAGCTGATGATTGATATTTTCATTGCTGTTAACGATGCATTGTACTTCAGGTTATACCAATAAGTTTAATACACTAAAAACTAACAAAGTATTCATACTACCCTTCAATTACATAAAGGAAAAGAACTTGAAATGTATAAATTCTCAGATTTCAGTCATAAATAAAACTACACCCAGTTTCATAAGGATTGACAATGCAGTGCCATACACAGAGTAATTTTTATTGATTCAGTCATAAAGTTTATCATAATTGATGCTCTTGACCTTTGAACTGTCCATGCAATATGTGTAGCATTGTTTGACTGTTTCATCATCACACATTCTTAAATAGAACAGCACACCAATGTGTCAGTGAAGAATGCAACAAGACTCTTGTAGGAATTACGCCAGCTCCTACTAGGGGATTTAGCACAAGTTAGTGATACCATAACATGTTAACTACTCATACCTCAGGTTATCAATAGTTATCACTTTGAAAATACCAGTCACTTTTACCAGTTTAAAAATGATATATTCACAATGTAGAAATACAAATCCTGCTGAAAACTATTACAGCTAAAATGTTATATCCTTATATAATCTCAGGTCAAACAGCAAAGTAACATGTTCTATGTCATGTATTACTAGTCCAAGTCGTCATCTTGATTTTAGTGATGCGTAACAATAAGCAGCTGCTGTGAATACAATGTTGATCTATGTGCAGTGTTGCATGTAGTGATTGTTAATATTATTTACAAAAATGAGGAAACGGTGTTACATAAGGGCAACTCGTATCTGCACAGTTCAGAAGAGCTAGTGGTGGCGGGGATGCTCCAGATGGCAGAAGTTGTAAAACAGCCCCTGAAGCTGCAGGTTGTGCTATAGTTGCGTCAGCGTAAGTTGATCCCTGACAGCTTGCATTGCTGTTGCAAACTTTCAACAACGAAGTGCAAACTGCTTTAGACTAAAACATCAATATGAATTTGACATATAGAAACAAATGCCAGCCGGGGTGGCAGAGGGACTGAGGTGCTCCAGTCACGCTCTGCACGGCCACTACAGTGTCGGGGGTTCGAATCCCCCCTCGGGCATGGATATTTGTGCTGTCCTTAGTCTTAGTTCATAAGTAGTTTGTAAGTTTAGGGACTGATGACCCCGTAGTTAATCCCATAAGTTATACAAACTTTTGAAACATACTACATTGCATAACAACACTGGTGACAGGAGGTGTATGGTGTTACGACCATCTTACTGCAACTGTCAGAGATCAACTTGCAGCAACTCAACTATAGATTGGTCCATCCTGATTTTGGATACTTTGACAGTAGCCATTTATTCTGATGGACAACTGATTGGTAGTCTAACCAATGTAAAAATCTGTCATAAATGCAGCAGATCCCATTATTCATGTGGCTGCTTTCATAGGTAGCACAACTCTGATAAGGAAGGGTAAACCTGTGGCAGGACAAGAATAGGAAATTGTGGTTCTGTGGATTGGGGCTTTCAACTGGGGTATGATCCCTGTGGAAAGGGGTTGGTATTGTTTGTGGCATAGAGATGGACCAGGATGTTGTGGTAATTGGTTGAGTGATGGACCACCAAATTTGGAGTGATAGGAAGGGATCAGTATAATGTTTCTCATTTTAGGATTTGTAAGACTTCCAGCATATTGTGTAAGGTAGTTATCACTGCAAATACGCCGTACACAGGTGGCAAGACTGTATAGGAGGGATTTTTGTTTGTTTTGGACTGGATGACAGCTGTCAAAATGTAGGTTCTGTTGGTAGTTGGAGGAGTTTAATGTGGACAGGCATTGATGGAGCCATCAGTGAGGTGAAGAGCAATGTCAAGGAAGGTGGCATGGGAAGTTAAGGAGGACCATGTGAAGGTGATATGGGAGGAAGAGTTGATGTTATGAAGGAACAAGGGTAGGGTGTCTTTGCCCTGCATGCAACTTATATCATCCCCAACTTTTTTCATGTAGGCATTGCATCACTTGTGCAAACTGAATTTTTTTGTCAACTAATTTGTTATCTCAATCTCTGTAAGTGTAGACTGCAGCTGTTGTCACAGTCAGCCAAATTCTTTGGAGTATGTGATCTTTCTTAGATTCACCAACATTTGATTTGAACATTTATAACATATACAAATTTCATGTAGCTATACTCAGTCATTATCATCACCTTTAGATAGAATGTCTGGCATACCGGAAGATGTCTCCTTGTGCCCATGGAATGCTTCCAGCCATCTACTTATTAATTATATTTGGAACAAAGTTAAAAAAAACACCACTTTTTTCACATTTGATATATCAAGAGACATTTCACACACACACATTCCCATTCGGTTAGCAGATTTCTGAAGTGTTTATTGTAATTTAGCCTTCATGATGATGTACAAATTTCTTTCCATAATAGCATATAGAATTATTGTACTGCAAAATTAATTACAGTTTAAATTTAGAATTACTGCAAAATAAAGAATTCTTCAGAGCTTTTGACTCTGCTAATATGTCAATTGTTCATATCCAGAATTCTTAAAATGTAAGTAGTGAGTGGTTGGTATCTGTGGTGAGCAACAAACCATTTGCAGTTAATAATGGTCTTAATGCAGATTTTGAATCTCCTCAGATTATAGTATGTGTGTTATGGAATAAGCTCTATACTTCCACCTAAATATATTTTTGAACTCATTGTAGATTTTTTTTTTTTGCAACTTATGCTGTATTTTGTAGTAGTGAAGTCACAGGTCATTTAAATGAATTTGCTTTTCCTTTTTGAATTTTAGATAACATAGGGGGTTAAAGTAAAAAGAAATTCACACTTTTTATAAGAATAAACATTTAATTACTTCTGAAACAAATGAAGCCTTTGTTGTTCCAGTTACTATAAATGTACAGTAACATTTGTAAAGTCCCTTCAGGAAAGGAATACTAAATGATGTCAAAATGACATTCCAGTTTACACAGTTCAAAATATTTTTATTTATATTCAAAATGATTGATCATCTTGTGATTTCATTCTTAATTGAAATACTTCAAGATATTTGCATTGTAACTTTGCTGCAGAGGCCTCAAAGCCCACTATGATCTTGGATGTTTCATTTCCAGGCCAGCTTTGACATGAGGAACTCCTGTGCTTGCTGGCAGCCATAAGGCAGTGTGTTAATTCCCAACAAATATTTCATTTTTATGTATACAAACTTTTGTTTCAATTGTACAGTATCATTTCCATGTATGAAATATACTGTCCGTCCTTGGTGATGTAGATAATTCTTACATCAATTCCTGGCAAGCTCTGGAGAGAATTGCTGAGTTACAAGTGATCACAGTAGAGCCTAATGCCTTACATCTCTGCCTGGTGGTGAAACATCCATAAGATATTTAAAAAAAAAAAAAAAAAAAAAAAAAAAAACCCAACATGCTCTGACGTACTGATATATCAAGAAGTAACTATTTCTAAAAATAGACTTCTAATGGATTTCACAGTGACCGATATCCAATCAGAGGAATTTTGAGCCAGAGGCATAGGCGTACCATATAAACTGAAGTGTTGATCAGTCACAGGTAATACTTAAACCACAACAATACATGCTAAGTGCACCCTTCGTTACATTAAAATGCAATTCTATAAACAAAATGGCTTTCTTTCAATTGAATTTTGAAAGGATCACAACAGAAAAATATTGCCATGTTCTGCACCAGTCAAACAGAAAAGATTTGATTGTTTCATATATATTTAACAGCTGCCCGAGGGCAGATAGTCATCTACAGTTACCTCAATACAGTTTCCATGTCTCAGGTGATAAAAATGCACACCCCAGAAAATCTTAACAGATTTTTAAAATTCAAAACTGTATTTGATACAGAGTATAAAAGTCACAACAAATATAAAAACTATAGTAGACACACTTTACATATTTGTAAAATGTTATGTAAAATACATTTCTTGTGGAACAGTTCCCATGGAATAAAATACAAAATAAATACTTGCACAACAGATGTCGACAATTAGTTGAAAAATGGGATGGTATCCACCAGGGACCATCATAATGTATTATTACAAATTTGGATATCTTGTACTTAAAGGTAATCTGTGCATAGTAAATTAAGAGAAATACTTTTATCTTTTGATTTTTGTATAATTTCTTTTAGGTTCGAGCTAATTTTAGGGGGAGGGGCAAATGGAATAAGCAGTATATGACATCTGTTTGCTCACAGCTACTATCCTCATTAACCGAGGTGATGGAGCTTGTGAAATACCCAACAGTTGCTCCCATCAACCACACACACAGGTTCTATGCCAATAAAATTACATATCCATGACATTACAGCTTACATTACTATCAGTCGTATTTTCTTTGCCACATGTGGAAAGAATCTTTTGACACTATCTCATATCAAGAATAGTGTCAATACACACTCAGCAGTCAGATAAATATAATACTCCTGGGTAACAGCACTGCCTTTTGTGCAATGCAATGATGATGGTGTCATTTCAAACCAATCCGTCTAGTTATCTGTAACAAAAAGGTTAATTATAGATTATTAAATTTGGTAACATAACTACTATTGACTATGCTGTTAAAACATGCTAGCTTGTTTGTGAAGATTATTCATGTGAAAAATTTTTGCACACCAGCCCCTTAACACAATGTAAGTCAGCATAACCATGTTCTAGACACTGTATAACCAAGCTGGTGGTGAAATATAGAGCAGTAAGTGTGCCACAGCTGCTGTTACAAGACGATTTGAGCACTTTTTCTTTTTTAAATTATTTTACATGTCACAAGGGTCATTGGTACAAGCATATGTCCGTTAATATAGCCTCATATGATCCAGATAGTATCAGCAACATTAACTGAGAAATGATGAGTTGAAATATTTCTTGGTTTGTGTGATGTGCAGTGACAGAAATTGTTTATGGATTATAAAACATAACCCAATTAATATCAGTTTGACTTTCAAACAACCACTTCCTTCAGACATTGTTCTGTTGAACTCTAAAAAATTACTCCCTGACAGAGGATTTAAAACCTACTTTAGAAATGCAGCATAACTCTTTCCATCACTCTAGCAGGTGTACATATAAGACAAATAAATAAATTAAAAAATCTAACTGTGACAATTATCTGTTTTGTTGAAGGGCAGTCTGATATTTGGCTAAATGCTGCTTGGGTACTACACAAATGTTAAGGTTGTTGTGCAACTCCAAGAAGCATACCTATAGAAACTCTGTCTTCTTTTTAGTGTGTGTATGTTACATAAATCCCCTTGCCAAAGAAAGCAGGCAGGTGTGAAAGTTGCAAAACAATTAGTTTAACAAGTCATGATTGCAAAATTTTAACAAATTATTTACAGAAGAATGAGAAAATCTGACCTTGGGGAAGATCAATTTGGATTTGGGAGAAATGTAGGTACATGGGAGGCAATAGTCACCTTACGACTGTGATCTTAGAAGCTAGATTAAGGAGAGGCAAACCTACTTTATACCTTTTGTAGATGTGGAGACAGGTTTTGACAATGTCAATTTGAATACAATTTATAAAATTCTGAAGTCAGCAGGAGTAAAATATAGTGAACAACTTACACAAAAGCCAGACAGCAGTTATTATGGCATGAAAGGTAAGCATTGGTTGGGAAGGGGAATAGGACAGGGTTGCAGCCTTTCTCTGATGTTATTCAATTTGTACATTGAGCAAGCTGTGAAGAAAAGCAAAGAGAAATTTGGAGAAGTAATTAAAGTTTGGGGTGTAAAAATAAAAACAATGTTTTACTAATGGCATTGTAATACTGTCAGAGACAGCAAAGGACCTGGAAGAGCAATTGAGTGGAATGGACAGTGTTTTGGAAGGAACGTATAAGATGAACACATTAACAAGAGCAAAACAAGGGTAATGGAATTCAGTCTTAGAAAATCAGGTGATGCGGAAGGAATTAGATTAGGTAAGGAAGCAATAAAGGTAGTAGATGAGTTTTGTTACTTGTGTAATAAAATGACGTATGGTGGTCGCAGTACAGAGGATTAAAATGCAGAATGGCAATGGGAAGAAAAGCACTTGTGAAAAGGAGGAATTGTTAACTTCGAATATTAATTTAAGTGTAAGGAAGTCTTTTCTGAAGGCATTTATATGGAGTATTGTGGGAGAAGCAAAGAAGATAAATAGTTCACACAGGTAGGGGATAGAGGCTTTTGAAATGTGGTGCTACAGAAGAATGCTAAAGATTAGGTGGTTAGATCATGTAACTAATAGACATCAGGGGATTGTGAATTTAGCATTGGAGGGAAGTGTGAGGGGTAAAAATTGCAGAGGGAGACCAAGATATGAATACTGCAAACAAAATCAAATGGATGTGGGTTGCAGTTCTTACGAGGAGATGAAGAGGGTTGCTGGAGATCTGCCTCAAACCATTCTTCGGACTGGAGACCACAACAATAACATTATACAAATGCTAATCAGTCGATTTACATACCTGCTCATAAACTGTCCATGCCATAGCAGCCATTAATGTTCTTCTGAGCATTCGAGGTGCCAGTCCTTTGAAGTAGCCTCGAAATCCATATGTCTATAAATAAATAAATATTTGTTAGTTGCCTCTAAATATTATTATTATTATTTTTTGTGGATATGACCTGTCAGCTCTGATGAATGATGTCATATCTTAGCCACAAACAAGTTAATGAAATTATTTTGGGAATACTAAGTACTACCAGATCGTAGTTCAGGAAAGTACACCGAGAACAAGTCACTACACGAGTGAGACATTTTGTTTTATGTAATTGACCAAATTAATTCAGTAATAACTTCTATTCCTATGACATCATTGGTCAAAGCTGAAGTGTTGTATCATGTGCTTCAGTAAACCAAAAATGAAACAACTGGCAGTCTTTAATGAAGTACCCTTCTTTCAGTTGCCTCCAAGAAACCTTAAGTCAGTGTAATTAAATATCAAGGTGTGGCACACCTCTTGAGGTGCTTCGCGAGATACTTGAGAATTTGACACACACTTTCATAATCATTCAAACAGTCAAAGGGACAACTCGCTAACACGACCACCTCCACGGCTACTGCATTCAGAGTCAATGTAGCAGCCAGAAATGACAGTGTGTTAGTGAGTTGTGTATAAGTGATTGTATGAATGTGCATGTGTTCTGTTCTGATGAAGGCTGTAGCTAAAAGTTGTGTATGTGCTTTGCTATGGATTGCAACCTCTTATATTCTTGTGAAGTGAGAAAATTTCCACAACTAGGAGGGACATGAAGCAACAGTTGGGGAAATATAAAATTATGCACACTGTGTCTTATTTTGATAAAGCTAAAGCATTTTCAGTTCAGGAGTTAGCATGGCCTTTTCTTACATTAATTGCCTAACTACCATAATGTATGTATAGTATATGTATAATGTATAGTATATATGTTGGATTATTTTTAGCTTCCATTTATGTGTACTATTCGATTAAATGTGTACTATTCTATTGAATTTCCATGACCTCAGAATCAGGTTAAATGGTTGATTAGGAAGATGGAATTTGGCATAATAGGCTAAGCCTGCAAATTCAGCAGTTTAACTGTTCAGTAATACTTGTATTAAGAGAGTATTATGTTACTAGAAAGGCTTTTCACAGAAAGTTCTGAAATGTAATTCTTAATTTTTATCCTTAATTGTCAAGGAAAAGGTAATTTACTGACCTTTTGGACATGCATAATAACAGACAGTACGGATGAAAATTTGTGCGGGTAGAGTTGCATCTTTGTCTTTAGCACATCTGCAGGTTGGGTAACAACTGATGCCATTACACCAGCAACCACACCACAGCCAAAATGTGTGAAGCTGCTGCTACCTGCTGATGTCTGCTGAAGCCATTCTGGAAAAAAGAAAACAGGAAGTTAGATTTTGGGAATTCTAAGTAGTAATTAAAAACAGGGGATTTTTACTGACTTATCAAAGGTATTAGTACAGCCCAATACCCGCAATGTGGAAACATTTAGACAAGAAAGAATCTATTGGAGCTGTGTGACGATGAATTACAATGACATCAGTTCAGGGGTTCAGATGGAAAAACAGTAATAAGCAAAGAAAGGAAAGGTGAAAGAAATATATAGAAGGTCTGTACAAAGGAAATAAACTTGAAGGCACTATCTTAGAAATGGAAGATGGAGTAGAGAAAGATGAGATACTGTACTCCAAAAAGAATTTGACAGAGCACTAAAACATTTCAGTAGAAACAAGGGCACTGGCGTAGATGATGTCCCATCTGAACTGCTATTATCGTTACGAGAGCCAATCATGAACAATTTGTTCCACCTGGTTCGCAAAATGTATGAGATGGGGGAATTACCGTCAGACTCCAAGAAGAATATAGTGATTCCAATTCCTAGGAAAGCAAGTGCAAACAAATGTGAAAATTACAGAACTATCAGTTTAATAAGTCATTGTTGCAAAATACTAACTCGAATCATTTACAGAAGAATGGAAAAACTGGTGGAATCCGACCTTGGGGAAGATCAATTTGGATTTAGGAGATATGAAGGAACACACGAGGCAATACTCACTTTATGACTTACCTCAGAAGATAGATTAAAGGAAGGGAAACCTACATTTTAGTAGTTGTGGATCTGGAGAAAGGTTTTGTCAATATTGACCGGAATACACTCTTTCAGATTCCGAAGGTAGCAGGGGTAAATAACCCACAGGTTGGGAACCACTGCTTTAAGGTATTTCCATTGTTTGGTTATGGTGTGGTGGATAAAAGCTGAAGCATAGGCACAGCCGTAGCAATAAATTTTAATCAGTATATCAACACACAGTTAGTGTATGACTGCAAACTTTGCAGTCAACATATGTTTTTCCAAAAACGGTGAGAAAGTTTGTAGTAATAATCTATAAAAGAATGATCTCAAGCTAAGGGCTGAAAACTACACACTGAAATAGTTGATAGGATCATCAATGGTTACCCCTGGTAGTACAGTATACAGGTAACCTAATATATTAAAGCTGTACAACCGTTCCTGCTACATTAGGATTAAAAGTACGAGACACAAACAGAAGGAAGTTTGCCTAAATAAAATTATAATTATGGGTATAACATTGCTAAAGTTCTGTAAAAGAAGATTACTGTAGGCCTTCTTCAAATAGGGAAGAAACTCTCAGCAATCTTTCTTAAGGAAACTTTACTGACATTTACAAAAAAGAAATAAAATAATAATAAGTTTAATTATAATGCATAATTCACCAACTATGCTATACTCACCCTGTGGCACTGTTTTCTTAGCTTGTGTGTAAAACATCAAGTATATTCCTGAGAATGGTGCATCTCGAATAAGTGTTGGAAGCAGCCCACAGCATAATCCACGTGCACCCTCTGTTCGGTATATGACACGGAGTGCCTCTGTCACACCACCATATTGGTACACTCCACTCTGGAATCAAGAATAAACATTCAGAAAAGTGTGTAAGTTAGTCAAATGTGACATAATAGTCCTAACAGGGACTTACTAAATGAAACTGTTTTCTTTGTTTACATAAATTAAATTCCTTTCATAAACATGTCAAATTGCTGTGGAAATATTAAAGAATCCAAAACTGAAGGAAAGGCATAATTAAAGCATGCGATTCCATCCACCAGCTTTGACCCGTTACATCCTCAACATGGCGGAAAATCCATATTTCAGTCATAGTCAACTGTAAATAAATAAATAAATGTTTCACTTGATTAGTTTTGTTAATTAAATTGTTGGGCTCATTAAAATTTTACGGGTATGGTGTAAATGAGGATGCTACCCATCAGCTTTGAACAAGGATGCCATTTAGCCAATTAGGAGTGATGTTCAGGCAGCCAATAAGATTGCATGTTTCATGTCTGTGTGAAATGGCACACTAGCATTGTGATTACTGAGCCACATGTTTTAAACTAAAGATACTGATCAACATTTCAAATGAGTGTTTCTGCAGAGAATTATATTCTTCATTGTTACGGATGGTCAGGTGGTGGTTACCTGAGAAGTGTTTTTAATTAAAAAGATTGATTGTGGTGACAACATATGCCTAGCGGTGAAAAGCTCATGTATGTGAAAATGGCATAAATTTTTACATCCATTTTGAAATTTGGACAATGGCGTCATATCTTAAGAACTTGTCATTACTTTCACACATCCATCTATCTAGGCCCCAATGTTTTAATTAAAAATACTAATCATTTGAAACACTCATCAATTGCAATGGAAATTACAGTGCTGTGAAATTTTTATGTCATCTATGACACCATTCATTATGCCACTTTCTTTACAAAACATACAATGAAAACTCATTTCTTGTTGGCTGCCTGAATACCACTTCTGATGGGCTGCCTTCACTTGCCTTGGTCAAAGCCAACAGGAGGTATCATCATCTACACCAATCCCAATTTTTACTTTTCCATCCCAGTGGCCCTACCAGATTTGCCAATATGTTAATATTCTTAGAAAACAGAACATAGAACACTATGTTAGTATTTTGTTGAGGCTATAAAGTAAATAAATAAGCTATACCTGCTCTATTGTTGAAAGGTTCTTTTAGGTACCCTTGTTCGGTCAGTAAAAGTAATTGTCCTCGAGAAATCAACAGCTCACCACCATATACCCAACTACACAACACACCAATGACACAGATGAAAGCCGATGGGTGATATCACATGCTTCAACTGACCCAAAGGAAGGTATCTATTTTCACAGCTCCATACTGTTATTAAAAATATGTCTTGTAGTATGATATTCAAAATGTACTGTACTCCCTATTTTATGATACTTGTCTAGGTGAAACAATATAAATATGTGATTATAACACACACCTCAAAACGAGTTTTCACAACAGTGATAGGTATAAGAAGCACTCCAGACAATGTCCTTGCCATCATGCCCAATGCAACTGCCTGCATCGGACCAGGCTCTCCTTCCACAAGATGTGATTTCAACCAGTGCAGTGATGAAAAGTACAGCCCAACACCTGGCACACAGCGTGTTATTGACTGAAAAAACACAAGGTATTGAGAATTCACTGTCAGGAAGCTGCTAAGAGTAAATTTATTGTAAGGAAATTAATCAAACTGCAAGCACATGCAATAACTTTAATATTTGTCAAGAAGAATTTTTATGCTCTCTCATCACTTAGTCGATAGTCTATGGTTTCTAAAAATTGTTTGAAGGGAGCATTCAGTGTAGCCAACTATCCAATATCTTTGGATTTTACACTAATAAGAATTTGAAATTGGCCTCCATATATTTTATGACTTCTAAATTGTAGGTAGATGACAATACAAAATGGCCTATGACTTTTGTTTATATACTTCATAGAACACCTTCAATTAAATGGAATCTGAACTTGCTGTACATAATGATTACTCCCTAACAAGAGGACTGGATTATTACATTTTCTGCCACTGTGCAGATATTTTTGTTATTTGTTGTAAATCACTTAAAACTTTGTATTTTTCAGTATGCTCAATAGTGAGTTGTTCTGATTAGCTACTTATGGCAATACCCAAGAGTAAACCACTTTGCAATCACCATCATAATATTTTACACTTCAAGTTACTTTTATGTCACCTGCTCCCCCTCTCGGAGTGAAGAAAACCAGCAGATAGTGCAGTAGCTCAAGGTGGCTTGTCTGGTATGTGACAGGTTATATAATGGTCTACATTTTTTTTACAAATTGTGAAGTTACAGTGAGTTTAGTGAACAGTGATCTCTTCACATATTGTGAAAAGTATGAACAGTTAATGTGAGATGATCTTTCGATTATAGTTCCACATATTTGCAGTATTATATTGTAAGTATGAAACATATGTGATCACACCAATGAATGACATACTGCCATACATCAATTGTTGTACTCTAAAAGCTTACTCTCCGGTTACAATATACAAACAATTTTCATTTTATCTTAGAATGGTTTACATTAAGTTCACACTTCTTCCAAGTACTCTCTTCACTCCAGTGCACTATAGCATATATCTTTCCCATTGTGCCACTCAGTCGAACAAGTCTTTTACAGCAGTAGTTCTTTATTTGTATTATGCCTATCAATTTTTTTCTGCACCGCTGATGGCCCTTACATATTATAGCTTTGTGAATTACAAAACTAATAAAAATATGGTTTGGTAATACATAATAACAAAAAGGCAACAACTTTCCTTTAACAGTCAGAAGAGTGGAGCACAGAACCATGTAACACGAAACAACATTCACACTGGCTTTTGAGCTCATGCAAGTCTTTCAGACAAAAGTATACATAAATTGACACACACAGATAACTGAACACACACACTCACACCCACAACAAAGTGCTATTGCCATGCAAATGCAGTTATCCATTAATATTTCTGTGCTTATGAATCAGCTATATATTTTGTAAAATACAGCTACATTCACCTACATAAATACCCCACAACTCACAATGAAGTGCACAGCAGAGGGTTCATTGAGCCACTTTTATGATATTCCTCTACAGTCCCATTATCTAAAAGTGCATGGGAAAAAGGAACATCTAATTTTTTTCCATTTTTGATCCGATTTATTTTTACTGTTTTTACTGCAATGATCATGTCTCCCCACATAGCTGGGTGCTAACAAAATATGTTCGCATTTGTAAGAGAAAGTTAGTGAAAGAAAATTTTCAAATATATCTCACCGCAATGAACAATGCCTTTGTTTTAATGATTTCCACCCCCACTCGTGCATCATATCTGTGACACTCTCATCCCTATCAGGGGATAATACAAATTGGCCTTCAGTTCCACTTGGTGAGGATCCCACAATGGGCAGCAATACTCAAAAATTGGACACAAGTGTTGCGTAGGTTGTTTCTTTAGTACAACTGTTGCAGCTTCTAAGTGTTCCACCAATGAAATGTAGCCTATGGTTCGCCTTCACTACAATATTTTTCGTGTTCTGTCCAATTTAAGTTGTTCATAATTATCATTCCTAGTCATTTAGTTGAATGTATGGCCTGTAGATTTGACTGATTTATGGAGGAAATGAAGTTTAATGGAGTTATTTTAGAGCTCATATGGAAGTATTTCACATTTTTCATTATTCAGGGTAGAAATGTAGAAATATTGTAGCTAAATCATTTTCCAGTTGCTTTTGATCTTCTGGTGACTTTACTAACCAATGAACGACAACATCATGCATGAATAAACTAAGAGAGCTGCGTAGATTGTCTCATTCGTAAAGGAACATTAGGAGTTCCCTGGGGGACACCAGAATAATTCCGTTTCACTTGATGAATTTTCGTGAATTAGTATGAACTGTGTCCTTTCTCACAGGAAATCAGAAATCCAGTAGCATAACTGTGGCGGTATTTGATAAGCACAAATTTGATTAGAAGACACTTGTGAGGTACAGTTTCAAAAGCCAGAAACATGGAATCGATTTGAGATCCTTTGTCAATAGCACTAATCACTTCACATGTGTAAAGAGCTAGCTGTGCTTTGCAAGAATGATACTTTCTGATTCCGTGATCTCTTTTAGGTACTTCAGAATGTTTAAGGAAAGAATATGTTCTAAAATCCTGCTGCAAACTAATGTCGATAATATAGGCCTGTAATTTTGTGTACCACTAATATTGCGTTTCGTAAATACTGGAGTGACCTGTACAACATTACAATCTTTGGGTGTGGATCTATCGCTTAGTGAGCGGTTGTATATCTTAAGTAGGTATGGGGCAATTTCATGAGCATAACCTGAAAAGAACTTAACTGGTATACAATCTGGATAGTTAGAACAAATAAAAGGTTTTCATTTCAATTCTGAAATTAATTACAGCATAATAAATGTAAATTAAAAAGAGAAGGATATTCAGTAGAATGCACTTACAGGAGTCATGCCCTTCCACAGCCCTGTAAGATGTTCCTTCTGCAGGATGTGGACCATAATAGTTATCATACCAGATGATCGGTGCCTGAAATCCATTAAAATGTCTTGTCATCTCTCTATTTTGTACAAACTAAGTTATATTCTACTTAAACTGCTCATTATTTGTCATGTATTTAAGCATAATTTCTGTAATTTTGTAACAAGTCAGCAGTTGCCATATGATGTGATGATGTTTGTTGTACCAATACCTGTAAATTATTAGCTTTTGGGGGAAATAAAATGTTTATGAGGATAACTGGACTGCATTTCTTAAAGCGCACCAGTCAAATAGTTTAGCAACTCAACATTAAATTTTTTTTTTTTGCTTTCTTTGCAAACTTAAGTCCCAAGTTGTATACAGCTTTAACAAAAAAGTCTCTAATACCAAAATATATGCAATAATGAACTAGAACCAAATGTTCAAATAAAATTTTAAAACGTTAACACTCTGTGGTAGAACTCAGTCCCCCCAACAAATATTTTCATAACAAGAAGACTGCCTAAAACAGCCATGTATTGTACGAAATAAACCCTAACAAGAGAAATAATATGTAGACTTCCAATCAATAAACTATGATTCACTAGCCAGTAATTATGGGGTCAACTGAAGACTGTGATACCACCCATGGCCATGTCAGCATGTTGTCTTGTACGACTCTAAAACATTGATTCTTTCTTTCTGTTATTAACGTGACTTTACTTTTTAAAGTACAAACTGTACGAGCCTCATGTTTTAATTTCAAAATACTAATCACTTGAAATGTTGATCATTTGTAACGGCAACTTCTTGGCAGTACGCCATTGCAAAGGAAAGTTGCACTTTCTGAGTAGCCTACTGTTTAGTGATTTGGAATGCTGCTTTCTGTGGTTTTTCCAGTTAGTAGATTGCTGCCAACGATGTCATCGACTAAAATCTGGTGGGAGGTATCTGAATCTTCAGTCATGTCCAATAATGTAACAGATGACAATAAAGCTTGCAGTAAGATTTCAAGGAATGGTTCAGGTTCACTCAATTGTAATACGAGAACAAGATAAAAGCAGTGATCTCTAAAACTTGGATCTTCAACCGCAGATATTGTTAGACTAGACAAGATATTTTCGTGGTATCAACATGTATATAGATGAACCATGTGACTGTTGGCAAACCAATGGTTGTGTACAACTTCCCTTATATACAGCTTTCTATGAAGGAGAGTAAATCAAATTTTATATATAACTGATATTTTAAAACAGTGGCATGTCTACAAAACTGTTGTTTATATAAGACTAATGTTTGCCAAGAGCCAGACAGTTCTACATTTTCTACCACACATAACTGCTGTACCATTTACCCAGTCTATCACTATTTACGGTTGAAGAGCTTGATGTGTAACTCCAATTTCTGAACACAGAACTGCAACATACCAGCATGTTTGTACACTTTGCGTAATTACCATCTTGGTAAGCAAATTTCCATCTGTCTGTACATGACTAGTGTTACTTCCTTATTGTCTATATGCAATGTAATAGACGGGTGTGACAGTGGAATCTAAAAGTAATTTCTTTTCATGATCTCATAGGCTAACAGTTTTGTTCTTTGGCTAGAAATGAAATATGAACATACATTGCTGGCACAGTCATACAGCCGAAGTGCAACATAGTGTAGAGGTCACTGGACAAAACTTTAGTCACAAATCAACACTGTAATAAACATATCCAATATACAACGGAAAGTTTGTAACAGTCTCAATGGATTACGTTTATTCACTCAATAATGCCTGATGCATGAGCACGTCAAATTAATAATAGATGGGAAAAGTATTTACCCAACAGCAGCAGGTACTGTATTTTGCAGTCTGGTCTTGACTAAATCCAAGGGCTGGAATATCACAGTGGAAAATGTTCCCGAAAGAGAACCAGCAATAAATGACTTCAGCACTGGATTCTGGAAGAAAGATTAAATTACACTTAATAAATAGGTCTAGTTGTTCACAGTTAAATTTTTTCGATCAAATCTTAAATATATTTACCACTAACACACTTCCAGCCACAATGTTCAAATTAGCTTTTAACACAAATAAAGAACTGTGAATTAAGTAAAAACCATTGGAATCTCTCACATAATGGTAACTATTGTAGCAGTTAAATGCTTTTTACTAAGTAACAAAGCAAGAACATAAAAACAATAGTACTTTGTAAGTAAATGGATATACAGAAAGCCTATTTGGGGCTATATTAATATATCTCGAAAATTATAAGCCTAAAATAATTACAAATGACAAGAAACAAATGGTAAGAGAGTAAGTACAGAGTTCCAACTTACATTTGAAATGATATCCATCGCAGATGTATGGTGTTCACTGTCTATGTCTGCAACCTTCAGAGAATTCACAAAATCTTCTGCTGCAGAGTGATTCAGCCACGAACTTGCTCTGCGCTCTTCAATCGCACACTGCAAGCTTCAAAAGAAGTATTTCAAAACACTATTGACAGATAAAGAACTCTGCCTTAAAATTTGCTTTACGTATCAGAGTAATCTGAGTAGTAGATAGGGTTCACTCTGTGCATAAAAAATTCAGTCATTTTCCCCACAGTTAATCTTGGCTGCATGAAGGATGCTTTAATGTATAGCTCTAATGAATAGTACAGTTTCGTGGCTCAACTAGTTCTGTGCAAAAAGACTTAGCACAGTGCAGCGTGGTTCTTCTTAAATTCACTGCCCGCTTCGGCAACAGCCCTAATAGTGGTAACTGCTGATTTCTTGGTTTAACAGTAAAGTCCAGAAGAATAACCACAGTAAAATAGACCTAATACGGCCCTAATAATTAGCCAAATTTAGGCATTGTGACCTGAGCCTCGACGAGCGGCACTCCGTTAAGCCAGCGACAGAACTAACATCACCACGGCAGCGGGCCACTTATATATACCATGTCTTATCTGCTGAGTCAATGCTACTGGGTTCACATGCGGTTGACCTCGGCATCACTGGATTCATCACGTAACCTTCCGACGAGACAGCAGTAGGTTTGGCAATTAAAATTGTCTACGAATTTGTCACTAACTGTTAGTATGCACAATTATAATTTGGACACAGGGGTAAACATCCAAAAACAAAATTTTCCATGTTTTCTTCTCATAAAAACTGATATACCTCTTTCTTCCCCATAACCAAAACTTCGTCTGTTTATCTGTTCAGTGTTTACTAATATAACAAATGAATACTGATGCTACCTCAGAGAGATTAACAGCAGTATTTGAAAAAGTCGATACAGAGCACGTATCACAGGCGAATAGCCTTTTTGAAATCGATTAAACAAAGTTTGCAAAGAACTGTCATAAGTATGTGAAATTTTATTGGAGTATGTATCTCAGATGTAAGTAGTATTTTCGATAACTGATGAAAGCGTAAATTATGTCTTTCAGAAAATAAAGCGATTCTCTGCAAATAGGTTTATTTTTTTTCATAAAATATAGTACATACATTTCCGCAGAGTAAATAGCGTAACTCCGTAACACCACTCAAAATTATTATTGTATCAAGACTCCATTACAAGTGGTGTGCATAAACCGTCGCAATATTAAAGGTATTGAATAAAAGGAGAGGAGTTCACTTAACCATGCAGTAGTCGCGCGGCTGACAGTCAGCACAAAAATGTTTTTCACTTTCCTGTTCATCTCGATGCACCTAAAAATTACATAAATTCAGTACCTTTATATAATTTCAGGTGGATCAGAGGAGCAGCGGTGGAATGCTCAACAGTTACAGACTGAGAGGCCGCGTGACTATCGGCGTTACATATAATTCGCGTAATTGGTAAGCCGTTACTCCCACATTATAGATTTTTCACAAGGTGTCTCCTGTTACTTCTGAGTTGTTCTGTATTAGTTTCATAGTCTTTTTAGGTTTATCTTATATATTTCATTTACATTTTTTTCTTTTTTTTTTTTGCAATATGAATCTATATGAAGAAGTCTTCTGAAGTATTCCGCTATATGCGGAACAACAGAAGGAAGCAGAATGGTGGTTGCTGTGTCCTAACACACAGAGAGAACGTTATTCATACTATGACAATGTTGCAAATGATGCACATTATCATCTATATTTGGAGCATGGAAACGTCGTTTGTACTGAAAGTTCAAAAAGAGAAGAATGTGAGTGTATTGTACAAACTATGAAACTGTAATAACCAGTGTGTGCATTTCATTCTGTTTACAACACAAATATGCTACAAATTTTACATGAAATGCAACAGGTTGAGCTTATTATGAAACTTAGTATTTCAGTGAAATTGAACAGAATTCACAGCTCTGTCATAGGCGTTGACGTAAAAAGCTGCAGTCAAACACAGTAAAATGCATATTCTCCATTACTGTGTCGACTCTTGCTACTAAAATGATTTAATGTCATGCAGACTACCAGTCTGAACTCTACTACTGGCGATGTAAAAAGTCGCGCGACTGCTGCAGGATTAAAATTTGTGCACTGTCCGGGATTCGAACCTGGAACCTCACATTTTCTGGGTGGTCGAATTAAACGACTCAGCTGACATAGCCTTATATGGATAATGCGGCTACACATGTCTTCAAGCATATCTCCCTCCACACCATATACTTTAAATCTGCCTCAATGATCCAATCTGAAATACATATCAATTTGCCAAGGCCTCCTATATTGGAATAGCACCCTAGGAAAGAACGTGAATGGGGACAATCCCGCCTTGTTCCTCAGGCAGATATGACATAATTTTAATTCCACACCTCTCCCTATATTCAATACCTTTGTTGTAATGAGACAAAGTTTGTTTCAAGGAATTGCATTGTTTTTTATATGTAGACCACAATATTATTTATAATAATAAAATTTTCAGCATCTTATTTGTTGCATTACGCAATGAAAACATTTCCAAATGTCCAGCTAGGAATATTTATTTATTGGCTGTGTCACTAACTAGTTTTCGGTTACTTAGACAATTTTCCAGTAATTGACAACTTAATGTCACAGAGACTGAAGACATAAATTTCGACAATTGAATGTTCTACATTAAATGCTAACAGAAATATTTTTATGAACCAAAATGAAAACAATGTTTTCTGTTTGATATACATTTAAGAATGATGAAATATTTTAAATTCATTATTTTGACAAACCTGAATTAACAGAGAGGAAAATGGAAACTGGATATGATTATTTAATACTAAGCTGCATCCTGTGTTATATGTTTGTTAATTTCCAATATTTATGGCAGTGTCATCTTTCTACTTTTCTTTGTGGAATGTAATATTTTACGACCTACTTGTATGTCATGGGGTTGGCTTTCTTATATGAGTTGGTTGTCAAAGGTTGAATATCCCTTGTTTAAGTATCTACATCTGCATGTATCTATATACGATTTAGACATTGGAGAAGGGCAATTCTTTTTGTTTTTTGTTTTGTTTTTTATGGTCCTGGAAAAGTTTTCATGAAAAAATAGGACAGCTACAAAGGAAAATCGGAAAAATCGAACAAAGCGCAAAAATCGTAATTTTTGTATGCACCGTCTATCAAAGCTGATGATAGGGATATATACCATATTTGGTTTAACCATACACCATCATATTTTGCACATTTCTGTACTTTTCATCTAGATGTTTTTTATGCTCCATTGCCCACCGTTTAGTGCATGTCAGACAGTACTCTGCAATAGACTATGATGCCAGATCATCATTTCAGAGTAGCTCAGATGTTTTGGCTGATTTTGTTATTGTGTCGTAATTGGCAGGACAAGATTTATATGAAAGAACAGTTTTGAATTCGCCGGAAAAGTCGGAAATGTTTGGTTGTATTTTTGTATGAAAGTCTCAATAAAAGAAATGTGTTTGTGTCTGTGGATGGTGATCATATCTTTTGGAGTGTTTCAAAGATACTTTTGTAATATGCCTGTGGTTGCAAACAAATTGAGTATGGATCACCATAGCTCACGAACTCTAAGTCATACAATGAAATAATTTTTTTGGGTTTATTTACTGGCGTAAATGGATACTGTCAGCAAAATATGTCGCAAATGCAAGTAAACTTAATTGATAATGCAGCATTTTTCACGCATCTCAATATACATGATGTCATATCTCATGAACAGTGTTGTACAGTGATATAATTACGACTGTGAAGAACTACAGAAATTTGCGAAATTTGATGGTCATTTGTCAAAACAAATACGTCGTTTGTATCATCACCTATGATAGAGAGTGCATACAATCGATTTACCCAGTCAGTTTAATTCTATTCTCTATGAATGTTCTGATTCCAATAACAATAAGATCAAAGAAAGGGGGAAGAGGAGATAGAGGAGGAGGCACAAAATGGATTTAAGAAGGGGAGGGATGATAATGATGCAGAGAGGAAGGGAGGATTGGGTTAAGAGGGAGTTGGGTGAAAGTGATGGGCAGAGATATGAGGAGGAGGAGGAGAAGGAGATGGACAAAGAAAGGGGATAGGGGGAGATGAAGAAATAGAGGAGGGAGGAAGAGTGGGGTAGAGAGAGATAGGAAAAGAAGCTATCACCCCTCCCTTTTGGAGATTAGATTAGTTTTTCGTTCCGCGGATCCTCGTGGGTGTGGAACATGTCAACATACAAAGTTTACAAGCTGAATAATAGATAATACTAATAATATAAGTACATAAATACAGATGCATATATTTTTGGAAGTTGTTTTTCTTTTTTTAAGTGTTTATGTGAATAAAATAGTGCCAAAAAAGTAATTTGAAATGATTTCTGTTGTTGAAAGTGTATTTGATCAAATAATTCGACACACTTGGCTATTATTAGTGAATTTGACTTTTAAATACATTTTGGATGAACAAGAAGATAAGTATCCGATGTGGAAATATCGGTTTTATAATTAATTAATTCCCATTTTACTGATGGAGATGAAATTCTGAAAGTAAAGGCTGTTTGTTTACTGGTACTGTTTCTTCAGAGTTACATGTTCTATTTTTTTGATTCATATACAAACATTTTAACGTTCAGGTTTGGAAAAACCTTACCTACATTTTCTTTGCTAGCCCATAAATATGTTCAGTGGCTGGTATACTACTGTACTATGTTGAAACTACATCATCTGCAGACAATATGGGGTACAGTCTCCAAGAACTATGGCAACACATCTTGCAGGTGAGTTGGACCAGTCAACTGGATGGCAGCAAATAACGTCCTATTAGGCAGCCTTGGACAACACACACGCATTAGTTGACAGGTAATCGTTGCTGGGGGTCATCAAGGTGGGTAGCATGGCTATTGTTTTCAATCCTGACATGCAACATATGCATTGAGGCTTGTGGCTTTGTTTGTGTGGGACAGGAGGACCAAACTGCTAAGGTCACGAGTCCCCCAGTGGGGTGGGGAAGGATTGAGGATAGGAAAGAATAGGAAGGGAACGAGATCCAGTCCAAGGACGAAAGAAGGAAGAAAGACAGTATTTGGTTGAGCCCCATGCAGTCCACACACATACTCATGAAGAAATCATGAGCCCTCTTGGGGAGTGTGGTCATTAGTTTGAGCTGTGTCGTTGTTTTGCAGCGTCCTTAATACAATAAATAATCAATTCCGACTATTGGTTCGCTATCTCAGTATAATCAATTGAAGCCCATCCCCCAACCAGAAATAAGGAATATAGAGAAAAAATAACTATATTTTTATGATTTAATGTCAACAATAAATAAGCTTTGTCTCGATAAACCAAAAGTGGCTTCAGCAGAAATTATCTTCTGAATATATCTACTTAAAATTACTTATCTTTACATTAATCTTACCCTCCACCCATATATATGTTATAACCGCTACTGCCTATGTTTGTATGTGCATCACATAAAACTACTGCATGAAAACAAATGTAGTTTTCACAGTTGTTTTGTTGGAAGTATAATTTCTGATGTGGTGGCACATGTTTCATTTTGATAAACTTCAAGAAGCCTAATTATCTACAAATAGTATCCTTGAACTGGGTTAGTATGGAGGTTGAAATCTTTGAGATACAGAGAAACTGTGTTAAGAACAGTTAGCTGAACTCAAAGAATCCATAATAAAATTTGAAGCCATAAAAATGAATACAAATTGTCAAATGTTTTTTGGTGTGTATTTACTCAATTTTGTGTAAGAATTATTTCATTATATTGGAAGAAAGAGTCGGGACAGCAGAAATGTTAAAAACTAAACCAAATAAATACACCATAAAAGAAATAATGGAATCCATAAAAGTAATATTTTGCAACATTTTGTCATGTAATAACAATATTAATGGTTTAATTTGATTTTCCTTAGACATTCTTCAATTCCATGTTGAATCCATGTAACTATTTTGTTGGTATGTGTCTCAAATTGATGCTTAAAACCTGTCATCATTGATAAGAGTGTAGAGTTAACAGTAAAATCACTTTCGTACTTTACTTCAGTTCTATTGGTGTCTCATACTTTAATTGTGTAGTTGTAGCTGTGGTTACACCATTTTTTTTTACCTTTGCTCGGTTTTTCCAGATACATCTTCAGTTTCTCTCAGCGAGAATGAGCTTTACGAGTTTACAAATTTCATTTGCATTTGACATCCATGTGGACGAAATTGCGAGAAAAAGCCATAAAAGTAAATGTTTGTTTGTTCATATTTTCTAGCGCTGCTGCATCGTTCATTAAATAGCGATGAGACTCTGTCAGTATATAGCTGGCACTTTCATGAAGGTTACAGGCATAATTATATCACCATGCAACACACAAGTGAGGAGATGTGATGTCTTGAATGTAGAGATGCGTGAGAAACTGTCGCATTATGAATGAAGTTTAAATTTATTACTTCTTTGCTACTAAATGTATTCACGATATATTTTGTGAACAGTATCTATTTATGCCTATGAAAGTACCTACAATATTATTTCATTATAGAACTTATAGTTTAGGAAGAATGATGTCCTTATACTGAGACGCCGGCCGCGGTGGCCGAGGAGACTGAGGCGCTCCAGTCACGGTCTGCACGGCCACTACGGTCGGAGGTTCGAATCCCCCCCTCGGGCATGGATATTTGTGTCGTTCTAGTTCGTAAGTAGTTCATAAGTAGTTTGTAAGTTTAGGGACTGATGACCCCGTAATTAAGCTTTACAAACATTTGAACATTTGATATACTGAGATGAACGAGAAACAGCCTCATCATGTTTGTTCGTACTTTGCGTACTGTTGTACTGTTCATCTGATTGCAATGAAACTTTGTGCGTTTAATCTTCAAAGTAAGATGTAATTCACTGTAAGTGTAAAATTTTGTATGGCGCATGGCAGAGGGTATTTTACCTACGAACTTCGGCAAAATCTACAGTTTTATCCCAATGTTGGTGAAATTTTGCACACTTAACCTTCAAAACAGGAGGAACATAACCGCTTACCTAGGATTTCATATGGAGCATGGCGGAGGGAACTTTGCGGTACACCCCTGATCACTATGAAAGTTTTATATAATTTTTTACAGATGGAGGAGGTAATGGAATGAGGAGCTGGAGAAGAAGTTCGACAGAGAGACAAGGTGGTGATTGGCAGAGAAAGGAAACGTAGAGATGAGAGAGTGAGGAGTAGGAGAAGATGAACGCTGAACACAGAGAGGGGAGACTGAGAATGAGATAGGGGAGAGGAGGGTATGGACAAAGAGGGAAGGGAGGAGAAGATAGACAGAGAAAATGAAAGGGAGATGGACGAAAGTAGGACTGCAATAAATAAGTACCAGGGTGACGCCAGGTTTTCAGGCTTAAGGGGGTACGTTGATGAAATTGACCAAAAATATCAATTTCGATTTACTTTTTATTTTTTAGTACAACTAATGGACAATAAGTTCCCAAAGTTTCAATGTTAAAATCACATCTGAAGTGCCAGAAAATTAATTAAAACTGTGATGCGGCCTGTCTGCCACACCCAAGTTTTGAAGCAGCACTGCAATACTCAGCACTGCATCTCAGTGAACAACGATTCTGTGTATTATTTTTAACCAAACATGAGTGGGATACATCTAGAAAGCCATGATACATACTCTTTGGTTTTATATATCATCTTTCACTCTGTTCTGCATCTTATAAACAATAACAAATTATCGGCATTGTTTATGACAAAGCAATTCTTTTTTTGCCTTGTGATACTGATGGAGATTTATACAAGTGTTCGATTCTTGCTTCATTCAGTTATGTCACGATCACAAAGAATGTATAAAAAACAGGATTAACTGCATTTGAATAAGTTAGTGAGTAGAAGATGTGAGAAACAAAGACAAACCAGCAATGAGACTACGCCCAAAGTACGAACATCTACTGTAAATGTGAACTCTTTTCCCAGCAGCTCCAATAGAAAAATTAGTGAGGTGAATGGTGCATACTACAGTGATGAATCTCGGTTTCTAGCCGATCCTGCATCTCAAAAAGTATGTTCACGGCAAAACCCATAATCTAAATGAATCTCTCAAATCACTCATATGAAAACGATGCCCTAAAACCACATTTGCATCTGCTACAGTAGTCAGAATTGCAACTTATGGTGTAGTTCTTGTATTTAATGATGGGAACATCGGGAGAATGACGGTATTAGAAAGAATGAGCTTCTAGATAAGAAAATTTTACTCAAGACATCATGAGAAAAATATATATCGCGTCTCTACAGCTGAAAAGTCAGTAGAAGAACCGGTAAAGGAAAGAAGACAGAAACCCCAAGAGAAGTTTGAAGGAAACAACGACTCAGAGTACAAATGTGGTGCCTTCTGAAAAAGTGACGTAAGGAAAAAAGTTAGGTTGAACTTTAAATTGTGTTTCCTGAAAAGGTTATTTTTTTAAAGTTCATATACCTTATCCTCATATTCTATGAATCCTGGAAGAATCAAATTTCGTACACATATTTCTGGAAACCTAAGAAATGTTGTCTCAAGAGCAAATTTTGAAATTCTGTTTGCAAGCTGGTATATAGGGCAAAGTGCTTGGAATTTTGTATGAATTTAAAATTGAACTTGTGGAATTATAATTAAACAATTATGAACATTCTCCTATTTGACCTATTCCAAAAATCTTATGATAGAAACTTACAACATATAAAAAGATGAAACAGAGAAATTTTTATAGAAATCTGTTGAATACTTTCTGATAAAAAGGAACATACACTATTGAAAAAAAAAACCTTCGGATTTCATTGAAAAATGTTGAATACATATAATCAAAGAATTTTATATATAATGTGTTACTTTTCATGTAAAGCGTGGTACAAAATTTCATTGCCATATCTCCAAAACTGTGGATTTGTTGCATTTTTGAAATAATGTGTGTTTTTCATCAACGTTCCCCCTTAAGAAAGTGTGTGTGTGCAGGGATAGTGGTAGAGGGGGGGGGAGGAGGAGGAGAGCAGCTACAGCGGTCCCGGTAGTGGTGAACTTCAATGATTTGGAGTGGGGAGGGGGGGTTATCGGCGGGTCAGCAGGCTGGCGCGTGCCCTAGCCGACCGGACCTTGGCGCTCACAGACGCTGCCTCGCCCCTCCTCTGCCGGGCAGGGAGCAGGGAGGCCACACGTGACCACACACACACACACACACACACACACACACACACACGGCCAGTGCAGCTGCTACTTGGCCACAGCAAGTATAGTTAGCCATAAAAAAAGTGCGAACGCCCAGAAACAGGGTCGACAGTCAATGTAACCTCGTACGTATATACAGGACGATTATAATTAAGAATGAGCTTTCAACGCAGTGGCGGCTCGTACAAAATTTGACCAGTGTGCTACAATATAAAAAAAATAAACAGGAAACAAAATATACTAAAATAAAAAGCATGACACAATGGAAATAACGGAGCTTAGCAATCTCCCCACCAAGTCATCCGCGTTCTACACAGGTGACCAATGAAACTGCTTGGCTGAAAAGCGCAGTTTCACTCGCATGTTGGCTAAACATTACTAATGTTGTTCGTGATTGAAGTTTTATTTACAGAAATTAAACATTTGGACTCAGAGGTATTTGAATACGAGCCTCACATAAGTAGGTTTGAGAGACATCACGCAAGACGCCTGAGCCAGCGCGCTATTTGACTCTGTATGCCACTATATTCGTCATATACTATTCTTCCGCAACCGTTACACGCAGTTCGAAGAGAAATATTGATCTTCCGGTGCTGCAGTCGGTCTCGGCACACATGAGTCGCCAGGCCTAACGTCACATCTGCGCATGTGCACTAGCGAACAGACGACTGCACCGCCTCTCTGCGCACGTACCAGCGCGGCTGAATCTCACTTCAGCACACGGAGCTGGTTTCCAGCTATCGCAGTGAGAGCGCGTTTTCAACCTTATTACTAGCATTCTAATACGCATTGGAAGGGAATTGGCATAATTTTGTTGTGATATCTGGATCGCATTCCAAGAGAAAGGATTTCTCTCTTGCTTTCGAAGAGAAATGGAATAATTTTAGTAATATATTTACGGTGTGCTGCAGCACATTAGCACATTATTACCAGCAGCCACTGTATCAACATCGGGGATTCAACTCTTCCTTCGGATAGAGGTGTTTTGTTGTCCTTAGCGTAAGTTACTTTAACCCTACCGGCCACACCATGGGCCTCTGAGGCCCAGATGCTCACTCAGACCTGTCTAATCCCGCTCCAACACAGCTGGAGGGGACGTGACTCACATGTAAGCCTCGTCTAGTTAGTTATCTCTGAGCCAGTGTACGGTGCACAACATTTCCGCCCCTGTCGGCCCGTTCAGGTAAACAACTAGGCCTCCGAGACCTCTGGTGTGGCTTACATGTAAATTGTCCCTACGCCTGAGAGGCCTATGATGTGGTTGAACGTATGTCAGTAGCTAGGTCTCAGAGGCCTTGGTGTGCTTGTCAGTAGTCCGTATTTTATCTTACAGTATCCTTCTTTTGACGTGTTGTTTTTTTCCCTTCGTCTATAATAATACACGTATTCTTTCAATAGATAGAATTTTTAGATATTCCATTCTATCGGGTGATTAATTATACTGTCTTAATGCAGGTGTTCCTACTATTGCCAGAATGAATTCTAAGGGGGAAAAGCGATTCTACACCGATAATGAAATGTTACCAAAACTGATACAACATTTATCAGATGATGACTGTGCCTCTGAAGTTGAATCACTACTAGGAGACGGAGATTGTGATACCGAAATAGAAGAACGTTCCAATTCGGAATCAGAACACTCTTCAGATGACGATCCTGAATTCATCCCTTCAGATGATGAAGAAGCAGTGAGAGAGACTGTGCGACTACATGGCTTCCTCTTGCCATTGATTTGCTGAAAACCCACCAGCTAACATATATTGGGACCATAAAAAAAAAAACAAAAAAAAAAAAAAAAAAAAAAAACAAAAAAAAACAAAAAAAAAAAAAACGAGAATTACCCCCTGAATTCATTGATATGAAGTACAAGGACCGCAAAGTTAGAACGTCACTTTTCATATTCCGAGACGACGTGACAACTGTTTCATATAAACCCAACAAAAATAAAATGGTTACTGTCATATCAACCATGCATGGGGATGATGCTGTATATCCCGACTCCAAAAAACCCTATATGATTCTCAGCTACAACGAAACCAAAGCGGGGGTCCACGCGTGTGTCAGTACTATAACGCTGGCCGAAAAACAAGTCGATGGAATGTATGTGTTTTTTACAACATGATAAACATTGCTTGCATAAATGCCTATACTGTGTACCTCCACATCTTTTACAAAAAAACCAAGGGAAAGGGAGACTCAACGATCAAACAAAACCATTGTCCCGATTTGAGTTTACGTTGACGCTTTCTGAATAGCTTACAGCACCTTGGATGAAGACTAGGCTTCACACACCAATTCCCCGTGATCTACGGGACATTATTTATAGATGCCTAAACATGACTCCACCTGCAGAGGCAGCTCGTGAAGAAATTGAGCAAGGAGCTGTTCCCAAAAGAACTAACTGTAAGTTTTGTGAGTTGCCAGTGTGTGTCAGTACCACAAAAAATTTTGTCCAAATTGTACCGGTAAAAAATGAGAAACTTCCGCTGAATTTTGTGATACCGATTTTAGTTCTCAACATTATTAATTGTACGTGGCTTCTGAATATAATCGATTTTTTGCCTTATATGAAGTTTAGACTACTATTGTTTAATTTATGAGAATTTGGTTATTTTGTTTTGTGGTTTCTTGGGGATATATATATATATATATATATATATATATATATATATATATATATATATATATATATCTGGCATACCTTGGCTAAAAGAAGGGATCGATTGGTAGGACAAATTATTAGACATCAAGGAATCGTGAATTTAGCATTGGAGGGACGTGTTTGTTCTAAAAAGCGCAGAGAAAGACCAAGAGATGGATACAGTAAGCAGATTCAGACAGATGTAGGTTGCCGTTCTTATGAAGAGTTGAAGAGGCTTGCTCAGGATAGGCTATTGTGGAGATCTGCATCAAACCAGTCTCCGGACTGAAGACCACAACAACAATGCACATGCAAAATTGTATCGCAGAACGACACAAGATTCATGAGAGTGACGTGATGGTTAGATGTGTCAAAGATTAGATTAAATTAGAGTATATATATATTTCTTTTATGTTAATCAAGGTTATTTAATGTATTATACCCTCATCCTTATCATGACACTTTATTTCTTAAAGACTGTTTCATTATTATATATCTCGTGTGGGTCTCTGAGGCCTATGGTGTGGCCCAGACGTAGGAGCCTGGTGGTGTGGCCCACAGGGTTAAGTTACTATCCAATGGGCACGCAGCACAGAATATACCTCTAAGAGACATCATATAATTATACCAATATGCTGCTTTAAAGTTTTTTTTTATTATAATGTTGTTATGGATCCATTTCGGCACAAATAGCCATCGTCAGACAATGACCATGTGACATCCTTGGACCATGTCTTGCTGTTTATTCAACAATAATGTGAAATTTTGTGTCTTACTTATGTTGGCCAACTGTCAGAACACCAAGATAAAAAAATATCAGCTGAAATATGCTCCTGCCGGAGCACAGGAAAGGCGAATATGTTCTCTAACACAAAAGTGTGGAAGCAGCTGCCTCAATCCTCATTTAGACTTCCTGATCTGTGCAGCTGTCAATCCCTTCAAATGAAAATGTTTAATGCCCGCACGAAATTCGTTTTACTCCATCGTAAGGCACAAACTACAGCTGCCGTTCGAAACTTGCTGTAATATCCGTAGAAATATCAGGTTCCGAAAATTTCCTGCTCTTTCATACAAATTTACCAGACTTATCAAATCATCTTGTGCATGCGACCATCAAGTCTATCCGGGACAATGAACGGTCCAACTAAACAGTTTCCAACAATTCCAATGACTGAAGCGGCCTCTTGTGACTTTTGCGATCCCCGGTTTCTATGTGTTTTCTGCTTGATGTACCATGTTAATTTGTATCTTTTGTTTTGAACCACCCTGTAATTGATCCGTCCTTCCCAAAGAGATATAACGCTAATACGAAGTAACACACCGCTCTTAGGTTCGTCAGTGGCAAGGAAGAGGTTTTACAAATTCGTCCATGTGTACTGCATATCTTCCTGAAGCATTAGGTGATTAAATATTGCAGATTGCTAAAGATGTTGAATTTTATGTTTAATCCGCTCTTCTAAACTTTCACAGACTTCTCATATGTTTGGGCATGGATCACGTGGTAAGAGCAACAGTGGTATAGCTACAAGGTTCATATGCATACAGCTAGGAGATGCTGGTGTAGGCCTGTCAATACAGCTGTTGCCATTCTAGAACATGGGAGGGTTCACCATGAAGATGTAGAATATGGCGCATTATCTGGTTACCGAAACTGTAGAAATACTTTCCTACAATATCAATTCCGTTTATGGGGGTCCGTCTGGATTTCATTGCTGATGATTTATCTTACGACTTCTAATGGCAAAGAAAGTTTCATTTTAAATTTTTCGCGTGATTATTGATCGAATTTAAAAATGATGAATGGTATCATACTAACTCATTAAGACGTACAATCCTATGATAAATTTAACACATTAAGACAAATATTACAATTAGAAACTATGTGTTTGTCGTGAAGTTGAAGGCGCTCAAATTTTCCAGTTTTGTACGTCCATTAGTCGAAAATGATAACAATTAGCGACGTCCAATAAACTTCAAATATAATTTAAAACCTCCAGGAAAGTTTTTCTCACTGACACCTCGCAGAAAACGATGACAGGAAATATATATATATATTGCGTTTTGCTGACAACATAGTAATTCTGTCAGAGACAGCAAAGGACCTGGAAGAGCAGATGAACGGAATGGAGAGTGTGCTGAAATGTGCATATAAGATGAATATTAACAAGAGCAAAACAAGGGTAATGGGGTGCAGTCTAAGAAATAAGGCGATGCTGAAGGAATTAGATTAGGTAACGAAACAATAAAGGAGGTAGATGAGTTTTGTTACTTGGGCAGTAAAATAACAAATGATGGTCGCAGTACAGAGGATATAAAATGCAGAATGGCAATGGGTAGAAAAGCGTTCTTGAAAAAGAGAAATTTGTTAACATCGAATATTGATTTAAGCCTAAGAATGTCCTTTCTGAAGGCATTTATGTGGAGTGTTGCCTTGTATGGGAGAGAAACGTGGACGATAAACAGTGCGGGCAGGAAGAGGATAGAGGCTTTTGTAATGTGGTGCTACAGAAGAATGCTGAAGATTGGGTGGGTGGATCGCTTAACTAATGAGGAGTTACTGAACAGAACTGGCGAGAAAAGGAATTTCTGGCATACCTTGGCTAAAAGAAGGGATCGATTGGTAGGACAAATTATTAGACATCAAGGAATCGTGAATTTAGCATTGGAGGGACGTGTTTGTTCTAAAAAGCGCAGAGAAAGACCAAGAGATGGATACAGTAAGCAGATTCAGACAGATGTAGGTTGCCGTTCTTATGAAGAGTTGAAGAGGCTTGCTCAGGATAGGCTATTGTGGAGATCTGCATCAAACCAGTCTCCGGACTGAAGACCACAACAACAATGCACATGCAAAATTGTATCGCAGAACGACACAAGATTCATGAGAGTGACGTGATGGTTAGATGTGTCAAAGATTAGATTAAATTAGAGTAATACTTCTTCTATAGATCTTTAATACGAGATATCGTAATGATGTGGAACATGTCAGTGTAATAAAAGATAGCATTGCATGTCATACAAGTTTTATTTTAATTTTTTGTAAGATTTAATTTCTTTGTAAAAATTCACCTACTGAGTAGAAGGAGTTGCTATTCAGGAATTCTTTCAATGCTGGTTCGCTATCAGACATTTGGTGTTATTTGCTAAGTCACCAAAGACTTTTCTGGCAGCATATTTCAAAAACTACCTTCTGCTTATATTAGTACGCAATGGGGCCCAATGGAGGGACAACTTCATTGAGAAGAAGCGGCTCCGGTCACTAAAACCAACCCAGCGACCGGAAATGTGGGGCGCTGACCATATCCCCCTTCATATAGCATCCGGCAACGTCTTCGGGAGGAGGAAGACGCGGCGGCAGGTCGGCCTCTAGAGGCCTGCAGAACGCAGTTTCCAGCCATTCCCATTAAAGTTTAAAAATTTCTTTAAAAAACTATCTTTAGTCCCAAACAAAGGAAAAATCTGTTCATTATTGTTTAAAAGAACATATAGCCAATTTCTGCCTGTTCGTTTATACACTACTGGCCATTAAAATTGCTACACCAAGAAGAAATGCAGATGATAAACGGGTATTCATTGGACAAATATATTATACTAGAACTGACATGTGATTACATTTTCACGCAATTTGGGGGCATAGATTCTGAGAAATCAGTACCCAGAACAACCACCTCTGGCCGTAATAATGACCTTGATACGCCTGGGCGTTAAGTCAAACAGAGCTTGGATGGGTACAGATGCCCATACAGCTTCAACACGATATCACAGTTCATCAAGAGTAGTGACTGGCGTATTGTGACGAGCCACTTGATCAGCAACCATTGACCAGTCGTTTTCTATTGGTGAGAGATCTGGAGAATGTGCTGGCCAGGGCAGCAGTCGAACATTTTCCGTATCCAGAAAGGCCTGTACAGGACCTGCAACATACTGCTGAAATGTAGGGTTTCGCAAGGATCGAGTGAAGGGTAGAGCCACGGGTCGTAACACATCTGAAATGTAGCGGCCACTGTTCAAAGTGCCGTCCATGCGATCAAGAGGTGACCAAGACATGTAACTAATGGCACCCCATACCATCACGCCGGGTGATACGCCAGTATGGTGATGACAAATACAAGCTTCCAATGTGCGTTCACCGCGATGTCGCCAAACACAGATGCGACCATCATGATGTTGTAAACAGAACCTGGATTCATCCGGAAAAATAACGTTTTGCTATTCGTGCACCCAGGTTCGTCGTTGCGTACACCACAGCAAACGCTCCTGACTGTGATGCAGCGTCAAGGGTAACTGCAGCCATGGTCTCAGAGCTGGTAGTACATGCTGCTGCAAACGTTGTCGAACTGTTCTTGCAGATGGTTGTTGGCTTACAAGCGTCCCCGTCTGTTGACTCAGGGATCGAGACGGGGCTACACGATCCGTTACAGCCATGCGAATAAGATGCCTGTCATCTCGACTGCTAGTGATACGAGGCCGTTGGAATCCAGCACGGCGTTCCGTCTTGCCCTCCTGAACCCACCGATTCCATATTCTGCTAACAGTCATTGGATCGCGACCAACACGAGCAGCAATGTCGTGATACGATAAACCGCAATCGCGATAGGCTACAATCCGACCTTTATCAAAGTCGGGAACGTCATGGTACGCATTTCTCCTCCTTATACGGGGCATCACAACAACGTTTCACCAGGCAACGCCGGTCAACTGCTGATTGTGTATGAGAAATCGGTTGGAAACTGTCTTCGTGTCAGCACGTTGTAGGTGTCGCCACCGGCGCCAACCTAGTGTGAATGCTCTGAAAAGCTAATCATTTGCATATCACAGCATCTTCTTCCTGTCGGCTAAATTTCGTGTTTGTAGCACGTCATTTTCGTGGTGTAGCAATTTTAATGGCCAAGTGTGTAAGTGTATTGCACTAATACTAGAGGTAAATGAGTCGGGACTGATGACCCCGTAGTTAAGTCCCATAAGTTATAGATACATTTGAACATTTGTAAATGAGTCGAGAGTGTTTGGATATTTTTGCTAACAAAGTTTTCCCTTTACATAAGGTAAAGGTAAATTTACATATTATGTACATTTAAAAAATAAACAGCTTATAACTGTATGAATGTTCATTCATGTAAAATTTGAGGTAAATCGGTCAAAGGAGTTTTGAGATTTTTAGACATGTCTTCTTCATATATTACGTGTATATTTTCATATTAAAAAAATGTATATCTTGTCCTGTCTCCGGACACATATTTATTATTGTGTAAAAGTTGGAAGTAAATCGGTTAAGAACTTTTTGAGATGCCGTGAGAATGGAAAGATGATGAATCTCATTCTATTATTAGGGATTAAATTACGTCATCATAACTTGACTGGAATAAAAGGAAGTGTTTTAGAGTGTGTCCGATAAAAGTTATCAGTGACAGGCGTCTGAATTTTAGGATGTAGAACATCGAACCTGGCGCGTGCCACGTTTATCGCGATGACACAGTTGCCCCCGGTTGCCTTGCTCAGATGACGAAAGAAGTGTTTTTGGAGTCAGCATCCTCGTCCATTTCGATTCGAGATTGCAGAAGGTGTCAGAACCTTTACTGTTTAGTTTTGCCCCTCCCGTAATAGCAAAAAGCAATTACAAAGCTAACTTCGGCTTTGATATCAGTGATAAAGTTGATCCCTTGTGCATCTACACAGCAAGTGACAGTGATGATACAGAGGTAATGAACAATGTTCGAATATATAAGGAGAACAATGTTCGTTTCTGACCTCAGGTTTCAGACTGATATCACTACAAGATAAACATCTGTCTATATCGATGCTTCTTCTTTCGGGCTCTACAGCCCTTAGTGAGCTCTAAAACATCAGTCCATTCTTGTTATATTAACTGCCAAGACCGCTTATGTTGAAACTATTTTATTGCCTTTTCAGCAGAACTAGCTACCATCCTCTGATGATCTCACTTCACACTTCATAAAAGTAGGCGTCATTGTCGTTGAAATGGAGTTGTGCTCAAGTTATAAAATATGTCACCACGTAACTTGAGCACATTCCCTTTTCAAGGATGACGATTACACCTAGTTTTATGAAGTGAGATCATCTGAGTAGAACTGAAGTGATATCTGGCGTTCCCCAGGGAAGTGTTATAGGAGCCCTACTGTTCCTTATTTTTATAAACGATTTATCAGACTATCTGAGTAGCTCCCTTACGTTGTTCGCAGATGATGCTGTCAGTTATCGGTTAGTAAAGTCTCCAGAAGATCAAAAGCAACTGCAAAATGATTTAGATATCACCATGGTGCAAAAAATAGCAATTGACCCTTAATAATGAGAAGTGTCAAGTCATCCATATGACCACTAATAGAAATCCCTTAAACTTCATTTACACGATAAATCAGTCAGAAGTAAAGGCCGTAAATTCAAGTAAATACCTAGAAGTAACAATTACAAACTACTTAAATTGGAAAGAACAAACAGAAAATACTGTAGGGAAAGCGAACCAAAGACTAAGTTTCATTAGCAGAACACTTAGAAGATGTAACAGTTCTACAAGGGAAACAGCCTACACTATACTTTGCGCGTCCAATTTTGGAGTATTGCTGTGCATTGTGAGATACCCACCAATAGGGACTGACAGACGGTTTAGAGAAAGTTCAGAGAAGGGCAGCTCGTTTTGTAGTATCGTGATATAGGGGAGAGAGTGTTACGGAAATGATGCACGAGTTAGGGTGGAAATCATTAAAAGAAAGTCGTTACTCTCTGAGACGAGATCTATGTGCGAAATTTCTTTCAGCAACTTCCTCTTCGGAGTGCGAACTTAACTTTGTTAGCACCCATCTACATAGGAAGACATGAGCATGAAAATAAAATAAGCGAAAACAGAAAGATTTAAGTATTCCTTTTTCCTCGAGCTATTAGAGAATGGAACTGTAGAGAAACATCATAAAAGCGGTTCGATAAACCTTCTGCCATGCAGAGTATTTATGTAGATGTAAAAGATGGCAGCTAGTTTTCCAGAAACTGGTGATGAAATAAAGTGTTTCAACTTAAGTGGTCTCAGCAATTAATAAAATAAGTCACATCAGATCGTTTCAACAGAATGCGTAAATTATCATTCCATTCGTCCCTATTTAGCGCCTGGCATCTCCATCTGCTGACGGCAATAATCTTTAGGTTTTCCCGTATTTCATCGCATTTTCGGATTACCCCTGCTTCTGTGTTCCATTGGGTTTTGTAGCAGGCTGGAAATAAGGCGCCGGCCACGGTGGCCGAGGGGACTGAGGCGCTCCAGTCACGGTCGGGGGTTCGAATCCCCCCTCGGGCATGGATATTTGTGCCGTCCTTAGTGTTAGCTAGTTCATAAGTAGTTTGTAAGTTTAGGGACTGATGGCCCCGTAGTTAAGTCCCATAAGCTATACAAACATTTGAAACATTTTTTCGGAAACAAGGCCGAGCCATTTCACACGCGCTGAAAGGGCTGAGTACAGAGTCGCGTTTTTTCGGTTTCTCGTGGTGTATCATGGCGTCAAAAGCTTTTGGTTTAGCCAAGAACAAGGTCCACTCTTAGAACATATCTCTTATTGTATCTATGTTATGATATACAGTGTGAATCTAAATTCACGCACTAGGACTTTGTAGCGCGATTCCTCACATGCTAGCAAGAAAAAAAGTCTCTCACAAAATTTCGTCCTGCTCATATTTTCGGCAGTAAAAGGACGTCGAAGATTGAGATGGGTGTGTGTCCCATACGTCAGTGTGTTTCAGAATTACACTACTACATCAAAAAACTTCTAGGGGATGTGGGAGATGTCTTGAGGAACAAAGTGAGCGTAAAACCCATGCCCGGAAACGTCGTCCAATGACGCCTCACAGCGTCCAAGTTGCTGGAGGGGATGTGTAGCGGCAGGAGCTGGTGCCTGTAACTTAGACTCTCCGTAGCGTCGTTGAATGGCGTTTCCGGGCATGGGTTTCCATGCTTATTTTGTTCCTCAAGACACCTCCCACATCCCCTAGAGGTTTGTTGCTGTAGCAGTGTAATTCTGAAACACACTGACGTATGGGACACAAACCCATCTCAATCTTCGAGCCGGCCGCGGTGGCCGAGAACTCTGCGGTGCGCCAGTCACAGTCCGCACGGCCGCTACGGTCGGTGGTTCGAATTCCCCCTCGGGCATGGATGTTTGTGTCGTCTTTAGTATAAGGTAGTTCATAAGTAGTTTGTAAGTTTAGGGACTGATGACTCCGCAGTTAAGTCCCTTAAGCTTAACAAACATATGAACATTTTTTCAATCTTCGATGTCCATTTACTGCCGGAAATATGCGCAAGGCGAAATTTTGTGATAAACATTATTTTACTGCTAGCATGTGAGGAATTGTGTTGCGAAGCCCAAGTGCGCGAATTCAGATTCACCCTATATAAGCGAAGTTTGAACGACGAACCGCCGGCCGCGGTGGCCGAGGTGACTGAGGCGCTCCAGTCACGGTCAGCACGGCCACTACGGTCGGGGGTTCGAATCCCCCCTCGGGCATGGATATTTGTGCCGTCCTAGTTCGTAAGTAGTTCATAAGTAGTTTGTAAGTTTAGGGACTGATGACCCCGTAGTTAAGTCCATAAGCTTAACAAACATTTGAACATTTTTGAACGACGAACCCGAGCTGCCACCGAGACAAATCTCCGGAATATAATTCCTTCTTCATTACTTCGAACCTAGGGGTTCATGACCTTTTACATAAAAAGGGAATAGAGATATACAGAAACAACATTTTAGTTCTCTTCATCGCTCATGAAAACAGAAATTAGCAAGTTGTTCCACCGTAACGCAGACATTTTGAATTGACGTTCCAGATTGCAGCATACACCAGGATCCATAATACCCGGTAACATGTCCTCTGCACTGATGTATGCCTATATTAGCCGCGGAAAAGTGTCCACTCGATCATCAACGAACTGTTGGTCCAAATTGTCCCACGCCCCAACGGCACTTCGGCGTAGATCTGTTAAATTGGTCGGTAGGACGTTTTTCAATGAATCCCAGGCATGTTCTATTGGGCTCATGTCTGGAGAAAATGCTGGCCATTCTAATCTTGCGATGTCGTTATCATGAAGGAACGCATTCACAAGGTGACCGCGAGAACTGTCTTCGATAAAGACGAACCGTCACCGATATGGTTGCACTGTACGTTGGAGCATGTCATCTCTGTCCTCAATTTCCGTTTGAATGCCTTCTACGACCAGCAGCGGTTTACGATGGCCCCACATAATGCCATGGGGTGGCACGGAACATCAGGGAATCACCACCTTGCTGCTCTTGCTGGATGGTTTGTCTAAAATGTTCAGGCTGACCAGGCTTATGCACCTTTTCACAAAACAGCAGTTATTAGACAAAGATTTTCACATTTCTGAAATGAACTGGCCTGCCAACAGAGTCCCTACCTGAACTAAATGAAAGATCTCATTACCAATTATGGTTTCGGCTCTTGAGTAAACAGTGAAATTTTACTGAAAATGTGCCCAGAGTTCAAGCAGTCAAGAAGACGGAGTGTGGACATATCACACTCAGCTCAGTGGCCATCGTCACCGACTGCCATACGGGGGGCCTAATTCGATTCCCGGCAGGGAACTAGGTGTTGTGTGTTTGTTATCGTCGTTTCATCATCATCGGCGTGTAAATCGTCCAAATATCCCCAATCAAAAGATTTTCACTAGGTGTCTGAACAACCTTACATGGGATCTTCCGGTCAGTAACACCATACGGTGAGTTCAGCATCTAATAATGAATCCGGATACTTTTGATCACATAGTGTAACTGTACCCGTCCGGTTAATTTTAGCCCATCTACCTATACCATTCAATATGAAGGCTACAACTCTTTTACAGCTTAACTGAAATTGTACTCACTTCCCACCAAATTCATCCCGTCTCTTGACTCTTCACAAAACTCGTACCATATCCGGTTCATATGATTTCGTTTCTATTCCCATCTGCATCTAAAATCCGCTGGGTACGATTCCCGGTCCGGACGGAGATTTTCTCCGCTCGGGGACTGGGTGCTGTGTTGTCCTCATCACCATTTCATCATCACTGACACGCAAGTCGCCGAAGTGGCGTCAGCTAAAAAGACTCGTGCCAGGCAGGCTGAACACGACCCAAGTTGGGGTCTAATGGCCATGAATACCACACCATCATTGATCTGGTAACCTCTACTGGTTATTTTATTCCATCAAGACATCTAAAGATGAATCTGTCTAGCTTCGAAGAGGATTACATGTAGATGTAACCCAAAGAATTCATTCAAAGAGATAGGAAACAAATTATTATAATTTTTAATGTATTCCTGTTTTCTTCTGCGTTTTTCATCACAGAACACCCAAACTGTGTATAACACACAGATGAATATTCATCTCTGGTTCGCCATAGCATATTTATGTCTTTATTTTGGTATGTCTTGACGGAAAGTTTATTAACACAGCTGTATATTCACTATAGCAGATACTGATCATGATTGTATGTGGCTTTGCAACGTGTGCAAAAGCCAAAGTTTAATTTTCTAAATTATTAAATCTGAGATGCAGATTAATATGTATGCTCCACCTTTCCCAAATTATTGCAGTTCAAACCATCTTCCTTTTGAAGCACACAACAACTGCAGTACCGATGGATCGTCTGGTACCTGCAATACGGCGTTACGTGTCTGCTGTTTACATTAATTTTGTTTCTGACGGATGACATCTGAGTTGGTCCAGTTTAAAACAATATTAATGGTGCCAGAGGGATTTTCCTTCGTAAACACTACTAATATAGGCAGAGCTGACTGATATCGAAAAATAAATATTTCGTTTATCTTGAAGAAGACGGGTCCTAAGTCCCAAACGATTAACACTATAAATGACGGAGAACAGGACCTTCTATGTTAGAAGGTTCACCTTGAACAATAAAAACTTTCCAACTAGTCTGAACGCAAACAGTACAATAAACCGCGAAAACCAAGAGACGGTGGGTACTGAATGAACTCAATGGGGAAAGTTGAAAATGTGTGCCAGGCTGGGACACAAACCCGGGTTTTCTGGTTAGTAGGAGGTCGCGCTGACCACCACACCACCGGACACAGTGATCCCCATGACTGTACAGGTACCCTAGAACACCTTGCGTCAGTCCCAAATTTTCAATTTCCTTACAAAATAATGTCGTAGTACGTCTATCCATGTCACTTACTACTCAAGGCATTTCTCTGAAACTGTGAGGTGGAGCCTGTTATGCATCGCACTGAAGAAAGGATCACTGGCCTTCGTCGTCGTATGCAGGGTGTTACAGGACTACTACACAGCCCAAAACAGAGTGGGGTGATTGTTTGTATAAGTTATGGGACATAACTACGGGGTCATCAGTCCCTACACTTACAAACTACTTATCAACTAGCTTATCCTAAGGACGGCACAAATATCCATGCCCGAGGAGGGATTCGAACCCCCGACCATAGTGGCCGTGCAGACCGTGTCTGGAGCGCAACAGTCCCCTCGGCCACCGTGGCCGGCACTGAGTGGGGTGGGATATATACGCAATACACGTATAGTGACGTATTGGTTACAGTTGTAATTTGTGTGTGATACAGTACGATATTTTCCTGCCTCAACTCTTTACCTGATATATACAGGGCGTTTTCTTAGAGCGAGGCACCATGGGGCTGCCAGAATACTGAAAAATTCATTCTCGTTACTCTCTAATGTGAAAAACACCGAGTAACACCGTGGTTCGTATGTCCCGCTATAACTGGCTGGATAAGTCAGTTTGAAGGTCGGAGGAAGGCAACGGCATACCACCTCCTAATAGGACCATGCCTAGTAAAGCACTGTGGTGTTCAAACCAATCTTCGGATTGTTGACTGCTTTACCTTTACCTGCCCTCTAATATGGTGTGTGATCACCTCGGACGGCTAGTACAGTTGCACACCTGCGTGGCATGGACAGTATGAGGTCATCAATCAGCTCTTGAGGGATATTTGGCCTACTCTTCCACAAGTGCAATATCCAGCTCTGCACCGTTGTGGGAGGTGCCGCTTTGGCTGCAGTGCGTCTGCCAAGAACATCCCTGACATGCTCAATCGGGTTTAAGTCCCGTGAGCAAGATGGCCACTCCATTCGTTCAATTCCCTCAGCAGCTTTGCGTGTATGAGCGTTATCGTCCACCAGAAGGAATCTATCTCGCAAGGCACCAGCACAGGGCTCAACAAAAGGTCGAAGAATCGCGTCTCTATAATTCTGAGCAGACAAAGCGCCATTCTGAACGACATAGAGGTCCGTACGTCCGCCCACACCATTCGTCCACCACCGCCATTTTATGGTGGTGTTTCCTGCACATAAGGAGGAGTGTTCCGAGTTTCACATTCTCTCCAGATGAAGGAACGACGATTGTCCGTCTGGACACAAAATCTTGACTTATCTGTGAACAGACTGTCCATAAATGTCATTAAAGCCGCGCAAAGAGCCCAACAACCACGATTGATCAGAGCCAATGCGACGGAGCGGGTAAGACGGTCGATCGTTACAGTCGTAACACCAGGAAGGAAGAAAACTGACTAGAATTCCCAAGATTGATCGTATCCTCATTGTTACTTTGTGTCAGGAGGGACTCTCATCAAGGGAAGTTTCCAGATGTCTCGCAAGCCACGGTGGAGGAGCCGAGCGGTCTAAGGCTCCTCGATGCGGAGCGCGCAGTTGCTCGCTGTCGGAGGTTCGAGTCCTCCCTAGGGCATGGGAGTGTGTATTGTCCTTAGGTTAGTTTACCTTAGTTTAAGTAGTTTGTAAGCTACGGACTGATGACCACGAAGTTTGGCTCGATAGATTTACAAACATTTGAACATTTTGATGTCTCGCAATGGAAAGGCTACCTCAGCAGATGATGACCGCTACTTACGGACTTCAGCTGGGAGTAACCTAGAGAGGTACGCCACCATGTTGAATAATTATTTCCGTGTACCAAGACAACGTCGTGATTCGACTCAAACCGTAGGCTGCATGACACCCAGCTTCACTCCCGACGTGACTGGCAAGGTCCAGACTCCAGATGACACCTATACAACATGCAGTGCCGTACAGATTGGCCCAACATCATGCTGAATGGACTTTTCAGAATTGGCATCGAGAGAAGGCGAGGTTCACGTCTGAGAATAGTCAGAGTCGTTTTTGGAGGCATCCTGGTCAGCGTGAACGCCTTAGACTGTTCAGCGAGTGCAGCAAGTTGGCGGTTTCTTCATGTTTTGGAATTGCTTTATAAGGGGCACCGTACGCCATTGGTCGTCGTAAAAGGCAATGAACGGTTCAGGAACGACATCACCCTTCTTAGTGCTGCATTTTGGATGCCCAGCACTGTACAGTTCTGCAGACTGCTTCTGTTTCCTTGCTTCGTTCATTAGTGTGACCTGGGAAACTTCACAGCCTTTAGGTACGGAACTGATCTTTCGTCGAGCAAGCCGTTGTACATGATTGCTATAAAACGCTGTATTGCATCAGCATACTACCAAAGAATCTGACTGGTACACTGTCTGGATCGGTCCACTTGTCTTTATTAAGTGGCTTGATACCTCCTCTAGCAAGGGTATCTGCTTCCAAATCACTCATGTTGACACGTGGATATTTGCTGCATCTTCTTTGGTGAAGGAATTTCTAAAACGCGTGTTTAGTAACTTAATTTTATTGGCATTGTCGTCAGTGGCAGTGACTCGCATTGAAACTACTGAGTGAGCTTTGCCTCTGGTATACTTTACACACGACCAAAATGTCTGTGGATTTTATGCCAGATTTCGAGACAGAGGTACAGAGGAATGGACAGAAAAATGTGAACACCTAACAAAGACGTAGTATTTATTTATTGGTAGTGTTGCCGCACAGTTGAAACACTTTGGAGAACAGATTTTCAAAATGTGTTTATAATTTACAAAAGAGTATCAACCATTCTTGTATTAAACCGTCCGCCAATTACTGAAAAGATATCTGGAGCTGTAAATATGGTGCTAACACATTCCCATAACCGCGCAGGGGAGATGTATGATCATTTTCAATGCTGTACAAAACACGCCAGAACGTTTTTGGCTGTGTGTGTTTGGGTGGGTGCATTATCATTTTTGAATATGGTGAGGTTTATTACGAACATGTTAGTCATAGTAAGCAGTTTATTCTTGAGGATGTGAGATATTTATTCACAGTTATCCAAACAGTGAGGATAATGGCAGAAGCAGTTGAATACCATGATTTAAATGCCCAAATAATGATGGAACTTCCCGAATGCTTGACTATAGGAAACAGTCATGCCGTACCATCATGCTACATAATATATTTTAACGCGGCTACGAAATCCTAAGTCAAGTACAATGTCGACTATTCACAATCCTGTAATTCACTGTATGTAACATGAATAAGGAGGACGCGACTATTGACTCTTGTGGATATTAAGTTACCTGATTTGAGTTTCTGCTATTTCAGTAGAGAGAGTACTGACATTTTTTCCGTTTTTCTGTGGTACAGTGTTCCTTGAAGTATGTACAAAATGTTCAAATGTTTGTTAAGCTTATGGGACTTAACTACGGGGTCATCAGTCCCTAAACCTACAAACCACTGATGAACTACTTACGAACTAGGACGGCACAAATATCCATGCCCGAGGGGGGATTCGAACCCCCGGCCGTAGTGGCCGTGCTGACCGTGACTGGAGCGCCTCAGTCACCTCGGCCACCGCGGCCGGCAAGTATGTACAGAATGATGTTTTTAGTATTTCGCAGTGTAAGGAAATGTTGCAAGTTCGACTGGAAGACAGGTACACACTTCAAATGCATTAATATGAGGATGGAAAGGGATACGACTTTACTGATTTCAGTAACTGATATCCAGGCAGAAAAATCTGAAGCCGCGGCGGAATAGCGGTGCGCACTAAGGCGCCTTGCTACGATGCGCGGGGTCATTCCACGTCGGAGGTTCGAGTCCTTCCTCGGGCATGGGTATTTGTGTTGTTCTTAGGATAAGTTAGTTTAAGTAGTTTGTAAGTTTAGGGACCAACGATCACTGCAGTTAGGTCACATTAAACAAACGTCTGAAATAGCATCATTTTCTTTGCGAGACATCACACGAAACATCTCTTTTTCTTATTCATTAACGGCCAATTGTCGATATTACCAGAAGTTCGTAAAACATAGCTATTAACATTCGGCAGACATAGACATTGCTTGATGAGACTTTCATTCGCTCACAAATTTATTAGGTATGTATAAACATAGAATGAGTATTAAGATAGAAGATCTGCTTTGGTCTCCTACGTCGAAGTGACGCCTTATTTTAATTGTTAAGAGGCTGCATTTCTGCTTGGTTTGCTATATAAATGCACGTCCTGCACGTAATCTGGTAAGAAAATGGCGGGCACCGGCCTATTGGGCACTCTCTATATACCGGGTGATCAAAAAGTCAGTCTAAATTCGGAAACTCGATAAATCACGGAATAATGTAGATAGAGAGGTAAAAATTGACACACGTTCTTGGAATGACATGGTGTTTTATTAGAACAAAAAAGAAGAAGAAGTATTACTAGACGCGTGAAAGATCTCTTGCGCGCGTCGTTTGGTGATGATCGTGTGCTCAGCAGCCACTTTCGTCATGCTTGGCCTGCCAGGTCCCCAGACCTCAGTCTATGCGATTACTGGCTTTGGGGTTACCTGAAGTCGCAAGTGTATCGTGATCGATCGACATCTCTAGGGATGCTGAAAGACAACATCCGACGCCAATGCCTCACCATAACTTGTTTTTTTTTTTTTTGTTTTTTTTTTAAACTTATGGGACTTAACTACGGGGTCATCAGTCCCTAAACTTACAAACTACTTATGAACTACTTACGAACTAGGACGGCACAAATATCCATGCCCGAGGGGGGATTCGAACCCCCGACCGTAGTGGCCGTGCTGACCGTGACTGGAGCGCCTCAGTCACCTCGGCCACCGCGGCCGGCCACCATAACTCCGGACACGCTTTACAGTGCTGTTCACAACAATATTCCTCGACGACAGCTATTGTTGAGGACTTATGGTGAACATATTGAGCTTTGTCTTAATTTTTTATGCTAATTATTGCTTTTCTGATCAGATGAAGCGCCATCTGTTGGACATTTTAAAAACTTTTTTCCCTAATAAAACCCCATATCATTCAAAGCAAGTGTGTCAATTTTTACCTCGCTATCTACATTATTCCATGATTTATTAAGTTTTCAAATTTATATTGCCTTTTTGATAAAAAAAATGTTCAAATGTTTGTATAAGCTTATGGGACTTAACTACGGGGTCATCAGTCCCTAAACTTACAAACTACTTTGAACTAGCTAATAGTAACGACGGCACAAATATCCATGCCCGAGAGGGGATTCGAACCCCCAACCGTAGTGACCGTGCAGACCATGACTGGAGCGCCTCAGTCCCTGCGGCCACTGCGGCCGGCTCTTTTTGATCACCCGGTAGGTGTAGATACTACTTTGTCCGCCCCTGTACGTCGTGGAAAGAATTAAATGCACCAGACCCTTTCATTCGGCTCTGCTACCGCTATTGCGCGAGGTGGCGCAGTTGTAACACAGTGCACTGGTATTAGGGAGGACAGACGTTCAAACCTGCCCCCGGCAATCCTGTTTCCGTTTACCGCGATTTCCCTAGAATCACAGATCGCTCTAGGAATATGTCAGGATGGTTCCTTTCAAAGGGCAGGGCGAATGGTCCTTTTCCATCCTTGAGAACACGAATCTGACTGTGAGCTGCGTCTCTAATGCCCGCGGTGTGGACGGGTCGTTAAACCTGGAGACAAATATATACAGACGGGAAACCTCTGTAAGGGCCCGGTCCCAAGCTCAGGGGTGCGGGGCGGGGGGTACTGAAGCAGTTCCGTAAGATGTCCCATGATGGCGCTGCGGTCAGAAGCAGCCCTTTAAACTGGCCAGAGCAGGCGGCGGGTAGCGGCTGTCCCCACCACCACCTCCCCTCAAACGCCAGCAAGCCGGACACAGCCGTGGCCTCGTGGCAGGCGGCACGAGCTCTCCCCTCAGCCTCCCCTCCACGCTACCCTCTGACGTGCGAGAGGCACCCTCAGTAGTGCCTCTAGTGTGGCCTACCGGTACTAATCCAGGGAACCGCCTGACACCTGCTAGCATCTTACGGAACTACAAGGATAGCGTAGGACAGTGGTTTAGGGGGGGGGGGGGGTGTCTGCTTCTCTGTATATGTTACTCTGTGCCTGGAGCCTTTCCTGCGCTGCCGGTGCGGACACCTGGATGTGGAGAGTGTGTTGTTGTGGCGTGCCGCTGTGACCGCTGGCAGCCGTCCAGCTGTGCGGGTTATCAGTGGACTCGCGGGGGGCGCCGCCGACCCCAGATAGCAGCGCGGGTCAAGCTCCCAGCAGCGAAGCAGACCACACAGCACGCGTCCGCGGCAATACTCACCTAAAGCCCTCACAATGCTCTCACAAGGAAAGTACACGGGCTCCAACAAACATATCTGTATGAGCGTTTGGTTACAGGATCTCTACGTACACCTCAATGTGCTGGTGGGTGTCGTTTTTCTGAAAAGCTCTGCAACCATGCTCTAGATAGCACTGTAGATGTAACTGTAGACGCCATACGTAATGCAGATATCTACATCTACATCTACATCTACATACATACTCCGCAATTCATCGTAAGTTGCGTGGCGGAGGGTACATTGTACCACTACTAGGTATTTTCTTTCCTATTCCACTCCCAAATTGAACGAGGAAAGAAAGAATGCCTATATGTCTCCGTACGAGCCCTAATTTCTCTTATCTTGTCACCGTGATCACTATGCGAAATGTAAGTAGGCGGCAGCAAGATCGTACTACACTCAGCTTCAAATTCCGGCACTCTAAATTTCCTCAACAGAAATTCACGAAAAGAACGTCGTCTTTCCTCCAGCGATTTCCATTTGAGTTCCCGGAGCATTTCCGTGACACTCACGCATTGGTCGAATCTACCGGTAACAAATCTAGCTGCTCGCCTCTGAACCGCCTCTATGTCTTCCTTTAAACTGATCTGCTGCGGGTCCCAAACACTTGAGCAAAACTCAAGACGTGGTCGTACAAGCGTTTTATACGCGGTCTCCTTTACAGGTAAAGAACATCTTCCCAAAATTCTCCGAATAAAACGAAGTCGGCTTACTCACAACTGTCCTTACATGCTTGTTCCATTTCATATTGCTCTGCTATGTTACGCCTAGATATTTGAACAACGCGACAGCATCAAGAAACTCACTACTAACGCTGTATTCGAACATTATGGGATTGCTTTTTCTACTCATGCGCATCACCTTACATTTTTCTACATTGAGAGCTAGCTGCCATTCTTCGCACCAAATTTTGTCTGAGTCATCCTGTCCGCTGTTACAGCCAGTTTAAAGACGACACCCGCCCATAAACCACAGCATCATCAGCAAACAGCCGCAAATTACAACTTACTCTGTCCATCAGATCATTTATATACATAGAAATTAATAGCGGTCCTATCACACTCTCCTGGGGCACGCCTGACGATACACTCGTCTCTGATGAACACTCGCCGTCGAGAACAACTTATGTAGAATCATAGTACATGTTCTCTAGCGAATTGTCATCAAAAGTCGTGATGATAGTTGCAACTTTAACCTTCTCCCCGAAAGACTGTTGTTATTCACTGCCACTGCTTCCATCGCCTCTTCCCGCACTTACCGTAGCACTACCACTTGCAATGAGTTGTTCGTCATTATCATCCCTATTATCATTATTATGAGTTTGTAACAACAGTATCTAACTTATGCTCATATTTCTGTACCGTAACAGATACGAGAAACATGATTCATCTTCTACACTAATACCATCTTCACGAATAAGAGTTCTTCGTAACTTCATCTCAACTAATCGCAATACAACGATTGGGCAAAGCTGAAAATTTGTACCCAGCCGGGATTCGAACCCGGGTCTCCTGCTTTCTAGGCAGTTGCGCTGACCCCTAAACCACTGGGGACACAGTGATCACCACACCTGCAAGGACTACCTAAGCACGCCTCCCGTCAGATACATATTCCAAGCTTCGCCCTGCCCACAGTACTCAAACTCGTAGTTATGCAACTAATTCCCGTAAGAGTAAGGGATCCTGCAGTTGTTATTATTTAATATTCACAGAATACATGACATCAATGCAGGATCAGAAGTGACGTCTGTTCTTTCGGAACAGACGCCACACACACACACACACACACACACACACACACATATATATATATATATATATATATATATATATATATATATATATATGCCAATACGGGCAATGATCCTATCGTTAGTGGGGAGGGGTGGGCAAGTTTGAAGCCCTTACTCTTACGGGAATTAGTTTCATAACTACGAGTTTGAGTACTGTGGGCAGGGCGAAGCTGGGAATTTGTATCTGACGGGAGGCGTGCTTAGGTAGTCCTTGCAGGTGTGGTGATCACTGTGTCCCCAGTGGTGTAGGGGTCAGCGCAAATGCCTAGAAAGCAGGAGACCCGGGTTCGAATCCCGGCTGGGTACACATTTTCAGCTTTGCCCAATCGCAGTTGATGTCATATATTCTGTGAATATTAAATAATAACAACTGCAGGATCAGAAGTGACGTCTGTTCTTTCGGAACAGGCGCCACATGTATATATAATCGCAATCCACTAGCAGGATTGATTAGCAATCGCCGCCCCATCTGACGCTTCACCACACAAATAACATCACAAAACGCAACTTCGGAGGCACACTGCACCGTCCCTACTAGCGGACCGACAGGTCAAAGTGCAATGCGGCATGGTACACGCAGAGGTCACTAACTGACGACTGCAGAGTTTTGCAGATGCGGGAGTATCACTAATGCAATAAGGGATATTTACATTATCTCTCATACGATTTTGGTGTATATGTGTTTGTTCGAGCCCAAGTACTTTCCTTGTCAGTTGCGCACAAAAAGGAAGATTTCCTCAAGTTTCTGAACGTATGCTATGTGAGCGATCAGTGCAGCACTGGATGCCTCCCGTCCGCTTCGAGCAATGACGTCATACATAGGCCACAGATTTTACACAAAGATCATTTGCATATGTACGAAATAAAACAGTGTAACAGGAAAAACAGAGATCAGGAACATGTTGTTATGCTCTTCAGTCGGAGACTGGTTTGATACAGCTGTCCACTCTATCCTGAGAAAGGCTCTCCACCGAGCGAGATGGCGCAGTGGGAACGCACTGGACTCGTTTTCGGGAGGATGGTAGTTCAAATAATCCGCCTGCGGCCATCCTGATTTAGGTTTACCGAGATTTCACTAAATAACTCCATGCAAATGCCGGTTCCTTTCAAAGGGCACGACCGATTTCCTTCCCCATCCTTTCCCAAAACTCCGAGCGCGTGTCCGTCTCTAATGACCAAGCTGTCGACGGGACGTTAAACCCTAAGCTTCCTCCTCTAAGCCTCTTCAACTCCTCATAAGAACGGCTACCCAGATCCATTTAAAACTGCTTACTATATGCGGCTCTTTGTCTCCCTCTGCGATTGTTTCCCCACACACTTCCCTCCAATTCTAAATTCACGATTCCTTCATGTCTAAGAATATGTCCTACTAATCGATCCCTTCTTTTAGTCAAGGTATGCCAAAAATCCCTTTTCTCCCCAATTCTATTCAGTACCTCTTCATTAGATACGCGAACTACCCAACTAATCTCAGAATTCTTCTGTAGCATCACATTCTCAAAAGCCTGTCTGAACTACTTATCGTCCAACCTCCACTCGCATACAACACTCCACACAAATGCCTTCAGAAATATTTGATATTAGCAAATATCTATTTTTGAAAAACGCTTTTCTTCCTATTGCCTATTGCCATTCTGCATTTTATGTCATCTGTGCTGTGACCGTAGTATGTAATTTTACTACCCAAGTAACGAAACTCATCTACCACCTTTATTGTTTTGTCACCTAATCTAATTCCTTCATCGCCTGATTTTCTAAGACTGCATTCCATTACCTTAGTTTTGTTCTTGTTAATGTTCATTTTATACGCTCTCTTCAAGACACTGTCCATTCCATTCAACTACTCCTCCAGATCCTTTCCTGTCTTTGTCAGAATTACAATGTTATCAAAAAATCGCAATGTTTTTATTTATTCACCCTGAATTCCAAATCCTTCTCAAAATTTCTCTTTGTTTTCCTTCACAGCTTGCTCAACGTACGATCTGAATAACATTGGAGAAAGTCTACAACCCCGTCGTAGTCTCTTCCCCAGCAATGCTTCCCTTTCAAGCCCTTCGACTCTAATAACCTCGGTCTAGTTTTGTACAAGTTGTAAATAACCCTCCTTTCCCTGTACTTCACCCCTGCTGACTTCGGAATTTGAAAGAGTGTATTTCAATTAACATTATCAATAACTTTCTACAAATCTACAAAAAGCTAGAAATGTAGCTTTGCCGTTCCTTAATCATAAACATGAACCATGAACCACAGACATTGCCGTAGTGGGGTGGCTTGCGTACCTCAACGATTTAGAAGCCGTACCGTAGGTGCAACCACAGCGGAGGGGTATCTGTGGAGAGGCCAGACAAACGTGTGGTTCCTGAAGGGGGGCAGCAGCCTTTTCAGTAGTTACAGGGGCAACAGTCTGGAAGATTGACAGAGCTGGCCCTTTACCATTAGCTTATGTGGCTTTGCCACACAGTTACTGCGAACGGCTGAAAGCAAGGGGAAACTACAGCCGTTACTTTTACCGAGGACATGCAGCTCTACTGTATGAACATATGATGATTCAGAAGGTAAATAATCCCCCATTTGGATTTCCGGGCGGGGACTACTCAGGAGGATGTGATCATCAGAAAAGTCAACTCTGGCATTCTACGGATAGGAGCGTGGAATGTTAGATCCATTAATCGGGTAGGGAAGATAGAAAATTTAAAAAGAGAAATGGATAGGTTGAAGTTAGATATAGTGGGGATTAGTGAAGTTCGGTGGAAAGAGGAACAGGATTTCTGGTGGAAAGAGGAACAGGATTTCTGGTCTGGTGAGTACCGGATTGTAAATACAAAATCAGTTGGGGAGGTTTGATAATGAATAAGAAAATAGGAATGCGGGTAAACTACTATGAGCAACACAGTAATCGCATTATCGTAGTCAAGATAGATACGAAGCCAACACCGGCAACAGTAGGACAGGTTTATATGCCAACTAGCTCTGCCGATGATGAGGAGATCGAAGAAATATATGAGGACCTAAAGGAAATTATTCAGACAATTAAGGGAGAGGAAAACTTAATTGTTATGCGAGACTGGAATTCGGTAGTTGGACAAGGAAGGGAAGGGAAGACAGTAGGTGAATATGGTCTGGGCAAAAGGAATGAAAGGGGAAGCCGCCTGGTAGAATTTTGCACGGAACATCATTTAGTCATAACACACACCTGGTTTAAGAATCACGAAAGAAGGTTGTGTACGTGGAAGAGACACCGGGAGATGCCAGATAGATTTTATAATGGTAAGACATAGATTTCTTTTAACTGTAAGACACACCCAGGGGCAAATATAGACTCTGACTATAACTTATTGGTCATGAATTTTAGGCTGAAACTGAAAAAAAAAAAAATGCAGAAAGGTAGGAAAATAAGGAGATGGGACCTGGATAAACTGAAGGAACCTGAAGTTCTTGAGAATTTCGGAGGGAGCTTTAGGCAACAATTGACAGAAACCTCGAAAAATAAAACATTAGAGGAGGATTGGGTAGCATTGAGAGATGAAATAGTGAAGGCAGCAGAGGACAAAATAGGTAGGAAGGCAAGACCTACAAAAAATCCTTGGCTATCACAGGACATACTAAATTTAATCGAAGAAAGGAGAAAATATAAAAATGCAGTAAATGAAACAGGAAAAATGGAGTACAGACGACTAAGAAATGAGATTGACAGTAAATGCAAAATGGCTAAGCAGGAGTGGCTAGAAGGCAAATGCAAAGATGTAGAAGAATGTATGAATAGGGGAAAAATAGATACAGCATACAAGAAAATAAAAGAGATATTTGGAGATAAGAAAAACAGTTCTATGAATATCAAGAAAACAGATGGAAAACCAGTTCTCAGCAAAGAAGGGAAAGCTGAAAGGTGGAAAGACGATATACAGAGGCTGTACGAAGGAAATGAAATTAGAGGGGAGAAGAAGTAGATGAGGATGAAATAGGAGATACTATACTGTGAGATGAATTTGACAGAGCACTGAAAGATCTAAGTCGAAACAAGGCCCCTGGAGTAGATGACATTGCCTCCGAGCTTCTGAAGTCTCTGGGAGAACCAGCCATGACAAAACTGTTTTACCGGTGTGTAAGATGTATGAGACAGGCGAAGTACCCTCAGACTTTAAGAAAAACGGTATAATCCCCATTCCAAAGAAAGCAGGCGCAGACAGGTGTGAAAACTACAGAACCATCAGTTTAATAAGTCATGGTTGTAAAATATTAACACGAATTATTCACAGAAGGATGTAAAAGCCTGCTAGAAGCCGATCTCGTGGAAGATCAGTTTGGGTTCAGAAGAAATGTAGGAACACGGGAGGCAACACTCACTTTACGTCTTATCTTAGAAGATAGATTAAGGAAAGGCAAACCTACATTTCTAGCTTTTGTAGATTTGGAGAAAGCTTTGACAATGTCGATTGGAATAAACTGTTTCAAGTACCGAAGCAAGCAGGAGTAAAATATAGGGAGCGTAAGGTTATTTACAACTTGTACAAAAACCAGATAGTGGTTGTCAGAGTTGAAGGGCATGAAAGGGATGCAGTGGTTGGAAAGGGTGTAAGGCAGGGTTGTAGCCTTTCTCCAATGTTATTCAATTTGTACATTGAGCAAGCTTTAAAGGAAAGGAAGGAGAAATTTGGAGAAGGAATTAAAGTTCAGAGTGAACAATTAAAAACATTGCGTTTTGCCGACGACAGAGTAATTCTGTCAGATACAGCAAAGGACCTGGAAGAGCAATTGAACGGAATGGACAGTGTGCTGAAAGGAGCATATAAGATGAAGATTAACAAGACCAAAACTAGTGTAATGGAGTGCAGTCTAAGAAAATCAGGTGATGCTGAATGAATTAGATTAAGTAACGAAACAATAAAGGAGGTAGATGAGTTTTGTTTCTTGGGCAGTAAAATAACAAATGATTTTCGCAGTACAGAGGATATAAAATGCAGAATGGCAATGGGGAGAAAAGCGTTTTTGAAAAAGAGAAATTTGTTAACATCTAATATTGATTTAAGCCTAAGGAAGTCCTTTCTGAAGGCATTTGTGTGGAGTGTTGCCTTGTATGGGAGTGAAACATGGACGATAAACAATGCGGACAGGAAGAGGATATGTAAGAGTACACATGTCGCTGTATCTTAGTTTGATTTAACGATACGTATATATTGTCTTAAATTTGTTTATTTCATGTATTTTTCATTTCATGTATGCTAGATATATTTCTTATGTAACGTCATTTTCTATATTGAATCATTTAGTGTAAACATGTACTATATGTGTAAACCCACATGAATGCACGAACATTCTTATGCTGCAAGTTAGCAATGCGCCAGAGGAAATGTTGAACCTGTTGTAAAGACTGTCTTTGGTACAGAAGTAGCTGTGAGTGTCGCGCTGCTGAAGCAGTTGCGGTGCGGACTCGCCAAAGTAAAGACATAAATGCAGTCGCGGAGCGGACTCGCTATAGTAAACACATAAATGTTTTGTTGATGGTGCAGAGGCACGGTAGGAGCAGTGTGGCGCGAGTTTAAATGCAAATGCAATAAGCCTGAGAGGCGTACTGTTTAATGTATTGGAGGAAGTGCGAAACAAGTTTATTTATACTCAGTGTAATCTTTTTTCATGTGTGCAAGAAAAGTAATTGTTTGGTTATCAAGTCTATTGTCACCGAGTGTGATCGTTGTTGTAGTAAGAGTACCTATTGTAATCATATCTGTCTTGTTTGGACTTCACGACGAAGACGACGAAAGCAGATGAGTACTTTTGTAACATTTTATTTTGTATGCATGTAAATGTAGTGTCAACCCAATCAGAACTTTGGTTCAATTATACATGACTTATTTTGAAACCAGTCTTAATTTTGTAAGTAGTTGTAGTCACCCCATTATCACCATTATTAGATTATGTTGATTATGCAAGCCTGTACATTGACTAACAAGTTCAATCATTTTCAAAGTAATTACGATCAGTTTTAAAGAAAATTGTTAGACGAGTTAAAGAATTGCTAAACGTGTTGCAACCACAGAGACTAGTAATTAAAGTGCAACAGAGTTTGCAAGTAAAGTAAAGTTGGTTTCATTTATGTAGAAAGTAACCAGGCTAACAGTAGTCAAAGTATTATAGTAGTTTTACCAGACTTGACTGAAGTAATTTTTTATGAAATACGTTAAATGCCAAACTCTGCTCAGTCAGTTACACGCGTACGCTACCCAGGCCCTGGAACCAATTAAAAAAAATAGTTTACGCAAAGTTTTATAAGGAACTTCACTGTATTGAGCTATTATCATTGCAATCAGAGTCTATCTGCTATTACAATTTTGATTATAACACGAACACGCCATCACCACTACATGAATTCTGACACATTTATTAGTGAAGTTGTGCTGTTCGTGAATCGTTAGAGGTGCTAGTTGGAGGCTGTAGTCAATGCTAAGTCAGATAGGGCCAAGCTTAATTAATTACCACAGTGATTGTTTCAAGTTAATTAATATCTTTTTTTTATTCAAAATTTTTTAACTTTCACTGCGAGTGTTGTTGCGACCCATTAGTTGTGATTTGCTGCAACATTCAATAACGAAAATATTATTACTAGAGTATACTGTTACGCATTCTAAATTTTGAGATTATTTGACGACCTCCAACAGGCAATTTTCTTACAGATAGAGGTTTTTGAAATGTGGAGCTACAGAAGAATGCTGAAGATTAGGTGGGCGGATCGCGTAACTAATGAGGAGGTACTGAAGAAAATTGGGGAGAAAAGAAATTTCTTGCATACCTTGACTAAAAGAAGGCATCGTTGGTAGAACAAATTCTTAGTCATGAAGGAATCGTGATTTTAGCATTGGACGGAAGTAAGTGTTTGGGGTAAAAACCGCAGAGGAAGACCAAGAGATGGATACAGTAAGCAGATTCAGACAGCTGTAGGTTGCCGTTCTTATGTGGAGTTGAAGAGGCTTGTTCAAGTTAGGGTATTGTGGAGAAATACGATTTATGGTATATGGGTTTCGTCTTTCGGAACACCCCACAGACAATGTAGCAGGCATCACCACAGAGATAGTTCGTCTGTACTGAAGCAACACAGTGACTGGAAAGATAAGTTTCGTCAACTCAGTATAAGCTGTTCGTCACGAGGAAGCAAATGCGTAGTGCAGACTCAACGAAAAGGCAACTTAAATGTGGGTGGTCGGAATTATCCGGACAACTCAAGTCTTACCGCTGTACTACTTTAAAAACATTGTAAAGAATGATCCAAAATGTTGCAACGCGAAAAAAAAAAATAAAAAAAAAAAAAAAAAAAGATTGAAGGTGTACCACGGGGAAAGGAAACTACCCCGTTTGTACTTGACTGAAGGTAAAATGAAATTTATTCTACAAGTTCAGTAGAAAATTGCTTTCGTTACAGTGTTGGAAGTGTGTACTCACCGAAACGCTGCCGCCTGCTGGGGGTCTTGGTCGCAAACCGCGGGCTGTGCTGCCAAACAGTGGCGGAAGAGCCACGCCGCTCCAGTATCAGGCGGCAGCGCGCGTCATTACACCCTATCTGACGTCACCGCTTGCTAAATAGCTGAGGATATTCGTCGACGCCAACTGCGCGTCCGTTGCGGTATTCGCTTAGCTCCAGAATCAGCCCGGCATTTGTTTCTCGCAGAGTGGCGGACAAGCGACGAACTGTCGTTGGCAGGTAACTGTTCCCCGGCATCCAGCGACGCGGGCGCCGTTAACAGATTGCGGTTTCGTCATCGGACGGCTTCCCGTTTCGTGGCCGAGCGGGATGTGTGGGGTGACTGCGCTGGCACAGGCTGGGAAACACCGTTTGTCACGGATAGCGCTACAGGCATCCCCGTATAATCACAGTCTGACATACACAGTCGCGACACTCACTGCTGTGAAAGTTGTTACAACTGACAGTTGCAACGACACTAGCGCTCCTAGCAGTGGGCAAGGCACCGTAAGAGAAATGTTTGTAATTACTTTTATACGTAATTAAGCAGATAGTTTCTGTAATTTTTGCGTTCCAATCGTTAGTAAAATATCGATATATATAAATAATCATGAAATAAAAGTAAAAACAGCCGAATTTTCCTCATTCAGTGATATAAACAACAACTTATTCTCGAGTAAATACTTACGAATATGTGTATATTTTGTAGCCTACTCCGCTAAAGGTGAGGGAATATAAACAAACGAAAAACATTAATTACCGTTGTGGTCTGTTTCTGTACGGCAGGATCTTTCTTTGACGTGTAAAAATTCGATATGGAGTCTAATGATACGAAAATGTTTACACTTCAATCGTCTTTGTTATAAACCCATAATTTTACTGTAAAACGAGTGTCTTAAAGATTCTTGTCGTTTGTAATTCAGATGGAGTAACAATTGTGAAATTGGGTTGTTGACAAACTGTATTTTTGTTTTCGAACGTTTTATTGTCACGTTTCTGGGGATTTGCAAATGTTCAAATATTTGTTGAGCTACTGGGTCATCAGTCCCTAAACTTACAAACTACTTATGAATTAGCTGTTACTAAGGACGGCACAAATATCTATGCCCGAGGGGGTATTCGAAGCCCCGACCTTAGTGGCCGTGCAGACCGTGACTGGCGCGCCGCAGACCACTCGGCCACCGCGACCGGCCGAGGATTTCCCTTCAGCTAAAGTTGTAGTGGCTGATCTGGTGTTTTTAATAATGTAGGTAATGCATTCCACATAAGTTTCTCATGTTCAACACTTATTGATTTGGCTAGAATTTTAGTGAAGAAATACTGACGTTTTTGAGTAGAAAACAGACGTCTTTCTGTAGATGGTTGGGTCTTCTGTTGATTATTAGGAATTTTTGCTCTTAATAGAAAATAAAATTCTTAATTAAGAACTCGTAGATTTCAAGAGAATCTTAAACAAACTGTCCTGCAAAGTGACGTTTCGTACCCTCCAATGGGTCATAGGAAACCTCATACAGACGAATGTGGTGTTATTTTTTGGTTGTTACCTATTTTTATGGCACTACATAACTTCCCCGTTATAAAAAGTGTGTTAAAATCAATTTAAACGTCACTATTCACACTCATCCGATATCGTATTCAGAAATGTAGCTCGCCAACCGCTTGGAGCGCTGCTGTCGTGGCGTATAACAAAAATCAGTGAAAGTGTCGTGATTGTATATGTTAGACTGTGGTATAATAATATTTGGGGTAGGGCAAGGATCATAGAGATTGCTATCGCATGCCAGCGTTCTCCTACTAATTTGCACTTCTCTGATTATCCTTTTCTCCGTTCATTTATTACTCTTGCAATTTTCTTATTTAATAAATCCCCTTTGATTTAAAAGATAAATCTCAGTTTTCATTATAGTTTGCAATTCCCCCCTCCTGTATCTGCTTTCAGTAAAAATAACCATCAGCAACAGTAAAAGATTTGGACGCCATCGTAATAAAATTGCATAAATTGTGTAGCTATTGCTTCGTTATCTGATAATCTACTAGAGTACAAATATTGTTTTCCTTTCCATTAATTGAACCAGCAGTTTGTTAAATCATTTACGAGGTCCGAAACAGGCAATTTAAATTATTTTTGTAATGATCTGTATAGCTTTTAATCTAATTTTCCCACAGTCAGCTTCACATGCTCAATACACAATTACTATGTCCAAATCTTTCTTAGGATGAGAGGTAACCTACATTAATAATATCAATAATTCAGCTAAATTACGCAGCAGAACCAAGCCGACGCGTCATGAATAAGGTAACTTCCCGCAAATATATTTAATAACGTCGTCTGTTGCATTATTTCCTACTCTTGATCCCGTAGAAGAGATTCATTACAATTTTCAGTGCCTCACCTACTTTTCTACAGATTAATTGTCACAGCATTTTACGTATAAATATATTCAGTACCTATATTCCTGTAATTTATCGCTCCAAAACATTCCACAGACAGACATTATAACGACAACGGTACTTCGTTTGTTCTGAAACAATGCAGCGTGTGAGAAGACGACTTTCTCAGATATTCAGATGTAAACATATGGGATCAAACTAAATGTTTAATGTATAGCTTATGGGACTTAACTACGGGGTCATCAGTCCCTAAACTTACAAACTACTTACGAACTAGCTAGTACTAAGGACGGCACAAATATCCATGCGCAAGGGGGGATTCGAACCCCCGACCGTAGTGGCCGTGCAGACCGTGACTGGAGCGCCTCAGTCCCCTCGGCCACCGCGGCCGGCGGGATCAAACTGCTGAGGTCATCGGTCCCTAGACTTAACACATGATTTTATGGTGAGTCCTACAGCATACGCGCAACAGATCAAAGGCCACTGCACATAACGGGGTACCATTTCGATTATATATATATATATATATATATATATATATATATATATATATATATATATATATATATATATATCATGTTCCTCATGACCCATGGTCATGGTACGAGTCAGTACATAAAATTGTAACAGAGTAGTAATACATAAAATGAAACGTTTAGAAATCTTATGAAGACAAGTAATTGAAAGCAACAATGTAACCCAGAAATCAGCTTAATTTTTAATTTTTTCCACGAGTTCCTGACAGAAAAGAAATAGTCGCCTTGAAGAATCTCTTCAGTTTAGACTTCAAAGAACGTGGATTACTACTAAGATTTTAGAATCCTTGTGGCAGCTAATTGAAAATGTACACAGTAAAATCCTGTACGCCTTTCTTCACTGGAGTCAAGGAGGTGTGATCCTAATGCAGCTTCGTTTTCTGCCAAGTACCAACTGAGTCTCTTGTAGGAAAATGACAGAAATGCCGCAGTAATCCTCAACTGCCCTCATATCAGGACTGCAACCCACAGAAAGCGACGAGGTTAAAGTCCAGAAAACCATCATGAAAGCTAGGTGAGAAACTCCTAGAATCACATTTTTATGCTAATCAGATTTGTCATGAAGAACGGACCTCTTAAAATCCTGACCACTTGTGTTTAATCCATCATCCTTGTACAGCTCCTCCTGGTTTCAACTTACCGAGAAGGGAATGGACATCTCTAAACAGGAACACGACAAACCATGGAAAGTGTAAATTCTGGCTTCACAAGTGCCAAACATATGAAGACCCGTTCTGCGACTGTGATAATGTGCCTCAGACCATCCAGCACGTTGGTATAGACTGCCCAAAAAGAAGATTCAGTGGATCTATTCAAGAGCTACATAGTGCCTCTTCAGAAGCAGTGGACTGGATGAATATTTTGAACATTAAATTTTGAATGCTGACCTGTAAATAAGTATATTAGTAAGAAATGTGAATTTATAATGTATCCTTGTTTTGCCATACGAAATAATAATAACTGAGTGAAAGCAAACTCTTGGGAATAACCTGGTGTTATTAACAATAAACGACATTAAAGACAATATGTATTGAGAAACTAACGTGAGAATTCCCATACCACGGATCAGGACTCGACAAACTTTCGAGAGCTTACTGCACTTACTGCTCGAATCGCCCGTTTCTACGCCATAAATACCATTTTTGATTCAGAAGAGCTACTTCACAAAATGGCATCATACGTCATTAGCGAATGAAAATAAGCACAGCACACTACTTTTCGTGTGAACTATGACTTATTTCAGATACTGTTCTAATGGTAAATAAAACAGCATTTAATTTTTGAACAATATCCTAAATTTGGCCTTTCTACGACAGCTATATATCTATCTGATGATCTAGAAATTTAAACTGTTCAGTCTAACTTATCTCAGAAGTTAGGCTAAGGAAATTCAAAGTTATGTTTTTAGCGTTTATAGGTTTGGAGGAAGCTTTTGACAATGTTGACTGGAATACACTATTTCATATTCTGAACGTAGTAGGGGTAAAATATAGGGAGCGAAGAGTTATATTCAACCTATACAGCAGTTATTAGACTCGAAGGGCAATAAAGGGACGCAGAGGTTGGGAAGGGAGTAAGACAGGGTTGTAGCCTTTGCCCAATGTTGCTCAATCTGTACATTGGGCAAGAAGTGAAGGAATGCAAGGAGAAATTAGGAGAGGGAATTAAAGTTCAGGGAGAATAAATAAACGCTTTGCGGTTTGCCGATGACAGTAATTTTGTCAGAGACTGCAAAGGATCTGGAAGAGCAATTGAATGGAATGGACAGTGTCTTGAAAGGAAGGTATAAGATGAACATTAACAAGAGTATAACGAGGGTAATGGAATGTAGTGTCTGAAGATCAGGCGATGCCGAAGGAATTAGATTAGGTAATGAGACAATAAAAGTAGTAAATGAGTTTTGTTATTTGGGTAGCAAGATAACTTCTGATGGCCGAAGTAAAGAAGATGCAGAAAGGCTATGGGAAGAAAAGCGTTTCTAAAGAAGCGAAACTTGTTAACATCCAATATTAATTTAAATGTTAGGAAGTCCTATCTGAAAGCATTTGTCTGGAGTGTAGCACTGTATGGAAGTGAAACGTGCACAATAAGTTCAGACAAAAATATGATAGAAGCTATTGAAATGTGGTGCTACAGACGAATGTTGAAAATTAGATGGGTAGATCACGTAACTAATGAGGTGGTGCTTAACCGAATTGGGGAGAAAAAGAAATTGTGGCACACCCTGACTAAGAGAAGGGGTAGATTGGTGGGATACATTCTGAGACATCAAGGTATTGTCAGCTTAGCATTGGAGGAAAGTGTGTGCAGTAAAAATCGTAGAGGGAGACCGAGGGACGAATACAGTAAGCAGATTCAAAATGATGTAGGTTGCCGAACGTATTCTCAGACGAAGAGACTTGCACAGAACAGGGTAGCGTGGAGAGCTGCATCAAACCAGTCTGCAGACTGAAGACCACAACAACAACAGTCTAACTTATGAAATGCATATTCTGTGTAATCAAAAAGTCAGTTTTTCGTGAATTATGTGTTAGAAACCTTAAAAACTGAGTCTTATTGTGATTTAGCTTCATGCTCCCTTTCTAACAGCGGTGTACTGTAGGTGTCTTGAGAACCGAAGCGTTCCCAATTACTGGAAAAAAAGAGCAGCTCATTCCCACTTTCCAGAAGGGTAATGCAACAAATGTGCAAAACTGTAAGTCTGTAACTTGAGGTCGATCTGTTGTACAACAGTTGTCAGCCGAAATATCGTTGAAACAAGACGTCATCCGGCTGCAATGCCAAAAATTCTTGGAATATCATATATGCGGGTTGCAACACATATCTTTGTAGAATTCTAGGGAAGAACCTCTTATGAGTGTCGTTTACGGACTCACAAGGAAAAATGTATTCAACGAAAGCGCCGCTTGTGTGGCGGCCACGTCATCTAGCCGGGGAGGAGAGAACCTGTCATTCATTTCGAACTGCATTTTGCAGTTTTTCATCTCTATTTTTTCGTATCGAAACTTCTAGGAATAGGAGGGTTTATATCGTAATCAATACGTAAATAGTAAACCTGCTTCGTGTGTGTTAGGAGAGACCACAAATAGTCAACTTCGCGATGCTCGTCACAGCGACGTTCAGTGCAGCACTTCATTTGCAGATTTATAAATAGCATGTGTGGTTCTGGCAAGGGCGCGGCGGAGCGACCGAGCGCATTGAGGCGCTATGCTCCGATGCGCGAGGCCGTTCCCCGTCGGGAATTCGAATCCTCCCTCGGGCATGATGTTTGTGCCGTCTTTAGTATAAGATAGTTTATAAGTAGTTTGTAAGTTTAGGAACTGATGACCCCGCAGTTAAGTCTCATAAGTTTTACAAACATTTGATCATTTGTTCTGGAAAGGCTGCAGGAAAAATAAAAGCGGGCACAACAACGATCCATAACAAAATTCATGTTCAGCTCTTAGCACGACATTTCAAGCGATATCTATGGAATTCATTAAAATTAATCCCCAAAAAAGAAATAGGTTTAAATGGAAGCCAAGTCTCTTTTCAACCAAACCTTCAGAAACAACTATATGCTAGCGCAAGGACTGCAGTCATTAGATAACTTCGGTGCCACGAGAATACTTGTTTCGAATATTTGTTTGACGAGTATCATCCATGTAAGTGTCGGAAGGAAGAGAACATTTAATTGAGTTTGTGAAACAGCTGTAGTTAAGACAACCCGGCTTAAAACTACATTTTTATGTGATATAATTCTTCCAAGAATGGCACAGCCGTTATCCTTCCCCCAGTGGCGTAAATAGCGGGGTGAAACTTTATTATTACTAGTATTACCTGTGGGCGAAAATTGACCAATTGTGTTTACAATGGTCACTGGGGGTAAAATTTTATGTATCATGTCGGTGGCCTCGCGTGATTATGTTGGCAACATCAACAACACGATAGAAAATATTTGCCCATTTGTTCGAACCACATAGAATGACTCGATTAGAGTACCGTACAGACCATGAAGTAAACAAATAATGCTGTTCCTGCCTTATTGTTGACAGGTTCTTGTATGTAACCTCGTCCGCCCAGTAAAAATAATTGCCCTTGTAAAGCGAAGATTCAACGAGAAAACATCAGCGTTGTCAAGCGATTGGCTAAAATGAAGACTCAGAGGATACTCACTATTCAGCATCTGTTGCCAACATTATCATATGAGGCCGCTGGGATATTTGGTAAAATTTAACCGGCACTGGCAGGTATGAAACGGTACCTTTTACCTTTTCATTAGCCTAATATTTGAAATGGGTGCTCGTATATTTATACAACGCCAAGAAATAATATTTCGATACTGCGATATTCAGAATTAGAGAGCTGACAACATGTCGACTTCGTAGTTCCACCCGTGCACCGCTACATGCCTCTCCCGGCGCATCATCATTTATATCGACATTCTCCCGTCGGTCCACCCGAGCACCGCTAGGTGCCTCTCCCGGCGCATCATCCTTTATATCGGCATTCATATGAAAACATTCATTTCCTTTAACCACTCTTAATCACTGTGAAAATGAAGTATTTGAACGGCACAAGAAAGTGAGTTGGGCGCTGCATTACAGCGTCTTTGGTCGAGGCGAATAGCCAATCAGTGGACTGACTGTTGGAGAATGTAGAACTTGATCCAAGCTGTAGATAGGAACATTTCTACTTCACTTTACCACTTTCAATGGCTAAATGCTCACATAATATTTATATTCGTGAAATCTACGACAAACAATCTTGCGAATTATGTAACTTTCATTGGCCTTCTTGTACGAATAAATTAGTAATCTGTACCACAATTTTCGTGTTAGCGTATTTAAACTATGATTATTTTCTTTTTGTAATCTAAGTCGCTCAAAATGCAACCTATGCTCCAACATTAAGCGTTGCAACGGCTTGACAGTTCAGATATCTGAATACTGCGCTGAATGAACTTCTTGTACTTGAGAACTGAGTGTTCCGTCTGCCATACACATTCTGAAATAAGTCGAGCTTGTGCTTCGTCTATAAACAGAGAGGACAAGGGGGCAATGAAAACCATTGGGACGCCAAGTGTTGGAGAATGCGTGCCGCCTGTCGTCAGCGCGATATTCCGTCACATCGTGGCTGACGGCGAAGGCGTGGGAGGACGACAGGCTCCAACAGCTCAGAGAAGAAGCGTTGGCTAATTTGTGCAGCGGCAATGCCTAGTAGGGAAATGAGGGGTGGAAGCCACTACCACCCTAAAATAATGCGGCCAACTTTTTCAAAACTCAATGCTGGACACTTCGAGGTATGAATGAGGTCTAAGATCACATGCTCAATGTGACAGTTATTATGAAACTAGGAAAGAAATTTAGGCGACCAGAGTAGGCCCACTTATTTACTTTTGAAGTAACATACAGTATCTAACTTGAGTGACTTTTTATTCGTAATTTTCAATCTTTATTTACAGTTCATAATTATTTCTCATGCTCCTGTTTTGAATTTTGGAGTCTTACAATTTTTACATATTCTCTCTCCGTTACGTTTTTCCGTCATCTTCGTTTGTAGGTCCCTATTACTTTTATTTATTCCAGCTCTTAGAGTATCGTGCTTCACACATTTTGACACGTAGCTTACTCCGCCCAAAGAATTATGTTTTGCATTAACCTCGAATTGCATTCGATAAATTTCATAAAATTCATTTTTAAAACCATCGGCTGTTTATTAAAAACCTTATATATCTACCAGTTTCGGTCAATAGACTATCTTCATTGGATAAAAAGGTGTTAAAACTGAATGGCAAAATGTATCAAGTAAAATGCATCTACTTGTGACAACCAGAAGTCAGTTTAACTAAAAATGTTAAAAATACAGTGGTCGTCTTAGACAAAACGTATCAGTCAACACAACATAAAAGCTAAGAACAGACTATCTGTTCTTAGCTTTTGCTTGTTACAGGTTTGAAAGTGCGTATAAAGTCGATACTAGTCACCACTGTGTAACATTTTAGGTTCTTCTGTGGTCTAGGCCTTTAAAAATTTTGTTACATATTTTTAAAAATTTTTTAGTAGTTTCATTTAGTTTAAATAGTCGGGGAAAAGTAGATACCGCCTACAGGAAAATAAAAGAGACATTTGGAGACAAGAAAAGAAACTCTACGAATATCAAGAACTCAAATGGGAAACCAGTTCTCAGCAAAGAAGGGAAAGCTGAAAGGTGGAAAGAGTACATAGAGCAGCTCTACAAAGGAAATGAACTTAGAGACGATGATTTAGGAAGGGAAGAGGAAGTAGATCAAGATGAAATAGGAGATACTATACTGAGAGATGAATTTGACAGAGCCCTGAAAGACCTAAGTCGGAACAAGGCTCCAGGAGTAGATGACATACCCTCAGAGCTACTAAAGTCTCTGGGAGAGCCAGCCATGACAAAACTATTTGACCTGGTGTGTAGGATGTATGAGACAGGCGAAATACCCTCAGTCTTTAAGAAAAATGTAATAATCCCCATTCCAAAGAAAGCAGGCGCAGACAGGTGTGAAAATTACAGAACCGTCAGTTTGATAAGTCATGGTTGCAAAATTTTAACACGAATTATCTACAGGAGAATGGAAAAGCTGGTAGAAGCTCACCTTGGGGAAGATCAGTTTGGGTTCAGGAGGAACGTAGGAACCCGGGAGGCAATACTCACTTTACGTCTTATCTTAGAAGATAGATTAAGGAAAGACAAACCTACATTTTTAGCTTTTGTAGATTTGGAGAAAGCGTTTGCCAATGTTGACTGGACTACACTCTTTCAAATTCTGAGGTCAGCAGGGGTAAAATATAGGGAAAGGAGAGTTATTTACAACTTGTACAAAAGCCAGACCGCAGTTATTAGACTCGAAGGGCATGAAAGGGAAGCATCAGTTGGGAAGGGAGTAAGACAGGGTTGCAGTCTTTCACCGGTGTTATTCAATTTGTACATCGAGCAGGCGGTGAAGGAAAGCAAGGAAAATTTTGGAATAGGGATTAAAGTTCAGGGGGAAGAAATAAAAACATTGCGTTTTGCTGATGACATTGTAATTCTGTCAGAGACAGCAAAGGACCTGGAAGAGCAGTTGAATGGAATGGACAGTGTGTTGAAGAGAGCGTATAAAATGAACATTAACAAGAGCAAAACAAAAATAATGGAATGCGGTCTTCGAAAATCAGGCGATGCTGAAGGAATTCGATTAGGTAAGGAAACAATGAAGGTGGTAGATGAGTTTTGTTACTTGGGTAGTAAAATAACATGCGATGGTCGCAGTACAGAGGATTTAAAAAGGAGAATGGCAATGGGAAGAAAAGCATTTTTGAAAAAGAGGAATCTGCTAACATCGAATATTAATTCAAGTGTAAGGAAGTCTTTTCTGAAGGCATTTATGTGGAGTGTTGCCTTGTATGGGAGTGAAACATGGACGATAAGCAGTGCGGACAGGAAGAGAATAGAGGCTTTTGAAATGTGGTGCTACAGAAGAATGCTGAAGATTAGGTGGGTAGATCGCATAACTAATGAAGAGGTACTGAACAGAATTGGTGAGAAAAGGAATTTTTGGCGTACCCTGACTAAAAGAAGGGATCGCTTGGTAGGACACATTCTTAGACATCGGGGAATCGTAAATTTAGCATTGGAGGGAAGTGTGTGGGGTAAAAATCGCAGAGGGAGACCAAGAGACGCGTGTAGTAAGCAGATTCAAGTGGATGTGGGTTGCCGTTCTTATGAGGAGATGAAAAGGCTTGTTCAGGATAGAGTAGGGTGGAGAGCTGCATCAAACCAGTCTCCGGACTGAAGACCATAACACAACAGTCTGTGAGCCTAGCGATTAATGCCCACAGTCGTTTGTTCCCGTAAATTTACAGTAAAGGATCTGTATTACGGTACACAAGGCAACAGTCGAACTGTCTCTCTCCACGGTGTCGTCAGATAATAGTCCGACCTTCTTTGGGGTGCAGGCAGGACTGGAATTCATCGGTAGAGCTATGTCGTCCCAACCCCGATCGTACCTGCACGTTACCCTCTGCCATGATCCATACAGTGGCTTGTGTAACTGTCTATTATTATCATCTATCTGTTATCTTCGAATTTCACACAATTAATGAAAGTTTTCCACTAATAGCACGAGTGACTTCTCTTGCATAATGCTGCGTGATTGCACAATATCATGTTATCGCCACGCCTCCGAGGAAGCAGTGACGTCAGAAGTGGCGTCAGAAACAGTGGCGTCAAACCACGACATCGTGATCATTAGATCCGAGTGCGTCACAACCTTCAGGATTTAATCAATAGTAAGATGATTTACGTTTATTTGGCAAATCTCCTATTCCGCTCTTAGAGACGGTACATGCGTAATACACACAACTATAGATTACTTGCTAATGAGCTATATTTGGCGGCAAACCTAGGCAACAGCTATGCTTTAACGTATCAGCATTGTGTAACTATCCCACTCAGTACTTGAAACGACCTCTATGTCATCACAAATAAGTCAGGACTAAATCAGCAGTAACAAACATTTGATTGAAGCTGCTGGATATACCAAATAAAATCCAATATATTAGCAGGTTAATGTTATTAAATGGGTTTAGGATCGTGTATATTTTCACATTTTTCTTTCATTGCACAAACTTGGATGTCTCCTTCCCTCGGAACATAAAATGTTCAAATGTTTGTAAATCTATCGGACCAAACTGCGTGGTCATCAGTCCGTAGCTTACAAACTACTTAAACCTCGGTAAACTAACCTACGGACAAACACACACACACCCATGCCCCAGGGAGGACTCGAACCTCCACGGCGAGCACGGAACATAAAAAAAAGAAAAACTTACAAACACAGATGGCGTTGATACTTTCCTTTTTATATTCTCTTGACAGTATCTTCTGCTTCTAATATTAATGAGAACATTAAAATAGTAATTAAAAAAAAAAGATATAACTTCGTTTGAAAACAAAACTGTACGGTATTATTACCGGTCCGTGATTTTCTGAAGAAAATGAGTTATTAATCGTGGCTTACCAAGAAATACTTCTCTGTTCAAACGACAAAACTCTCTTGTCAAACACTGCAAAATACGCACCTGAAGATATTGCTAACATGTACAAGAGAATCTTACAATTTCGCCAGCTACAAGGTTATTTCAACATTTATTGAAATATACCCTTTGTTTGTAATTGTGTAATGTTCTATCGATATTTTATCATTGTTGGCTTTCGATAAATGTCACGAGTGTATTTGGAAAATATAAAAGCGGTTGAAAGTATACGACAATAGAAGCAAAAATGTTCCGTTAAACATGGGTCCGCGAAAGAGCCGTTTGTGAGATAATTACGAATGTATGGTTCAAGCTGTCACTGTCGCCATTGTAAACACCGTCCTAGTTAGTACACATTACTTTGGAATTTAGATTTTACTATTAGGTTTTACCTCGCATTTAGCTCACATTTCACGTATGGGTTACCTGTTAAAGGGGGTGTTCAAAGTGTCTTCCTTGCGTCTGGATGCAATACTATGCTCGTCTCTGCAATGAATTTAGGATTCTTTCGAAAACCCCGGCATGATTTCGGAATTTTGGATAAGCTTGTACAATTCTCCACTCCAATTCTTCAACCATGTTAACGAATGTGCTGTACACTTCGCTTTTGAGGTGACCCCTGACACAAAAATCCAAGTGATTTAGATCAGTTGATCTTGAAGGTACAGGTCCAGGTACAGGTCCATGTCGACCTGTCCATCTTTGGCCGTTTCTGTGCTTAGATGCTGTCTCACAGCAGCAGCAAAATGTGCCGGAACGCCATCATGCATGTATCACATACTGATATGTGAACAATATATGGTCGCGTCTGTTGTCAAGATTTCGTGCTCAGTAAAAAATGAATTGGTATCGTAAATGTAGTAAATTACTCGGTATGTCGTCTCACGCGTTAAAATAAAATAAAGAAAAACAAGAAGGAACACTATATGACATCAAGAAAGAAACCATAGGATAGTTCCTAGATTTTTGAGGAAAAAAAACTGCAATAATGAAGAATTATGCGGAACATTCGACCTGGCAAAGTATTTAGGAGGAACAGGTAGGAAAATACTAAATAATAATAATTTCGTGTGGTTCATTGGCCTGGTGCAAGTCTTTCAATTGAACACCACTTCGCCAACTTGCGTGTCCCTAGCCTAGTTCAGTTATCCAACTGGGGAAAGGGACGTCCAGCTTAACGTGAAATCAGAACCACGTGTCGTTTCTGGCGACTCCTCACAGCGTTGAGAGGTGAAGGATGGGTTAAATTGCAGACTGAAAAAAAAAAAAAAAAAAAAAAAAAAAAATCCGAGGTCCGACCGGGTTTCGAACCCGCGACACTTCGGTTTCCAGCCGTGCACTTTACCGCAAGACCACCGGCCCCGACAATACTAAATTGCAAACGATATTCTAAAGCGCCTTGCTACGGAGTGCACGGTTGCTCGCCAACGGTGGTTCGAGTCCTCGAAAATCAAATGTTCGTAGAACTTATGGGACTTAACTACGGGGTCATCAGTCCCTAAGCTTACAAACTACTTATGAACTACCTAAGACAAAGGACGTCACAAATATCGATGCCCGAGGGGGGATACGAACCCCCGACCGTAGTGGTCGTGCAGACCGTGACTGGAGCGCCTCAGTCCCCGCGGCCACAGCGGCCGGCTCGAGTCCTCCCTCGGGCTACGGTCTGTGTGTGGTCCTTAGGTTAGTTTAACTTAATTTAAGTAGTTTGTAAGCCTAGGGACTAATAACCAAAGAAATTAACTTCCATAGATTTATAAACATTTGAATATTTGAGCAAACAAATAATAATAATAATAATAATAAATAAAACTGAGGAACGAAATTCAGTGGAGCTAACAGCGTAGCAGAATTTGAGTCAATTTTGAAGGTAAATACAGGAAGTAATGCAAGAAGTTTGGGGTTTAATGTCCTACCGACAGCGTGGTCATTAGACGGAGATCAATCTCGGATTTTTGGGTAAGGATTAAGAAGGAATTCGGCCGTGCCCTTTCATTTGATATTTTTTAGTATTACTACTCGGTTATGTTTTATTCTGCTGTAGAGGCAACATTTGCCAAATATAGGCACTTCCGTCATGGGAATGACTATATAGATGCAGTTTAGGTTTGATAAGAACGTTGCCAGGTAACTGCTGGTGCTGTAAAACCCATTGTGTGGTTTCGCACAAGACTGAAGTGCGCGCCACGTACTTTCGCCGCGCGTCGCCATGCACGCACGGCGCGGCGTTCTTACGACGTCAGCCACGAGCGCCCTCTGCTGCAACTCCGCTGCATCGGCCACTTGGAAATCAGATAGGCACCAGTTAAGACTTGGCTATCGGATAGGCACTAGGAATCATCAGTAGGCAGGCCTCTATCTAATCTATGTATCAGCATTCTACAGTCAAGAACTATGTAAAAAGTTAAGTATTACTAAGGCTCTATGAAATATATATCTCGTTCTAATTTACTCTAGTGTTCTAGTTTCTGCTGTCCCACTGGCTGGTCACCTCCGTATCTGCACACGCGTGCATCCTTTATTCCTGTGTCGGTCTCTCTTTACTCGGCCACCGACACCCAGGACCACCAGCGGAAACGAGACATAAAAGTAGCGACGAGGCTGGGACACAAAACATTGATGGTTGAGAAGTAATTTTCTTGCATTGGGCCGCCGTAGCGACAGAGAGTCCCAGAGAGCAGGTCACGTTTTGGCTCGCCTTGCCCTTTGACGTCGTCATCGGCAAATCTTCCACTGGGGGGCGTCGCCTCTGGCGGATAGCGGCGCGGCGATAACACTTGCTGTAGCGAAACACGCAAGGGCTCCCCAGCAGAAGTCGCGACCTGCCCCCAGTCAATCACTCCGTCTGGCAAAACACGCCCTTCCGTATATGGAGTACAGTATCAGTGCGAGCGGCAGTTACACGCTCAGTCAGCACACTGAGGGACTTCAGAAGGTATGTCGTGCACTTCTTCCCACACTGACACCATTGTTACAGAATATCTACGAGAGGTGTTCAAATGGAAAAGTACGAAACGTCTTAACAACCAAACCGGTTGAAATCTGAATATGATGCTTTGGGATAACGTTAGTGCAACATCTTGTAACGCGAAGCATGTGTCGTCACCTCTTCCTGTAAAAGTTCAAGTCTGCGCCGTCAGCAGGCAAGGTGATGCTCGCCGTCTTTTTCGACGTCCGATACTCATCGAATTCCTCGAGTGTAATAACAGCGACGTGTAGTGTGAGACGCTTTGTAGCATAAGCAACTACATCAAGAGATAACGGTCTGGCTCTCTCTCGGAGGAAGTGATTCTGCTCCATGATAACGAGCATCCACTCGTCTCGAGGATGACACAAAGTGTACAGGCCAGTTCAAGTGGGAGCAGCTTGAGCATCCGCCGTGCAGTCCGGACATGTCGCCCACTGACTTCGTTCTGTTTGGTCCGCTAAAATACATCTCACAGGGAAGCGTTTCAATTCGGCCGACGAACTTAAGGACACAGTAGCCCACTGGTTCTTGTCACAGCCACAGGAATTCTGGGAACAGGGCATCCTTCTGCCCGTTAAACAGTGGGGTAGTTGTGCTCCTGCCTCTGGTGATTACTTCTGCATAAAAACTACAATAATACCCATAGTGTAGTTTTGATCTTGTCATTTGAACACCCGTCCGTATCTGACAAGTAGAGGACACCTACTCGTCATTGTGGAATTCTTCCAAATTTATGATACATGTAGGGCGTGGTTGGGGTTGGGTTGGGTTGTTTTGGGATAGGGGGACTAAACTAGTGAGGTTATCAGTCCCCCGGTGAGCAGGGGAAGAAGTGAGGATAGGAAAAGGAGGGAAGGGGGAAAGGAAATGCAGTCCAGGAAGTAAAGAAGGAAGGACCACAAGATAAGACAAACTATGGCCTTTTACTAAGGTATATCAGTAATTTATCACTCTGTTGGGAATGCAAATGGAAGGAAATGACTGTTTGTGATACGGAATACCTTCCACGATGCATCGTATGGTGGCTTGCGAAGTATGTCTGTAGGTGCACAAGTAGAAGAGCTGATAAAAAAAACTGGTTTAGCATTTAGTGTTTGCAGTATACGGATTCCTATCACGAATCCGTTAATGTTTTACGGTATTCCGAGGTTCAAGAGAATTCTACATTTGTGTGTCGTGCACATAACTGCTATAAAAACTACGAGCGTGTTTGGGGAAAACCATTTTTATTTTTGGACATAGTCTCCTTTTAGACTTATAAACTTCGTCCAACGCTGTTCTAATTTGTTGATCCATTTCGAATAATATAAATTATTCAAGCCTACCAAATAGCTATTATTATCTGCAATCACCTCCTCGTTTGAATTTCATCAAATTGGGGGAAAAATAGTAACCCGAGAGAGGAAGTCTGGAGAATAGGTAGGGGGGATGTGAAACGAGTTGGAATCCTATTTCCAATAATTTTGCGACCACAAATGCTGAGGTGTGTGCTGGTTTATTGTCGCGATGGAAAAGGACTTCTTTGTGGGCCAATCGCCAGCGTTTTTCTTGCAGCTCGGTTTTCAAACGGTCCAATAACGATGAATAATATGCACCTGTGATAGTTTTACCCTATTCAAGAAAGCCTATGAGGATTATATCTTGCGAATCCCAAAAGACCGTCGCCATAACCTTTCCGGCCGAAGAACCGGTTTTCGCCGTTTATGGTGCAGATTCTCCCTTGGTAACGCATTGTTTAGATTGTTCTTTGGTCTCGGGAGTATAGTAATGTATCCATGTTTCATCCACGGTAACGAAACGACAATTCCTGCGGATTCTTCCTGAACAGCTGCAAATCTTCCTTGTAACACTTCACACGAATCCGTTTTTGGTCAAGCGTGAGCAATCACGACACCCATCTTACACATAGTTTTCTTATTTCCAAATGTTTATGTAAAATAGTATGTACCCGTTCATTCGAGATGCCCCCAGCGCTAGCTACCTCACGCACCTTAACTCTTCTGTCACCCACCACCATATCATGGATTTTATCAATGATTTCAGGAGTCGTAACCTCCACAGGGAGTCCAGAAATTTCCTTGTGTCCATATGGCCACTCCGAAAATTTTGAAACCACTTATAAATTGTTCTAATCAAAGGTGCATAGTCACCATACTTTTTATCAATCATCTCTTTAGTCTCCTGAATCGTTTTGCCTTTCATAAAGTAATGTTTAATCACCGTACGAAATCCTTTTTCGTCCATTCTTTGACAATGACTCGACTTCCTTGATTAACACGAATGATAAACACAAAGAAATAGACCAATATGACTGAAACTTGGTGTGCGTTCTTTCCAAAGATGATACTAACAAACATGACCTCGATACGCGCCGATGGTGCCAACTCTCGGACTTTTCAAACGCCCCTCGTATATTCACTAAAGGTTAGGTTGTTGTGTGAGGCGTGTCTGATCGTTTTGGGATGCTATGCAGCACTGAATTAGCTAACGATCTATAACTCGCGTTCACAGTTCCCAATGTTAGATGATTTTGTAAAATTATCCAGTGTCCCGCCAACTCACGTCATAATTTGTACACTATATTTAGGCGAACAGACACGTTTCAATCTTCAGGCGGTACCTTCATCGAGGACTACCAGAAGGTGAGGTCGTATCTGTTTGCCGAAATATCGTGTACGATTTACGTCCCTGACCGAACCGGATACCCGAGAATTCTATAAATTATAAATAGTCCGGGAAAACATCATATCAGATATCAAGAACTTGGGGTATGTGACGATGACTAATCATCTAAACTGAAGTTGAGCCGGGTGCTGGAGGAGTTCAGTCAAACCGAACTGCTCCCAGATTGAAGCCTTGGGCACCTGTTGACGGTAGTCTGAGATCAAGTGCACTGAGAGCATCACACGCCCTGTACCGGCTTGTTAATCAGAAGGCCAACCCAAGGTCAGCAGACGGCTCGGTCACGTGCAGACATCACGTGCAGACGCGCTCCGGCGCTCCCTTTGCCGAGGCGGCAGTGGTCCACCGACAGGGCTTATATTAACCGAGCTGCTCATTCGCGCAGCCTTCTAAAAGGCGCTCAGGCCACCACACAAAACATGCCGCAGGTCACTACTGGGCAACAAGGCCAGGGCGATGGGTCACAGAGGTCGCGACGCTCACCAGGCGACCTTGCTGGAGGAAGAAGCAGCTGACAGCGTACGGCGATAGCTCTCTCGCGTAATAGCGTGTGTGTGCGTCAACAGGTCAGTATTCCTCCTCTCACTGTACGTGACACCAGATTAGAAAAAAAAAAATACAAGTATCAGTATTTTATAATTTATTATTGCAGCCGGAGAGGCCCGTAAACAACTTGAATAATTTGTTTTGATGCTCTCAAGTCATCTTCAGATGTGCAAACTCGTGCCATTTCTTTAGTTAACGTGAAAAACAACAGACCCGGAGATCGTATGACAAGTGTACGGTGCCTTGGGTCATCACAGTAAAATCTAACGTAAACAACTTCTTCGGCTTAATATGACTGAATAAAAAGATGCCTCGGTAAAACTCGTGCATCAGATGCACATGTGCCACTTACAAGTCCCCCACTTATCATAGAGACAGTGGAACCTTACCAGTTCAACTAAAACTCCCATCCCTAATATTCCAAAGGATTTCAATTTCTGGTTCAAACGTCTTATCCACAATAGAGAAGAAAAGAAAGGAAGATTAAAGGTTGTATGTCCCGTGGACAGTGAGCTCGCTTTAGACAGATCATTCAATTTTATAGTCCTCTACTTTTTGGGTCATCGTGCTTTAAATTGGCTATGATCGCCCAAGGTCGCTTCAAGTGAATGCCTAAACAGATTCAAGGACAATATCTTGTCTCCTGCTTGTTAAAGTGACTAGTGTATCATGTCCAGTGACCTTGACAAGAAATTCTAAATTTTATTTATTTTTTATTTTTTAGTTCCGCGGAAAGTAATGGGTGGTTCAAATGCATTATTCGTCATTATAGTTAATTTCATCAGAAATGATACGAAAAACCCCTTTCGAATGTTATTTTTTTTGTTCACAACGTTCTGACAACAGAAATGGCAGAGGAAGAAACTTGAAAAAGGAAGATATACACTGTCTGAGAGTAAAACTATCGCAAGCACCCGGCGGCTTCACGACTTCACATCAGAATCGAAACAGCAATTTAACAGGGTGAGGAAGCAGTAGAATCTATCGAAAAGACACCGTCGAAAAGACTTGACTAATGTTTTGCGGGGTGCAAAATACATTCTTCTCATTGATGGCCTTGATAATGAGAGCTTTCCTCGAATACAGTTTGTAAAACAAGTTTTGATCACCAGTATTTACTGTTGCTTGAATAAAAACCCTTGTTTGACTACCAGTTTTGATCACACAGCTCATTACCAGATTCATAAAAAAATCAAACCAATGTACAATACCTGTCATAGATAGCTTCACTTGAACTCCATAATTAACTGCAGTGATAGGTCTTTCCTTAATGCATTTCGTTACTTCACAGTATGTTTAAGATGCAGATAACTCTGTCCATTGTAACAACTAAAGCTGAAGAGATGCCCCCCCCCCTTTTACATTTGATTAATACTTGTTCCATACATCATGTTTACTACATGAGATTATAAGACTTTAATTTTTAATTTATCACAGTAAAAATGCTACTTTATATCTAAAATTTCATCTGCTGGGTAGAAAAGTTGTTATTCAAAATTCTTTTAATTTCTTTTTAAATTGTAACTGGCTATCTATCAAACTTTTGATGCTATTTGGTAAATGGCAGAAGACTTTTGTGGCAGCATAATTAATTCCTTTCCTTAGGTTTAACCTTGAATAGTGAAGTTTATTCTTTCTTCTCATGTTGTTATTATACACACTGTTATTACTTTTAATTGGGTTGGGTTCTAATAACATATTTCGTACATGGGTATATATCTGTTGTGAAACTACGATGAAGAACCCTAGATCATTAAATAAATGTCTGCAGAATGATTTTGGATGAGCTCCAACAATAATTCTGATTACATGTTTTTGTGCAATGAATACTATTTTACTCAGTTATAAATTACCTCGAAGTATCATGCCATATGAAAAGAGTGAATGCTAATAGGCATAGTAAGATAATCCGCGAGATGTGTCACACTGAAATTTGCAAAAAAACCCCAATAGCATGAGTATCTGAACTCAAATGTTTCAGCAAATCGCCTTTGTTTTTCTTCCTATTCAATCTTTCATCAATACACACTCCTAAAATTGTTGAATATTTTACCTTAGTTACAGTCTTGTGTTCAAAGTCTACATTTATTAATGGTGTCATGCCGTTAACCGTACAGAACTGCATATACACGGTTTTTTTAATCAAAATTCAATGCCAGTCTATTTACAGAGAACCACTAAATAATCTTCGTAAAATTATTTAAAATTCTGTCAGTTAATTCTTGCTTGTCGAGTGTGATTTTAATAATTGCATCGTCAGTAATAAGCACTAGCTTTGAATCTTTGTGAATATAGAATGGTAAGTCATTACTATATATTAAGGACAGCAAAGGGCCCACGGCTGAGCTGTGGGACCCCATTCTTGATAGCTCCCCAGTTTGAGCGAAAAGCTGATTTTCGTACTTTATGTGAACCGCTTATTTCAACCTTCTGCAGTCTTCCAGCTAAGTAAGAATTAAACCATTTGCGCGCTGTCTCACTCATACAATACTTGAGCTTATCTGGAAGAATATCCCGCAGGGTCGTTTCTCTTCCGCCTTCGAGGGCGTTCAGAGACGTCCTCACTTTCTCAGTTGATCCGCTGGCCTCTGGCTGGATCTCGTTCACCGCTGTCTTATATTATTCAGTGTGTCAGCTATTGGGATTCGCCGTGTGGTGTCTCACATATGGTTAAGTCTAAAAGTTAATAAGGTCAAAGCCAACTGGTCAACGATGCGACGGTAGTCGCGAGAAGATGGCCGCTGTTTTCCTTAAAACAATCTCAAGAAAATCTAGACTCAGGCACACAGTACCGAATGACTGGATGCAAGTGAATTCCTAAGAAATGACAGTATGGACTTTGAGGAAGAGAAGAGTTGTAGACTGATAACGAAGGACTGACAGTCAAAAAGAAAATGACGGACTGTTGGATCGAAAGTGGATCATCCTCTGCACCTTCCTTTCCGCCTCCAAATCCCTTAAATAAGTCAAACACATCTTTCTACTCACTGCTTCAAGATCACATACTTGCACTGACATCCCATGGGTCTTCGTCGCCGTTTTGCCAAATTTAAAACAAAACTATGATGTTAACGAGTTGCTCCATTTTGCGCTTCGTGTTCCGATGACAAGAGTTCTCACACTGACCCTATTAGCTGGGTCGCAGCGTGTACCACCACATCACTGCACTGCTTTGACGATAGAGGGCGTTTGTTGAAAATGTTCAAATGTTTGTAATTCTGTGGGACCAAACTACTTTGGTCGTAAGTCCCTAGACTTACAAACTACTTAAACTAAGTTAAACTAACCTAAGGACAACACACACACATCCGCGCCCGAGGAAGAATTCGAAACTCTGACGCGGGAGACCTCGCAATCCGTAACGTGGCGCTCCAGACCGCTCGGCTACTCCCGCGCTGCGATTGTTGACATGTTCCTCAATGTATATGTGTGATCACCTCAACTCCGCCAGTGCGGTTTGTAAAATATGAGACCAATCATTGAACTTTTCAGATGAACCTTCTTACAATTACAATATGACGATCTTGGCAGATGTGTATGCTACGTGGACGTCCAGAATATTGTCTACACAAAACGTTCACGAGACCTTGGCAGCCAGCATTGCTGAACAACTGACGTAGCACTTCCGACCTGTGTGCCAATTCTCCGAAACGACCATCCCACCATCCGAATGGCCACTTCAAAACTCACTCAGTTGGCTGTAAGAAAGCATGAGGGCGTCTCCGTGGCGTTTTTTCTATTTGCTTCATACATTGAGTTCCCACTGAGACTTATGGCACTAAACATTCCCTATTTTCCTATTAAAAGGTACACACAGGTCGTGCTCTGACGGCAACACTCCTGGGAAATGAATTCGTCTACCCAGCACTTTCTTGAAATTGTATACAACACACGATCACACAGGCACGTACGTGAGTACAGTCACCAGAGCGTCCGCTATGTTGGCATTAGTACCGTGTATACCCTCCTTTTTCAACAATGCAAGCTGCAATTATTTCATCGAAACGATTGTAGATGTTCCCAGTGTGGTTATGTGGAATGGCCTGGCATGCAATTTCCACCTGGTCCCTCAGTTGGGCCAGATTTCGTGCCGTTCATGCAGACCGCCCAACATGGCGTTTCATGCGGTCCCAAATACGCTCAGTGGGGGACAGATCTGGTGATCGTGCAGGCCAGGGTAGTTGACGTACACCTTGAAGAGCATGTTGGTTGGTACGTTGGTGAATGTCGATTATCGCTCCCCTCACAATGATGCACGATCATGTGTGCCGTTAGACTGTCCTTCGCTCACGCTCCAACATCGTGCAACCCGCCTACAATGGTGTCATGGTAGGCGCTTCAATAATGAGAGTCGTCGCTGCCAATGATGATCGTATTTGTGTGTGGTGTCATGTGGGGGAGTGCGGAAATATGGAGTGTATGCGAGAGAGGCAAACGGTGTCAACACCTGGCATCATGGTGTGGGGAGCCATTTCCTACTCTGGTCGTTCTCCTATGGAGTTAGGTGTGGGAAAATTGAACAGTACGCGGTACACTGAAACCATCATTCACCTCATCTTGCCACTGTTCATGCACCAACAAGGCGATGTGCTTTTACAACAGGACATGCACGTCCATACGTATCCCATACAAGCCAATGGGCTGTTCTAGGTGTACGTCAACTACAAAAAAAAAAAAAAAAAGTTCAAATATTTGTTAAGCTACAGGGACTTAAATGCGGGTCATCAGTCCCTAAACTTACAAACTACTTATGAACTGTGATTCTTGAGTTCCTCCCGGATAATCAAAATATCCATGGTTGTACTGCCGGTCGACAGTGTCCAACGGGCACAATATTTCTGCGATCATACATATCGCCATCATCAGGTGAACTGACGGACTGAGCTCCTGGAAACGCGCCGGCACGGAGATTCGCACGCTACGGCTCAGTTCCCTTCGAGCCGCCGTAGCGTGCAGATCTCCGTGTTTGCGCGTTTCCAGGAGCTCAGTCCGTCAGTTCACCTGATGATGGCGACAAGTATGATCGCTGAAATATTGTGCCCATTGGACACTGTAGACTGGCAGTACACCCGTGGATAAATGTTCAAATGTTTGTTAATCTATCGGACCAAACTGCGTGGTCATCAGTCCGTAGCTTGCAAACTACTTAACCTAAGGTGAACTAACCTAAGGACAACACACAGACACTCATGCCCCAGGGAGGACTCGAACCTCCGACGGCGAGCAACTGTGCGCTCCGCAACGAAGTGCACCCATGGATATTTTGATTACTTATGAACTACCTTATACTAAAGACAACACAAACATCCATGCTCGAGGGGGACTCTAACGCCCGACCGTAGTGGCCATGCAGACTGTGACTGGCGCGCTGGAGACCACTCGGCCACTGCGGCCGGCACGTCAACTAACCTGCCCATCATTATCCCCAGATCTGTCCCCCAGTGAGCAAGTGTGGGACCAGATGAAACGTCATCTTGGCGCCATCTACACGCCTCGGTGGAGTAGCCGAGCGGTCTAATGCGTCTCGCTGCGGAGCGCGCGGTTGCTCGCCGTGGAGGTTCGAGTCCTCCCTGGGGCATGGGTGTGTGTGTTGTCCTTAGGTTAGTTTACCTAGGTTTAAGTAATTTGTAAGCTACGGACTGATGACCACGCAGTTTGGTCCAATAGATTTACAAGCATTTGAACATTTCTTTGCGATCTACACGACCGGCACAAGATCTGGTCTATCTGAGGCATCATATGGAAATTGTATGGCAGGCAATACCGTAAGACCTCTACGATCGTCTTATGAGAAAGTTGCACCTTGCATTGCTGCAAAAGGAGGGTATATGGGATACTAGCGTCGGCATTGTGCACTCTCTGGCGACTGTACTGACGTGCGTATGCTTATCAGTGCGTGATCGTGTGTTGTATATATCCTCAAGAATGTATCAAAATTTCGCTCTGCTGGGTTGACGGATTCATGGTGTTCTTCTTTTATTTCCCAGGAGTGTATGTCGCTATGTTGTTGGTGCACGATGTTAAAACCATTACTTTATCAGTACATCTACAACTATCCCAGAGATGGCATCTGCCGTGATCAAAATCGATTCCGTCTGGAGTACTATATCTTTCCCGTCAGTGTATATGGCTCATGTAACGTGTGAAAAGGTAGCAGTACTGTATGGTGAAAAGGTAGCGGTACTCACCTTCTCACTGTGACGTAATGCTGCGAATCCTTCCGTAATTGGTGGCACTTCCTGGTATAAAACACAAAAACACGCAGCACAGTGTGTTGGGCCGTCGACTGGTTGGTGTGGACGGCGCTGGTAAAAAGAGAGAGAGGAGGCGAGAGGGACAGAGGCGGGGCAGACGGCCCGGCAACAGGAGCACGTGAGCGGCGGCTATCTGCTCTGCTGGGGGCCCTGAGGAACGCCGCCTGTTACCGAGCCGCGGCCGGGCTGACGCAAGAGGCGCGGGGCGCGGGCGCGGCCCACTTGCGCCGGGTCATCGCCGCTGACCCCGCGCCGTACGTTGCTCTGACGACGCCCCCACCCTGTTTGCGAGCGCCGCCGAGGATTGTGCAAAGTCGTTCTGCAGAGTAAGAGCGATCGCCTGCCAAAGATGTCACAAGCCGGGCCAGGGATACCCGATATCGCAGAGGGCTCCCTCCAGTCGACGTGGGTAGAATTTCCATGTCGTGATAGCGCCAGATGTATTGAGTCATCCATTTCACTAGTTTTTTTCCGAAGATTCTCATATATTTCTGCGCCGGTCGTGGTGCACATGCATTTCTCTCCATCATTAGTAGCTCTATTCGTTACTGCAATTTCTGAGGAAAAATGTCTGGACGCCACACACTAAAATAACTTGGGACGACCTACCAGTAACTAACGTGTAATCGAACAGAAGAGCCACAACAGACTAAAACTACTAACTGGACGAACTGGACGAACACAATACACCCCTCAACTGCCCTTCATACATGCAAATCCTTGATCCACCCCATCCTACGCTACGCAAATGTTGCATGGATATTTGGCCCACCGAATTTCCTTGCTCTCCACTTCCCCTTCTGAATCTCTTTACGTTCCCCAAAAGCACTCCTCATCCCCTTGAACACATCTGAACAACCTTCACCATCTGTAACCTCGACTCTAGAAGGTCTTATTGTGTCCCCTCTCCTAGCCAGTCGTAGTGTGCTACCACGTCTCTACCTGCATAAACCACCATCGCTCCACCTCCACACCCTCCATATTCTCCTCTCCAAATGAAACTTCAACCATCTGCCTCTTCCAGATCATGAACTCTCCCCGAAATATACCCATTATAACTCTTCCTCTTTCCTATTTCCGTTCTTAAAGATTGGGACAATTATTCCCTTCTTCCAGTCTTCATACAGTTTTCATTACTAGATAGAGCCATTGTATCCCAACCTCTCCTGCTGCTCTCACCATCTTGACACTTAGCTCATCCAAACCTGGTGACTTCCCTCCCGTCATCTTGGCCAATGCCTCTTCCACTTCTCCCCATGTAAGGACTTTTTCTATTTGCTGTTCCTCCTCTTTCTCCTCAGCTTGTTCCTCCTCATCCAGGTCTCCATTCGGATTCAGGAGTTCTTCAAAATACTCCTTCCACATATTCTTCAGTTCCTCCTTATTCTCTACAACTTGGCCACTTTTGTTAACCATTTGGGCATAATCCGTTGTACCATTCTTCCTCTTACTTTTTATCATCCCATATAACACCTGTTTTGAACCTTCACTATCCTCCTCCATCATTCTGGTCCACTGTTCCATCCACTTTGAGAAAATTATGGAAGCACGAATTCGGACAAAATTATAAGGAGGGATGAGAGAAGAACAACATGGCTTCAGAACAGGAAGGTCCACGGTGGATCTCATTTTTGCTGTAAGGCAACTGCAGGAACAACACTACGAATATGGAATAGATCTACTAATGACTTTCCTGGGCATTGAAAAAGCATATGATAGTGTACTTAGAAGTAAACGGTGGAAAGCCCTAGAGAAGAGAGGGATAGCAAAACAGACTATTTGGAGGATAAGGAAAATGTATAATGGTTGTGTGAGCTGTGTGAAAGTGGGAGGAGACAGATCAGCTTGGATTGAACAGAAGAATGGCTTGAGGCAGGGAAGTGCACTTTCACCATTACTACTTATTGTAGTGATGGACGATATAATGAGTACAGTACCACAAGTAATTTGTGAAGGAAAGACGAAAGCTGTGGTGTTGGCGGACGGATTTGGGGGAATAAGGAGGAGGAAGTGCAAGAGCAATTGGATGTGTGGGAACAACAAGAACAAGAATATGGCATGAAATTTAGTATAAGCAAGAGTGAGATGATTATCACATCAAGAGCAAAAGAGAGATGTACCTAGGAAGCCTGATACAGGAAGGTGGGAAAAGCGACAGAGAAATAAACGAGCGAGGGAGAAAAGCAGAAGCATTTCGGAAGAGTGTCAGAAGCCTGATATTGAACAGGGATGTACCCCTAAGAAATAAGAAAAGTTATATAACGGTCATACTATGTCTCGATCCTGACATATGCATCTGAAACCTGGGTTATGAAAGGAAGAGAGAAAAGCAAATCACAAGCTAGTGAGATGAAATTCTTGAGGAACAGTATTTGAGTGACAAAGATAGACAGGTTAAGAAATGAGAGGATCAGAGAGTTAATGAAGGTGGAACCATTACAAGAGGAGATCGAGAAATCAAGGCTGAAATGGTATGGGCATATTAAGCGAATGGAGGAGAGGAGGATACCCAGGAGGATTCACGAGATGAAACTGGAAAGAAAGACCAAGAGGAAGACCGAGAGACCGATGGCTGAAGAGAATGGAGGAAGGTGTAAGGAGAAGACTGGATCAAGGTGAACACGGAGAGATGGTGGGAAGAGAGAATACGATGGAGAGGCTTATGTTTGAAACAGACCCGGCCAGAGGCTGGAAACTGTCCAAGATGATGATGATGATAACTCACCCTATCCAAGCATCCCTCTCCACCGCCCCAGCGATCCTCTAGTAACTTCAATGTCATACACTCTAACTCACCTTCTGCATCAGTTTACCTCTACCACAAAATCATTTACCAGCTCATCTCATTCTAAGCTCAACTCATCCACATCGAACAACTGTGAATAACTTTCCTCTTCCATAATCTCGATTCCAACAGTCTTTTTGTGTGCTCCTCTGCTATTCATTATTTTTTGCTAGTGTGCCAGTGCACCTTTACCTATATACTCCATCAACTCTCCACCTTAACACCCATTTACTCTCCCAAAGAAATTACAACCATCTCCCGTTCCTGGACCATGAACTCTCTCATATACCCATCCTCCCAATCCCTATGCAAACCCTCCCTTTTATCCAGAGCTCCCTCTCCGCCCTTTCCTTCTACCATACCTATCCCATACCTAGCCCTCCCCTCCGACTCACTACCTACCACACTATATTTCCTTCAGATTCATAGATTCCAATAACACCCACTCTTAGCTCTTGTCCTTCAACAGCCAATCCTATCTTGTGAAGATCTCGTACCATTTTTCTGTCCTCATCATCACATCCTTTTATAAGACCTTCCTTCACATCAACATTTGACCATTCCTGTGCAGTACCTTCCAGTTTTTAGCTTGATGTTTAAAGAATATTGTGTCTTCCCTTGTGTTCCAATGATGTTCAAGCGTTTTTACGTTTTTTTTTCATTGAGACGACTGTTTCTATTTTTATCACTTTTTTTTAAACTACATTCAAAGAAAGGTTAGCGTGAAATTGTATTAATAAAGTAATACATTTATCAATTTACTGACAAACTAAACTCAGAAAATCACTCCTTTTGTATTCGTACAGAACCTAAAATAACTTTTCTTGAAGTAAGCCCATTGTGTAACCATACGGCTCGGCGGCTGTTGCCACTGTCAATAAAATTAATCAGGGAGTCAGACGGCATTGTCCGGCAATTCGGCCACTGCTGCAAACCCCCTTCTTTCGCCTAGGTATATACGCCGCACAATTTCAAAGACTAACACTGAAGAATTATATTGATCGTTGTGTAGCAACGTGTTGCATGACCCCTTGCCTAACTGCAAGCCTGCACGCCTTATGCCATGTTAACCACTAGTTCATTTAATCACATCTGGTTTAATTTCTGCCATCCTTCAATAGTAATCCTGCTCAAGTTCTATAGATATCCTGGTTGGTCAGGACTTGTTCGTACAGCTCTTTTCAATTTATGCCAAGCATGCTCACATGGATTCATATCGGGAGACCATGCAGGAAAATCCAATCATGTGAATAGTGGCACGATTGATAAAATCATTGCCGGCCGCAGTGGCCGAGGGGACTGAGGCGCTTCAGTCACGGTCTGCACGGCCAGTACGGTCGGGGGTTCGAATCCCCCCTCGGGCATGGATATTTGTGCTGTCCTAGTTCGTAAGTAGTTCATAAGTAGTTTGTAAGTTTAGGGACTGATGACCCCTAGTTAAGTCCCATAAGCTTTACAAACATTTGAACATTTTTGATGAAATCATTGGCAATGACTCTCTCCTTGCCTTAGAAAGATGCACCCCAGCCTCTGGACCGAGCTAGGTGGCGCAGTGGTCACACACTGGACTCGCTTTCGGGAGGATGGCGGTTCAAATCCACCTCCGGTCATCAAGATTTTGGTTTTCCGTCATTTCCCTAAATGACTCCAGGCAAATGCCGGACTGGTTCCTTCGAAAGGATACGGCTGGTTTCCTTGCCAAAAATCCGAGAGTGAGCGCCATCTCTCCTGACCACGCTGTCGACGGCACGGTAAACACTAAGCTTCCTTCCTTGCCAGCCTCTGGCTGTGCAGAGCAACTGTACATGTGAGGTCGACGTAGCAGCTGTGCATAATGCGACACATCTGGCGGTTATCTCTGAAAGCCACTCACCTGGCGCCTCCAAACATGTGCCCCAATCGCTGCAGTGGATGCGCTGGTTGTTCGCTCGTTCGTATATGGTAGTTGAGATAATTGTGGAGAAGAGCACACACATTATATAATAATTCGTATGCCATTTATTCATCTTCTTGTTAATTAGTTCATATTTTACGTTCATTATCTGTAAAGTATTACATAAAAAAAGTCTTTTATGATGTACGGAAACATTTAAAACAGGGTTGCCAAGTCTCCAGTATATTTCCCTGTTTTTCACGTGTTGTGACCGTTTCTTTCAATCGTATTACAAAAATTTCTCCTGTATTTCATTCTAATATTATATTGTGAGGTTGAAATGCAATATACTTTCTATTTTAGCGATCTTCTATTATATAAATCGGAATCTTCTGAGTGATAGATCGGACCGTACAATCGACTTTTTTCCGAATCAGTTCTGAACATACTGAAATGTGATAACTGATGAATTACTGAAAGAGAAGGGGGGAAGCGAGACAGGCAAACTCAGCCTCTGATAGTCCGCCACGAGTGAAGATTTAAGTGGGGAACAAGCCACTCAAGAAATGAATACAAAAATAATTGCTATTCTGAAAAACGCTTATCTTGGTTGTATTAAAATACTTACTCCTCTCCCTAAGAACACAGACTCTGTGAAGCGAGTATTCACTGAAGTGTTTTATGCTGTGTACGAAATATTTCTCGATAGAGAGCGCCTCTTTCTAGTGCAATTACCTGTTCTTGAAGGGGCAACAATTGTTTTCTGCACGTATCAATTACATGTAAAGGAATTATTATATTGGAAGAATGCAGCAATTATATTAATTTAGACCTATATTAACAGTGAAATATGTCGCTACTCTCACTGTGGGACTATTTTGGCCAGCAGATTTAAAATCTCCCGTATATTCAATCGGAAAACTGACAACCCCTAGATTCATTTATGTGACCACATTACATTGCTCGGTGCCTATTCAATATTTTAACGATTCTTTACTTAATCTTCTTCTTTATATACAAAGCAAAGTGTTTCCGTGTGTTTGTGTGTACGTATTGTATACTAATGTACAGTTTTGTTCCAATCTTGATGAAATTTTGCACATTTGACCGTCAAACCATGGAATGGTCGCTGTTGGTATGAGGATCACGTACAACACATTGGATGTTATAAACGATGAAATGCGCAAAAAATTCCTGTGTCACACCACAATGTTGTCCATTTCCTTCTAAATCATTGGCCCGATTTCAACCAAACTTGTTGAACATATTACTTACGTGAGATAACAATTGCTGTAGGGGTAGCAACCACATAAGACACATGGTTCTTGAGATATAACATCATAAATAATGGGAGTCGTAAAAAATATTGCAACATAATGCGACGAGAGTTTATTCACACACTGTTTGAGAATGAGAGTACTTAGTGACTTACAAAAAACTTTAAACATATTTTCAAACATTTATTACACTTTTTTCTTGCTGACAACCACATCAAATTGATGAAAGGAAAAAAAAATTCTCGCTTACTACTTTTCCGCTGTTCATGAAGTAAATCTACGGCACGCTGTATGACGTTACAATTTCTAATTTCTACACTATAAATTGTACTCACAGGAAATTTTACAAACTGTATACACACATACATTTGAATGTACCTTCGAAATTGTAGCCTCTACAGTACGACTCGCAGTTCATGAGATATGAGGACATAAACAGTAACGTTCATGGAAAACCTCTCCATCACATATCAGATTACTTCTTTACTATTAACTGCATTCGCAACAGATTATACAGACAGAACAGCACTTACAAAATTGAATATATATATATTCAATTTCACAAAACATAATTCAATAAATATGAAATCATATATGCAGACATGGGTAAAAATCTGTCACATCATGCACCACGTTTTAATCCAATTCCGATTTACTACTACTGTATTCCATTCAGCTTAAGAAAATTCCTGAATTCCTGAAAGCTAACAGAGTTGTCGACAACTTTGAACTGTGAAGCGCACACGACTGCAGGCGAAAGCAAGAGACGTCTACATAGCTACAAGGACAGGAAGAGAATGAAACAGTGTACATCCAACGAATACCCATTATTTCCGACAGATATACCTTTTAACTTCAAAAGTCTGTAGTTTCCGGCGAGACTTGCATTTTCTGTTACGATTAATAAATCACAGGGAAATATATTAAGTACTGTTTTTCACACGGACAACTTTATGTCCCTTGCTCAGGGATGGGCTTAGTAATGAATTTATCCATATTGCATTCTGGAAAGTAACGAGAAATATTCTTTATAGTCAAGTTTTGAAAAATGAATGTATTAATGTTACATATGATTTGTATCTTGATTACTATCTTTTTGTTTTTGGACACTGCATTTATAATTTTGGACATTATGCAAGACAGCTTTCTTTCTTATATATTCCTCTAGAAATAAGTAAGGAAGATGTAAAATGCAGAATGACTATGGGAATAAAAGCATTTCTCAAGAAGCGGAATTTGTTGACATCCACTATTCATTTAAAAGTTCGGAAATTCTTTCTGAAAGCATTTGTCTGCAGTGTAGCATTGTGTGGGAGTGAACCTTGGACGATAAGAAGTTCAGACAAAAAGATGATAGAAGCTTTCGAAATGTGGTGCTACAGGCAGTGGGTAGATTACGTAACTAAAGAAAAGGTGTTCACAAGAATTTAGGTGAAAAGGAGTTTCTGGCTTATACTGACTAAGGAAAGATTTCGTATGGTGCATGGTAAAGGGCACCTTCCTTCAAACTTTTGAACTGTTTGAACAATTACTTTAAAATTTGTCATATATGTGTAATTTGTCACATGCAGGGAAAAAAGGAGATTGTCGGAGAACCGAGGACGGAAATTAAAGAGGCAGGGGGATTGTTGGGTTGATTTAACAGGGCGGTGGAAGGCGGAGGAGGAGGCAGAAGTAGATAGGGAGGAGGAACAGAGAGAGGAGGAGGAATAGAGAAAGGGAGGGAGAATATAGAAGGGGTGGGAGGAGATGTATAGACAGTGATATTAGAGGTGTAGGTGAAAGTGTAGGTGATAGGCAGAGATAAGGTAGGGTGAGAAAGACAGAGGGAGGAGGAGAAGGACAAAGGGAAGGGAAGGAGGAGAGGGGTAAAGGAAAGGAGAAGGAGAGTAAGGTGTATATACATATTCCATACATATTTCACTTTGAAGCACTGGCTGGTTCGCTAGTTCGCTAATACTTTCTAACTGGAGAGTTACCCTCACCTGTAAACCCTTATTTGGATATCTTGCAGTGACATAGCGTTTCTCGTTTTAACCAATCAATTGATCGTCGCACCTCCAGCGGCGTCCGCTCCTGAGTGGTCTGAAGATGACCCGGTAGAAAAAGTCTAAACCAGTCACTAATGGAAATATATGCAATCTAGACAGATTTTAAATGGATTTAAATTATTGATCAGATTGCTGCGCCCCGCAATGTTTTCTAAAATTACGAAGTTCACTAACATTGAAATGAATACTAGCTGAAAACGCGGCATTGTTCGGGTGTTTACTTCTTCCAGTATTCAGTTGGTCCATGTACTGCTCCCTCCTCTCTCTGTTCATCTCCACTTCCTTCTCCCTCTGTCTTCCTCTAGATACCTCTGCCTCATCCTCTGCAGCCTTCTCCTTACCGAGCGAGGTGGCGCAGTGGTAAGACACTGGACTCGCATTCGGGAGGATGGTGGTTCAAATCCACCTCCGGCCATCCAGATTTAGGTCTTCCGTGATTTCCCTAAATCACTCCAGGCAAATGCCTGGATGGTTTCTTTTCAAAGGGCATGGCTGACTTCCTTCCCCATCCTTACCCAAACAACCCGAGCGTAAGCTCCGCCTCTAATGACCACGATGTCGACGGGGCGTTAAACCATAATCTCCCTTCCTTCCTTCCTCCTTCTGCTTCCCCTCCTTTATCCCATCATCAGTCCCCTTATCATTATCTCTCTTCCTCCCTCCTCTGTGCACGAAAAATTACGTATATTTGCCAAATTTCATGATTATCAGTTAACTGTCGAAGTCGGAAGAAATTTACCCTCAACCCTGATCTTATGTGGGCAGTGATGTTTTGAAGGTAAAGTGTGCAAAATTTCATCACGATCGGAATGAAACAGTAGACTGGTGTCGAAGTCTTTTGTAAAGTACCCTCCGCCATGCGTCGTACGAAATCTTATATAGACAGTGACCTTCCTCTCGGTTTAAAGATCAGGTGTGCCAGCTTTTATCAAGATCGTAGGCCTAATTAGACTGTAGATTTGTGTCTTTTATACCACCCTCCGGCATGCACCGTTTGAATTATTATGTAGATAGTGGCGTTCCTCTTGATTTGAAGATCAAGTGTGCAAAATTTTATCGCAATCGGATGATCGGTATGGGGGCTCATGAAATATGAATCTAATCCGAAGTGGCGTGTCCATAGAAAATTACGTACTTCGTTTTTACTGCTGTTCCTTTTATTTTTCGATTTTATTGATGTTCATTTGGGGTTTCGCTTTTTTCTTTGTATAAACCACTCCTTGCTTGTATACCCATATGGTCAGTTTCTCAAATGAAACCTAAACAACAGATCACTGTTTAGTAACGCTAAAACATCTGACACGCTATTAAAACGCTTTTTCTAAGTTCTTTCACGTACTCCACATTGGTAGTAGCGTTAGGGGTACATCTACATATGGATGACTACTCTGCAATTCACATTTAAGTGCCTGGCACACGGTTCGTAGAATCATGTTTAGACTATTTCTCCACCGTTGTACTCTCGAATAGTGAACAGTAAGTGCGAACACTCAAAACTTTCCATTCGATATTTTTTTCTTTGTTGTTATTTCATTCCCCGGCAGCACCTGAGGCGCTCTCCAGCCTACAGAAAGTACGAAGATAATTACAAAATACAAATGAAGTACAAGAAAGAGACTAATTCCGATCTCTTATTTTTTTACTAGCTTTGCGACGGTTGTTAAAGGAGGGCATGTGCGTATCATGGCTTTTTAGGGTTCCAGACCTCCATCAGTAAAAATCCTTGTTGGATCGCTCTGTCAATAAATTCAGTTGTCCTAGGCAAGATGTCAAATGTAAGAAAAGTCATTGTCCGAAACGATGTATCTTCATAAAGATGTCAAAAAGCGATGTATCTTCATAAAGTTTTTGATACAAGATGAAACATGCCAAAAGAAGCAAAGAAATGTCGTTAAGTATTTAATACACAAAAGCTAAATCAGTAACACTATGTTCAATGTTTGTTGGTATTCGAAGAGAAAAGATTGCTTAATTCTATCACAGACGTTCGCTTCCTTGCTGTACTACCCCATACTTGTTGAAATCGACCCATTATTTTAGGAGGAGATGCGTATGATGTAGCAGTTATTCAGAATTTCATTGTTTATGACGTCAAATCTCCTGAAATATGTGTCGTATTATGATGTAAATTCGAAGGTACATTCAGTGGTATATGTGCCAAATGTCTGAAAAATAGTTGAATAAAATCAGGCTATCACACGCCGCAAGATGGGACAGATATCATTGTTTATGACGTGATATTGTATGAACTATATATCGTATGTGGTTTTTGCAACCACAGAGAATGATTCCTAACCTTAAAGAATATTTGTACCAAATTTTGTTGAAATCGGTCCAGTAGTTTAGGAGCAGATGTAGAATATTTTCGCATGATGAGGCCGTTTTTCACGACTGTCATTGTTTATGACGTTATATCTTCTTACGTATGTGTCATCGGTGGTTCTTACCCCGACAGCGATTGTTGCTTGATAGTAAGGATCATATGTACGACGTTTGGTTGGAATCGGTCCAGTAGTTTAGGAGGAGATGTGGAACATACATACATATTCACACACACATACACAGCCTATTTTATAAGATGTGTAAGATTATGATCATTGGTTCCTATGAGAAAGCTGGTGATTGAAATTTTGTAAATATATCTCGATGCAATAAAAAAACGTCTTTGTTATAAAGATAGCCACCCTACGTCGAGTAGCATTTCTGGAACACTCTCTCTTCTATAACGCGAAAATACAAAACGAGTTGCCTTTATTTACACTCTTTCGTTGTCTTTCGTCAATTCTATCTCGTAATGATTTCAGAATAGGCATCAGTGCTGAAAAAGAAGGCGGACAAGCATAATGTAGCCAGTTTCTTTAGTTGGGTCTGTTGCATCTTCAAAGTGTCTAGCCAACAAGCCCTCACCGCAATATTATCTATATGATCTTTCCAATTAAAGTTTTTTGTAATTCCTAGGTATTTAGTTTAATCGACAGCCTTCTGATTCGTGCGATTTATCGTGTAAACAAATTTTGAGCGATTTCTTTTAGTACGCATAAGAATGACTTCACAATTTCATTTATTTAGGGCCAATTGCCACTTTCAAACTATATAGATTATTTTGCATTTGGTATCGGTTTTGTGGTGACGAACTGAGGAACGCCTGATATCACGTCTGTTTCATTCAGTGATTTTCCGCCTTACGAACTATGACCTTTCTGACAGGAAATGGCAATTGCACTACTGACAATGAGACGATACTCCACAGGGCAATTTGATTATAAGTCGCTTGTGACGACCTTTGTTGTTCTTAAAATATAGAAATATGGTAACAGTTTGAGATGCCCTGCCGATAGCACTCATTACAACATGGGAATAAAGACCAAGTTGCGAGGCACAAGAACAATATTAACTGAACACGTGTTGGTTACGTGCCAATACGTCGTTTTGTTCAAAGTGATCCACAAAATTCGAATACAGTATGTGCTCCGAAAATCGTACTTCAAATCTACGTTAGAGATATGAGTCTGTTAAGTCAATGGATTACTCCTACCTCTTTTCTGAAACATTGGTGTCACCCTGTGAGGGTGAAGATCGGGATGAGAGTTTAAATAGGGAAATATTAGTTTTTTAAACTCACAACCACCAACTGCAAACCAGATTCCTAAACATGCAAAAACACTGGAACTGTGATTGCTACTGTTTGACTCGTTTTCTAGGGGATGATATCACACGTTCGCAGCTTTCCTTCCCTGCATATGATAAACAAAAAAGTTCATAATAAAGTAAGTTCATGTGAGAAAAGGGTGTACTAACTAATATTTTTGAAAACACGTGAAAGTTCACTTTATGTTTTTTTTACACCATATTAAAACCCTGTGGCTGATACGTCTGTACGTCAACACATTTATCAAATAAAGTTATAGCTCGTGAGCCCCCAGACAAAATGAATATTTGTCGCAAATTGTTTTCACACCATGTGGCTGTCTCAAACACCGTTTATGTTCATGCCTATGCGACGACACGTGTTACATTAGCAACACAGTCACTTTAATTCAGTGCGATGCAGACCTTGTTCCACCGGCTAAATATTCATAACACACAGTAGCACTCGATTCAACTTGGTGCAGTCTACGACGAGCAACCACATCTGGCAATTGCCACACAAAAATCTATAGTCTCCACCTGGAGATCCACATGCTGACCGTGCAGAGCGACGCCGCGCCCGGCCAGCTACACCACTCGCTCCCGACTCCTGACTCCCTACCTGGGGCGCGCGCGCGCGCGCGCGCCAAAAGCCCAACTGCCTGGTTTTTCCCCTGTCATCAACTTCCCCATGTGAGCTGTTCTAACCGACTTGCCAATGTACAGCACTCAGCCAATACATTTCTAAAACTTTACTTAAAATCAAAATAATTACACTACACATTAAACAAATTTCTTATTAGGTTTTTATATTGGTATAAACATCCTTTGCACTATTTATTATAATCGTGCAATTTCTTATATCAAAGATAAGTGATTTAACTGAATATTTCAAGATAAAATACACAAGATTAATTGAAAATAAAATGAGAAATAGTTAATATATTATTTTTATAAACAAACATTGCCATGCTAGTCGTGTAACTGTCTTGTATTAATTGGTAATTTATTACTTTTCATTGTCAATTAAACATATTACGCCTGATGTGACTATATCAGCTAATGTATTGTTTATTTATCAACAGGCTATTTTGTAATGAGGGCCTTAAAGGTTCCTAACTGCATCGTATTACTTCAAATGCAAGTAGTATTAGAATATTTTATTTCACGCTGTGCACTGTACTCCGCCTGGCACTCACCATTGTCCCTCTCTCCCCTCACCGGAAACGAGCCTGTAAAATCCTAAGCTGGAACAAGCCACCAACGTCGGCCTGCTTGCTGCCTCCCCTCAGCTACAAGCACACAGAAAATCTCAACGTGGAGAATTTCTGCCTATGGCCTAACTATAAATGTTGTCACCCAACTGTGTACATACATTGCTACCATAATTATTAAGATTAAAATTGTGTAACATTTGGTGCATTGGCATGGTCAATGTTTGCAGTGAACTTCATACTGTTTAATTACAAATGCTATTAATTACCAATATTTCTAATGGGCGGTAATCTCACAATCCGAGCAACATAGTCTTTAGGTGTGCAGGTTTCGTCGCGAGAGTGGTTGTATATAATTCGTATGTATGGACTATTATATCGGCATATTCTGAAACGAACCTAGATGGCATACACTCTGTACCGTAGGACTTACCTTTATTATGACACTTAAATTGCTTTGCAGTACCTAAGTCACTTCCATGGTACTCACGATAACAGCTGTTTTGTTTCAAATTTTGGAAAATTTACTTCGTCTTCTTCGGTGAAGAAATTTCGGGAAGTGTCTATTAATTCCGCTTTAGCAACTCTGTCATTGGTAACTTGATATTTCCTATCGCGCAGTGAAGGAATTAAAAGGAAAAGGAAGGGAGATTAGGGCTTAAAGTTATGTCGACGTCGTGGTCATTAGAGACGGACAACAAGCGCGGATAGTTTTTGTTAAGGTGTCCTCACAGGTTCAATAATATTGTCAAACCATCAATATATTGTCCGTCTGAGGGCGCGTATTGACGTATTGTTAATACTTGCAATATTGACGAAAAGTACTGATGGCCACAAAAATATTTTCAGTATTGACAATATATATTGAGCGTGTGAAATCCAATACTGACGGTTTGACAATATTCGCCTTTCACATGTTGGCACAGCTTCATCAAACAGCCACAATGTGCTACTGTGGTTTGTTTCTCACCAATGTTTATGTTCTTTTAATTCGTCATCGTGGGTATACTGTGTAGCGTTTTACTGTACTTGTTTGGATTGCATGTGAAAACAAATACTTCGGAAAGTACAACGCATGCAGGTCTTGAGACAGCGAAATGCTTTGCTTTTTATAGATTAAATTAACTGTATGTATCCTTGCAGAATAGATATAATTGCTTCACAGGTTTCAATGATAATTTTACTAATTGTGTTAGCAGACATGACTGCGCTGAATTTCAAACATTCAAATGAATTTCCTGTGGCCAAGAACCGTAAAGTGACAATCTTTCATCGGCATGAATCGCGGATCTCATAATTATGTCTTTTTTTTCAATTTTGTACCGTATCATCGTGAGTAATTTGTCATATGATTCTGGGCTCATTCTAAAATAATTTTAAAAATCTTTTGGGTAAGTAGTTCGTATTTCCGTAAGCAGATGTGAAAAGTCGTTCCTTTTCTTTAGCCACTCACGAACCCATTTCCTCCTTTTCGTCGTTCTCTGTTGTCTTTCTTTCGCAGCCATCGCTAAGATAATTAAAGCACACGCTTTCTGCCGGTCAGACATGTGTACTTCACGAAATCGCGTCGCCAATTGAAAGTGATAACAATATTATTGGTGGTGTGAGGACCACTGAAATGTATTGAAGGTTTGACAATATAACTATTGCCAATAGGTATAGAACATGTGAGGGCCCCATTACGAATGGGGAAGGAAAGGAATCAAGCAGGCATTTGCCTGGAGCTGTATAGGGAAATCACGAGAACCTCTATCACGATGGTTGGAGGTGGGTTCGAACCGCCGTCCTCCCGAATGTGGGTAAAGAAATTGACGGTACCTTACTCCTAGTATATTTTAGGCATTACCAGAGTCCCTTGGGATTGTCTACTGCATTTCGAAACAGTGTTTCGTTGCGAACAATATTAAAAGAATCTCGCATTGAAGACCGCGCGGCGCGGTCGCTCCCATCGGAGGTTCGAATCCTCAGACTTTAGTTTAAGTAATTTGTGAGTCTTAAGACCGATGACCTCAGCAGTTTGATCCCACAGATTTACAAACAATCGAACATTTGAAGGCCGCGCTAAATTTAGAGTTTCTACGCGGCTTACCCAGTCATGGGCAGTTTACGTTCTACCAAATTCGGCATGCATTTTTAGCTGCTTCAGCAATACTGTTCTGACCTGTTTCGTGTACGATGGGCGATTAGTGCCGTCTAGTATTGATGTATGTGATATGAATGCCTCTCTTTTTCTTCTTTTATGTATGAGCCACTATGGACTACGACTATTTTAACTGTTTCTCCTTTGATAATACAAATAAGCCCGAAATGCTGCTTTATGTGGCATATGTTATTTAATGCTTATAAATACAGCAATACGCCTATTTCGACTCTGTTGCCATCTTCAGGCTATGCCCATATTGCATCGTGGAGGCATAATTTCATTTCGATTACTGCATATACTTGCAGTCTGAATATTCTTTTGATTGTATTTATATTACTTCTTGTTTGTCAGTTTATTAATATATTATTCCTATTCTGACATTTGTGTTTGACGGATTCTCTAGTGATGTTCTTTGATTTCAGTTTGTTTATTTATAAGCATTAAATAACATATACCACGTAAAACAGCATTTCGGTGTTATTTCTATTATCAATATGTTTCATCTTTCTCTTTTCTTTTCTTCTATATTTCTCTCATCATTTTCCGCTGTTTATCTCATCTTTCTTCGGTACACTTGGCTCCAGTCTTCTTCTTCGACTTTTCCTGAAACATCTGACATCCTTTAATTTTTATCTGAGTGGTAGTCTTTTCTCGATATATTTGGGGTAATTTGGAGCTCCTCCATGTTCCTTACTACTTCTTTGCACCGTGTGTTGTCCATTTTTAATTTAATGAAATAACAGAATAGCTTTTGTCAATCTGTTGGGATTCATCCTCTGTGTGACTGTAGAAAGCTATTCTTGTTTTCCTAATTACATCATTAAGTTTTTCAATATGTGTATTGATTTCATTGTTGTGAAGCATTCTGCATTGTGCCTGCTCTTTAACTGGCTCCAAGATTTCCCTTGATATTTTTATTTTAGTTATTTGCAGTGATTCGATCAATGCCTTTTATTCAAACATTCTGCTGCATAGAATGCATCTGGGCGAATTACTGTAGAGTAGTGAGCCAGTTTAGCACTGATAGATATTGACTTCTTGTTATATGTGTCCTTATTGAGACAGTATGCTGTTTTCATCTTACTAACTCTTGATTTAATGGCTTCTTTCTCTGAAATACCTTGTTCAATTATTTCTCCTAGATACCTGAACTTATTTCTTCTCCATATTTAGTTATCTTCATGTTCGAGCTGTGTTAATGTTTGTCACAAATTTTGTTTTCACAAAGGAGATTTTTGTAAGCCTAGTTTTTCAGCTTGTTCTTTGAGCAATTCAGTTTGTCTCATGGCTGTTTCTATTGAATCTGAAAAAATAGCTAGTTCATCTGCAAATTATAAACAGTCTATCTGTAGGTGGTCCCTTTTGTAACCTTATCTCACTCCCTCTATGATTTGGCGTTCTCTTAACGACACTCTCCATTTCCTTAGAACTTTTTCTAGGAGACAATGAAAGACTAGCGGGGAAAGACCATCTCCCGCCTCACTCCAGGTTTGATCTCAAAACTTCTAGATGTTTTACCTCTAAATTTCACTTTATAATTGGTGTTTATTATTATTAAATTCGAGCTGTGGTTTTACTCTCTATGCTCAGTTCATTTCCTGAAGTCAACTAACATGATTACAAAGTTTTTGGACCTTATTTTCAGATACATTATTGCTGTTTTAAAGTTGAGAATCTGTCCTGCACATGATCTACTCTTTCTAAAACCACACTTATATTCTCCAATTTGTGAGTAGAGTTGTTGTTCTGCGCTAGCTAGTAATGGTTTTGATGCGATTTTGCAAGTTACTGGTAGAAGAGATATGCCTTTGTAGTTGTTGAAATGTTTGTTAAGCTTAAGGGACTTAACTGCGGGGTCATCAGTCCCTAAACTTACAAACTACTTATGAACTACCTTATACTAAAGACGACGCAAACATCCATGCCCGAGGGGGGATTCGAACCTCCGACCGTAGCGGCCGTGCAGACTGTGACTGGCGCGCCGCAGGCCGCTCGGCCACCGCGGCCGGCCCTCTGCAGTTGTTCACATCGGTTTTGTCACCAGATTTGCCCAATGAGTGGATCAACACTATCTTCCGTTCTTTAGGAATCTCTTCGGCAAACCAAATATTTTGTATGATTTCGGTTAGCTTGTCAATCAATTTGTTTTTTGAGTATTTCCAAATCTCTCTAGTGTTGTTAATGTTATTCCTTTGACTTTAATCCACATCTTGTGTATACTACCATAGATAATTTGGAAGAAACGGAGGCTTTCTCGTAACACGACATAAGCGAATTCTTGTCTGCTTTTTTAAACAGATATACTTTGCGTCTATTTTTGGTTGGTTTCCTTATTTGACACGGAGCGTAGCGCAGCGTTTATTTTCGGCTTTGGCGGCCACTGCTTCGTGAAGGTCCAGTCGAGTGACTCACGGCCGTCTTCCACAGCTGGCGTCTTATCTACGGATGTCGACATCCCTCACTCATGGGATACGCTCTCCTCGGTAACGGAACTTCCCTAGTCTAGCGCGCGCGCGCTACAAGGACACTAGCGAGGCGGTCAAGACGTCATATCCGTGGTATGACTGATGCCTTTCTTGTCTATGACGTGTTGAACCATAATATTCGTCACTTTTGATTTCGGGAATAAAAGATTTCTAAATCTGTGCGACCATACTGATGGTTTTGCTAAATCATTTGAGGTGAAATGTTCACGATGGATTGTTTTAGTCATGTCTGTAGCGTTTCATGTTCCATTTATAACATCGAACATGAAGCTCAGCGTTTCCTTTCTTAAACACCAGTAAAAACTGTTTGTTCAAAAATGTTCAAATGTCTGTATAGCTTATGGGACTTAACTACGGGGTCATCAGTCCCTAAACTTATAAACTACTTATCAACTAGCTTATCCTAAGAACGACACAAATATCCATGCCCGAGGGGAGATTTGAATCCCCGACCGTAGTGACCGTGCAGACCGTGACTGGAGCGCCTCAGTCCCCTCGGCCACCGCGGCCGGCAACTGTTTCTTGTTTGACAAATTGAATGGTTTTCATATCTTATTACAGAAAACATAAACTCTTTCCACGGCGTCAACTGCATTCACATCCACATCTACTACAGAACTACACAAGCAACCTTATGATCTGTGTCGGAGAATTCTTCGTCCAGTCTGTTAGCGCCCTTGTTGTTCCACTGACGAATGCTGCGTTGGAACAACGACTGTTGGTCGATAACTGGTGTGTGAGATCGAATATTTCTCACTCTGCCTTTATGATGTTTTCACGTGAGCAAGTAATTTTTGCTTCAATGTTGTAGGAATTTTGCCAATGAAGAACGCCGTCATGCACAAAGTCTCTCTGATAGTAATGGAAATTTGCGTAAACAGACACGTCAAGATGGCTTAATTAAAATTTTGTTGGAACCGTTTATGGCAAATCTATGTTGCGGTCTTCAAGTCTCTTACTATTTAAATACATTTGGAGACAAGAAAACCATCTGTATGAATATCAAGAGATCAGATGGAAAACCAGTTCTCAGCAAAGAGGGGAAAGCTGAATGGTGCAAGAATATACAGAGGGGCTCTTTAAAGGAAACGAACTTCGAGACAACATTGTAGATAGCGAAGAGGAAGTAGATGAATATGAGATACGAGACACTGTACTGAGAGAAGAATTTGCCAGAGCACTCAAAGACAAAGCTCTTGGAGTAGACGACATTCCTTTAGGGCTCCTGTTTTGTCGGGGAGAGCCAATCATGACAAAATTATTTCACCTGACGTTTAAGATGTATGGTACATACCAAATACCCTCAGACACAATAAAGTAATAATAATAATAATAATAATAATAATAATCTCTATAATAATAATCTCTGTTCCAAAGAAAGCAGTCGCAGACAGGTGCGAAAATAAGTCACACTTGCTAAATTTTAACACGACATATTTACAGAAGTTTGGTAGTAGCAGTCGACTTCAGAGTAGATCAGTTTAGATTTAGGAGAAATATAGGAACACGTGAGGCAATACTCACGTTACGACTTATCTTAGAAGAGGGGCAGCAGCCTTTTCAGTAATTGCAGGGGCAACAGTCTGGCTGATAACTGAGCTGGTCTTGTAACGTCAGCTAATGTGCCTTTGCCACACAGTTACTGCGAACGACTGAAAGCAAAGGGAAAGTAAAGTCGTTAACGTTTCCTGAGGCCATGTAGCTCAATTGTATGCATACATGATGATGACATCCTCTTGGGTAAAATATTCCGGTGGTAAAATAGTCCCCCATTCGGATCTCTGGGCGAGAACTACTCAGGAAGATGTCATCACCAAAAACAACACTGGCATTCTACGGATCGGAGGGTGGAATGTTAGATTCATTAATCGATTATGGAGGTCAGAAAATTTAAAAAGGGAAATAGATAGGTAAAAGTTAGTTATAGTGGGGATTAGTGAAGTTAGGTGGAAAGATGAACAGGATGTCTGGTCAGGTGTGTGGTATTACAGGATTAGGACTAATAATGAATAAGAAAATCGGAATGCAGGTGAACTACTAAGAGCAGCGCATGATCACATTATTGTAGTCATGATAGATACGAAGCCAACACCGACCAGATTAGTACAAGTTTACATGTCAACTACATCTGTGGATAATGATATCGAGGAGGTACAGGAAGTTATTCAGACAGTTAAATGGAGAAAAACTTGATTGTGATAGGGACTGGAATAGTAGGATAAGGAAGGGATGGAAAAATAGTTGGTGACTACGGACTGAGGAAAAGGAATGCAAGAGGAAGCCGCATGCTAGAATTTTGCACGGACACATAACTTAATCAAAACAAACACTTTAAGAATATTGAAAGACGGTTTTATGTGTGAAAGACCAGGATACACCGGCAGATACCAGATAGATTTTATAATGGTAAGACATATATTTCGAAACCAGGTTTTAAACTGTAAGACATATCCAGGGGCAGATAAAGGCTGTGACCATGCCTTATTGTTTATAAACTGTTGACTGAAACTAAAGAAGCTGCAGAAAGGTAGGAAAATAAAGCGATGAGACATGAACAAATTAAAAGAACCTGAAATTATTGAGAGTTTCAGAGGGAGATTTAGGCAACAATTAACAAAAACTGAGGAAAATAACACAGTAGAAGATGAATGGGTAGCTTTGAGAGATGAAATAGTAAAGGCAGCAGAGGACCAAATAGGTAGAAAAGCAAGACCTAAAAAAATGCTCGGATATCACAGGAAATACTGAATTTAATTGATAAATCAAGAAGATATAAAAATACAACAAATGAAGCAGGCGAAATGGAGTAAAAACGACTAAGATAGAAAGTGCAAAATAGCTAAGCAGGAGTGGCTAGAATGCAAATGCAAGTCTGTAGAAGAATGGATAACTAAGGAAAAGGTAGATACCGCCTACAGGAAAATAAAAGAGAGATTTGGAGACAAGAAAAGCAGCTATATGAATATCAAGAACTCAGATGGAAAACCAGTTTTGAGCAATGAAAGGAATGCAGTCTAAGAAAATCAGGCAATGCTAAAAGAATTAATTTGGTAATGAAACAGTAGGTAGATGAGTTTTGTTTCTTGTGCAGTAAAATAACATATAATGGTCGCAGTACAGAGGATATAAAATGCAGAATGGCAATGGGAAAAAAGCGTTTCTGAAAAAGAGGAATTTGTTAACGTAGAATATTAATTTAAAGGAAAGCTGAAAGGTACAAAGAATATGTAGAGGGGCACTACAAAGGAAATTAAGATGAAATAGGAATTACTACTCATATTGAGAAAATTTAACAGAGCACTGAAAAACCGGAGTCGAAACAAGGCCCCTGGATTAGACGATATTCCCTCAGAACTACTGACGTCTCTGGGAGAGGCTGGTTCGGCAAAAATACTTCACCTGGTGTGTAAGATGCATGAAACAGGTGACATACCCTCAGAGTTTAAGAAAAATATAATAAAAGCAGGCGCAGACTGGTCGAAAATTACAGACCCATCAGTTTAACGCTCTAACCGCCAAACCCGAATAAAATTTACGGGCGTAGGTTCGCGCGAAAATCACCAGACCCGTAACAATAGGGGCCGCTACATTTAATTTTATGCAAAACACTGCGACGTTAATTCTACGGGTTTGGCCAGCGTTATATGTTCTGGAGATGTTTAGTAACAAAATGCGTCCATAGATGGTACGAATGTGAACAAGTCGGCGTTGCACCGTGTCTGGAGCCCATGCTTGAAAATTTGCCACAGTAAAAAGCAATATGATTATGCGTGAAGTTTTTATGCAGTTACTGTAGACTGACAGAAAGATGTAATATAGTGTCATACTATTGGTTAAAAATAAATCACAATTGAATTATCTTATTTGTATGACTCTTCTAAATACTCAAAAACACATAAGTAATTGCTATAATTGTACCTTAATGTAATGCATTCAAAGTAGTTTCTTTCGTACGGAATTAAAGTAGAAAAGTGCAGCTTCAAAATACTACTAAATTTCCCACAATACTAACAGTAGATTTCATTTAGTGATTTTTTTTTTCAATATTGTGCAATATTGCTCGGTTTCTATGGACAGGTACATAAAATAGGCCTGGTAAAGACAGTGTTAATAAGTTATAGGTGCAAAATTTTAGCACGAATTATTTGCAGAAGAATGGCAAATATGATATAAGCTGACCTCGCAGATCAATTTGGATTCAGAAAAAAATGTCAGGATACCGGAGGCAACACTCACCTTATGACTTATCGTAGAAGATAATTATGGAAAGGCATACCTATATTTCTAGCTTTTATAGATTTGGAGAAAGCTTCTGACGATGTTGATTGGAATACACTTTCAAATTGTGCAATTAGCAGGGGTAAAATACACGGAACGGAAGGTTATTTACAACTTGTACAAAAACCACACAGTACTCATTAGAGTCGAACGATGTGAAAGGACACTTTGGTTGGGAGGGGACTGAGCTGTAACCTCTCTTCGATGATATTCGTTATGTACAATGAGCACGCTGAGCAAGAAAGCAAGGAGAAATTTGGAGAAGGTGAATAAATAAAAACAATGCGTTTTGCTGATGACGTAATGCTGTCCGAGGTATCGAAGGACTAGATGATCAATTGAGCCGCGCGGGAATTTCTGAGCGATCTGGAGCGCCAAGCTACGGATCGCGTGGCCTCCCGCGCCAGGGGTTCGAATCCTCCCTCGGGCGTGGATGTGTGTGTTGTCCTTAGGTTAGATTAACTTAGTGTACGTAGTTTGTAAGAAGGGACTTATGACCAAAGTAGTTTGGTCCCATAGAATTACAAACATTTGCACATTTTTTTGAAGATCAGTGTGTTAAAAGGGGTGTATAAAATGAATATTAACAACAGCCAAACAAGGGTAAAGGAATGCGGTCTAAGAAAATCAGGCTATGCTGAAAGGATTAATTTGGTAATGAAACTGTAGGTAGATGAGTTTTGTTTCTTGTGCAGTAAAGTAACATATAATGGTCGCAGTACAGAGGATATAAAATGCAGAATGGCTATGGGAAAAAAGCGTTTCTGAAAAAGAGGAATTTGTTAACGTACAATATTAATTTAAATGTTCGGAACTATCTTCTAAGGCATTTGTGTGGAGTCTTGTTTTGTTTGGCAGTGAAATAAGAACGATTAATGTTTCAGACAGGAACACAGGATAGAAGCTTTCGAAATGTGGTGATATAGGAGAATGTTGAAGATTAGGTGGGTAGATTGCGTAACTAATGAAGAGGTACTGTAGAGATTTGGGGAGAAATGGAATTTCTGACATATATTGATTAAAAGAAGGACTCGATTGATAGGACACGTTCTTAGACATCAAGGAATCGTCAGTTTAACATTGGGGAGGGGGGGAGGAGGGGGGGGGGGGTAAAAATCTCAGAGGAAGACCAAGAGACGACTACAGCAAGCAGACTGAAATAAATGTTGAGTGGAGAGCTGCATTAAAACTGTCTCCGGACTGAGGACTACAACTACAACAACATAGTAATATTTCGTCACTTTCGTCGAAAATAAACCATCTTGATGTACAGGTAGAGCATGATCCACCCATGTTTAAAATTTTTATGGATCCAAGAACAGCACGATACTCGCCAAAGCAACAATCTACTGTACACGATTAGTGTGAGACACAGTTCACCCACCCTGTCTTGCCCATTTGGTCTGTGTGAATTGAAACCCTGCCAGACTTTAACAAGCCGAACACCGAGGCTTTGTGCTGACACCACGAAGATGACGTGCTACAGACGCGAAATTTAACCGAGAGCAAGAAGATGTTGTGATATGCAAATGATTAGCTTTTCAGAGCATTCACGCAAGGTTGGCGCCGGTGGCGACACCTAAAACGTGCTGACATGAGGAAAGTTTCCAACCAATTTCTCATACACAAACAGCAGTTGACCGGCGTTGCCTGGCGACACATTGTTGTGATGCCTCGTGTGCGGAGGAGAAATGCGTACCGTCACGTTTCCGACTTTGATAAAGGTCGAATTGTAGCCTATTGCGATTGTGGTTTATCGTATCGCGACATTGCTGCTCGTGTTGGTCGCGATCCAGTGACTGTTAGCAGAATATGGAATCGGTGGGTCGCATCGACGGCACTTTGAACAATGGCCGTTACATCTCAGATGTGTTACGACCTGTGGCTCTACCCTTCATTCGATCCCTGCGAAATCCTACATTTCAGCAGGATAATGCACGACCGAATGTGCAGGTCCTGGCCGGGCCTTTCTGAATACGGAAAATGCTGCCCTAGCCAGCATATTCTCCAGATCTCTCACCAATTGAAAACGTCTGGTCAATGTTGGCCGAGCAACTGTCTCGTCATAATACGCCAGTCGCTACTCTTGAGGAACCGTGGCATCGTGTTGAAGCTGCATGGGCATCTGTACCTGTACACGCCATCCAAGCTCTGTTTGACTCAATTCCCAGACGTATCAAGGCTGTTATTACGACCAGAGGTTCCTGTTGTGGGTACTGATTTCTCAGGCTCTATGCACCCAAATTGCGTGAAAATGTAATTACATGTCAGTTCTAGTAAATATATTTGTCCAATGAATACCTCTTTATCATCTGAATTTATTCTTGGTGTAGCAATTTTAATGGCCAGTAGTATGTATATACAGGGTGTCTCACCTAGGAGTCGTCAGGCGCATTTTCTCTGGTGTTTGAGCAGATATTTGCAAATTCATCTTTGCTATGTGTAGCTGGACTCAAGCCAAACAAATTCTCATCATCACACCATTCCTGCGACTCCCGATGTAGATGTAAAGCGTCGTTTTCTTTCCCGTCACGAACTAAACCTTTTTAAAGCGAATTTTTTTGTGCTCAATCGATAGAGCAGTCCCAAATTAGTCTAGCGTGACAATTAACCAGTATTCCGGAAGCGGCTACGTAGCACTTCCATAAGGCAATAGCAAACGACGCGAGGCGTGGCGGCACACGCGAAGGGGCAACTGGGGCAAGGAAGATGGCGCGAACACATGTTTACCGATACAAGTGCTGTACGTCAGTGTAGATGTACGACATTTCGATAAGCCGAATATCACACTAGAATAATTTGGAACTGCTCTATCGATTGAGGACAAAAAAATTCGCTTTAAATTTTTTTTTGTTCGTGTCGGGGAAACAAACCAATGTTCTCCATCTACGCAGGACATCACAGGAATGGCGTGAGGAGCAGAATTTATTTGGACTGAGTCCAGCTACACAATGCAAAAGAGTAATTCCAAATTTAGCATACATGTCGGAGAGTGTAAAGGAGCCTTAAGGATTAAGTGTTTGGGGGTATTATTGTGTAGGGACTGTAACTGCCTCAGCCAGGGAGGGACAGTATTAGCTGTGTGGTGAAATACACAGGCTTAGGTTTAGATTTTGACATTTGGTTAGCGAAATGTTTAATTAAGGATGACGTTGTCGGTGATCTATGCGTACTGCATGTACATGAAAAGGTCCTTTTTCAAATCAAATGTTCAAATGTTTGTAAAGCTTATGGGACTTAACTACGGGGTCATCAGTCCCTAAACTTACAAACTAGGACGGCACAAATATCCATGCCCGAGGGGGGATTCGAACCCCCGACCGTAGTGGCCGTGCTGACCGTGACTGGAGCGCCTCAGTCACCTCGGCCACCGCGGCCGGCAGGTCCTTTTTCGTGGCTTGGGTGCAGACGTTGTGGTATAGTACGTTGTATGTCTGTCATGCCATGTTAAGAATCTAGGAAGTGTGTTGTGTAGATGAGAAATTGGGAGGTTTAAAACAAGTTGTCGAGGCGACTGAAGAGAAAATTGAACTGATTATGGAGAAGGTGGTTTGGGTATTGAGATGGAACGAAAGGGAGTGGTAACGGATATTTACTGTTGGAGGGAGTGGATACTTTCGCGGGCAGTGGTGAGGAATGTGTTGACATCTTCAGCTTTGGGAGTTGGGCGGTGGATAATCACAGCTAATTCTGGTTTGACGGTTTTTGTTGTTGCATTTAATGCAGTAGATCTGGTGGGTATTATTGTCGCTGTTTCAAGTAGAAAGGGAGGGATTTGTGGACACTGTTTGAGAAAGTGGTAGTTTTTACAGTGGCTTTTTACATCAGGATTGAGGTTCATTCAACAGCAGGTATTTTTGACAATAGTAGTTTTTAGAATTGATGGGTTTTTGCTTAGTGAAGATCCTTTCATTGGGCTGATTTTAGGCTGCGATGCCGTTTTGGGGTTGCCGCACTAGCTTAGCGATCAATTAATTTTGTTTGATTGCATGGGATGTGGCTGGTGTGGGATATTTTGGAAGTGGGGAACAGGCAAAGGAAACGATAGGATCTGAGGAACAAATACTGGAGAGGGAAGGGTAGGAGAAGGGAGTAACTGTAGATGGGATGAGGCTGTGGAAAGGGGAATGTGGAAATAGGATGCCTTTAGATTGTATAGACTGAAGGTTCACGTGTCAAAACTATTTAGCAGCCTGTGTAGCTGCTGGGCGAGACAATAGGGGACGTGCTTTTCCGATCTACATCTACATGGGATACTCTGCAAATCACATTTAAGTACCTGGCAGAGGGTTCATCGAACCACGATTATACTATTTATCTCCCATTCCATTCTTGAATAGCGCGCGGGAAGAAAGAACACCTGAATCTCTCCGTTCGAACTCTGATTACTCGTATTTTATTCTGATGATCATTTCTACCTATGTAGGTGTGAGTCAACAATATATTTTCTCATTCGGAGGAGAATGTTGGTGATTGGACTTTCGTAAGTAGACCACGTCGCAGCGGTAAGCGCCGTTGTTGTAATGATTCCCAAGCCAGATCATGTATCATTTCCGTAACAATGTCTCTTCTGTATCGCGACAATACGGAACGAGCTGCCCTTCTTTGGACTCTTTCGACGCCCACCGTCAAACCCACCTCATAAGGATCCCACACTGGGCAGCAATACTCCAAAAAAGGACGGACAAGCGTAGTGTACTTCTGTTGCATCTTTTAAGGGTTCTGCCAATAACACGCAGTCTCTGGTTCGCCTTTTCCACGACATTATCTACATGTTCTTTCCAGTTTAAGTCTGAAGTAATAGTAATTCCTAGGTATTTTGTGGAGTTCACGGCCTCCACTTTTGATTGATTTATCTAGTAAACAAAGTTTAACGGATTTCTTTTCGTACTCTTGTGGACGACTTCACACTTCTCATTACTTAGAGTCAATTGCCAATTTTTACACCATACTGATCTACTACGATATGAAGCTAAAATTTATATCAAACTGTGACATCACAATTTATGTGACAATTTATTTTCTCTGCTGGATAATCATTTGATGACGCAAAGGTACCAGCACGCACCAGTCGGAAAGGTGATAACACTTCATGTTGTTTCCTGGGCGTATCCAGTATTTATTTCCGATTCGGAGTACTCAATGCTCATAAAAATGTGGAGTTATATTATCCTTTTCATTTGCTCGCTGTAGATTCTCTTTGGTACAGGTTTATCACGTGTTTGTGACCGTTAGTTCTCCCCACAGGAACATATGATATTTCGTTTTTCATGTAGATTTTGTTGTAGTTATAAATATAACGTCGCTTATGTGTTTTTCACGCAGAAAATAGCAGGGGAAGAAACAGCAGTTCAAATGTTTGTAAAGCTATGGAACCTAACTGCACTGGTTATAAACTACTTAAAATAACTTACGCAAAGGACAACACACATAGTCATGCCCGAAGGAGGATTCGAACCTCCTATGGAGTGCAGCCTCGCAGTCCGTAGCAAAGCGCCGTCGGAAGCACGGCCATTCCCACGATGAGATAACAGCAGTTGTTCTACATATAGTGAGAAAACAAAATCAGTCTCAATCCTCAATCTACAATGTCTATTATATTTCGATTTATTCGCCGACCGCGGTGGCCGAGGAGACTGAGGCGCTCCAGTCACGGTCTGCACGGCCACTACGGTCGGGGGTTTGAATCCTCCCTCGGGCATGGATATTTGTGCCGTCTTTAGTATAAGGTAGTTGATAAGTAGTTTGTAAGTTTAGGGACTGATAACCCCGTAGTTAAGTCCCATAAGCTTAACAAACATTTGAACATTTTTTTGATATCTTCCAAAGGTTGTTGTACCCAGCCAAACCCTGAATGTCCTTAACTGGGCAGGTTAATTGAAAGACATATCACGCAATGCGAGGGCTAATGAAAGCTTTTAATTTTTAGCTCTGAAAAATAGTCATGCAACTTTTTATTTGATAGCATAGCGAGTTACTCGCTATGTTGTAAGTTTGGAGTAAAAAGTTTCACAACGTTTTGAAATAATGTGTGAAGTTTATTGAAAGACTCTAAATATATTTTTTGATTGAAGGATGAGCAAAGTTGGAATATTTGAAGACAAGTCTAATTGTAATACTTCTCTTATGGGGTTAAGATTTCACCTTTTAATGGGTGGATTGTGACAGAATTTCATTTTTTAAAATTTCGGACAACAATTACGGAAAATACTCGAAATAAAATTTTTATTTCTGTTGGTAGCCGTCAAATAGGCTTGTAGCGACAAAATTCAGGTCGGTGCTCCCAAAAATCTGTTGTTACTTTACTGTAGGAAGTTCAGTTATGTGGGTATGTGTGTATGTACGTATGTTCCACATTTCCTCCTAAACTACTGGATCGATTTCCACCAAACTTGATTCACATGTTCCTTACTATCAGGCAACAATTGGTGTCGGGTTAAGAACCGTCAACGACACATGCGTAAGGAGATATGGCGTCATAAACAATGACAGTCGTGAAAAACGGCCGCATCATGCAATAGTATTCTACATCTGCTCCTGGCTAATGGACCAATTTCAACCAAATTTGGTACAAATATTCTTTAAGGTCGGGTATCATTTGATTTGGTGGCAAAATCCACCTACGATACATACTATCACGTCATAAACAGTGAAAATTGCCCCGTCTTGCGACGCGTGATAGCGTTATTTTATTTGTTGTTGTTGCTTTTTAGGGGACTAAACAGCTAGGTCATCAGTCCCCCGTGATTTTATTCATTAACTATTTCAAAATAAGAGCACGTAGCGACTTGAAATAAACTTTAAACATCATATCAAACTTGATGAAACTTTTTCTCGCTGACAATCCGAACAAAATGATGAAAGGCAAAAAAAGGTTTATCGCTTATACTTTTCCGATGTTGATGGTGTATATCTACAGCATTTAGCATGGCGTTACAATTTATTATTTCTGTAAATTGTATTCGCGAGACAATTCACCGACAGTACACATACATACTACTGAATGTTCTTTCAATACTTTATAACAGGTCGACATATAGTTCAGGAGATATAAAGTCATAAACAATTTGGTTCATGAAAAACCGCGTGATCACACATGAGGTTTCGATTTGTTACGTCTTTACAGCTAACACTATTCACGACATATTTTGCAGACATTAGGCACATGTATAACTGAATGAACTTTTAAATTTACTTCATAGTACGACACATTTTTTACGAGATATGACATCAAAAACAACTAAATTTCCGAATAACTGCTACATCATGCGCTGTTTTTCCACATATCCTAAAATAATGGACCAATTTCAACTAAACCTGGTACAATATTGCTTACTATCAGACGACAATCGCTGTTGGGTTAAAAACTACCTACGGCACATAGTTCAGGAGATATGACGTCGTAAACAATGAATCACAAAAACTTTCCCATCATGCGACGAGTGATTTACGGGACTTCGTTCTTCCACTATTTATTCATCACAGGCAGTTTCGTAATATTACCACAGTCTATTACTCTCTAAAAATCTGGAAACTTTTATTATTGTAGGACATGAAGTCGAGGATATATGTCATAAGGATTGAGGTACAGATTTCTTTGTTTTACTGTTTCATAATTTCTAAGCTGAGTTCATGAATACATGAAGATGAAATCTTTTCCGAATTTTTGTTTTCGTTTCTACTATATGACTGGAAAAAATGAATATATACCCGGGAAAAACCGGGATTATCAGCTACTCAGTTATAATAATGTGTATTGTATGAATTAATAAGTTGCGATGAGATTTTAGTTGCCCTCCCCCCAGTCATTTCAAAGACAGTTTAATGGACGACACCAAAGTGTACTTCAGAAGATAAATTGTTGCTGAGCGTTCTAACGAGTTCGCCGTAAAGTAACGGATAAAACGAAGACAAGAGGTTTCAGTGCATCTGTGTGCGTCAGCACAGCGTTACTGGACATTACCGGCCACGTCTGCACTGCGCTCGCCGTGGCTAGAATCAACCGACTGGACTGCTGAATCCCTCACACAGAGTACGCGCAGGGTAGGCCTACGGTGGACGATGCGCAGAGACGAGATTTCGTCGGAAGCGCCGGGCGAGTTCATTCCTTCGTTCGGAAGGGGAGGCCGCGTCAGTTCACTTCCGCCTGCCGGCCAGTGCACATGGAGTTTTTTTTTATTATTATTTTTATGTATACGAGGTGTGTGAGAAAAGTAATGAGACTGATTTCATACTAACCAAAGTTTTTATTATTTTCAAACAACAATGTTATCCCCTTCAAAGTAGTTCCCTTGTCAGCTACAAATCGGCGGAGTCGTCGTTCCCACTCTTGGTAGCAGCGCTGGAAGTCTTCAATTGGTATGGCTTTTAACTGGTCGGTCACTGTCTTTTGAATGTTCTCCAGAGTTCCAATATGACGTCCGTTTAGGACATGTTTCAATTTCGGGAAGAGGAAAAAGTCACAAGGACTCAAATCAGGCGAATAGGGGGTTTGTGGAACAACAGTGACGCGTTTTGAGGTCAAAAATTCACGGATGCAAATGGCCGTGTGACACGGAGCATTGTCATGGTGAAGCATCCACTTGTCTGCAATTCCTGGTCTCACACGGATCACTCTTTTCCTCAACATTTCAAGGACACTTTTATAAAACAATTGGTTGACAGTTTGTCCTGGTGGAACGAATTCTTTGTGCACGATACCTTTCCTGACAAAAAGAAAAAAATCAGCATGGTCTTGATCTTTGACTTGCTCATTCGACATTTCTTCGGCCGAGGAGATGACGGAGCGTGACGTTCTTTACTTTGCCACTTTGTTTCAGGACCGTACTCAAATATCCAGGATTCATCACCAGTGATCACACAATTGAAGAATTCTTGGTCATTAGCAATCCTCTCAAGAAGATCAACGCACACGTTTTTTCGAATGTCCTTCTGTTCAGTTTTGAGATGTTTCGGCATCAATTTGGCACAAACCTTTCGCATGTTCAAATCATCTGTCAAAATTTGATGCTCGGTGAAAGTGTTTAAATTTAACAATAAGGATGATTAGTGAACAGCTAAACGACGGTCTGATCTCACAAGAGCCATCACAAGATCAATGTTTTCGTCAGTTTTTGAAGTTCATCTTCAACGTGTTCTCGGCCATCCAAAAATGATTTGTGACAGCGAAAAACTTGTGCTCTCGATAAGCACTGTTCCCCATAGGCCTGTTTCAACTTTTCAAAAGTCGCACTCACGGATTCACCAAGTTTAACACAAATCTTTATTGCACAACATTGCTCTAAATTCCGATGCTCCATTTCTGTGATGCACAATGAAAACACAACTTTACTAACAGCGTTATGAAAACTAATGTGTTAAATGTACAAATTCAAATGTTTGTAGAGCTTATGGGACTTAACTACGGGGTCATCAGTCCCTAAACTTACAAACTACTTATGAACTAGCTACAACTAAGGACGGCACAAATATCCATGCCCGAGGGGGAATTCGAACCGCCGACCGTAGTGGCCGTGGAGATCGTGACTGAAGCGCCGCAGTCCCCTCGGCCACCGCGGCCGGCTTAACTGTACAGAGTTGTAACTCGGACTGAGGAAGTGGAAGGGATCAACAATCAGATTTAGCATCGGCCGGTAGACACAACGTTGCCAGATCACGCAGTGTTGCCAATCTCATTACTTTTCTAACACACCTCGTATATACAAAGGATGGGGCCCCTCCACGCCCACACCAACGTGGTGACCAACTTAATAGTTCTACTGTCACCTCCGTATTTGGTTAGTTTGCTAAGGTGGATCACGGGATGTGGGAACCGCGATGTTATCCGTACGGGTGGGCATGATCACCCATTAATACGGTGCATCTGGAGATAGAACTGATCGAAAGGTATACGAAGGGTTGTTGTTGTTATGGTCTTCAGTCCGGAGACTGGTTTGATGCAGCTCTCCACCCTACTCTATCCTGAGCAAGTCTTTTCATCTCCTCATAAGAACGGCAACCCACATCTCCTTGAATCTGCTTACTATACGCGTCTCTTGGCCTCCCTCTGCGATTTTTACCCCACACACTTCCCTCCAATGCTAAATTTACGATTCCTCGATGTCTAAGAATGTGTCCTACCCAGCGATCCCTTCTTTTAGTTAGGGTATACCAAAAATTCCTTTTCTCGCCAATTCTGTTCAGTACCTCTTCATTAGTTATGTGATCTACCCACCTAATCTTCAGTATTCTTCTGTAACACCACATTTCAAAAGCCTCTATTCTCTTTCTGTCCGCACTGCTTATCGTCCATGTTTCACTCCCGTACAAGGCAACACTCCACACAAATGCCTTCAGAAAAGACTTCCTTACACTTAAATTAATATTCGATGTTAGCAAATTTCTCTTTTTCAAAAATGATTTTCTTCCCATTGCCATTCTGCATTTTATATCCTCTGTACTGCGACCATCGCATGTTATTTTACTACCCAAGTAACAAAACGCATCTACCAACTTCATTGTTTCGTTACCTAATCTAATTCCTTCCGCATCACCTAATTTTCTAAGACCGCATTCCATTATTTTTGTTTTGCTCTTGTTAATGTTCATTTTGTACGCTCTCTTCAACACACTGTCCATTGCATTAAACTGCTCTGTCTCTGACAGAATTACAATGTCATCAGCAAAACGCAATGTTTTTATTTCTTCCCCCTGAACTTTAATCCCTATTCCAAAATTTTCCTTGCTTTCCTTCACCGCCTGCTCAATGTACAAATTGAATAACATCGGAGAAAGGCTACAACCCTGTCTTACTCCCTTCCCAACTGATGCTTCCCTTTCATGCCCTTCGAGTCTAATAACTGCGGTCTGGCTTTTATACAAGTTGTAAATAACTCTCCTTTCCCTGTATTTTACCCCTGCTGACTTCAGAAATTGATAGAGTGTAGTCCAGTCAACATTGGCAAACGCTTTCTCCAAATCTACAAAGGCTAAAAATGTAGGTTTGCCTTTCCTTAATCTATCTTCTAAGATAAGACGTAAGGTAAGTATTGCCTCCCTGGTTCCTACGTTCCTCCTGAATCCAAACTGATCTTCCCCTAGGTCAGCTTCTACCAGGTTTTTCATTCTCCTGTAGATAATTCGTGTTAAAATTTTGCAACCATGAGTTATCAAACAGATGGTTCTGTAATTTTCACACCTGTCTGCGCCTGATTTCTTTGGAATGGGAATTATTACATTTTTCTTAAAGTCTGAGGGTATTTCGCCTGTCTCATACATCCTACACACCAGTTCAAATAGTCTTGTCATGGCTGGCTCTCCCAGAGACTTTAATAGCTCTGCGGGTATGTCATCTACTCCTGGGGCCTTGTTCCGACCTAGGTCTTTCAGGGCTCTGTCAAATTCATCTCTCAGTATAGTAACTCCTATTTCATCTTGATCTACTTCCTCTTCCCTTCCTACAACATCGTCTCTAAGTTCATTTCCTTTGTAGAGCTGCTCTATGTACTCTTTCCACCTTTCAGCCTTCCCTTCTTTGCTGAGAACTGGTTTCCCATCTGAGTTCTTGATATTCGTAGAATTGCTTTTCTTGTCCCCAAATGTCTCTTTGATTTTCCTGTAGGCGGTATCTACTTTTCCCCTTCTTATACATTCTTCTACAGATTTGCATTTGGCTTCGAGCCACTCCTGCTTAGCCATTTTGCACTTCCTGTCAATCTCATTTTTTAGTCGTCTGTACTCCATTTTGCCTGTTTCATTTACTGCATTTTTATATTTTCTCCTTTCATCAATTAAATTTAGTATTTCCTGTGTTATCCAAGGATTTTTTGTAGGTCTTGCCTTTCTACCTACTTTGTCCTCTGCTGCCTTCACTATTTCATCTCTCAATGCTACCCATTCCTCTTCTACTGTTTTATTTCCCCCTGTTTCTGTCAATTGTTGCCTAAATCTCCCTCTGAAATTCACCAGAACTTCACGTTCCTTCAATTTATCTAGGTCCCATCTCCTTATTTTCCTACCTTTCTGCAGTTTTTTCAGTTTCAGCCTACAGTTCATGACTAACAAGTTATGGTCAGAGTCTATATCTGCCCCTGGGTATGTCCTGCAGTTTATAACCTGATTCCGGTACCTATGTCTTACCATTATAAAATCTATCTGATACCTTCCGGTGTCTCCTGGTCTCTTCCAAGTATACAACCATCTTTTGTGATTCTTAAACCACGTGTTTGTTATGATTAAATTATGTTCCGTGCAAAATTCTACCAGGCGACTTCCTCTTTCATTCCTTCTGCCCAGTCCATATTCACCTACTATTTTTCCTTCTTTTCCTTTTCCTACTACCGAATTCCAGTCTCCCATCACAATTAAGTTTTCCTCTCCCTTAATTGTCTCAATAATTTCCTTTAACTCCTCATACATTTCTGATCGTAGTTCCCCAAGCGTAGAATGGATTGTTCGAGTGTCTCGAGTTTTTGTACAGTCGTGTGGCGAGTTTCTTGAATATCACCGAACTGTTCAAATGTTTGTAAAGCTTATGGGACTCAACTACGGGGTCATCAGTCCCTAAACTTACAAACTACTTATGAACTAGCAAATACTAAGGACGGCACAAATATCCATGCCCGAGGGGGGATTCGAACCCCCGACCGTAGTGGCCGTGCAGACCGTGACTGGAGCGCATCAGTCCCCATGGCCACCGCGGCCGGCTTGAATACCACAGAGAGGCGCTCTAGGCGGTATTAATTGTGAAGGTCCACAGTGCGTGTGTATCGTGGAGCGTTGCTTATGATGCGTAGTACCTTGTTCTGTATGAGCTGCAGGCGGCGTAGCCGTGTTGACGCCGCGTATCCCCAGCACTGAGCACCGTACGTCGTCAGAGGTCTAATATGTGTCATGTAGAGGTTCCTCGACACCCGGCTACTCAGTTTGCTTTCCCTGTGGAGCATCGGGTAGAGTTGTTTGATCCTCGCGTTTGCTCGGTTGGTCATGTGTTGTATGTGGTCCCTCCATGTGAGTTTCCGGTCCAGCCAGACGCCGAGGTATTTGACTTTCTCACGGAAACGTAGTGGGCGTGCATGTAGAGTAATTGGTCTACAGTATTGGTGTTTGCGCAGGTGTTTTGATCTGCGTGTGAACAGAACTGCCTCGCACTTGTCGACATTTACTTTAACACGCCATTTCTCCAACCAAGGTTCGGCAGTTCTGAGTGCTGTCTTTTTTTTTTAAAAAAAAGAAAGGCCTACCTGCGTACTACACATTATGTTATTAGCAATTTTTACGTCAATATAACCGTTTTGGTTAAAATTTCAAAAAAAAAAAAAAAAAAAAAAAAAAAACATCTCTCTGTCAATACATGTGTAGGTTTATTAAATTACAACCCATTGTACTGTTACCAGGGATGGAGTGTTGGGGTATCAGAACAGTAAGAAGCGAATTTCTATTTTAATTTAATTTCATTTTTATTATTAAAAAAGGAAATAAATCAATAGTAATAATAATAATAGACAATTATTAATTAATGTTGTGAAAAAAATCATATGTGGAACTAAAAGAAAAAAGTGGAAAAGCATTATCTTTGCTTGTTAATTAGCAGTCAGTCTTGTCTTGTCTTCTCGTGTAGTTAGAAGTGATGAGCAGTCTCATCTTTTTTTTTTTTTTTTTTTTTTTTTTTTTTTTTTTTTTTCAAACTTTTAGGTTGTGATGTAAATGTGTTTAGAAAAACACAGATATTTCCCAAGAGTGAAAAGTGTTTCGTCTTAGTTTATTACTTAGGCCTTAAAGTGAACCACATAATGACCCTGAGATGTGATGAAGCAATCAAGAATAAGACATTCAGAAAACGTCGGTATTTGTTTTTTACATGAGTTAATTCTAAAGTTTCTCTGTAGTTTATTAATACTGACTGCAGTTCTTCTTTGCTAATTTTCTTTAACAGTTTTTAAAAATACACACACACACACACACACACACACACACACACACACACACACACACACACATATATATATATATATATATATATATATATATATATATATATATATATATATATATATATATATATATCACGATGTTTCACCATGTTTGATTATAAATCCTCATTTTACATTATATAGTCTTCTCACATGTTGGTAGTTTCGTTGCAGCTAGCAGAAAAGCGAGAACATGAGTGAAGGCTTAAGGTCAATTGCAAAAGTAGATTCTCCAGCCGGAGGAAAACGAAGAATGATCAGTGAAACATGTGTTGTTTGTAACACGGTAGGGAGAGAGGAGGAGGTTGAAAATCCTGGAGAGAACACCTACCAAATATTCTCAGAACTAAGGCTGCGTGCGCTGAATGAGTTCACTAAGTTGTTTTCTTTCTTTTTTTTGTCTGTAATGGATCTTCGCAACTACAATACACTGTGTGAATGGCACGTAGTCGAAATGGAGAGATTGCGGGAAACTGATAATGAAACGTTGTTGCAAATGAAAAATTACTGGGCTCCATACAAAAGTGATGTCTCATTCTGTTCCTTAGGAGGAGATGAAACACTTGAGCTGGAAAACAGAAAAATACGTTTGCGCGGGTATCGTAAGGCTCACACAAACTACACAAGCTCTAAATACATTCTTTTTGACAGTTCCTGAGCTGTCGAAGATTTGTTCACGTAGTAAAGAACCACTGAAAGTTTCAGTCCATCCCAATCTATCATAGACATCAGCAAATCGTTATAAAAAGAATGTTCTGGCTGTGGTCAAGTATTTAAAAATTTCATCAATCCATTTGAGTGCCCGAGTAATGACTTGCTTAATATTGTGATTTCTTTGATCTTGAGTGACGGTGAAGTTTTATATTTTTTACTTATTTATTATGATTTAAATATTTCATAGTCAAAGCTACGCATGAAAAGTAAAACTGTAACACCCCCTTAGAGACTAGTTCTCGAAATACTTTTCTGAAGATATTATGCTGCGATTTATTATGCTATGAAAGTCGTATCTTAATTGTCATTTATTTATACAAATAAAGCTGTTGATAGTCCCCTCAAAACCAACAACAACAAAGCTGTTGATCTTTTGTCCTCGCTCATCTCAGAAATATATACCGGTGGGATACCTAACACGTATTCCACATTACATTACAATGTATATAATCAGAAACATTCAACAAATTTCTACGAAAATGTCCGTAGATACGTACTACCACAGCTTCAAATTTCGTCAAGGATTGTTGGAGAAATGACATTTACAGTGAAATTGTCAAAAACATTAAGTTATTTCCTATGAATGTGTCACGATGCTGCTGTAAAAATATTCACGTCAACGTAGCTTTACAATTACCAGTCGTCAAAATAATTAGTGTGTCTACATTCATGTTCTCGCGCATCAATGTATGCGTAATCGATTTAGAGTTCTACTTTCAATATATATTGTTTCAAGCCTCTCTATTTCGATTGCAAGCGATCTCGTTACTTTGAAGTATTAAAATGCCAAGATCGCAATTAATTAATTTATTTTTCGAACGACCGGTTTCGATACCCTTAGGATACGATCATCTGGTCACTTGTGTTCTAAGCTTTAGTTTCGTGAAGGTGCACGACATTTGTCAAAGTTACATGTTTCCTGATTGACGTACCATTTTAATGTCAATCAACTTCAGGAAACGAAAGCATAGGACACAAGTGACCAGATAATGGTACCGTAAGTGTATCGAAACCGGTCGTCAGAAAAATAAATAAATTAATTTCGATCTTGGAATTTTAATACTTCATTACCACAAGTTTAGTTCTTTGCTTATGACATTAGTTGAAATTGTCGCATTGATCTCTCGCTATGTAGGTTTGTGCTGTAATCGATGGAAAGGCATCGACTAAAACGGAGGTGATTTCGGGCGTTCCACAGGGTAGTGTTATTGGTCCTCTCCTGTTCCTTATTTACATAAACGATTTAGGGGAAAATCTAGGTAGATCTCTTAGGTTGTTTGCAGATGACGCAGTATTTACCGTCTAGTAAAATCATCTTAAGATCAAAACCAATTGCAGAACGATTTGAATAAGATATAAGTATGGTGTAAGAATTGGCAGTTGACTCTTAATAATGAGAAGTGTGAAGTCGTCAATATGAGTACGATAACAAATCCGTTAAACTTTGTTTACATGATAAATCAATCAAGTGTGGAGGCCATAATCTACACAAAATACCTAGGAATTACAATTACTTCTGACTTAAATTGGAAAGAACACGTAGATAATGTCGTGGGAAAGGCGAACCAGAGACTGCGTTTTATTGGCAGAACCCTTAAAACATGTAACAGAACTACTAAAGAAGCTGCATACACTACGCTTGTCCGTCCTTTTATGGAGTACTGCTGTCCAGTGTGGGATCCTTATGAGGTGGGTTTGACGGAGGACATCGAAAGAGTGCAAAGAAGGGCAGCTCGTTTCGTATTGTCACGATACAGGTGAGACAGCGTTACGGAAATGATACAGGATCTGGGATGGGAATCATTGCAACAACGTCGCTTATCGCTGCGGCGTGGGCTACTTACGAAGCCGGCCGCGGTGGCCGAGGGGGATGAGGCGCTACAGTCACGATCTGCACGGCCACTACGGTGGGGGTTCGAATCCCCCTCGGGCATGGATATTTGTGCCGTCCTTAGGATTAGCTAGGTCATAAGTAGCTTGTAAGTTTAGGGACTGATGACCCCGTAGTTAACTCCCATAAGCTATACAAACAAACTACTAACGAAACTGCAATCGGCAACAATCTCCTCCCAATGCGAAAATATATTGTTGACTCCTACTTACATAGGTAGAAATGATCATCAGAATAAAATACGAGAAATCAGAGCCCGAACGGAGAGATTCAGGTATTCTTTCTTCCCGCGCGCTATTCGAGAATGGAATGGGAGGTAAAATAGTATAATTGTGGTTCGATGAACCCTCTGCCAGGCACTTAAATGTGATTTGCAGAGTATCCCATGTAGATGTAGATGTAGAATGTCTTCTGTCTGTAAATCTATCGGACCAAACTGCGTGGTCATCAGTCCATAGTTTACAAACTACTTAAACCTAGGTAAACTAACCTAAGGACAAACACACAGACCCATGCCCCAGGGAGGACTCGAACCTCCACGGCGAGCAACCGCGCGCCCCGCAGCGAAACGCTTTAGACCGCTCGGCTACTCCACCGCGGCTGAATGTCTTCTAATTTGTAATTTTACACAGTGAAACACGTTACATATATCATATTCTTTTTCTTTTTTTCTTCAACTTTCTGCTCGTCTTATGACAGGCACCAGTGGCAGCTGCATCGTGCTGCACTGGGTGCGGCTGTCCTTGGTCTGTTTTGGGCGGCCACGCAGCGCTAAGTGTGTCGGCTGGGCCGTCTGGTTCACGTGAGGGCGGCGTGGCGGCCGGCCCTCTGGCTTCCGACTGCAGGGGTCAGGGGCCGCGTCTGCGGGCACCGCGCCAACACTCGCTGCGCAGACGAGTCTCGCCAGCAGCTTCAATGTTCAAATGTTTGTAAATCTATCCGAACACACTGCGCGATCCTCAGTCTCGACCAGCAGCTTCACGCGGACGACGCGACTCAAAGTGAAAGGGAAGCCAATGGCTGAAGGGGATTCAGGTGGTTCAGCTGATAAGCTACTCACCAGATGGGCAATACCCTGACTTACCAATGTCATGGGATAGTGTGGGGGGGGGGGGTTACTGTATCCGCACCACACTGTGTCAGCCGCGGTGGCCGAGGGGACTGAGGCGCTTCAGTCACGGTCTGCACGGGCCACTACGGTCTGCGGTTCGAATCCCCACTCGGGCATGGATATTTGTGCCGTCCTATTTCGTAAGTACTTCATAAGTAGTTTGTAAGTTTAGGGACTGATGACCCCGTAGTTAAGTCCCATAAGCTTAACAAACATTTGAACATTTTTGAACCACTCTGTGTCAGCTGCAGTTGTTCAAAATGTTCAAATGTTTGTGTAGCTTATGGCACTTAACTACGGGGTCAGCAGTCCCTAAACTTACAAACTACTTACGGACAAGCTAATACTAAGGACGGCACAAATATCCATGCCCGAGGGGGAATTCGAACCTCCGACCGTAGTGTCCGTGCAGACCGTGACTGGACCGCCTCAGTCCCCTCGGCCACCGCGGCCGGCAGCTGCAGTTGTTCAGGAGGCCTTATGGGACATGGTTGTGTAAGTTGCAATGAACTTAATCCACAGTAATCAGAGTATTTTGCCAAGTGTAGATCCGGCTACCTATTACAATTTCGAATGCAACTAGACCACCAGTGCGATACTTCGCACCGATAGTGGAATGACAAAAAAGTTGGAAAAAATTGGAAGTAAAGTTGAATGTTCACGCGCAGCTTTATGTAATATATATATATATAGCTGAAGGCTTTGTTCTAAGAACACACCACGTGGAGTACATATCACAGAGATATAAGGCCATCTTTGGTGTTTTATAAATGGAACCCTATGTTAAATTTTAGCGTAACATGGTGGGCTTAAAAAGACGGTTTAAAATATGTGTACATTATAATATTTAGGCTAATAGTTTTTGAGACACAGATATGTTCTCGTATCGTATTCGAGCTTCGAAGTGTTGTCCAATGCGACCTTTCCTGTTGACCACTGAGGAACTTAAAAGGAAGGCGTTGTTTTCCTGTTTCTCGATAACGCCGCAAGGCGGCTGCAAATGTGCATTGCAGGAAAGGGGAAGCTTTTTGAGCACATGCTTCAGTAAAGTTTTGTATCATGTACAGTATGTATTTTGCACTTTTGTGTGTATTTGCTTCATATTGTGATCAATAGTACATATTTTCAAATAAAAAACAAATACGCACGAAATAATTGTGAACAATAAGGGCCTCCTCATTTAAATTTGTATTTGTGTTACTTAAAATGTATTAACATCTTGTATATATTAGTTTTCGCAATATTAATGGAGTAACAATTTTTAGAACTTAAAGTCTTTAGACACCGTGTAATTATATTGCAATATAAATAATTTTATAAAAATACTTTGTCCCACCTTAAACTTCACCGTCATGACTATCCTCTGTCGAATTACGTACGATTAGCCACGGTAAAAATCTTGTAATAATGATAACATTGTTGTCTTGTAACATGCTGAAATTACTCGTATTACTACTAGAATGTAGCTACAACCATTTCCCGAACTTATACAATGTATCCTAATCAGTTTGAAATAATCATTTTGTAACGAAATCATAGGGCTGTTTAATTATTTAACAATTTCAGTTACGTAAACAACCCTACACTGCACTAATCATGTTTTGCATATACAGGGTGTTTCACTAAGTGTGTTTGCCTCTGTAACTTATAAAATAATAGGCGACGGGAAATTTTAATGTGGTAGTTCAACATAAGAAATGTTACGCTTTCTGCGGAGCTATGAACATAGTTTATTGTATCATTTTCCTAAGAGTTACAGCACAAAGATATAATTTTTTAAAATGGAACAATAGTTTTTTTTTGTATCGTGCAGTGGATTCGTTGAAACCAGCTGCGTCCAAATCAATTTAAACTACGTTCCTATCACTGTTAGTTTGGGAGCTACAACCCTTTAAGGTTTCAGGGGCAGATACCACACGCTGTACCTAATACATGGCTGTGTGTTGGGTGATGGATGTTATGGCGGTGGGAAGTTGATTTACATGAGATGTTCAAATGTGTGTCCATGTTCCTCAATGCATAATGCAATGCGCCGTCGAAAGGATCTGCGGACGAGATGTAACATCGCCGGTGTGACGGAGCGACATGTGTCCGCGATGCGCCATTTTATATCATCTGGGGATGTGGGCTCAGTGACATAAACACGATCCTTTAGATATCCCCACAAAAAGAAATCTACTGGTGTTAAATCGGGCGACCTTGCGGGCCATGAACGAGGACCATGGCGCCCCAACCATCTTCCTGCAAACCTGTTGTTTAGTTCTTCCACAACAGCACGCGCAGAATGGGTTGGGTGACCATCGTGCTGCATCCACATATGGACTCTCGTGTGTAGACACACATGTTCAAGGAGACCACCCAAACTGTCGGCTACAAAAGCGCGATATAACTTACCTGTCAGTGTACCTGGGAAGTAGTGTGGACCGATGATTTCATCCCCAAGGATTCCACACCACACGTTAATAGACCACCTACGTTGACGGTCGACAGGTCGTACCCACCGAGGATTGTCTGCGGCCCAGTAGTGCATGTTATGGCAATTCACTGCACCATAATTTGTGAACGTGGACTCATCAGAGAACATAACACTTTGTAAAGACTCCAGCGTGAAATTACGCATGGTCCACTCACAGAATGTCACTCTTGTACGGAAATCGTTCCCATGCAGCTCCTGGGTCAGTGACAGGCGGTACGGGTGAAACCTGTGGCCGTGTACTATACGCCACACAGATGTGAGACTGACACCAGCGACTGCAGCAATGGCTCGTAAGTTGACATGAGGGTCGTGGTGTAGTGCAGCTAAAACAAACACCTCCGTCTCCTCACTTCTTGCAGGTGTTCGTCTGTTACTGCGGCGCATTACCAAGCTGCCTGTTTCCCGAAATCGTTCTTTGGCACGTAAGAACATGATGGCTGCCGGGGCTCTTCGCCTAGGATATCTCACGGCATATGCCGTGGCTGCTTCAGTGGCATCGTGTCGGCACTCGCCGAGCATCAGCAACATGTCCACGTACTCGTTGTTCGTGTATGACATCGTCATCCGATGTCAGTAAATGTGGTATATTGAGCCCCCGTTGTTTGTGTGGCTCCAACTGTCGGGTATACGGCAGTGTGCGGCGACAGTCGGCAGTCTAACAGCGCATCGAGGAAGCTTCTCGCTTCGTGACACCGGCGACGTTACAACTCGGCCGCACCACATTTAGAAGACGCATTGCATTATGCGCAGCGTTTGTGGTATCTGCCCCTGAAACTTTGAAGGGTTGTGGCTCCCAAACTAACAGTGATAGGAATGTAGTTTAAATTGGACGCAGCTGGTTTCAACGATTCCAATGCATGATAGAAAAAACTATCGTTCCATTAAAAAAATTATATCTTTGTGCTGTAACTCTTTGGAAAATGATACAATAAACTATGTTCATAGCTCCGCAGAAAGTGTAACATTTCTTCTGTTGACCTACCACATTAAAATTTCCCGTCACCTATTATTTTATAAGTTACAGAGGCAAACACACTTAGTGAAAAACCCTGTATGTCTGGTATATAATTTTATCTGATCTATAAATATTTGTAAAATTGTCTGCTGTTTATTTTGATTAATCTGATGTTTATCTTATTTGTGGAAAACGACTAATTTAATTACTGAAACATAATTCAGGAAAGTTATTGTACCCGTCTTATTCTGGAACTCAACTCAAATAAAATTCTCAGCTTTTTTAGTTTGGATAGTCTCAGTTTGGATTGTAATACTATGATTATATATGTTTTATATGTTTTTGAAAGATAATGAAGAGAGTCAAACAAGAATCAGTGTATTTCCATTTACTACAGAAAACCCAGGCAATTTCAGAACAACATTCAATACTGCGAAGAAGCTGATCCACACAGCAGTTTTGTTTACATCAACGAAGCGAGTGATGAAATTAAAAAAAATCTATTAGCACTTGTGTTTCGGTTGTGGAGGTCCTGTTCTAACTGATAGGATCGTCACTGTATGCACACCAAGGTCGAACACTTACGTAAATCCTCTTAATGACGCGAAGAGTTAGTCAAGTGGCCAGGGGCACTGCGTTAGTAGTGTGCGGACAAGTTGAGATTTGGGTCCGACTGAAGAGGTGCTACGGTAGCCCATGTAGGTGTGGTACTCACTGTGTCAGCTAGCGCACTAGTCATAGCATCTACGAGTACATCTACATGGATACACATTGAAGTGTATGGCAGAGGGTTCATTGAACTACTTTTACGATATCTCTCTGTAGATCCATTCTCTAACAGCCGACGGGAAAAAGGAACACCTAAATCTTTCTGCTTTCGATCTCATGTCTCATATTTTATTATTATGATCATGGCTCCCTATGTAGGGGAGAGCTAACAAAATATGTCCGCATTCAGAAGAGAAAGTTGGTAAAAGAAATTTAGGAAATAGATCTCTACGCAACAAATAACGCATTTCTTTTAATGGTTTCCAATCCAACTTCTGCATCATTTCTGCGACACCTCTCGCCTATATCGTGATAATACAAAACGAGCTGCTCTTTTCTGAATGTTCTCTAAATCGCCAGTCACACCTGGTGTGGATCCCACAATGCGCAGCAATACTCCAAATTAGGACGCACAAGTGTAATGTAGGTAGTTTCTTTAGTAGAACTGTTCCATCTCCATTGTGCCAATGAAATGTAGTCTTTGGTTCGCCTTCCCTACAATATTTTCTATGTGAACAAATGTTCAAATATTTGTTAAGCTTAAGGGTCTTAACTACGGGCTCATCAGTCCCTAAATTTACAAACTATTTATGAACTACCTTATACTAAATACGACATAAGCATGGATTCGAACCCCCGACCGTAGCGGCCGTGCAGACTGTAATTGGCGCGCCGCAGACCACTCGGCCACTGCGGCCGGCTATGTGATCTATTTGTTCGTAATTGTTAGTCCTAAATATTTAGTATAATCGACGGCCTGTAGATTTGACTACAGGTTTCACTGTAGGGGTCTTTTTTTTTTTTTTTTTTTTTTTTTTTTTTTTTTTTTTTTTTTTTTTTTTTTTTTTTTTTTAAAGTGGTCATATGTGTGACTTCACACTTCTCATTATTCATGGTAAATTGCCTTTTTTTTTTTTGCAAAAGTAGATTACCAATTTTTGCACCATGTAGATATAAGGAACAGAAATAAGGAACACTAGAGGCCCTATAACAATTCCCTGTGGGACGTCAGATGTCACTTCAGTTCTACTCGATGACTTACCGTCAATTAGATCGTACTGTGTCCTTTCTGACAGGAATCACGAATCCAATCGCACAATTGTGGCGATATTCCATAAGCACGCAGTTTGATTAGAAGACTCTTGTGTTGCCTATGTGACAATAGGTCGCTCTCTTCGAGGTAGTTCGTAATATTTGAGGAAAGTATATGTTCTAAACTCCTGCTGCAAACTGACGTCAATGATATAGACCTGTAAGGAGGACACCAGGTTTCGAATCCCGGCTTGGCACAAATTTTCAACATTACCCAGCCAGTGTAATAAATTCTTTTGTGTCTTGATTCATAATGGCTACAGAATTCAAACTAGTGTCTGTTCTTACGCACATGCCCAATAAACAAAAAGCACATACCGTCTCCGTATCGTATGAAAGTGCACATTTGAATGTTGCTTTCGTAGACAGCATTCGGGATGGGAGAGGAGAGGGTACTCGTTTATCACCTGTCAATGGATACATGTAAATCATACGGAGCATTGAGACACATTTAAATTCTCTTTACCACAGATGATTCACAAATTACTCTAAACGGGTGGGAGGTTTAGCAGACTTATTATAACGAAACATACTTTAACACAATTAGTCGTGGCCTGATTTTGAATTTGAGGCTGTAGAATCTCATCACATTGATCTGAAGCTGACAGTTGGACACAATGGAAATCGGTTATCAAACAAACAAAATTTAACAAGTAAACAACAACTTAAATATTTACAAGATTTTGATAATAACACCATGAGATAATGCACTGGAACACACAATTTTCAACCGTACTTTGTGACTCCTGTTTGGTGAAGACTCATAGCGAGTCTCAGCATTGCAGCAGAGGATGGTACAGGCTGCCTCATTAGTGTATGCGACACATCCTCTAAGTATTCTGCCAACAAAACGGTTGCAACGACAGCATACTCTGAAAGGAACCCAGTTGGCATCCAGTCTGGACCGGAAAACTTGTTTTATTAGGTGACTATCCCGGCGATGCTCGCGTATCTATGTATTCCACACTCTTCTATCTATCTTCCCTCCACTTCTTCCCCCTCTCCTTGCTCTGTTCATCTCGCCCTTCCCTCTCAGACCAGCTCTTCATCCTGCCCTCTGTTCATCTGCTCCGCCTGTCTCTATTTAACTCGCCTCCTCAGTTCATTTTTCCCCTCTTCTTTTCTTCGTTTTTTTTTTTTTTTTTTTTTTTTTTTTTTTTTTTTTTTTTCTTTTTTTTTTTTTTTTTTTTTTTTAATGGAACCCTATGTTAAATTTTAGCTTAAAATAATGGGCTTAAAAAAGTTTTCAAATATGTGTACATCGTAATGTTTAGACAAATAGTTTTTGAGACAGAGATATGTTCCCGTATCATATTCGTGCTTCGAAGCGGTGTTGTCCCTTGCGACCTTTCCTGATGTGTAGAGTACCTGGAAAACGTCGGGAGTCCGTCCTTTCACAAACACGCCCATTTACCCGACAATAATAATACATACTGCGATATTTTGCGCATAAATTAACTGATGATGTAGAGCAAATATGATTTAGTTATTTGACAACTGTGATAGCAAAATAACAGACAACATACAGTATTAAAATACAACAAGATGTTAATGCGTTTTAAGTAACAAATAGAAATGTAAACGAGGAGGCCCTTATTCTTCACAATTATTTCGTACGTTTTCTTTTTTTTTTTTTTTTTTTTTTTTTTTTTTTTTTTTTTTTTTTTTAAATATGTACTATTGACCAGAATACGAAGCAAATACACACAAAGGTGCACATGATACAAGACTTTATTGAAGCATGTGCTCAAAAACTGTATTAGTATCTATATTTCCGACAAATTTCGAATGAAAATAAAGTACTGACAGATAAATGACTGTTTTAGTAATTATGGTATGCACTAAATTTTACAATCTGAGGAATTGTAGCCTATGGATATAGAAAATAACTATACATTAGTAGACGTTTTACTTTTACATACTATAATATTTTAATTGATTTTAAGTAATTACAGTTTATTCAACCGATCCTCAGCTTTCCAACATTACGTTGTATGGGGGTTCTGCTCTCTGCAACATTATTCTCCTGGGGCGTCGTGGTAGAAATAAATACTCTATATGTACAATTTTTCACTTCTTCTTTAATTTAAATCAAACTTCTTCTCCACCAAAACATTACAATAACGTACACAAATTACCACAACAACACAGACTGACATAGATTCCAAAGTACTCGACAAAAGACAAAATTCCAACTCCCCCACGCAAGGCGGTGAGGCAAATATATAACATCGGCAATAATGACGTTACATTATGCATTGTTCATAACAACTGAATATAGTTGTGGTGTCGCACAAGTACAAAGTGCGCGCCCTCTACTTTCGCAGCGCGCCGCCATGCACGCACTGCGCGGCGTTCTTACGACGTCAGCCACGAGCGCCCTCTGCTGCAACTCCGCTCGTGGCCACCTCTGAACGACATCGTTCACTTGGGACTGAGTTAGGAACCAGTAAAGACTTCGGAATCCGATAGGCACCAGTGAAGACTTGGCTATCAGTTAGGCACTAGGCAGGACTCTAGCTCAACTATGTATCAACATTCTGCAGTACTATGTAAAAGTTAAGTATTGTATAAATTCTGTGCAATACATATCTCGCTCTGATTTACTCTAGTGTTTCTAGTTTCTGGCTGCTCCCCTCCGTACCTGCACCAGCGTGCTATCTTTATTCCTGTGTCGGTCTCATTCCACTCGGCCACCGACACCTACGACGGAAACGAGACACAAAAGCGACGACGAGGCTGGGACACAAAAATAGTAATTTACAATTAAGGAACACAACGGTAAAACATTTCATGTTTACAAAAATAATCACTATCTAAAATGAAAACTATACATACAATAATTTTAGATGGCGCAAATTTATTTTAAGTCTTAATCGCGGTAATTTTTGTTTGACAACAAACCAAAATGTTAAATGTCAATTAATTTGTTAATGAGTACATCATACATGTTCCTAACATATACTGAACTATCGAATATATTGTCAATTCTGAAACTAGGTTTAGAATCTCACGTCAGTCAATATATACAAAGAATTACATTATCGGAATTTCGACTATTACATTAATTACACAATTAGCTGGTCTACACAACTTGTTTATGAGCCTAACTTATATACAATGCTATTTATTTTCACGACTTTATGCTTTACAGAAGTTATTACAATTCGTCCGTTTAGTTAATGAAATAATGTACAATGACGAAACTATTGTTTATAGAACTGTCTGGAAAGCATCTAAACGAATCTCTTAATTAGAGAAATCTATCACTTGTTTTAATCACAGTATCACCGAGACACTGTCCTACACTGATTTCTAGGCTGGCTATTTCGTTTGTAACTTCACACGCAACTTGTATCATTATTGAATCACACGATTCCGGGCCCGACGCAGACGGTATCGTACGATAACATTGAGGTGAGAGGGCAGCAGTATCATCACAATACATAGACATAACGAGTATCGAATATTTCCAAAATCCAGACAAAAGTGTTCCATACGTCTAACGTAATCACTGTTTACAAGTAGCGTACGCCACGGCGGAGCGGCCGAGCGCATTGAGGCGCTATGCTACGATGCGCGAGGCCGTTCCACGTCGGGGGTTCGAATCCCCCCCTCGGGCATGGATGTTTGTGCCGTCTTTAGTATCAGGTAGTTCATAAGAAGTTTGTAGGTTTAGGGACTGATGACCCCGTAATTAAGTCCCATAAGCTCTACAAACATTTGAACATTATTTGAACAAGTTGCTTAATGGTAAGCGAACAGCCTATTAAGAGGGAAACACGGTTTCAAATTCCGGCCTGGCATAAATTGTCGAATTTTTCCATTGGATTAATTCAATGGCCACTGACAGCCAGTTTCATAAATTCCTTTGTGTCATAATACAGATACTGACTGCAAGGAACCAATACGTAACCTCGTGTTATTGAAAACTAATTGTAGGAATGTGTGTCATACAAGATTGTACATAACACCATTTAAAAGTAAAAGCTATTTAATGGAATCTTAGCTAGCAACGGCAGGCGGACAGTGTTATCGCAATAGCGATAACTCACAGCATACACTGGTAGTTAATTAAAGTAGAAAGTGGGTGAAGGTTTACTGTGTGGCCGGCAGTTTGTAGAATTATGCTAGCCTCGAGACAAATATCTGCCACTTGTTTAACTGAACTTGGCCTACCAGGAGCTCGTGTCAGCTTAATATCTTCCAGGATTTTTTAGTCTGAAGAGCTCTTGACCTCTGTCTCCGCGTACACGGCTTTCTGTAGCTCTCGTAGCAACTAGACATCGTTGCATCTCATAGAATTTCTATACAACGTTAACTTTCGCCATGTCAATATATTTAGTTGTTCTTACTCTGTTGTTTTTTTTTAATCACCTATAACTCTTTGTATGGGGTCTTCTTGTGTCTTAATTTAGTTATGAGGAAGTTGGTTGTTTAAAACTGAGTGAGTTACACTGAATATATTTTGTTCATTTTTAAAATCATGAATTAAGAGTGTGTTCATCTTAAGACTACCGTTTGTGAAAATTGGAAAATAAAAATAAAATCTTAAATGTTTGTTTAGCTTATGGGACTCGACTACGGGGCCATCAGTCTCTAAACTTACAAACTACCTATGAACTACTTAATACTAAGGACATCACAAATATCCATGCCCGAGGGGGGATTCGAACCCCCGACCGTAGTGGCCGTGCTGACCGTGACTGGAGCGCCTCAGTCCCCTCGGCCACCGCGGCTGGCTTGAAAATCTCACGGCCCCCTTCAGATTTTCCCGTAGTTTGTGATTAATTTGTAAAGATTTCGGACACAAATAATAAAAATATAAGTAATCAAATAAAAAATATGGACGATACGATTTTGACACTACTATTTTATGTACACATAATATTATTTGTGTCCCAATTTTAACAACCAGCCAAAATTAATTGATATTTGAGTTTAGCTTTGACAGCAATACTCGTTTTTTCAACTTTTACCTCTCTAAATTATTCTTTTAACATCTCTCCCATATTTTAATTATATTTTTCCATTAAAATATTACCACCTGTTTTGCCGTGGTAATTTGTCTTATTTTAAAGTTTATTCTCTATGCCTATAATAGGTCACGTAAAATCAAGTGCCAGTGTCAAATCTATATATATATATATATATATATATATATATATATATATATATATATATATATAAATTTGAATGTCTGTTCGGTGTACGTTTAACACGTCTGAACCACAAGACATAAATAACTTAAAATTTGTACAGTTCTAATGTCTAGCCGAGGAAGGCTTTAGGCACGGTTTTATGGCGATCGGAGAGCTATTTATCTATATCTATATATATTAATGTGAATGTCTGTTCGGTGTATGCTTATCACGTCCGAACGACAAGACGGAGAGACTTAAGTATTTGTACAGTTACTAATTTATACCTGAGGAAGGTTTTAGGCACGGAATGGTTCCTTAGGTATTTGAAGAATATAACGCGAAATGCGGAACAATAATTATTAATCTTTGAAAATTATATTTACTCTTTGAAAATTGTTTTATTGGTTGCATTGTTGCTTGAGGGTTGATAATGATAAAAGGGTGGAGTATATTGGGATGGAAAAAAAACCGGTATATATAAAATTCTACGTGTGTGTGTGTGTGTGTGTGTGTGTGTGTGTGTTAGTATATCGCTCTGCAGCGAAAACTACAGAACGCAAATGAATGGTCTGTGTGTAATTGTTGTCCGAAGTCTCCCGTTGTACACCATAGCAGTTCCATGCCGCTAGCTATAAAGGGGTGGAAGATATATGGTGGTTGAAAGTCGTCAAATTATAAAAAAAATTCGGACTGGAGGCCAGCGATGACACTTGCGACTCTATAGCAAGGAGGTTACATACAGCGAAACGTGACGCCACAGACAATACCTTTGGTCTATGCGTGCTACAATGTCTTCAGCTCTTTCTCTGTAAGGATAAGCATACGAATAAGGAAATATAAGAATAAGTAAATAAAGCAGTAAAAAAGAAATTTCTTTTAATACACTTCTTTAAAAAAAATCGATTTGATGTTTCACGCATTACATCAAGTGATCGATCTGTGATATTATTACAATCATTATTGTTGAATTTCGTGATTGGATTCTTCGAAACGACTGCATTTTTACCTGTGATTTGATCTACACTAAATCATTAAGCACTTCGTATAATGTTTGTTTCTAAAGTAGGTACTGTATTTCATTTCATCCTTCGAAACCAGTGTCATAGCACACTACTGAAAGATGGTTTATCCATCATAATGAAACAACACGCGAGCGGAGCCGCGGGTTTAAGCTAGTAGCCGATATTTTTGCAAATATCTCTGAATCGGTGCCACATGTGAAACAAACATATGCGAGCAACGTTGTAGAGAGTTTTGTCCTCTACAAATTTGTTTATTCAATTTTCATCTCAGATGAATGTTTAAGCCGTTATTCTCACTTAAATTTCGAGCTGTCAAAAGGCGATTGCTAAGGTCCACTTTTAGTGTTAGCACCGTAACCTAAAGTGGCCCAAAAAGATCTCTAGCCTTAGCCGTTGCGATACATCTCTACGAATCGTTGAGCCTGAGGCAGGTTGTGCGGAGCTCAAGTAAGTCGCTGTCTAAAGGCCACGACAAACGGTCTATTTTAGTGTTACTAACCTATCTATTGTCCAAAACATTTGAATAAGGAAGTTTTTTGTCTCTTGAGGCAAATACAAAATTTTCTGCCGATCGGTTGAACGGCGCGACATAAAAAGTGGGAACACGTTACAGACAGACAGAGTCAAATTGCCGTTGTGAAATTTTTTTTTTAATGACGACATTGAAATATCCTGCGACGCAAATGTTGGGTGATCCCGAAGACATCAACCACTGCAATCGCGAGTGAATGCTTCTTGGGATCTTGCATCATGAATTAAATGAAGAAGGATCAAGGAACATTAGAGTTTAATAACCTGTCGAGAGCGTTGTCGATACAGACGGAGACCACACTTTTTTTTTGTCGAGAATGGGGAAGGGAATCGGCCGTGCCCTTTCTAATGAACCATTCCGGAATTTACCTGGACTGATTTAAGGAAATCACGGAAAACCTAAACCTGGATGGCCGGAAGTGGACTTGAGCCACCGAACTCCAGTGTTACCGCTACGCCACCTCGCTCAGTTGAAACGAAGAATCAGTTACGTCGGTTTTAATGTCACAAAACAGCCACACTTGATATTTTTCTATTACAGCACCACCTAACTTCAATGGTTTGGTAATGAATCCAAATATTCAATTAAAATGGTGAGTTCCCGTTCGAAAATAGAAATTTGACTTCTCTCACGCTGGAGGGAGATTTAGGATGTGGTCCGTTGCAGCGCAGACAGATAACATTTCATCTACAACATATTTTTCGTAAGATACCTCGTTTCCGAGCTAAAATAAATACATTGTATATTGATTTCGATTGAGAAAATTTAGTTCATTAATAATTCATTCATAATTGTCTGGTTTACCCAAAACACTGTGATAAGTATATTTATTTATTGATTCACTAGATATATTTTCGGCATGAGTATCGTCGTCAGGTGTCTTTTGTATTAAGAGGAACTGCTTTAACTGACTATTTGTGAGGTGTTCTTTTATCTTTCAATCTACGAATTTTAGTCAGTTATCTGTCGTCCTCAGAACAATCTGATTACAAATCAATTATGTCAAACTACGACATCTGTAACACCGTGGGCCCAAGATATAACAAATTGTTTGATAGCTGTGTAACAGATGGATATAATTCATATAGACCAGTGATAGTTACTATTTTGTCTGATGGTACATCTTGTATCCCCTCGGTTGCTCTGGCTCTAGACATTTAAGCGCACGCCACGATCGTCAGCAAGTGCTGTCCACACTTTAACGCGCACGTTTGACCCTTACGTCGAATGCCCTAGACGTGTTTACACGCGATGTTCCTCTGTGTACTGCGGACGTCACTTCAGTATCTCGATGAGTAAAGAAGTTTCGAATATCTATCACAAAACGTACGTGCCAGTTTATGAGCTACCACTTGAGGAAAAAGTTGTTGTGGTCTTCTGTCCGCAGACTGGCTTGATGAAGCTCTCCACATTACCTCGTCCTGTGAAAGTCTCTTCATCTGAGAATACGTTCGGCAACCTACATCCTCTTGAATCTGCTTACTGTATTCGTCCCTCGGTCTCCCTCTACGAATTTTACCCCACACACTTCCTTCTAATTCTGACGATTCCTTGATGTCTCAGAATGTGTCCCACGAGCTATCCCTTCTACTAGTCAGGATATGCCAGATTCCTTTTCTCCCCAATTCGGTTAAGCACCTCCTCATTAGTTACATGATCTACCCATCTAATTTTCATCATTCTTCTCTAGCAGCACATTTCAAAAGCTTCTATCATCTTTATGTCTGATCTCCTTAACGTCTACGTTTCACTTAACAAAAATTATCTATTACTTTTAATGTCTCATTATCTAATATAATTCCTTCATCAGTGCCTCATTTTCTGACATTACATTAGCCTTGTTTTACTCTTGTTAATGTTCATCTTCCTTTCACGACACTGCCCATTCCATTCAAATGCTCTTCCAGATCCTCTGCAATCGCTGGCAAAATTATTGTGTCATCGGCAAACCGCAAAGTTTTTATTTCTTCTCCCTGAACTTTATTCCCACTCCATTCCTTCACTGCTAGTTCAGTGTACAGATTGAACAACATTGGGGAAAGGCTACAACCCTGTCTTACTCCCTTCCCAACCTCTGCTTTCCTTTCTTGCCCTTCAACACTGCTATCTGATTTTTGTATAAGTTGAATATAACTCTTCGCTCCCTATAACATACCCCTGCTACCTTCAGAATTCCAGGATTCCAGTCGACATTGTCGAAAGCTTTCTCCAAATCTACAAATGATAAAAACGTAGATTTGCCTTTCCTTAGGCGATCTTCTAAGATAAGTCGTCATGTGAGTATTGTCTCCCGCGTTCCTACATTTCTCCTAAATCCAAACTGATATTCCCCGAGGTCGGATTCCACAAGTTTTTCCTTTTGTCTGTAAATATTTCGTGTTAGTGTTTTGCAACCATGACATATTAAAAAGATCTGTAATTTTCAAATTTGTCTCTGCGCTTGCTTTCTTGGGAATTGTAATTACAATATTCTTCTTGAAGTCTCATACATCTTGCATATCAGGTGGAACAATTTTTTCATGGCTGGCTCTCCTAACGATGTTAGCAGTTCAAACGAAATATCATCTACCGCATGGGCCTTGTTTCGACCCAAATCCTTCAGCGGTCTGTCAAATTCTTCTCGCAGTATCATATCAGCTATCTCGTATTCCTCCACTTCGTCTTCCATTTCAAGAATACTGCCTTCAAGTTTATTTACTTTGTATAGGCCTTCTATATATTCCTTCCATAGTTTTCTGTCTGAGTTCTTGATATTCATACAGCTGCTTTTCGTGTCGGCAAATATCTCTTTTAGTTTACTGTAGGCGGTATCTATATCTCCCCTGGTTATACATTCTTCTACGGTTCTGCATTTTTCCTCTAGCCACTCCGGCTTATCCAGTCTGCACTTCCTGTCAATCTCATTTTTCAGACTTTTGTACTCACTTTTGCCTGCTTCACTTACTGAATTTTTATATTTTCTTCTCTCATCAATTAAGTTCAGTATATCCTGCGTTATCCAGGGATTTCTATTAGTCTCGTCCTTCTGCCTATTTGATCCTCTGCGGCCTTTACTACCCCATCTCTCAGAGCTACCCAGTCTTCTTCTACTGTTTTACTTTCCCTCTTTTCAGCCAATCCTTGTCTAATGCTCCCTCTGAAACTCTCAACCACCTCTGGTTCCTTCAATTTGTCCAGGTTCCATCTCCTTAATTTTCTACCTTTTTGCAACCTCTTTAAGTTTTAATCTGCAGTTCATAACCAATAAGCTACAGTCAGTGTCTGTATCTGCCACTGGTTGTGTCTTACAATTTAAAACCTGGTTTCTAAACCTTTGTCTTACCATTATAAAGTCAATCTGGTACATTCCAGTGTCGCTTGGTCTCTTCCAAGTATACAGAGCCATCTTTCATGATGTTTAAACCAAGTGTTGATCATTAAATTGTGCTCTGCACAAAATTCTACCAAGCGATTTCCTCTTTCATTCCTTTTTCCCAGTCCATATTCACCTACTACATTTCCTTCTCTTCCCTTTCCTACTGCCGAGTTCCAGTCCCGAATTACAATCAAGTTTTCGTCTCCCTTAACTTTCTGAAAGATTTCTTTTATCTCCTCTTACATTTCTTCGATATCCTCATCATCGGCCTAGCTAGTTGGCATACAAACTTGTATTACTGTGGTCGGTGTTGGTTTTGTGTCTCTTTGTTTCGATAATGCGTTCACTTTGCTATTCATAGTAACTTACCCACATTCCTATTTTCTTATTCATTATCACACCTACTCCTGCGTTACCACCAACTGACTTTGTATTTATAACTCCGTACTCACCTGACCAGAAATCTTGTTCATCCTCCCACCGAACTTCACTAATCCCTATCATGTCTAACTTTAACCTATCCATTTCTCTTTTCGAATTTTCTAACTTACCTACACGATTAAGGATAGAACATTCCACGTCACCGGCCGCAGTGTCCGAGCGGTCTGCGGCGCGCCAGTCACAGTCTGCACGGCCGCTACGGTCGGGGCTTCGAATCCCCCCTCGGGCATGGATATTTGTGTCGTCTTTAGTATAAGGTAGTTGATAAGTAGTTTGTAAGTTTAGGGACTGATGACTCCGCAGCTAAGTCCCTTAAGCTTAACAAACATTTGAATATTCTGAACATTCCACGCCCCGATCCGTAGAATGCCTGTTTGTTTTTCTTGATGACGACATCCTCCAGAGTAGTCCCCGCCCGGAGATGCGAATGGGGTACTATTTTACCTCCGGAATATTTTACCCAAGAAGACAGCATCATTATATATTTATACAGTAGAGCTGCATGTTCTCGGGAAAGTAACGACTGAGTTTCCCCTTGCATTCAGCCGTTCGCTGATGTTACAAGGCCAGTTCAATCAATCATTCAGACTGTTGCCCCTGTAACTACTTAAAATACTGCTGCCCCTCTTCAGGAACCACACGTTTGTCTGGCCTCTCCACAGATACCCCTCCGCTGTGATTGCACCTACGGTACGGCTATAAGCATCGTTGAGGCACGCAACCACCCCACCTCGGCATTGAGTGTGGTTCATGGGAGTGAGGGAAAAATAGATAAAAAATAAAAGGATAAAAACTTTGACATCTTTAACCGTTTATGAAATATGATTGTTTTATTATGCAAGGACGAAACTGGACGGGTATTGTCGGATATAAAACATTAGATCACGAGAATGAAGAGGAAATAATTGCGAAATACCTTCTACCTCTGTTATACAGGTTGAGCTAAAAATCGACTGTGCGCAAAGTCCACATTCTGCGATTTTACCTCTGCTAATTCAATAATCTTGCGCCACGTTTACTTAAAGCGTCGTAGTCACTCTAATGATTAACAGAATTAAATCAAGTTCTTTATCTTGCGAATATGCTGCGTCCAAGTCCGCTTGGACGGAACCAAGCACAGTTCACGTGACTTACCCCCTGATATAAATCGCTATATCTCCAGAGTAAAATGAGACACTGATCTGCTCTCAGTATTACATTAATTTTTGATATGTTTTGCACGTTTCATACTGTGCAAAGCTGAAAGCAGCTGTACACAAAGCGATTTTCCCTTGACAAATTCTTTTACGTATTTCGCAGTAGTACACTTAATTTGACGGAAGACAGTTACTGTGACGAATAGTGAAAGTGACGATATTAACTTCAAGCTATACAAAAATAAAACACTTTATACGAATAGTATTCTTAAAATTGGGTGTTAAATATTTCTTAGCGGACGAAACACTATCTCTCATGAACGGCGAGAATACATCGACAAAAAATATCAAAATAATTACTTCATTAATTAAAGATAAAAAACCGGTCTCCATGTAGTAGAGGAGGGTACGTCTGTAGTATCGGAAGGTCTAGTCACCTATCTGTATATGACGCGATATAGGGAATGAATTACAAGGTTGGAGGTGATAGGTAACACGAGTCATAATTTACAACTGAAGACAACATTGTTGTTTGCATCTGGAATGGAGTAGTTAGCAAGAGTTGAAATGTAGTCCGCGAAAGGTATCAAATTTCATACTTATATGCATTGTAAATTATTAATTTCTTTTTAGGTGATCAATCAATCGAACTGTGTGTCCACGATAACTTGACAGCTTCACTTGTGATGGCAGAAGAGGATAACATCAGTGCCACTCCAAATACATTCACTTGTCTCAGTATTGTGAACGCTTATTGAATTCCTAAATAATAGAAACTTTAAAACGCATTTTCATTTATACTCTTAGGCAGTTTTGTTGTAAAAACTCAAAATCTTACCTTAACAATCCGGAAATCTTCTCCCGCTATTTTACGATTTTCTCTACGACTTTGTTATAGGTGGAGAAGGATTTCTTGCTTGAAAACAAATCTAGAAATCGATTGGAAGTAAATTATGAGTGTAGCTTCCAGTTACAGAATAAACCCTAGGATTACCGAACTTGAAAATTAGGCGAAAGCCCTAAAATCACAATGCTGAAAAACTTTCTGTTATAGAAGTACTGTTAATACAAATTACATTTGAAAAGACATTATTGATAAATCTGAAGCAAGAAAATTAAAATTTGTGGTGCGGCCGGGAATCGAACCCGGACCTCCATGCTTACTAGGCAGACGTCTTAAACGTGTTTGTTCGTTTTGGTTCTATGGGTTCTTTGGCTCAGCTGTTTTATTACAGGGAGCGTTCAGCCCTCTGACCGGGCGCGCTGAGCCACGGTGCCCAGCTAACCGTTAGACTACCACACCACTAACGATTAAGGCGCCTTGGAATAGTCTATGTGCGATTTTCCTCCACATCACAAAACTTGAATTCAGTTTTGTGATGTGGAGGGAAATCGTACATAGACTATTCCAAGGAGCCTTAATCGTTAGTGGTGTGGTAGTGTGGTAGTCTAACGGTTAAGACGTCTGCCTAGTAAACATGGAGGGCCGGGTTTGATTCCCGGCCGCACCACAAAGTTTAATTCAACGCTTCAGATTCATCAATAATGTCTTTGACATATTTGAGACGTAAATCCGTCTCTGGGATTGTTTATTTGTATTAATTACATTTGAGTTTAACGAAGACGTTAATTGTTTCGTTCAGTGTTTATTTATTGGACTGAACCTTGTTGTCCCTGCTCACAGAGAAGAAATGAAAGTGGCCCCTGGTCTGAAAAAGGTTGGGAGCCACTGGCTTAGGGAGAAGCCGCGGAGCTGTCGTGTGACGTCACGCAGAGTAGCCACGATCGCTGAATGGCTGACAGTTGCGGCCAGAGACCTTGTAAAAATAGCTACTCTCTTTAACGGCGCTGCTAACGCTAACACCATGATAGTGGCAAACGTCAAATAAATACGAGTGGTGTTAGTATATAAATGGTTTATTATATAGCTACCGCGGTATACAGGGTGACCCAGCTATATTGTCCACCCAAAATATCTCTGGAACAATAACAGCTATTGGAAAACGACTTTCACCGGTAGCAATCCATAGCATGACAAATCACATAAACAATGGCGTTGATTGCATCGCAATATTCCAATTACATCCCGAGATATTGCGACGCGAAATTGACGCTTGAAATACGCGAAACGCGCGGCAAGCGCATGTTCTGAGACTCGGGCAACAACCCCCTGCCGCTCAGGACGTGCGCTAGCCGCGTTTCAAGCCTCAATATCTAGGGATGTAATTGGAATATTGCGATGCAATCAACGCCATTGTTTATGTGATTTGTCATGCTATGGATTGCTGAAGAAAATATATATGGTGTCCATTTAAGAAAACACAAGTTTGTTTTAAAAAACACATTTGCTTTTGTTTTACAATGTTTCCAAATATGTACATTCATGGGCCCCAGCCGTACATTGAAACCGGTGAAAGTCGTTTTCCAATATCTGTTATTGTTCCAGAGATATTTTGGGTGGACAAGATAGCTGGGACACCCTGCATATAGTCAGGTGGTAGTCACGTCTGTACAGTTTGACTACTAGAGTAAACATGAAGAACGATGGTGAAGAGCTGCACAGCGTTTAACAGAAGAAATCGATTTAAGGAAGCAATTTAAAAAAAACGCGGCGGTGGAGCGCCCGAGCGCGCTGAGGCGCTATGCTACGATGCGCGAGGCCGTTCCCGGTCGGGGGTTCGAATCCCCCCTCGGGCATGGATGTTTGTGACGTCTTTAGTATAAGCTAGTTCATAAGTAGGTTGTAAGTTTAGGGACTGATGGCCCCGCAGTTAAGTTCCTTGAGCTTTACAAACATTTGAACATTTTGAACAATAAAAATTACGAATACTGTTTCCAGAATGAAAATTTCACTCTGCAGCGGAGTATGCGCTAATATGAAACTTCCTGGCAAATTAAAATTGTATGGCGGAACCGGAACTCGAACCTGGGACCTTTGCCTTTCGCGGGCAAGCGCTCTACTGACCTTTTTTTTTTTTTTTTTTTTTTTTTTTTCCCCCTCTACGGGTCGTTCTGTTCACTGCGGTCGTTGTTCTAGTACGTTCGATTATTGTTCGTTGTGTTTTTGGCTCAGCTTTTTTATTACAGAGAACGTTCAGCTCTCCGACCGGGCGCGCTGAGCCACGGCGCCCGGCTCACAGAAGCTAAGCCATGTCCCCACCATATCTTTTCTTCCAGGAGTGCTAGTATTGCAAGTTTCGCAGGAGAACGTCTGTGAAGTTTGGGAAGTAGGAGGCGAGGTACTGGCGGAAGTGAAGTTGTGAGGCGGCATCGTGAGCCGTGTCGGGATAGCACAGTCGGTAGGGCGCTTGCCCGCGAAAGACAATGATCCCAGGTTCGAGTCCCGGTTCCGGCACACAATTTTAATCTGTCAGGAAGTTTCAACGAATACTGTCTTCATATACTTCTCAAGAATAGTAGTAGCCCTGCTAATTGTGTTCGGAGATAGTTAGTCTTGCTTAACAGGCTGCTAGTAAAGACAATACAGGATTGAATTGAATAAATAACACATTTTTACAATACTGGTGGCTCGTATGAACGAGCTACTTTAGGCAGTACTGGTGGACAGGAAATTCAAAAAGTTTCATTTTCTAATTGTGTAAAATGACTATTGGGGCCACGAGATCAGTTGCCTCACTGCAGTTCGAATTTTTGTTCATAAAATTAATATTAGCAACTTGTAACACAGAATTTACAGGTCTTCTGCTTTATATATATGTATAACAACTGAAAGGGGTGTGTAGAGGAGTGTATTGTTCCATGTATGAATGACACAACACAATGGATGCACACTGTGAAGATGAACCCTATGACGATAGTTGCCGACTTTTGAGCAGTTCACGCTACTGTAAGGTATTGGCTTACAGCATTAAAATGCTAATATTCGTACTAGATAGCCTAACGCTAATGTTAGATGCAATTAGTGAAGAAAATGTTATGTCATACTTCGTGTACTTAAAAGAATTTGGTAGTGGCTGGTTGCTCTATTCACAAGGTAAGACGTTGTTTTAGTTATTTATCTAATGAGATATTTCATTTTCACTGTCGATTTTAAACATTAGCTGTTTCAGAGAGCCTTGTTTCCTTTTATGGTACTATGCAATATCAAAATATTGGAGAATGCAGCTGTTACTCAAGCGAATACATAATGTGTTGTGAAACTCTTTCGAAATTTGTATAAAAGTTTCACCGTCGTAGAACATACTGAGAAAGTGCCAAAAACAGTGTCTGAGGAAAAATTACGTTCGTATGCTAAACTTAGAACGCTAAAAAACTAAATGTTATAATTCGGTTTAGTTAGGAAGAAGAAACGCTGTTGCCCGATTTCTACACCGTGTGTGTAATAAATTTACACACAACCAATAGATGTACACTCGTGGCCATCAAAATTGCTACATCACGAAGATGACGTGCTGCAGATGCGAAATTTAACCGACAGGAAGAAGATGCTGTGATATGCAAATGATTAGCTCGTCAGAGCATTCACAAAAGTTTGGCGCCGGTGACGACATGAGGAAAGTTTCCAACCGATTTCTCATAAACAAACAGCACTTAACCGGCGTTACCTGGTGAAACGTTGTTGTGATGACTGGTGTAAGGAGGAGAAATGCGTACCATCACGTTTCCGACTTCGATAAAGGTCGGATTGTAGCCTATTGCGATTGCGGTTTATCGTATCTTATCGTATCGCGACCCAATGACTGTTAGCAGAATACGGAATCGGTGGGTTCAGGAGAGCAATACGGAACACCGTGCTGGATCACAACGGCCTCTTATCACTAGCAGTCGAGATGACAGGCATCTTATCCGCATGACTGTAACGGATCGTGCAGCCACGTCTAGATCCCTAAGTCAACAGATGGGGACGTTTGCAAGACAACAACCATCTGCACGAACATTTCGACGACGTTTGCAGCAGCATGATCCGAGACAATGGCTGCGCTTACCCTTGACGCTGCATCACAGACAGGAACGCGTGCGATGGTGTACGCAACGACGAACCTGGATGCACGAATAGCAAAACATCATTTTCTCGGATGAATCCAGGTTCTGTTAACAGCGTCATGATGGTCGCATCCGTATTTGGCGACATCGCAGTGAACACACATTGGAAGCGTGTATTAGTCATCGCCATACTGGCGTATCACTCTGCGTGATGGTATGGGGTGCCATTTCAGATGTGTTACGACCAGTGGCTCTACCCTTCATTCGATCCCTGTGAAACACTACATTTCGGTAGGATAATGCACGACCGCATGTTGCAGGTCCTGTACGGGCCTTTCTGGGTAAGGAAAATGTTCGACTGCTCCCCTGGCCAGCACATTGTCTAGATCTCTCATCAATTGAAAACGTCTGGTCAGTGGTGGCCGAGCAACTGGTTCGTCACAATACGCCAAACACTACTCTTGATGAACTGTGGTATGGTATTGAAGCTGCATGGGCATCTGTACCTGTACACGCCATCCAAGCTCTGTTTGACTCAATGCCCAGGCGTATCAAGGCCGTTATTACGGCCAGAGGTGGTTGTTTTGGGTACTGATTTCTCAGGATCTATGCACCCAAATTGCGTGAAAATGTAATCACATGTCAGTTCTAGTATAATATATTTGTCCGATGAATACCGGTTTATCATCTGCATTTCTTCGTGGTGTAGCAATTTTAATGGTCAGTTGTGTATGTTCAAAGAGTCTGAAGCTGTTTTGTAATTATGTTTATAAATGAGATATCGTTTTCGCGACGTAACACACTTTGGTGAAAAGAGCCGCAGCCTGGAGGCGCGTGCCGCCTGCCCTTGGCCCTGGGCTGCGAGTTCCGGCCCGCCGCAACAGATAGATACCGCTGCCAGCGACAACTGCGCCATAGGCCGACGCGGCCAGCCTACTTACTGATCGTGGACGCCCAGAAAATAAACCACCTCCTGAACTCTGCGCATTGTCGGATGGAACGCGACAGGAATGTTCAATTAAGCGACCGCTTTCGGTTTTATATTCGCACAATTTTCAGGACCTCGTTGTGTAATTGTCAGTAATAGCACATTTAAAAGGGATGGCCGTTGACACCGGTAACCGTAAATTTCTTTGTCCTTTCATGTCAGAAATCATGATTCCATGCTTGAAATTAACAAACCTGTTGGAGAAAATACTGAAAGTTCGATATTTTAAAGTAAATTTGCAGTCACAAAGTAGCAAGTCACAAAGAATAAAAACGGAATCCCCCAAGAAACCGTACTAGCTCCACTGCTTTTTAATGTTTACATCAGTAACATGACAGACACTAAGTCACGTAAGTTTTCCTAGCAAATGGCCACCAGAAGGCGAAAGCATTTTTTCCCCAATGTTTGTATAGCTTATGGGACTTAACTACGGGGTCATTAGTCCCTAAACTTAAAAACTACTTATGAACTAGCTAATACTAAGGACGGCACAAATATCCATGCCTGAGGGGGGATTCGAACCCCCGACCGCAGCGGCCGTGCATTCGGTGACTGAGGCGCCGCAGAACGCTCGGCCACCGCGGCCGGCGAAGGTGAAAGAATTCTAACTGCTGACCTACAAGTACTAAACCAATACTACAAAAATGGAGACTTTGGCCAGACAAATAAAACAAAAACCTGCGCCTTCTATTTAAATAACAGACTATCAGACAGAGAAAGAAATATTACTTTCTGCCGAAAGCGAATTAAATCAAGAGCACCAGTATGGGAAGACAGAACACTTGCCCAAGAAACTACCTATGACTGCCACAAATCCTGAAAAACTGAGTGGAACAATAGTGACATTACCAACTCAACATACAGGACCTCAGCCAACAACTCCCAGGAATGCAACTTCCCCGTAAAATCTGATGACAGTTGAACCGTGTGAGGACTGGACATGCAAAAAAGAAGTCCATTCTGTACAAGTGGGGTTCCAATGACAACACTAAGTATGACTGTAATACTGAGGAACAAACATTAAAACGTGTAGTGTAAGATTGCCCGCTACGAAAACTCTGTGGTAACTGGAGAGAGAGACTATTGAGTGAACTGCGCCTGCCATTCTATTTCAGCTTTGCTCTCATTTAATTATCACTGTTGTTTGTATTGTTTATATTTATGTATATGTGTATTTCTATTTATATCTTATGTTTTGTAAATTTTTGATGTCAATACCGCACTAGCACTTGTAAAGGGCACTTCTAAAATGCACTTGTAAAGCCTTTCCCACGACATTAGCTACGTATTCTTTACAGTTTAAGTCTGAAGTAATAGTAATTCCTAGGAATTTTGATTGAATGTTGTAAACGAAGTTTAACGGATTTGTTTTCGTACTCATGTCGACGACTTCACACTTCTCATTATTTTGAGTCAATTGCGAATTTTACACCATAGTGATATCTTATTCAAATCGTTATGCAGTTGGTTTTGATATTCAGGTGATTTTACTAGACGTTAAATGACGACGAAATCTGGAAACAATCTAAGAGAACTACTTTGATTTTCTCCCAAATCGTTTATGTAAATAAGCAAAAGCAGAAGACCAATAAAACTACCCTGTGGAACGCCCGATATCGCCTCTGTTTTAGTCTATGCTTTACCATCGATTACTACGAACTGTGTCCTCTCTGACAGGAAATCATCTATCCAGTCGCAATTTGATTAAAAGTCGTTTGTGAAGTACGGTGTCGAAAGGCTTCTGGAAATCAAGAAATACGGAATCGATTTGCGAACCTTTGTCGATAGCACTCATTACTTCGTGTGAGTAAAGAGCTAGTTGTGTTTCGCATGAACGATATTTTCTAAATCCGTGTTGACCCTGTTCGAGGTAATTCACAATATTTGAATACAGGATATGTTCCAAAACCCTGCTGCAAATTGACGTCAATGAAATAGCCCTATAGTTTAGTGGGTTACTCCTATTGCCTTTCTTGAATATAGGTGTGACTTGTATAACTTTACAATCTTTTGGTACAGATCATTCTTTGAGAGAGCGGTTGTATATGGCTGTTAGGTAAGGAGCTATCGCTTAGGCATAATCAGATAGAAATCTAATGGGTATACAGTCCGGACCAGAAGACTTGTGCTTGTTAACTGATTTTACTTGATTCACACTCCGATGATATCTACTTCTACTTTACTCATTCTGGCCTCTGTTTATGATTCGAAACGTTCAACAAACACACGTACAATTTCTGCACGTATCAGCATTCCTCATATAAGAGTGTGGCTGACATTGCATTATTTATACGTATTTTTACAGCTCATTGAACACCTTCGAGCAGAATATGAAGATAATTTCGTATGGCTCTTTGGCCTGGTGCAAGTATTTCAATTGGACGCCACTTGGGCGACTTCCATGTCCCTAGCCTAACCCAGTTATCCAATCAGGGAAAGAGGACCTACAGTTTAACGTGGAATCCGAACCATGTGTCCTTTCTGCCGACTGAAGATAGAAGATGGGAATGTTGTCAATGGATACTCGAACATCGCAGAGTAACTTTTCACTGATGAAACCACTTTCACTAGGCACGGCATCAATAACACTCTTAATTCTCATCAGGGGTCCGAGAAAACCCACATGCCATTGTGCATACATTTTCAATAACGTTTCTCTTCAAATGTGTGGTTTCATAGACAATAATTTGAATGAGAATGTTTTGTTACCGCATCGTCTTACTGGAACTCGTTAGCTACAGTTCCTTGAAAATGAACTTCCAACCTTGTTGCAAGAGAATTCGTATGTTCTTCCAGCATGACGGGGCTTCTTCACAGTTGACAACATCTAAAACTAACATTTCCCGGAAGATAAATCGGTAGATAGTGCCAAGTTTGTTCGCCACCCCTTCGGAGTTTTGCCTGTGGTGATGGTTGAAAGGCGAATGCTACAAAGTAAACACAAGAGTCGCGCGGGAGTAGCCGCTTGGTCTAAGGCGTCATGCTACGAACTGGGCGGCTGCTCCCGCCGGAGGTTCTAGTCCTCCCTCCGCCATGTGTGTGTGTGTGTGTGTGTGTGTGTGTGTTGTTCTTAGTCTGTTTAAGTAGTTTGTAAGCCTAGGGACTGATGAACATAACAGCTTGGTACAATAGATTTACGAACATTTGAATATTTGGTTTGAATGTTTGAAAATCAACTTTGACCTGATTTGCTTTAGCTTTTATTTGCTTGGATTACATACTAACAGCCGTGTCTCTCTAATGAATGAAAATTGGACGTATGTTATATGGCATTTTTGTGCAATTCGTCTATACTCCCATATACCAAATAATTTACTATTTCTCGTGAAACACATCGTACACAGTATGGTAGGTATAGCGCCGTGCAGTTATGTTCCATGTGGTTCAGATTCAACGTTGAACTGTTCGCCTCCTAGCCCCGGTTGGTTAACGAGGGTAGGTTAGAGATACGCAAATCACCAGTAGAAAAGACTTGCAACAGTCCACTTAGCACCACCATATTATTAATACCGACTTGTGATGTGAACAGCGGCGTCAATGCAGAGTGGATGACTCGAAACCAGTCATGTTGACTGATGAATCACTCTACTTCCTTCATCAGTGTAATTGGAGGGTTTTGAGTTAGGAGGAGTTCCTTACTTATTATCATGTGTAATACTTAATGTGAAGTACGGACTATGGAAGCGGTGATGTTACGGTATGGGGTTGTTTTTACAGGTTAGGGTTTGGTATCTGTAATGGATTTAAGCATCAATAAATGTGGAATTATATGAATTCATTTCCAACACCGTAGAAAATTTCTTACTGTACCACTTACTGTAGTAAAACATTTTGGAGATGACTTTTTGCAGAACGAATAACTTTATTTGCGTCTTTAACCATAGACTTTGATCTATAGGCTACCGGTTTCGGTCATTGTTGACCATCTTCAGATCTGCTTTTAGAATATGTCCTAATGCAACGAAGTATTACGATATGTTCAAAAATCATATCTGTAATTAGAGCTGTCTTAATGATACTGGGCGCCGGGGTGCGAATAATCAGCTAGCGCTCCCCTCCTCTTGCCACCAAAAGGGGGAAAAAACCACACACACACACACACAAAACGCAATTTTTATGTTCAATATCTTTAATGTAATACTTACATAAAAATGCAGAAATATTTTCAGACACTGAATTCAATTTTTCTGGCTTTTAAATCGGCAAACGTTTTTATATCATCATATGTTTTTAAATCTACTTTTGATTTGTTACTTATGATGGTCAAATTTGTCAATCTGTGTTGGGCCATGGTTGATCGTAAATGGTTGTTTATTATTTTCAGTTTGGAAAATGACCTTTCTCCTTATGCTACCGTGACAGGAAGAGTTAAATATATACAGAATGATGAAACATTTGGGAATACAGACATTAAATTATTGGAATAAATAAAATTTAACACATCAAATGGAGTTGTGTTTTCCTTAACAAAAAAAATGAAAGAAGGAATTCCAACTCATTAAACAGGTCTTCCCCATATCCGATCTATTTTCATGTGTTAACTTTTGTTCAAGGTTGATACCAAGGAGGTATCCTTGGTTGATACAATGTGTTTTTCTTTCCTCTCTTCCCAATACCCTCCAGCTATAAATGTTTTGCAAAATAAAAACCTGTTGTTGTGTTTCAACAATTGGAATATTTCATTTAATTGTAAGATCGCCGTGTCAAGTAAAAAAAAAATTACTTTAAACCTAGTTTTTGGGTCTAATGGACTCATCTGAAGTTTTGTAATCAACACGTCGTTTTCAAGGACGTGTACAAGCAGTTTCTTTTAATTCAGATTCGAATTCTAAATCTTCAGCAAGTAATTCTGAATCAACTAGTATTTGTTCAAATGCACTGTCTAAGCGGTATAAACCTAAATCGTTTTTGTGCGTACCGCCTCTGTAAAAATAACTTTAGTCTTTGCAGAATTTTGCTTAGTGCTATTTTTTTATAAATGTTGTACCACAATACAATTGAACATTTGAACCGGTGAGACTTTAATTTTGACATTAATGAACTCGCCATGTTTCTTGGTTCACTGTAATGTTTGTCACAAATAAAAATAGAGTATAATGCATGATTAGAAGTTCCTGTATTACTATGGCGTGGCTAATCTAAGCGTTGCAGTTCCTGTCGGCAGCCCGTAGTATGTATTACGTTAACATTTCCTGTCGTACTTCTTCCCTTTTCGCAACGGCACTCAAGTTATCCCATTCACTCCTACGCGAAACCATCTTTTGTATATATACATTTTTGTAAACAAAATCGGTGCCTACATTTTTACAGGTACAATGAATGTTTGTTCAGTAATTTTCAGAATTGGAAGATTGCACATGGTGTAAGGGGCTCGCCAGGGGAAATGTTTGTTAGCACTCGTGGAATCAAACTGCTAAAGCCATCGGTGCCTACTCTTACACACCACTTGAACTAGCTTATACTAACTTATTCTAAAAAACGACACAAACACCCCTGTTCAATGGAGGATTCGAACCTCCGGCGGGAGCGGCTGCACCCCTTGCACCTCCCTGGTAAAGACGGCCTTGTCTGTAACATTTACCGAAACCGATTGTCTATGCACGAAATTTTGCGATTAAAAATGTAAATCAAAATATTTATTCTATTCTCCTGTACCACTGTGTCTCAGCGTTTGAATCAACATGACACACTAAGCATCACCTGTAAGACATGGTTTTCTATGTGGTAACGTTATGAAACGACCAGGTCTGTCCAGACTGTCGACCGAAACCTAATGGAACGCATTTTGAATGGTTTAGAACGTCGACTTTTCTGCAGATCGCAGTATTCGACATTAGTACCTTCCATCTTTCCGCTCTTGATAAGGACGACACCTCATTGAAATTGTCACCAGTAGAGTTTTAAACTGTAACGGAAGTGACAAGTGGACACACATCGCAAACTGATTTCCTGTAACCGTTGCCCGGATAGTTTTGAAAACATACTGTACATTCCACTAAGCACCATGTGACAAACTTCTCTCCCGAGGTAATATGAGCTCAACTTCAGCACTGAATCAATAGCATACAACACAGAAAACTGGATTCTATTGCGGCCTGTTCACAAGTTGGTATGTTACGTCAGAATGTTTTCCCAAAATAGACCTATAAGAGGAATCCCGTTAGTGATTTATTCGGATCTCGAAATGCCAGAGAAGCACTAAACCCAATCAGAGTTCTATTAATCTTAAACAGATAAGAGCAGCCGAATTTGTAAAGCGTATAGCCATTAGCTAGACATCCTTGACAGTTAGACCTCAGTTATGGCCAAGGTAAAGAGGTTGGTGACCCGATGTGATTCAAATTTTAGTATCACGCTGCTGTCAAGGCGTCACTAATTACACTAACAAATAAATAGTTTCCCGTACATTAGCGAAAACGTAGCCCTCATTGTTATGTGAAGTACATAAAGCTTTTCATTTACTGCTGGTTACTCTACGTGACAGTCGTTTCAAACGAAAGCATGTGAACTTTACCAACATATTGTGAGCGGTATTTATCAGACTGGTTTTTGCTGAACATCGGTGGAGATAGTTTCCCTGATTTGGTTTATGATACGAGGGGTATTCAAATGAAAAATTACGAAATGATTCTGTTGGTAATGACCCTACTGTTTAACGAGCCGAAGGATTCACTGTTCGCAGAATTTCTGTAGCTGTGACAAGAGCCAGTGCTCTACAGTGTCCTTCAGTTCGTCGTTCGAGCTAAAGCGCTTACCTTTCAGATGTTATTTTAGCGCACCAAACAAATGGAAGTCACAGGCCGACAAGTTCGGGCTGTATGGCGGATGCTCAAGCTGCTCCCTCTTGAACTTGGCCTGTACACATTGTGACCCTGGAGACGTGTGGACGCGCGTTATCACGGAGCAGAGTCACTGACCCCGTGAGCAAACCAGACCGTTTCCTCTTGTTGGACTCGCGTAGACTACGGACTGTCTCAGAGCACACGTCACTGTTAACGGGTTTTCCGTGCTTGAGGAATTCGATGAGTATCGGACCTCGGACGTCGAAAAAGACGGTGAACATCACCTTGCCTGTCGAGGGTACAGCCTGGAATTTTTTAGGGGGAGGAGACGACGGACGCTTTGCGACCCTAGATGTCGCACTACGTTATTCCAAAGCGGCATATTCAAATTTCAACTGGTAGAATAAACGTAGTAACCTGCGAAAGCGTACAGGGTCATTCTTTCTTCTGCAGCGCCTATGACTGAACCCTAGGAATGTGAAGTGCCTGGCAAACGATACTTCGCAATGTCTCTCCTCTGTGTGGTCATCGAATTTCCTTTGCATAGCGGGCAGAGGAAGAGCGAATTCTGAAGTGCGAGGGAAAGTGACATTAGGCTTGCTTCAGCCTAATGTCGCTTTCGCTGTCCTTTCTAGAGCGAAATGTAGGGAACTGTAGAATGTTTCTAGATTATACACGCACTGCTTCTTGAAAATTGAAAAATTAGTTTTTCTCTGGCTACTTGACGCCCTGAGTGCATCTTTGGCCTACGTGTTGGTGATCTACGGCTGTCTTCAGAAGAACGAAACTCTAACTGTGATTGAGGGGAAGCACCCCCGCGTCAACAAGCGTGTCGTCTGGTGATTGTCATTTGTTACATACCTTGCCACTGACGTCCTGTCGCACCTCACGCTCAACGGGAAACAGTCACCATTTCACGGATTTTAACTCGCACACACCGCAACATGTGTCACCTGTGTTGCAAATGAGCCGCAGTGGACTGGCCAAGCGCGTTGAGGCGCGAGGCCGTTTCCCGTTGGGGGTTCGAATCCCCATTCGGGCATGGATGTTTGTGCCGTCTTTAGTATAAGGTAGTCCATAAGTATTTTGTAAGTTTAGGGACTGATGACCCCGCAGTTACGTTCCGTAAGCTTAACATACATTTAAACATTTTGATGTAATGGACACGGATGAGCATCGAACGGTGTGCGGATCGATGAAAAGCGTCTGTTCTTGGTGCGACAAACGCTGGCCTCGATTACCCCCACGACCCCTCATCAGATACTTTCTCATATGGTCCAAACTCTGGAATTTCCCACAAACAAAGATCGACATTATGATGGGGATTTGTGGACACGCAATTCACTACTTATTTACTGATGGTGAGGGAAAGGAAGTTGAGTTTTGGAAATTCCTAAATTACCGACTTTGTACTGTTGTCCGAAATCTAAAATACAGACAATTTTTCTCACATTTTCATTTTTCTAGCAATCAGCAGTTGGTCCTTGCATTTATTTTGTTCCCTTTATTTTTAGTACCTTAAAGGTTTACATTCAATGAGAAATAATATATCATTGGCCACAGTAGAATGTTAGTGACACTCCTTGACCCCTGCATCATTACGTTTCTCATATTCATAATTTAATATTCTGTTGCTATATTTCAGTTTTAAGTTACGGTAGTAATACTAAAAATAGGACGTTTGTGGTGGCCTTTTTTGATAGCACGAAATTTAATTGCAAATATGCCTTAACCGTTCACCTGAAACTAAAATTGAATAAACGTGCTTATAGAGGAGGAAATTCAGTCCAAATTTTCTCCCTCGTGTTTTTTCCAAATCTCACGCCGTTTCATAGTTATTTTCAAAAATAACGGTGATTGAGTGTACGTAAACCAGTATAGGAAGAAAAGGGACAAACTACCACAGAAAGAAAGATCATAGTACTTTAACGGGAAAAGGTAATGGCACTACGAGAGAGGTAGTAAAATAATAGTTTTAAAAGGTAAAAGTTAAAAAAAGGGCATGTCTGGCAAAGCTAAACTCAAATATCAAATAATTCTGGCTGTTTGAACTACGGTCAGAGACAACATTTGGCGTTGAGTGCATAGATATTATCTCAAGAGTCGTAATCGTATCGTCGATAATTTTGTATGTAATTTATATTACTTATAATTTTTATCCCAAATTTTTGCAAAATAAATAAAATCATAAAACGCTCAGGAAGCCTTAAGAGGGCCTTGCGAGCGTGAAGGTCGGGGTGAGAGTTTAAAATAGGGAAAGATTAATTTTTAAAACTCACAACCACCAACTGCGAACCAAATTCCTAAACATGCAAAAACACTGGAACTGTGATTGCGACTGTTTGACTCGTTTTCTAGGGGATGATATCACACGTTCGCAGCTTTCCTTCCCTGCATATGATTAACAAAACAAATTTATAATAAAATCAAGTTCATGAGAGAAAAGGGTGTACTAACTACTATTTTTGAAAACACGTGAAAGTTCACTTTACGTTGTTTATTTCAATATTTGAACCCTGTGGCTGATACGTCTGTACGTCGACACATTTACCAAATAAAGTTATAGCTCGTGAGCCCCCAGACAAAATGAATATTTGTCGCGAATTGTTTTCACACCACGTGACTGTCTCAAACACCGTTTATGTTCATGCCTATGCGACGACACGTGTTACATTAACAAATCACAGTCACTTTAATTCAATGCGATGCACACCTTGTTCCACCGGCTAAATATTCACAAACACACAGTAGCACTCGATTTTACTTGGTACAGTCTACGACGAGCAACCACACGTGGCGATTGCCACAGACAAATCTCAAGTCACCACCTCGAGATCCACATGCCGACTGGTGCAGAGCGACGCCGCCCGGCCAGCTCACCACGTGCTCCGGAGTCGTTATTCCGTGCCCTCGCGCGCGCCAAAAGCTCAACTGCCGGGGTTCTTTCCCCTACGTCATGAACTTCCCCATGTGAGCTGTTCTAACCGATTTGCCAACATACAGCGCTCAGCCAATACATTTCTAAAACTTTACTTAAAATCAAAATAATTACACTACACATTAAATAAATTGTCTTCTTAGGTTTTTATATTGGTATAAACATACTTTGTACTATTTATCATAATCGTGCAATTTCTTATGTCACAGATAAGTGATTTAACTGAATACTTCAAGATAAAATACAAAAGATTGATTGAAAATAAAATGAAAAATAGTTAATATATTATTTTTATAAACAAACATTGCCATGCTAGTTGTGTAACTGTCTTGTATTCATTGGTAATTTATTACTTTTCATTGTCAATTAAACATATTACGTCAGATGTGACTATAACAGCTAACGTATTGTTTATTTGTCAACAGGCTATTTTGTAATGAGGGCCTTAAAGGTTCCTAACTGCATAGTATTACTTCAAATGCCAGTAGTATTAGAATATTTTATTTCATGCTGTGCACTGCACTGTGCCTGGCACTCGCCATTGTCCCTCTCTCCCCTCACCAGAAACGAACTGGAAAATCCTAAGCTGGAACAAGCCACCAACGTCGGCCTGCTCGCTGGCCTCCCGTCAGCTACAAGCACACAGCAAATATCAACGTGGAGAATTTCTACCTATGGCCTAACTATAAATGTTGTCACCCAACTGTGTACATACATTGCTACCATAATTAATAAGATTAAAATTATGTAACATTTAGTGCATTGGCATGGTCAATGTTTGCAGTGAACTTCATACTATTTAATTATCAAATGCTATTAATTACCAATATTTCTATTGGGCAGTAATCTTACAGCCTTAAAACAAGACAGTGAGATTTTTTCATCTAAATAAATTCCATTAATGAAAATGAAAGTAAATACAGAGAAATAAGTAATAGACTGTGAACTAGTTGATGGAGCAGTTTAGTGACGGGAGGGTGAGGGTACTGTGGCCAGGCCTCGCAGTCCTACTACTGCCACAAGCCTAAGCTGGCTGCTTGTTTTTATTACTTCTTCTTCATTGTAAACCTACTGGATCAAACTGCTGTGGTCTTCAGTTCCCAGACTTACAAACTACTTAAACTAGCTTACACTAAGGACAACACATCTATACCTGGAGAAGGACTCGAACCTCCGGGGGAGCGACTGCCCAGTCCGTAGTATGACGCCTTACACCACAAGGCCACTTCCGCGCGACTTTTGTTAATTAAAAGGGGGAAAGTAGCTTATGAAGCTACGTTCTACATTTCCACACTTCTGTTTTGTGGCCTGTTAGATACTTACGCTTCTGTTAAGGAAAACTTATGGACATGATCAAATGTTTGTTAAGCTTATGGGAATTAACTGCGGGGTCATGTCCCTAAACTTACAAACTACTTATGAACTACGTTATACTATAGACGACACAAACTTCCATGCCTGAAAGGAGATTCGAAACCCCGACGGGGAACGGCTTCTCGCATTGGAGCATAGCGCCTCAATGCGCTCGGCCACTCCGTCGTGGTTTATGGACATGCATAATTTCATAAGTAAATAAAACTTACTACGAAGTTGAAAACAGTTTAACCATCAGTTATTGTAACAACATTAAAATTACAGACCTTTTTCAAATTTGGAGACAGAGAGTTATTTTTATTGCTTCATAGATCAGTTTATTTTACACTGAAGCTAGATGAGGAACATCATGTCTGTCCGTCAGTAGCTAAATTACATTCATGAAGTGTTTTGAAATATCTCAACAAGTCTGCATTGTATCTTAAAACTATTCTTACTTGGTTTTCATTATGTTTTTCGTTTTTTTTTCATATTTTCTTCATTTGATTCGCGAAATAGGAAACAAAGTATTTTGTCTTCTCGTAACAGGAATTTTCATCTCGCATCAACTCATTTGAGAACAAAAGGAAACAAAATGTCAAGACGGTTTTTATGTGACAATTGGGTACAAAATGATTTGTGCAGTTCAATAAATCGTGATAGTGTTCTGACTGAAGGCGTTTTTATTAATCACGTTTCTAGAATGTATGTGAAAACGAGCCGAGTGCAACACAGTTGTACTTGATTTCGCCTACAAGTTTGAAAGATGCAAATAATATTTTAAAAATGTTCTTCACTGCTTCCTAAATTCTAAAAAACAGGAAAAAGGAAAAAGAACGAGTTGAGTAAAAATATCTGACGATGAAGAAAATGCCATGGCGTTTCAGATTATACACTGGAGGTTTATACTTCCTGTATATTGAAAATAGTCTCGGTCAGTGCTGAAAAATCAGTGTTGTAGTTGGGAAAAAATGTGGTACCCGTCAAACACACTTACTACAGTGGTTCCAGATGGGCACGTAGTTGACTTAAGTGACAAGGCCACATTTTGGACGCGCTGTTTCTTCAGCTGACATTCTTCCTGAACTGAGCCAAGATTGCATGAAAATTTCTGGATGAAATATATTCCAGTAGTGGTCCATTACTCATTTCGAAAATTATTCTTCAGGTTCGTGCTGCCAACAAACTTTTTTTTTTTTCAGTGAGAATGTCATTCATAGCAAAAATGTTCAAATATTTGTAAACAAATGTTCAAATGTGCATTTTCAACTTTTCACGACATAAGGAGTAATCCAATAAATTTGGGGCGTGCAGCCGTGCAAATTCTACGTCTTCCACTAATATTTCGGCCGCGTATCGTTTGGCCATCTTCAGAGTGAGTCCACGATTCTGAAGATGGCCGGACGATACGCGGCCGAAATATTAGTGGAAGACGTAGAATTTGCACGGCTGCATGCCCGAAATTTATTGGATTAAATGTTCAAATGTTTGGTAAGCTTATGTGATTTAACTGCGGGGTCATCATTCCGTGAACTTACAAACTATTTATGAACTGACTTATAATAAATACAGCACAAATGTCTATGCTCGAGGGGGGGATTCGAACCCCCGACGGGGAATGACCTCGCGCCTCGGAGCATAGCGCCTCAGTGCGCTGGCCCACTCCGCCGCGGCTATTTCTAAACCTAAGGAATGAAACTGCTGAGGTCATCGGTCCATAGACTTACAAACTGCTTATACCACGTCGTGATTTATCAGGTCGGCCTCACAGAAGTGGCCGTGCAGTCTGGAGCGCGACGTTACGGACGCGCGGCCGCTCTCGTCGGAGGTTCGATTCCACTCTCGGGGATGTGTGAGTGCGTGTGTGTATGTGTTTGGTCCTTAGTGTATGTTAATTTAACCTTTAGCCCGTACACCGGTGTTTTGGACCGGGGCGCCCCCTTCTCCTCGCTCCCCTTCTCTCTGAGTGCGTATCAGCACTCTGCCCTCCACACCAGCCTCAAGGCCGTTGAAGAGGAAGTCGAACGAAGTCTTTTCTTTGTTGTACATGTGTCTGAAGTACATTAAATAACGAATTGTACTCTCCACTCCCGGTCAAAAAAGAACGAGGTGTATGCGGAATGTCTTTATTTTACTCTGTCCAATGGACCCCGTGTACTTTCAAGTTGTGTGTTTTTACAGTCAGCTACAAGTCCGTAAAACTGGGAGAAATCTACATAGCAAATGTGTGAGAAAACTATGGGGAGGTGTATGATGGGGAAGGGGGAAACGAATGGCGCACTAAATAGATTTTCAGACAATTAGATATTAAAAATACCGAAAGAAACTGAAAGAAACGGGTCAAAATCAGACCAAGGTGTTGGGGCCGGGGTATATGGGGTGCAGCCAAGACTGGAGGGCGTCATCTCTCTAGGGAAACTGGACTCAGTATTCCAGGCCGAAATCACTGCCATCAGGGCGTGTGTGCAGGAGAATTTGCGTAGGTGCTACAAAGATCGTAGCATCTATATCTATTCAGACAGCCTGGCAGCCCTGAGATCACTGGCAGCTCCTGCAACAAGGTCTAAAATTGTTGCAGAATGTCACAGGGTTCTGATGGAGCTAGGGGAAAGCAATAGAGTAAACCTATTCTGGGTCCCTGGCCATTCGGGGATCAGTGGCAACGAACATGCCGACAGATTAGCCAGTGTGGGGGCAGAGACTCCATTTATTGGACCGGAACATGTCCTGACAATCACCAAGGCAATGATCAAATTGGTGCTACGTAACTGGCTCAGAAGACAGCACGTAGAATATTGGACCAAAGTCCATCAACAAAAACATGGCAAGGTAATGATGCCAAAGCCATGTTTTAAAAGAAGCTCTGCAATCCTGGGTCTGAACACGAGAGAGATTAGACTCATGGTTGAATTGCTGACAGGCCATGGGAATTTCAAAAAACACCTACATACAATGGGAATAACAGAAGAGGACCCTAAATGTAGGACCTGTGATGTCGGTGATGAAACTGTATCACATGTAATATTCGAATGCATTGCATTGGAGAGTAAAAGGCACAGAACATTTGGGACAACCAGACCCGAAGAAATTGTGTCTTATAAAGAACTGGTAAAGGGACTCCTTTCACTGTTCAAGGGCATTGGTTGGCTTTACTAGATATACAGGGAGCGATACCGCACAATAAACTTAGTTTCGGTGCGAGCAGTGGGGGGTTGGACAAAGACTGTTTTGGTTTCCCTGAAAAAATCAAATCAAATCAATCAAATCAACTGAAAGAAACAGCACCTCGGTCTTGAATACCGAGTGTACGCTTTGTATACCGTAAGGGGGTGTACGGGCTGAAGGTTAAATAGTTTGTAAGCCTAGGGACCGATAACCAGAGTAGTTTTGTCCCTTACAAATAGCTGAACATACCTGGCAGGCCCCCTGAATAATCGGCGATGACTACCGGCCGGCAAATATTTACCGCGGAGTTCTAGTGAGGCGGTCCAGCGCGCCGATACCGCTGCTTACTCACACCATACACACACACACACACACACACACACACACACACACACACACAGCGGGGGCAGCGGCACACGTCGCAGCGACTCAACAGCCGTGCCCCGGCGCCACAGTGGTCACAAAATCCAGCAGAACCTGCTCATAACTCACAAACAATTTTTTTCGAGGGACTTTTAGTTGATGTAGTGGTACACATAGTATTATTATGACAGTAAAGAAAGGGGAATCGTACCTTCGTAGGTCAGGAACTCATTCTGTTCGCGGTCATAGGATCTGCCGTATTTCTTACTCTTCGAGCGTTGAAAGTAAGACAAAATTCAAACGTGTCTAAAATCGCGACAAATTTATGCATTTGAAATCTAAGAAATTGATTTTTCTTCAGAATGGAAGTATAATTTACACAATGTGCCTCGAAATTATTACTGATTGTATATGAAATAGTAAATCATTAATGAAAAGTGTGGTATCTTTACTGATCGTATGTGAAATAATAAATCATTAATGAAAGTCCAGCTCCAGTTGCATTTATTGGTGCTTTATTTAAGCACCAGTTTCGGCCTCTATGGCCGGCCGCGGTGGCCGCGGGGACTGAGGCGCTCCAGTCACGGTCTGCACAGCCACTACGGTCGGGGGGTTCGAATCCCCCCTCGGGTATGGATATTTGTGCCGTCCTTAGGATAAGCTAGTTGATAAGCAGTTTGTGAGTTTAGGGACTGATGACCCCGAAGTTAAGTCCCATAAGCTATACAAACATTTGAACATTCGGCCTCTATGTTAGGCCATTTTAAAGTGTGACAGACCTGGAGTGGATGTCGAAATATGAGACGTATCATTGTTTTCAGTCTTACGCATTTTCACAGAAAACGTCTTGTCGCTCATGATTTGAACAGACAGCTGTACACAAACAATAACTCGTGGGTACTGGATAAGCTAAGCTAATTGCATAGTTTAGTCTATGTGCAAAAATGCTAACAATTTGGAGCCCAAAACACCTATCGCAAATACCTATGTGCAAAAATGCAATGAGCTTAGCTTATCCAGTACCCACGAGTTATTATTTGTGTACAGCTGTCTGTTCAAATAATGAGCGACAAGACGTTTTCTGTGCAAAATGCGTAAGATTGAAAGCAATGATACGTCTCATATTTCGACATCCACTCCAGATTTGTCACACTTGAAAATAGCCTAACATTGAGGCCGAAACCGGTAGTGTGGGCTTAAATAAAGCACCAATAAATGCAACTGGAGCTGGACTTTCATTAAACTGAACCACGGTTGCGGCAACAGGAAGCATCCAGTCATGGAGAAACTAATAATTAATGAAAATAGTGACGTACCTACTAGGTAGATACGTTAACATTGACGCTGAACTTTACTGTGCCAGTTCAGAGGCTTTTAGATCTGATGATGGCAGATGCCTAAACGTCGTAATCATAAATCTGGACGGTTTTTATTCTTGTTGAGAAAATGAAGATCGTACAGGGAATTCGTTTCCTTTATACGAAAATAGTGGTATTTATCCTGTTAAAAAAAATACAATAAGTCAAAACCCTTGTAGGCTCCGGCTCTTAAAACGAATGGAAATTGTTGCTTAGATATTTCTTAAATAATAATAATAATAATAATAATAATAATAATAATAATAATAATAAAAATCCAAAATTAGCTGCAACTGGCTGCGTCAAAGGTTTCGGTTATAATTTTTATGCGATGATGCGTGCTCTCTTCGTACAGTTTCGTAATTTTTGCGTCTTAAGTAATGCTTATAGGAAATTGGTGAAGATATTTCTGCTATTAACATTACTCTTCTACGGCTGAATAATACCGAAGAAATTTCTACCATAAGAAATGGAATTTTAATACTTGTGAAATCGGTATACGACGAGAAAATAAATGTGGTCACTGACATTGTTGAGATGTGTCAAAAATTGAATCATGCGTACATTCTGTCGCAAAGTCTGTAAGAGGCCATGGGTAGACGGATATCGGGAACCAAGGAGAGATGGCAAGAAGTGAGCAGGAATTAAATTCATCCGAAAATTTGAGGAGTAGCTGAACGTTACCGTATCTTCCGCAGTTGAAAATGAAGGTTCGAAGACTTCCATGAAAAACAGAATGGAACATCCACGGAGTGCGGTGGAGTGGCCAAGCGCTTTAAGGCGCTTTGCCGCGGAGCGCGCGGTTGCTCGCCGTCGGAGGTTCGAATCCTCTCTGGGGCATTGGTGTGTGAGTGTTGTCCTTAGGTTAGTTTAAATAGTGTGTAAATCTAGGGAATGATGACCATAGCAGTTTGGTCCAATAGGTTTACAAACATTTGAACATTTGAACCTTCCACGGAAAAGACAATAAGGTAACTTTCCAAGCGACGGCCTCCCTTTCGCTCGAATTTAAAACGGTTTGAAAAACTGTTTTGCCATATCTCATCCTCCATATTATTTTTTCAAATTTTGACTTTGGATTCGTATTCAGCAACCCCGAAAACCACCTAGTCCAGTCTTTCGGTCAAATTTATAACGTTTTTGACTTTTGGCCAGCTTTGCGGGATTTCAAACCTCTGCTACATGGCGTCATTGTAACGGCAACACAGGGATATATCCCTCCTGTTCGTTCCCAAGCGGCCAATAGACTGTCCATAATATTGTGCAATATTTAATATTTCGCAATATTATTGATGGTCTGTAAGAAAGACTGAAGGTTGTGTAATACGTTGCACAATATAATGACAGATCTACTGAAAATAGATTTCATTGAGCAAACCGTGTGGAATACACAGTCTCTGTTTAAAACTCTGTAGCCACGCGGAATGGCTGCATCGTCTAATGCGTCATGCTACGGACTGGGCGACCGTTCCCGCGGTCATGGCTGTGTGTGTGTGTGTGTGTGTGTGTGTGTGTGTGTGTGTGTTGACCTTAGAGTAAGTTAGTTCAAGTAGTTTGTAAGTTTAGGGACTGATGACAATAGCCGTTTCCTCCAAAAAAATTACAAACATTTGAACAAAACTATGCATATCTTGAGTTTGTTAAACTGTTTTGCCGCGGTGGAGTAGCCTAGCGATCTAAAGCACCTCGCTGCGGAGCGCGCGGTTGCTCGCCTTGGAGGTTCGAGTCCTCCCTGGGGCAGGGGTGTGTGTGTTTGTTCGTAGGTTAGTTTACCTAGGTTTAAGTAGTTTATAAGCTACGGACTGATGATCACGTAGTTTGGTCCGATAGATTTACAGACATTTGAACATTTGTTAAACTGTTTACTTCTTCCAGTTTGTTGTGTTGTGAAGTCGAAATGGGTTGGAAATCGGCGGAAAGGATATCAATCTGTCAATTGTTGCAAGTGTTTAGGAATTTACCAGCCTTATGATGTGTGAAAGGAAACAATTATAACAATACATTAAAGAAAGAAAAATAATGTCCGTTGTAATCAAAATACAGGGAAATTTACCAGAAAGGAAACAAGCTCCACTGTTACAGTAAATAAATTAAATTCATTACGAACAAATTATAGGGAAGAGCTGTAAGGAACTGAGAGTGCCTCGAAAACTGGAGCTGATGTTTATCAGATAATGGAGCCAACACATTTTACTTGAACTTCTTGTAAGGTCAAGACATTTTTTGTTTCAAATGTTGAAATGTTTGTAATCCTAAGGGACAAAACTTACAAAACTTACAAACTAATTTATGTTAAGGGCGAATTCCCGGGGGAGGACTCGAACCTCCTCGGGAACGGTCGCCCAGTAGGTGGTTGGACGCCTTAAACCGCGCGGCGAATATATCATCGTCATCGTCAACATCATCGTCGTTGTCAGACATATTATGTCTTCCAGCGTTCAGTCTGGAACGTATTGCCCATAATAAAATTCGTCCATGTTCCCCTATTCAATGCTAACAATGATACCTCATCTGATGTTACGCCTATTACTTCAAAATCATTCCTGATTGAATCTAAGTACTTTTCCCCCGACTCCTCTTACCTTCTACTTTTCTTAGGTACTCTTGCTTCTCCCATGCGTGTAACATGACCCCACCATCTCAGCCTGTTCGTTCTGACTGGATCTATGGTGTTCGTGGCGTTTTTCTTTGATTTCCTCATTATGGATACTCTCCTGTTATTGTTCCCGTCTGTTAGTACCTATATTCACCCTTGCTACTTTCATATCTGTACCCTCAACCTTATTAATGATGTAACCTGTATCCACCCAGCTTTCACTCCCATACAACAAAGTTGGTCGAAAGATGCAGCAGTGCACTGCTAGTCTTGACACTTATTTACAGAAGAATGGATCGTACCCGAGCACTCGCTGCATTAGCTTTGCTCCACCTTGATTCGTGTTCTTTCACTATTTTACCATCTCGTGAGAAAATACATACTAAGTAATTGAAACTATCCGCCAGTTCTAACTTCGTTTCTCGTATTTGGCACTCAGTCTGTTTAAATCTCTTCCCCACAGACATCACTTTAGTTTTAGGGATGCTGATCTTATAAAAGTAAACATGGGTGTACTTATTGTTTTTAAAATTGTGTGTGTACAAATAAATATTACGCAGATAGAATCATAAATACAGGTCTTACCGTGAATATCCAATGTGCTAGTGCCCCCTGCAGCGTGGAAATGGATCTACGATCTAAGGCGCCTTGCCACGGATTGCGCGGCCGCTACCTGTCGAAGGTTCGAATGCCCCCTCGGGCATCGGTGTGTGTGTATTGTTCTTAGCATAAGTTAATTCAAGTAGTTTCGAAATCTAGGGACTGATGATCTCAGCAGTTTGGTACCTTAGCTTAATAATAGTAATATGGTTTCTGTTCTTAGGATCTAATTGAGGAGCAAGGCTCCATAATCATGTAACAAGTCAGTACATGAAGTTTAACACAAAAAATGGCAATATAAAATCTTAAATTAGTCCTATACACGTGAAAATCTTTAGCTTAAGTAAAAGGAATTTGATTTTCTTTTATTATTTTTTTACTTTTTTTTTATTTTTTCAGGAGTTCTTCGACAGGATAAAAGGAGTGAGCCATGAGGTAACTCTTCAGTTTAGATTTGAAAGCGCATCGGCTAGTACTACGATTCTTGAGTTCTTGTGGCAGCTTATTGAAAATGGATGCTGCAGATACTGCACACCTTTCTGACATTATCTTCCCAGAGGAATCTCTGTATAGTGGTCCTTTACCTCTTCATAGGCACAAAAATGATGATGCCATGAAACTGATTAGAAAGTACATTCCTACTGCAGATATGGGTTTCTATGAAAAGCTGTTACCCTCTGCAGGAAATGATGATGGTGAGCACAGTCTAAATGATATAGAGTAAGAATATTTTAAAATAACTATGAAGTACTTTAATTGTAAATCAAGTAGGTCAACATAATGTTCTGAGTCTGTAGATTTTATATTTAGTCAATGATAATATCCTTAAAAATTTTCCATCGGGACAGAATAGTTTACTTTATAAGGCATGCAAAACTATGTCTAATTTTTCTGACAAAAGATATTGTAAAATGTCTGGTAATTGATAAAAAGTAATTTATGATTCATTATTTGTTGTTATTTTGTTTTAATGTTATTTACGTCCGATTTTGCATGCAGTATTTCAAATTTTAAAGGCTTTGTTGCAAAAACCAGACAAGTCCAAATATTTATAATTACAATTTTGATGTATTTACGTGTATATTTTTAATTTCAATATTTTATATATTGGACGTAAAATACAGGGATATAAGTCAGTAACATTGTCTCATATAATTTCTCAAAAATACACAGCTTCTGTAGGTGTAAAACTTTGTTTATCAGTTTTCTCAGAATGTGTAAAACTTTGTTTATCAGTTTTCTCAGAATGTGTATTTTGAGACTTGCCTGGTTTCTGCAGCAAACCTTTCAATTATCTTGTTCTAAGCAATGTTTTTGTTATTTAAAAATTAGTTTAATAGAAAGATGACAGGTGTAACACTATAATGTTCCGTTGACACCAAAATGTAGCCACAGGCGCGGAGAGTTAATCGTGCCGCAGTCAGTCAAGCTAAGCGCCTCGCACGGGTAAAGTCTTAGAGTCGAACGAGAGGCCTCAGACAGTTAACACCTAACAGTCTATGGAAGTCGCGTGCGGGTTTCGCGACAAATTGTTTCACATTGTTAAATGTTTTTGAATCATAAGTATACAGTTGTGGCTTACTGTAAAAGAACAATGAATTATAAACAAAACAAGAAAAGCCTCTGGCATCCCGAAATTTTGTCTGGCATACTTCATTTTAGAATCAAAGCCTAGTCACATTATACTATTATTTCAGCCTCACATCAAGAAACAACGGATCCACGACCCGAGTGCTGGTTCTGCGCATGGGACAACAACAACGAAAGAAGATGTCAGGTCAATGAACAGAAACTCTCGTCTTCATACTCTGACAAGGTAGGAAGAAATACGGCCCCTCATGTGAGGTGCTTTTCTCTGTCACAAATATAAACATTGGCACGAAGTGTCCTGGTAACAGGACCGAGGTTGAAAGAAGGAAAAAAGTTGGAAACTTCGTATTGACTTTCAAATAATTAACTTTGAATAATATGTTGCTTGTAGTGGCCATTTGAGCAGCAGCTGAATACCATGTATTTCACTGTACTGTTTTTAAAGAAAACGACTTTTGCTACTGCAAATGAAGGTTTTTTTTTTTTGTAATTCACCCATACGCGTTTCGCCTTTGTCACGGGGCATCATCAGTGGGTGTCCATATCGGCAACCAACTTACACACTTTCTCTCTCTCTCTCTCTCTCTCTCTCTCTCTCTCTCTCTCTCTCTCTCACACACACACACACACAAAGGTACCCTCAACACACTTTCAATGAAATAGCTGAATTTCAAATAAGCTGAGAAGGTTGGCAAAACAAACTACAGCGGACACAGTATGGCAGCAGATGACAGTGGAACCAGAAAAATGCGAAGTCTTTCAGAAAACAGTGTAACCTTTCGACCTGGTTGCCGGAAAGAGACTGATGTGGAGTAACAAGTGCTGTAAGTAAAACATTTTATAACAAACAACGAACTGTTTTAAAACAGAAACGAAATGTTTTGTACATATGTAAGAAACCTAACCTTTATGTGTAAACAGAAACATATAAATATTTCAGGACACCCACTGATGATGGCTTATGACAAAGGCGAAACGCGTATGGGTGAATTATAAAAATAAAACCCTCCATTTGCATTAGCAAAAGACGTTTTCTTTAAAAACAGTACAGTGAAATACATAACTTTCTTGAACTTTGAAACAAAAATTACCCTGTCTTTTTCACATTTTTATCCCGCTTCGTTACGGAAAGGAAGCACGAGTACGGGTGTAAATCATATAAAAAGGCGTTATTCGTTGCGACGAGATCTATTTGAGAAATTTCTTTCGCCAGTTTCCTCCTCCTAGTGCGAACGTGCCATGTACTTAAATGTGATTTGCAGAGTATTTACGTAGATGCGGATGAAGAATGTGCGCCGACATTTGACGCGGACGTTTCAGGAGCGCTGGATTGGTCGTATTCCCGCACTTCAAACCCTCAGACTTTTAGTGATTGGGATGCTTGAAGGACGTGGTCTACGCCTCTCCAATCAGCCATGTGTAGGCACTACGGGGCTACTGTTCATCGTGTGCCAGCAATTACTACTACCACTGGGCGCACTTCAGAACTTCAGAGAAAGGGTCGTTACATAAACCTTGCATCTACTGATATCTTTATTACGTATTTCTGTACTACATTTAGAAAGAGCGTTTCGCTGCAGAAAAGCGGACGGCACCAGCACAGGACGCAGCTCTGGTAGTCCTCAGTCCTTGATCTGGCGCATCAGCGTGAACACCGTGTAGGAGGCGTTCAGCACCTGCAACAGCAAGAGGCGGCGTTTGTTTACTGTGCATAGGGGCTTATCTCAGATGTTGTAGCAGGATTGGTGAAGCATCACTGAATATCGTAGGTGTATCCGTTGTTACTCTCAAAATAAATAAAAAAAAGCTGATTTTGAGAATATGAAAATCTATTTTTAATTTTTGTGGCTTTATAGTTCGCTCATTTAAGACACTTATTCCCCTCAACGTATGCAAATGCTTAAAATCTATATAAAAGCGTCATGCCTATTAATTCGTAAGGATGATAGTTGTGTATAAAGTTCTATTTCGATAGAATCTATCACTTGCTTTCTCTATTAACTTTAAAATCTAGGAAATTCATATCGATTAAGTAATACAATACATCAAACACGAGTTTGACATACCAAAATAAGGTTTCCACCATAGTACAGTACATACGAGGGACATTTGAAAAATAAGTTTCCCCCGTCGACTGTGGGCAGAGTGTGAAAGGAGAAAAATAGAATAAACATTAAAGATAAGACATATATTTATTTTTCTACATAATTTCTAAGTATATTGAGACATTTGTCAAACCGCTTTAAAAGCTTATAAAAGCCGTCCAAGAAAAAAATCAGGGCGTTGCATACGGAAGAAGCGTTGAACGGCTATGGAATGGAAACATCCGTCATCATCCTTCCGAAACAAGTTCAAAAGCATTCCGTCTGCAGGTAAAATGCTAATAACCGTTTTGTGGGACGACCAAGCAGTTTTGTTGCTGAACTTTTTGGAGGATGCGCAGTACTGTGCCACTGTGTCGAAACTGAAAGAGGTGATTCGGAAAAAAACGGCCTGGTCTCCTCAAATCTGGCGTTCTTCTGTTGGGTGACACTGCGAGACCACACTCGGCGGCGGCAACGTAAAACCATATTGCAACTCTTGGTTGGGAACGCCTATACTATCCGCCATTTTGTGGTATGTCAAATAACTCAATGTACTTCAAAATTTGTGTAGAAAAATAAAGATATGTCTTATCTTTAATGCCTCATTCTATTACATATATAGCACTGCCACAGGGCACTCGGGGAGTTCCAGTGCCAGTTCCAACTCGAGTTAAAGTGCGAGTTGCTAGTTCGTGTCAATGATTCAGTTTGTATTGTGATGTTGGTGCTTCTGAAAAAGGACACTTGTTTTCCAGAGATTTATACGGAACATTGTCAGGAGAGCTTCATTGGTGATTAAAGATTAGAAAATGAATTGCTGTAGTTCTTTCTGTATTTGAACAATATTCACCAGACCACTCCCACGAACCACAGACATTACCGAGGTGGGGTGGCTTGCGTGCCTCAACGATACAGATAGCCGTACCGTAGGTGCAACTATAGCGGAGGGGTATCTGTGGAGAGGCCACATAAACGTGTGGTTCCTGAAGAGGGGCAGCAGCCTTTTCAGTAGTTACAGGGGCAACAGTCTGGATGATTGACTGAGCTGGCCTTGTAACATCAGCTAATGTGGCTTTGCCACACAGTTACTGCGAACGGCTGAAAACAAGGGGAAACTACAGCGGTTACCTTTCCCGTGGACATGCAGCTCTACTGTATGAACATATGATGATGGCATCCTTCGGGTAAAATATTCCGGAGGTAAAATAATCCCCCATTCGGATCTCCGGGCGGGGACTACTCAGGAGGATGTTGTCATCAGGAAAGACAATACTGGCATTCTACGGATCGAAGTGTGGAATGTTAGATCCCTTAATCGGGTAGAGAAGTTAGAAAATTTAAAAAGAGAAATGGATAGGTTGAAGTTAGATATAGTGGGGATTAGTGAAGTTCGGTGGAAAGAGGAACAAGATTTCTGGTCAGGTGAGTACAGGATTATAAATACAAAATCAGTTGGGGGTATTACAGGAGTAGGTCTGATAATGAATAAGAAAATAGGAATGCGGGTAAACTACTATAAGCAACACATTGATCACATTATCGTAGTCAAGATATATACGAAGCCAACGCCGACCACAGTAGTACAAGTTTATATGCCAACTAGCTCTGCTGATGATGAGGAGATCGAAGAAATCTACGAGGATTTAAAGGAATTATTCAGACAATTAAGGAAGAGTAAGACTTAATTGTTATGGGGGACTGGAATTCGGTTGTAGGACAAGGAAGGGGAGGGAAGATGGTAGGTGAATATGGTTCAGAAAAGAATGAAAGAGGTAACCGCCTGGAAGAATTTTGTGCGGAACATAATTTAGTTATAACAAACACCTGGTTTAAGAATCACGAAAGAAGGTTGTATACGTGGAAGAGACCAGGAGACACTGGGAGATACCAGATAGATTTTATAATGGTAAGACATAGATTTCGGAACCAGATTTTAAACTGTGAGACATACCCAGGGGCAGATATAAACTCTGACCATAACTTATTGGTCATGAATTGTTGGTTGAAACTGAAAAAACTTCAGAAAGGTAGGAAAATAAGAAGATGACACCTGGATAAACTGAAGGAACCTGAAGTTCTTGAGTATTTCAGAGGGAGTTTTAGGCAACAATTGACAGAAACGGGGAGAAATAAAACAGTAGAGGAGGAATGGGTAGCATTAAGAGATGAAACAGTGAAGGGAGCAGGGGATGAAATCGGTAGGAAGGCAAGACCTACAAAAAAATCCTTGGATGTCACAGGACGTATTAAATTTAATCGATGAAAGGAGAAAATATAAAAATGCAGTGAATGAAACAGGCAGATTGGAGTACAGACGACTAAGAAATGAGATTGACAGGAAGTGCAAAATGGCTAAGCAGGAGTGGCTAGAATGCAAAGGCAACGATGTAGAAGAATGTATAAATTGGGGAAAAATAGATACAGGTTGCAGGAAAATAAAAGAGATATTTGGAGATAAGAAAAGCAGCTCTATGAATATCAAGAACACAGATGGAAAACCAGTTCTCAGCAAAGAAGAGAAAGCTGAGAGGTGGAAAGAGTATATAGAGAAGCTCTACGAAGCAAATGAACTTAGAGAGAATGTTGTAGGAAGGGAAGAAGAAGTAGATGAGGATGAAATGGAGATACTATACTGAGAGATGAATTTGACAGAGCACTGAAGGACCGAAGTCGAAACAAGGCACCTGGAGTAGATGACATTCCCTCAGAGCTACTGAAGTCTCTGGGAAAGCCAGCCATGACACAACTGATTAACCTGGTTTGTAAGATATATGAGACTGGCGAAGTACCCCCAGACTTTAAGAAAAATGTAATAATCCCTATTCCAAAGAAAGCAGGCGCAGACATATATGAAAACTACAGAACCATCATTTTGATGTCATGGTTGCAAAATATTAACACGAATTATTTACAGAAGGATGGAAAAGCTGGTAGAAGCTCACCTCGGGGAAGATCAGTTTGGGTTCAGGAGAAATGTAGGAATACGCGAGGCAATACTCACTTTACGGCTTATCCTAGAAGATAGATTAAGGAAAGACAAACCTATATTTCCAGCTTTTGTAGATTTGGAGAAGGCTTTTGACAATGTTGATTGGAATAAACTCTTTCACGTTCTGAAACAAGCAGGAATAAAATATAGGGAGCATAAGGTTATTTACAACAAAAACCAGACAGCAGTTGTCAGAGTTGAAGGGCATGAGAGGGATGCAGTGGTTGGGAAGGGAGTAAGACAAGGATGTAGCCTTTCTCCATTGTTATAAAGGAAAGCAAGGAGCATTGTTATAAAGGAAAGCAAGGAGAAATTTGGAGAAGGAATTAAAATTCAGGGCGAAGAATTAAAAACATTGCGTTTTGCTGTCAGATACAGCAAAGGACCTGGAAGAGCAGCTGAACGGAATGGCCAGTGTGCTGAAAGGTGCATGTAAGATGAACATTAACAAGAGCAAAACTAGGGTAATGGAGTGCAGTCTAAGAAAATCAGGCGATGCTGATGGAATCAGATTAGGTAACGAAACAATAAAGGAGGTAAATGAGTTTTGTTACTTGGGCAGTAAAATAACAAATGATGGTCGCAGTACAGAGGATATAAAATGCAGAATGGCAATGGGTAGAAAAGCGTTATTGAAAAAGAGAAATTTGTTAACATCTAATATTGATTTAAGCCTAATGAAGTCCTTTCTGAAGGCATTTGTGTGGAGTGTTGCCTTCTACGGGAGTGAAACATGGACGATAAACAGTGCGGACAGGAAGAGTATAGAGGCTTTTGAAATGTGGTGCTACAGAAGAATGCTGAAGATTAGGTGGATGGATCGCATAACTAATGACGAGGTTCTGAACAGAATTGGGGATGAAAGGAATTTCTGGCATATCTTGACTAAAAGAAGGGATCGATTGGTAGGACACATTCTTAGATATCAAGGAATCGTGAATTTAGCACTGGAGGGAAGTATGCGGTTTAAAAACGGCAGAGGAAGACCAAGAGATGGATACAGTAAGCGGATTCAGACTGATGTATGTTGCTGTTAGTATGTGGAGTTGAAGAAGCTTGCTCAGGATAGGGTATTGTGGAGGGCTGCATCAAACCAGTCTCCGGACTGAAGACCACAACAACAACAACAACAACAACTCACCAGGACCCTAAATGCAGCGAGGATATAAACCCCGAGTACACAAGATAAGCACAACATAATGTGTTACCTGTAAGCTATATCATTACTCAGAATTTATGCTTAGGTTACAGCAGTACATATAATTCCATGAATGAAGTGTTTATTATGTACAACTTCGGTCAATCGTAGCACACAACTCAGAGAACTAGCACTCTTTGTGGTGTAATTTGTGTAGTACGTCAATGTGATACTTTTTCCACGTAAAGTCCAAAACTTTCAAAACACTTGTTTTAAGTTCAAGCATACTGACTTCTTTAGATTGCTTTTCGGATTCGCTAAATACTCTCCTGTTATTGTGGCAAGGAGGTCTTTCGGAAGGTGATACACTAGCAACGATTTCATTCCTTTGGAACGTACTTGAAAATAACGGGGCATTTGTTATTGTTGGACATGACTTACGAAATTCCCAAGTGACCTGGTTTGTCACCTCTTGCCAATATAAACGACCATGCACTAACAGCAGTTACGCGTTCTTCCGTCGCAAACATTTGTCACGATTCGTGGGAAGAAAACGTTATTGCACAAATGTGATATAATTACGTTTTGCATAAATGTACCCAGTTCATCCAGTTTACAAACCTGTCTGCAGCTGAGTGACTGCCTTTATGGCCAGTTGCTAACTATCCTTTATTATTGATATTGTGGCCATCCTGTGTAGTTGTTTCAGTTTGAAAAAGAAAAGGAAGATTAGGGCTTAACGTTTCATTGACTGCGTGGGAATCACTGACGGCTTTGGATATTAATTAAGAAATGAAAATAACAGTCGCCACACGCTCATCGCCTCGACATCAACGGTGAGACGAATCAGTCTGATGACGATCTCAGAGTAGATCGAAATCGATCACCCTATTATCAAATAAATTGTAAAAACATTTTTCGAACGTGACTGTTATTTTAATTTCTGAACCACATACCAGTTCGCTGACTTCCCACTAGGAAACTATGTTTTCCAAGCTCATTTACATATTAAGTTATAAGCATTGATTACATATAAAATATTCTTCCCTTTACATAATATCACCTGTTCAAAACATTGTTTCTGAATCTTATATTATTACGTGATGTTTTTGGTTAACAAAAAGGCTATTTATCCCCTACACGAAGGGTCATTCCATCAATGTGTCACAAATTATGAGATACGCTTACTCCTTTGAATGTCTCGCAGATGTCCAATTTCCTTGTAATCATCCAGTCCGCTCCGTAGTTGTTGGCTTTGAAAGTATTTTGGTCATCTGAGATAACTGCGTAAATACGGATATGTGGAAGTTTGCGGCATTTCAGGATACAAAATGTCATAAAATCTTACAGCTTAACAATTATTAGCAGGTGCTGCTTTTCAGTCATAAATAAACAATATCAGTCTTTATTTGAAGCAAATGTGAGTCAGTTGACGTCCGTCCCAGAAAATGTTTTTCTTCCAATCAATGTAACATCGCAAGTGCGAGTCTAACAACAAATGCCACAGTTGCAATCGACAAAGAGCTTACGCAAATTCGATGATGATTTATAGCTTATTTAGTGATAATATTCAATAAAGGCCTATTAAAAAAGATTTATTTATTTATTTTGCTGTGATGTGTAAAACATGAAAACGATTTAGAGTTTTGTGAAAAAAATCATTATCATAATCAGTCTTTTCTTCGCCCAGATCCTTCTCGTTAAAGTGCAATAGTGGGGCAGCGGTATATGATCATCTCTTGTACTCTAGTTATGTGCACATATAAACTTAGGAGGAAACTAAATGGTATGAGTATGAAACGTACTAGCGACTGTCGCTGTTTAGTGTACCAGATCGAAAGTGGATGAAGTGCTGGTTTAGAAGATACTGTTATAAAATATTGTGACAGAAAATACGAGAAAGCAATTATACTAGCTCTACAGACGCACAGGATGCTCAAACTACTTGTTCGCTAGTTCCGCACATTCAGTCACAGCTGATTTATTGGCACGAAACAAATTCGGGACAATCTGACAGTTGGATTTTCACGGGTCATTATGGGAAGAGTCACCACAGAATATTTCAAATTGGTGACACTGCTCTGGATAGCAACGGCTGACCGGCAGAAATCGTTTATTGGATTTTCATTTGGTATCTATGAACCGTCGGTCACCAGGGCAAAGATTACTCTCTAATTAAGGTCTAAGACTGCATTTGATTAACCTTACAATGAAGATCTATTTCGCTGCTTTCGGAACTGAAAATACCGTCTTGCAACATTGCCTCTGCTAACTGTTTTCTCGAATGAGCAAAGAAACTAGTGGGATCGAATAACCTGAGTCATAATCACTGGAAGAAAGCAAAGATATCATGCGCATCGATAAGACGTTGTATATTGTAATATATGTCAATAAACCAATATTTTTGGGACCGATGGTTTCGAATCAGCAAAACTGGGTTCGGAATAATTGTGAAATACGGGGTATCAAATGGCAGTAAAACACTTATATAGTGTGCGTACTACCCAGTGAGGTCTGCATCTTCGCGACTGTCCTTGGCAGATGTGGTTCCGGCTTGTAAGACCGTACCCGTCGTAGACAGCCACGTGTGAAATCTGATATCGAGGCACAGTTATCCTTTCCAAGAAACCAACTTGCCGATTCCGACTTTTACGTGAATACCTCTTCTATTATTATTATTATTATCATTATTAATTTTGTCCTTGATCCTTTAAAAACATATAGAACTATTAGCTTTAGACTTCTTTTTCATATCATCCAGACCTTCTACATTGACTCAGTAGTAGCCTGTTATCTTTGTAATGACCATGAGGTTTTCAGTTTCACTTTTCATTCATACAATTTAACCTTTATATTAAGAAAAAAAATCGAGACTGTGTTTAAAAAAAAATACAATTTCATTATCAATCGCTGTTTCTCCAGAAATGTATTCAAAAATTATAAATTTAACCTTTATTATCCAGACATGCATATATATGTCGTTTTTTCAACTGATAGGATATAAACATGTGAGAATCTACCTTCTGCTTGCCTTAAGTCCATGTAGTTGCCAGTATGTCAACAGCGGCATGTATTGGAGCCTTTCATCGTAATTTGCCTTTTAAAGTACTGATTGTAGTGTGGAAGACTTCTCTGTTAGTAATGACTTTTCCATTGGTCCTATACATCCACACAGTTGCGCACATCCTTACCGCTACTTTATTGTTTTCTCAGGAAATGGCAGCTTTTGTATATCTGTCATCCTAATACTCGATCCTTTCTTTATTCCTCCCTTCTCTCCCTCCGATGCAACAGCTATTAGTGGCGCAGCTTAGCTGTGGTAGAAAGACGACTGTCTAACTATACCCTCTTTTTCTATATGTTTTTTTTTATTTTTTATTTTATTTCTTGATCACTGCCATTGTTAGCGATGATTTCCCCTTAATAATTGTAGAGTTTAACGTGAGTCATGTTGGCATGCGTCGTCGTAAGGAATCCTAGCTCTGTGCGTTTGGAATCCACATAGTGTTCTTTCCTGATGAGGATGATATGCTTATTCTTGTCCTGAAAACATAAGGATATTCTTCATTTTATATCACATCAGACAAGTTGCTGGTAGAATAAGAGTAACGAACCATACAGTGAGAGTGGGTCGTCAGTTATTTATTTCCACTGGAGTCAAGCCCAGCATCTAAAATCAACCATAAACTTCGCATGTTGGAAACATAAGAAAGGGACAATATGGACCCAAATAATTACCAAGGCATTTCTTCTCTGTCAATAATCTACGCATTATTCTAACGAGTTTTCGTCAGCAGGCTAGAGCAACTGAACAATGAAACATTAGTCAATTAAAAAAAATTCTACGTTTTGATTGAACCCAAAACTCTTTTTAACACTACATAAATATTATGTCGACAGCAAAATTACTAACAACTTTAACAAGAAATGTAAATGATGAACAGCAGTCAGTCGCAAATATTTCATTATTGTCGCAAATCTAGATTTCTGTTACTATGTGAGACCATTATCAATGAATGGGAACATAAACTTCAACATGAAGTTTGAAACTTTTGTATGGTTTAAACTACATTTTAAGCATTGATAAATCTAGATTTGCACTAATAAAGAAATATTTGTGACTCATTGCTGTTTCTCATCTACATATTATAACAGTCGCTGAACACGTCGGTTCAAAATGAATTCCTGCACGGCCACTACGATCGGGGGTTCGAATCTCCCCTCGGGCATGGATATTTGTGCCGTCCTTAGGATAAGCTAGTTGATAAGTAGTTTGTAAGTTTAGGGACTGATGACCCCGTAGTTAAGTACCATAAGCTACACAAACATTTTTTGAACAAAATGAATTCAAACGTAATAAACTTAACAAACACAAATTCTGAAGTTTATATAAAATCTCTGAATCTTTCAGACAGATACACGCTTAGGTAAGTTGATGGATTATCTCCACTCAATTTAAGTGTTGTACTAGATCAGGCCCTGAAAATATGGCGAAAGAATTACTTTGATTAAATAATGGAACAAAAAGGTATAACACAAGATTCTAAATACCTAGCAATAATTACCACAACGACCACTGAAGCCAGACAGGCTTCACGCGAGATTCGTGAGATTGTTGCTCCATAGTGTTTGGTATTTATCATGTTGATTTCGACAGTTCATCATTAACAAATGTTGACTAGCCAGTTAAATTGGGTATTATCAAAATGGGAATCTGAGAAACAGTTTATAACATTGTGTCTCATTAAAATAACAAACATGTAGACACCTTTTTGATCATGACAAATGATCATGGAAAAATAATTACAGGTAAGTGTCTTGCATACTGCGAAAAATCCTCACCAGTCATGATAACTCAGTACGCCTACAAATGTACGCCTTCATATAGATAATCAATTAATTTGATGTAATCTTCAGAAAGACGATGCCCTTGAAGCTGGACCACAAATATGTGGTGCTCTTTGTTTGTTGGTTGTAAGCAAGCACCAAAGAATGAGCTGTAATTCTCCAAATTGACTTCACTTAAACACAACCGTGGTTGTATATAAAGTTACTCTTCTAAGATAGAAATTAATCTTAGTGGATCGATATGGGACAAAAGAACAGTTAGATAAGCATTCCAAATAGTTAAACATAGATTACTACGTTCAAGCATGGACGCATATCAGTGCAACTGTTTACATGAGCATTTAGTGTCCACTCACAAAGAGACGTCAGTGGCCGTTATCAAACGACGTTTACCAATGAACACGCGTTATACTGCGCAGCAGTAACGCACGAGAACAGTTCTTCTTGTGTTACGCTTTTTCAACTAAGGCCTTCTAAATGCCTTGAAGCCGATTGCTATCTCTTATTTCGTGTCGACTTTTATCAATATGTACCAGCTACCTACAACATTACTGACAATGTATAGCACATTTTCCGATGTATCTGCTTTGTTTCCTGCCGATTGCTCAAAATTCCCCGGCTCTTTCTGTAGCTTTGAATGTCAATTTTTCTACATCATTCTTCAGCAAGACATTTCAAATGCTTGCAGTTTCTTCAGTTCATATTTTCGCACGATCCAAGAGTCAGTTACATATAGTGCTGTGCCACAGAAGTACATACTACTTCATCAACACGAAATTATAATGTCTGTTTTTGAAACCAGGAGACCTATTTTTGGAGTATGCATCCTCAAATTCCACCAATATACTTCTCTTATCTTCCTTGTTTTGATCATCATTGGCACTGACCTTTAATACTGATCAGTGTTGAGTCATACATATCAGCACGAAATAAATCCGTGAAACTTCATTTACACGATAAATCAGTCAAATCTACAGGCCGTAAATTCAGTTAAATAACCAGGATTTACAACTGAGGACTGTTTTTTTCAAAACTCGCTTTTTGCAGAAAATGGCACAAATGAGTTTTTTACATCTTATATTATTAGCCGCCTTTCTTATTCTGAAAACAGTTCTTTCAAAACTCAGTTATTTCATTTGTTAGATGCCACCAAATCTGCTCAGTTATTTCAAAACTCGCTTTCTGCGATGAAACTGTTATAACAAAACTCGCTTTCTGCAGCTACCTTCTGTAGGCTGTGTGGTCTTTCGATTTTATTAGCATCAGTTTAATTGTCCTTGTTGGCAACATCTGTGGAAGTAACAATACCGGCTCGTGGCAATTGATTTATGTCCATTTGCATTATGGTCAGTTTACTGTTGGTTGCATCAGTGCCTGTCTGAGACAACAAAAGTGCTGTAATTATTCTTAGCCTGTGGATAGTAGTTTATATTACATAAAATGGCAGAATAATATTCTGAATCTGTAATACAAGTTGAAAGGGGCAGGAAGAGAAGAAAAGTGCCACGTATCAGAACCAGTGGAAGAAAAAGCAGGGCCTTTGGATGCCAGATGTGGTCACTTTACAAGCGATTATAATTACGTAAGAGGACCGAGAGGCTGTTATGCTGCTGAATTAACCTGTAATGTCATGGACGTTAAGAATTAAACAATAGTTAATAATAATATTTCATTCAGTGCCCGAAACAGATAAGCATTGTATTCGCTGTATTTGAAATTAATTGAATTTTATTTGACTTCTTTCCAGATTTCCGAAAGCTCCTGTACATGAATGCATCCAAAACAGAACAAGACGCATATCTTCTCAAATACTTGGAGGTCAGCCGGCCCTCAAGAAGAAAGGACTCCTCTGGCGGTAAAAATTCCAACATTGTGTCAATAAAATATCTTATAAAAGAAGGTGAATGGTAAATGCGTGTAGATCTGTGCAAAATCATTTCAAGCTATCATAGGTGCATCACTTGATAGGCTTGCTCGTACTGCACGCTACTTTCTAACAAATAAAAGAAAATCTCCAGAGAATCTCGGACGTTCTTGAGAAACAACAAATCAAAAAGAAACTACACAGGCAGTTATAAATCTTGTAAATAAATATAAATGTAGGCAAAGTCATTACAGTCGCAAGAAATATACACGGGCGTATCTACCACCAGATCTGAACTCAAATAAAATGTACAATCAGTTCTGTCAAGAGAGAACCTTGGAAGGGAAGTGCGTGTGCTCACTTTCGAAGTACAAGCAAATTTTCTACAGTAAATTCAATTACGGAAATTCTAATTCTGATACAGGCTCCACTTGCAAAAAACTTTTGCTAAAAATCAAGGATTTTAAAAACAACGAGGACTTAAAAAACAAGACTGGTACTGAATACAGGCTACATAATTTTTTTTCAATTTTGAAGAAAGCAAATGAGAACAACACTGATGTGATTTTTGACATGCAGCAAAACCAACCTCTTCCTTAGGATTCAGTAGGTGAAGTATTTTATCTGAGGCAGACATGGTTGTACAATTTGTGTGTCATGACCATTGGCACGCCAGTAGATAAGACAAAAATTAAATTTTATACATGACTGCAGATACAGGCAGGCCGTGGAGCTAATGAAGTTGCCTCAGCAGTGAAGGACTATTTTGAATGTCTGGGAAAACAATCTCCCAAGGGAAGGAGTTCGAAACAGAGTTCTAAGACTTTTCTCAGACTTATGACTTTCCAGTACGGGGGCACAGTTATATGCCTCCTAATCGAGTTTTCTGGAATGTTAAAAAAATAATAATAATGATAATAATATAGAGCGAAAGAAGAAATCATATCACCGAAGGAATATAATGACTTTACTTCCTACTGTACTTCGCTTATGTAACACTGGAATGACACCTGTGCTATGTTTGCTAACCTTGTAAAAGATAATGTACTTGGTTACAAATATATGTTTATGTTTACTCGCAGTTCAGGGCGACAGGCGTTTCTGACATTATTTTCTGTTCGAGAGCGTGAGGAAGAAACTTTTGCGGGGTGTGTATTTGTTTTGGCGCGCTGCGTTAGAACTCAGTGGTATTTGGAGTGTTGCCTCCTGTGTATTTTGAACGCTGGCAGACCCGTACATGTCTGTAATAACATGTTTGTTGCTACTAGTCAACTTCTGTTGCTTGACATTCCATCCGGATTGTTAAAGGCTGATCTTCTTATGTATCTATTGTTTCATGGTAGTTAGGCAAGTGAAGTAGTATAGTCTCTGTCTGCTAATATATTCAGTTGAATACCATCTATAAAAAAATCGCACGTGTTTTACGGCCCACTTTAGATTTGTAGTTTTATAAGTTTTTGCCTCATTTTGGACGAAAATAATAATGTAAACAATAAAAAATTAATTAATAATAATGTCTGAAACCCTTTTAGGGAAAAAAATCTTAGGTAGTGGGGGGTTTTGAACCACTGACCTTCAGTGTCCCAGTCCAACACTACGTTACGGCCAACACTGAAAATATGAGGTTTTAAATTTCATACTATTCATGGCCGTTGTTAACTGATGCTAATATGGCATTTGTAGACACTAGATTATCATGCATCGTACGAAGAACGACGTGTTTTTATTAATTCTTCAGTACGCCATTGCTTTGAAATTAAAACGTGTAAGTTGAAATAAGAAAATCATCACATACGCAACGTAAGATGGCTTATGCCAGAGAGAGTTCTGGGCGATGAATGTCACGAGACATCTGCGAAAGGCTGGTTTTCGTTAATTCAGTGGAGGGTGTCAAAACTCTGTTATTTTTGCAAATATCTCTCAAACGGTACGAGATATGAAAAAACATAAGGGAACAAACCTGTAGAGAATCTTCTCGTCTACAAATTAGGTTTTTCAATTTTAGCGTCAGATGAACGGTTTATATGCAATTAAAATTACATTACAATCGGCCTTTTTGGTATTACTAACATATTTCTTGTCAGAAATATTTGAAAAAGCGAGGTTCTGGTCTCTGGTAGCCAACAATTATGTCTGTAAAATTTGGTGCCGATCGGTTGAACGGTTCGACCTAAAAAGTGGGAACACGTTACAGCCAGACAGACATCGTCAAATAGCCGTTATTTTTACAAATATCTCTGCAACGATACAAGATATGAAAAAAATAATAGAGCGAAGTTGTAGAGAATTTTCCCCTCTACCAATTAGGTTATTCAATTTTCGTGTCAGATGAACGGTTCGTTTGAAATTACAATGATATTACAAACGGTTTTTTTGGCGTTACTACCGTATTTTTTGTCCGAAAAATTTGAAAAAGGGAGGTTCTGGTCTCTGTCGGCCTACAATTATGTTTGTAAAATGTGGTGTTGATCGGTTGAACGGTTCGTCTTAAAAACGGGGAACACATTACGGACAGACAAACAGACGGACAGACAGACAGACACACATCCCAAAATAGCCGTTATTTTTTCAAATATCTCTGAAACGATACGAGATATGAAAAAAAAACATAAGAGAGCAAAGTTGTATAGAATTTTCTCCTCTAAAAATTCGGTTATTCAATTTTCGTGTCAGGTGAATGGTTAAGCCGTTATTTTCATTTAAATTTCGAGCTGTCGAAAAACGATCGCAAAGGCCCACTTTTAGTGTTACTACCGTAACCTAAAGTGGGCCAATATCAAGATGACTGGAGATCTCTACTGCTTATTTTTATATTCCACAAGATTTCGTACGTAAAGTTTTATTCAGGAAGATATGTCAGGAAGCCACCTGCTTCCATATTTAAAACTGTATGATACTAAGGTCGACAAAGTTACAGAAGGTGGCTGAAAAGTGAATTTGAAACTCCAAGTCCACAAAGCGCAAAAGGTTAAAACAAGCCAAAAACAAATGCGACCTCATACAGACCCATCACACTACTCAACGTAATAGGGAAAACATACGAAAGAATAATAACAAACAGAATAAGAAAATATGCCGAAGACAAACAAATAATACCCACAATACAAACCGGTTTTAGAAAACACCACTCCACAAATGACCCGCTTATAAGATTATCAGGCGACATTATCAAAGGCTTCAACAGCAGCCAATGCACACTCGGTATCTTACTAGATATCGAGCGTGCCTTCGACAAAATATGGCATACAGGCCTACTAACAAAACTACTAAACCTAGGCTTCCCCCCAAAAATGGTTAGGATCATCCAAGGACAAATCAGTGGGAGACAATGCAGAGTACATGTAGGCACGGAAAAATCTGAACCCTTTACACCAGAGGCAGGCGTACCACAAGGCGCCATAATTTCCCCAATTCTATACACCTTGTACACGTCAGACACTCCTACCACAAACAACGAAAAAGAAGCAGTGGCATTATATGCAGATGACACTGCATATTGGGTAACAGGAGCCACCACACAAGCCATACAACGGAAGGCCAGCTCTTACATGAAAAAGCTAGAAAAATGGACGACCGTCAACAGGATAAAACCAAATCCCACAAAAACACAAATGGTCCTATTTAGGCACAGAAACCTTACAAAAAGAAAAACCAGGATGAAGCAGACATAAAATTGACGCTCTGGAATGCCCCACTACACCTAAGCAATACAGAAAAATACCTCGGACTACACTTGGACAAGTACCTAAATTGGAAGGCACACAAGAAGGAGGCCCTGAACAGAATTAGGAAAAGACAAGGATTAGTACACCTGGTACAGGGAAGAATAAATGGGTGCAACACCCGAACAACGATCCATACATACAATACATTTATAAGGCCGATACTAGAATACGGTGTCCCAGCCCTAGGAGGTATGTGTGAAGCGATCGCAAACAAAATGTACTCCACCGAAAGAAGACTACTTCGTAGCTTCCTTAAAGTCCACCGAATGACACCTAGGGAACAGATATACAGCAGTGCAAAGATAAAACCACTACAAACAAGACTAGCAACTCTAAGGGGCAGTACGGCAAAATGGTAATAGAAACCCGCGCTAACATGGAACACATCCTAACATCTGAAATACGAAAAACAAGAAAACCAAAATACAAGTATATACACCCGAACAGAACGATAGCTCAAAACACCACATCCCTATTCCCAAACCTAGCAATGACGATGACACCTCTAACAGATGGAGAAGAAACCCCGACTCACCTCAGTGAAGAAGAACCAAGAAGAAGACACCCAAGAAACTGAAAAATAGATCACTAAAACAAACTACAAACATAGAGTAAAACTAGGGTAATGGAGTTCAGTGTAAGAAAATCAGGGGATGCTGAAGGGATTAGATTGGGTAACGAAGCAATAAAGGAGGTAGATGAATTTTGTTACTTGGGCAGTAAAATAACAAATGATGGTCGCAGTACAAAGGATGTAAAATGCAGAATGGCAATGGGTAGAAAAGCGTTCTTGAAAAAGAGAAATTTGTTAACATCGAATATTGATTTAAGCCTAAGGAAGTCCTTTCTGAAGGCATTTGTATGGAGTGTGGCCTTGTATGGGAGTGAGACATGGACGATAAACAGTGCGGACAGGAAGAGGATAGAGGCTTTTGAAATATGGTGCTACAGAAGAATGCTGAAGATTAGGTGGGTGGATCGCGTAACTAATGACGAGGTACTGAACTGAATTGGGGAGAAAAGAAATTTCTGGCATACCTTGACTAAAAGAAGGGATTGATTGGTAGGACACATTCTTAGACATCAAGGAATTGTGAATTTAGCGTTGGAGGGAAGTGTGTGGGGTAAAAACCGCAGAGGAAGACCAAGAGATGGATACATTAAGCAGATTCAGACAGATGTAGGTTGCCGTTCTTAGGTGGAGATGAAGAGGCTTGCTCAGGATAGGTTATCGTGGAGAGCTGCATCAAACCAGTCTCCGGACTGAAGACCACAACAACACAACAACAAACATTGTAGCACCCATCCACTGCACACAGCAGTGGGATATGTAACATAGTTATAAGAAAACCTAATATAACATTCCTCTCAAATCCTTTTTATTGTTATTTTAAGAAAAATGTAATAAATTTTATAATCCGGTAAAATAAATGTAAATGACCAAATAAAAGTTGTTGAAAACTGTAAATATGTCAAACAACTATGGCTGAATAGAGCATGCAAGCTCTCAAACAGCCCGCCCATTCTCCTTCAGAGATGGGAATGAAAAGATCAAAAAAAGAAAATAAATAAACAAATAAAAATAAAATAAAATAAAAATAGGTTAAAATAACCGATGTCTCAAAACATACACAGGTAAGCACCTAAGTCGAGCCGATCGTACTCGTCGACTGCCTTAGACGAAATCAAAACTCATACAAGAAAACACACCACACCGACGCCATACCCCCGGCGTCAGGGTTTGGCAGCAGGTAACAGCGAAACGGGGTCCGCTGATCGCCACTGCGCGGCCCTCTCGCTGTGTAATGAATGGCTGCCTTCTCTGAAGTCTTCTAGTGACCTGCCACTACATTTGCTGTCGCACACTTTCTTCAGTTCCTTTCTAAACGAACCCCGTAATCTTTGTATAAACTGGGTGATCAAAAAGTCAGTATAAATTTGAAAACTTAATTAATCACGGAATAATGTAAATAGAGAGGTAAAAATTGACACACTTGCTTCGAATGACATGGGATTTTATTAGAACAAAAAAATGTTCAAAAAATGTCCGACAGATCATCTGATAAGAAAAGCAATAATTAGCATAACAAATTAAAACATAGCAAAGATGATGTTCTTTACAGGAAATTCTCAATATGTTCACTATCATTCCTTAACAATAGCTGTAGTCGAGAAATAACGTTGTCAACAGTACTGTAAAGCATATCCAGAATTGTGGTGAGGCATTGGCGACGGATGTCTTTCAGCATCCCTAGAGATGTCGGTCGATCGCGATAGACTTGCGACTTCAGGTAACCCCAAAGCCAATAATCGCACGGACTGAGGTCTGGGGACCTGGGAGGCCAAGCATGACGAAAGTGGCGGCTGAGCACACGATCATTACCAAACAATGCGCGCAAGAGGTCTTTCACGCGTCTAGCAATATGGAGTGGAGCGCCATCCTGTATAAAAGTCGTACGTTCCAGCAGGTGTTTATCAGCGAGGCTGGGGACGATGCTATTCTGTAACATATCGGCGTACCTCTCACCCGCCACGGTAGCAGTTACAAAACCAGAATCACGCAGTTCCTCGAAGGAAAAAGGCCCGATAACGGTAGATGTGGTAAATCCAACCCATACCGTAACTTTCTCATCGTGCAATGGAGTTTCCACGGCAGTTCTAGGATTTTCGGTAGCCCAAATTCTGTAGTTGTGGGCGTTGACAGACCCTCCGAGTGTAACATGAGCTTCGTTGGTCCACGACAGGTTACTCAGCCAATCGTCATCTTCCGCCATCTTTTGAAATGCCAACACCGCAAGTGCCCTCCGCTTCACTAAATCGCCAGGTAACAGTTCGTGATGCCGATGGATTTTGTTAGGATACCATCGGAGGGTACGCCTAAGTGCCAACCAAACAGTAGTGTATGGAATGCCGGTGCGACGTGCGACTGCACGAGCGCTGACTTCCCCGTGCATAGACGAACCCGCTACAGTCTCCATTTCTTCCTGAACTGTCTCAGCAGCATTACGCCGTGTTCTCGGTCTATCGTCTAAACAGCCCGTGGCTTCAAACTTCGAAATCATTCTCGCCAAAGCTGTATTTGTCAACGGAAGTTTACCTGTTCGAATTCCTTTCCTATGGCGATAGGATGGTAACGCTGAACTAGCACATTCCCCATTCTAATAATAGAGCTTCACGAAAAGCGCCTTTTCAGGTAACGTCAACATGCTGCGACCGCTGATGCATCTGATTCTCTCTCTCATTTCAGCTCCTTTTATACACGATTTTCATGCGTAGTCAGTGACGTTTTGCTGTCCAGCGCCATTTGTAGGTTATTTTTTGAACATTTCTCTTTTTTTCTAATAAAACCCCATGTCATTCCAAGCATGTGTGTCAATTTTTACCTCTCTATCTACATTATTCCATGATTTATTAAGTTTTCAATTTTAAAGTGTCTTTTTTATCACCCGATATATACGGCAAAAACTCGCGGTTTGCTTCATGGAAAACTGGTTTGCAAAATGTAACTAATTTGTCGTAAACTTTTCCCTTTAAATTCTTATTTATATAGTCCTGGAATCTTATTTTCCACAAACACTGCTGCTTTTTATACATGACTAGCTTAAACCCGCGACTCCGCTCACGTGTTGGTTGATTATGATAGATAATGCGCGATACGTCAAATGGATTTTTTTGAAGAGATTTATTTAAAAAAATTTCTTTTATACTGCTTTATTTATTTATTCTTATATTTCCTTATTTGTATGTTTATCCTTACAGAGAAAGAACTGAAGACAGTGTAGCACGTATAGACCAAAGATATGGTCTGTGGCATCACATTTCGCTGTATGTAATCTCCTTGCAATAGAGTCGCAAACGTCATCACTGGCCTAGTCCGAATATTTTTATAATTTGATAGATCTGAAGCATTGAATTATAATTTGTGGTGCGGCCGGGAATCGAACCCGGACCTCCATGCTTACTAGGCAGACGTCTTAACCGGTTTTTTTTTTTTTTTTTTTTTTTTTTTTTTTTTTTTTTTTTTTTTTTTTTTGTTCTATGGGTAGTTCTCTTAGTTGCGGTCGCTGATCGTTTGTGTTGGTTCATGTTCGGTGTGTTGTTGGCTCAGCTTTTTTTATTGCAGAGGGCGTTAGACTACCACACCACTAACGATTAAGGCGCCTCGGAATAGTCTATGTACGATTTCCCTCCACAACACAAACTTTAATTCAGCTTCTTAAGACGTCTGCCTAGTAAGCATGGAGGTCCGGGTTCGATTCCCGGCCGCACCACAAATTTTAATTCAATGCTTCAGATCTATCAATAATGTCTTTGACATATTTGAGACGTAAATCCGTCTCAGGGATTATTTATTCGAATTAATTGATATTTATATCACCATAACAGGATTGTTCCACCATGTCCATTGCTGAGGTGCTATTCCGCTGCATGGAGAGCCTTGGCAGTAGTGGCAATTATCTTTGGAACAAAGAAGCTGAATTAAAGTTTGTGTTGTGGAGGGAAATCGTACATAGACTATTCCGAGGCTCCTAGTAAGCATGGAGGTCCGGGTTCGATTCCCGGCCGCACCACAAATTTTAATTCAATGCTTCAGATCTATCAATAATGTCTTTGACATATTTAAGACGTAAGTCCGTCTCAGGGATTATTTATTCGAATTAATTGATTTTTATAATTTGACGACTTTCAACCACCATATCTTCCATCCCCTTATAGTTATCGGCATGACACTGCTATGTTGTTCAACGGGAGATTTCGGACAACAATTACACACAGACTATTCGTTTGCGTTCTGTAGTTTTCACTGCAGGGCGAAATATTAACACACACAGAGAATTTTATATACACCGATAACTTTCCATCCCAATATACTCCACCCTATTATCATTATCAATCCTCAAGCAACAATGCAACCAATAAAACCATTTTCAAAGAGTAAATATAATTTTCAAAGAGTAATTATTGTTCCGCATTTGCGTTATATTCTTCAAATTAGAAAATATCTATCAGATCGATATAAAACCGTGCCTAAAACCTTCCTCAGGTATAAATTAGTAACTGTACAAATACTTAAGTCTCTGACGTGATAAGCGTACACCGAACAGACATTCACATTAATATATATAGATAAATAGCTATTCGATCGCCATAAAACCGTGCCTAAAGCCTTCCGCGGGTAGACTTTAGTAACTGTACAAATTTTTAGCTCTTTATGTCTTGTGGTTCAGATGTGATAAACGTACACCGAGCAGACATTCACATTTATAGATATAGATTATTATAAATTGTGCCAAAAATCTTTGGTCCAGTAGCGGGAATCTGCCGTAAAGCGCGCGGTTAAGAGTGTTCGTGTGAGGGCCCCTAATTCAAATGTTGCAGTGTTTGCAAATCTAAAGTACTTAACTGCTGCGGTTATCAGTCCCTAGTCTTACAAACTACTTGTGAGGGCTATTTTATTTTATTGCGTTAATTTATTAGCAGATTATGTGCGCGGGTCAGTGGCAGACACATTTTAGTTAGAAACGGCTAGGCTACTCGCCGACGGTAAGAGCCGCTGTAGGTTGCCAGGACGAAGACGTACCATATGGCGTTGGCAGAGGAGGTGGGGCAGCGAAACGTCCAGAACGATGCTATTCGTGGGATCGTCCGTTGCTGCCCCCGAGCCTCTAAGCCGGGGAAGTACGAAGAATATGGCTCCAACTACATCTTTCATTTATTAATACTTTTTATTTAACAACGATATGGAGGGAGAGACATTAGTAGCAGACTATGGGTCAAGAAAGTAAGTGCCGATCGTTTCTTTTATTTCATTATGTTCAAATAAATAAATAAATGAATTACAACGTCATTAAGGAACATTTCCGAACACTTACGAAGATGTGCGAAGTTTATAGGAGGTCTCGGCTGCACCCCAATGTCGTCAGTCGGCGTTAGTACCTAATCCGAACAGGTCTCGTAGGCAGCATGCTCTCAGTACCAGACTTAAAACTATAATTGTTAATTTAAAAGTCAGTGATCAGTCTTGTATTATGGTGTGGCTAGTAATAAAGCCATATAATTGGCATCCCAGATTTCATTTAAATGAATTACCTACCCGTAACAAGTTAATATTTCAGCTCTCAGTTGCCCACAGCGAGTGGGGGGTTGGGGGGGGGGGTCATGACGCAAACTGCGACATTGAAATTTCTGGGGGGGAGTCTTTAAACAATTTACAAAACTTTCAATAAAAAAAACAATAAACCAACGTTTATATACAAAATAAATTTATCTTCCGAATCCAGGACCTAATATCCTGGGTGTGGAGGAGGGGGGATTGTTCACAATTTGGGAGGAGGGTGAGTCATTGACCAATAGGGTGGGAACGTCTGTTTCAGCTCTTTTAATAGCACTTCCAGTAATACTCCAGTGTGCTATCTAGCTGCGCAGGGACTTCATCGTCGAGAGCATTCCTACAAAACAGGTAGAAGGAACGGCTCACAAGTCTGGCTCAAAGGTGGGCCACCTTAATCTGCAGATCCAGGATGCACAGTGTGTGCCTGTAAATCCGCAATCTTCTACGGACTCCTAACTACGCCTACACTTTCTAGATAGGTTTAATTAATAGGAGGGGATTCTTGTATACTTAAACTAACTTAAATTAACTTAAGCTGAGGATAACACACACACATCCATGTCTGAGGGAAGACTCGAACATCCGACGGCGAGCAACCGCGCGCTCCTCAGCAAGGCGCCTTACAGCGCTCCGCTACACCACCGCGGCCTCGCGCTGTTTATCCACGAGATCTAGAGGGAAGTAGATACAGCATCCCAGATATATGCCTGGCTTCTTGATTTACGATAGCGTTCCGCACCGTTGTCTCATCAACCAAGTACGAACATATGGAATATCAGACCAAATGTGTGACTGGATTGAGGTGTTTTTAGACAGAAGAAAGCAGAGAAGCCTTCAGATGTTGAAGTAATCGCCAGCCTTCCCGAATGTCATAGGACCGTTGATTTTCACTATGCATGTAAGTGACCTCGCAGATTGTATCTTTACTTCAATGAGGCTTTTTGCAATTGATGTTGCAGTTTATCGAGGGTTCGAAACACTGGAAAAGGTACCCAAATGCAAGAATCCGCAGCGTATTGACGCATTGTGCAGGGAGTGGTAACTAAATCCCAAAATAAAGAAGTGTAAAGTTCTGTGTTCACAAAGAAAGAAAGACCCTTCACTATACAACTACGCAATTGCAGGACAAATACTATAAGCAGTTACTCCTGTAAAATATCTGGGAGTAGACATTAGGGGCGATTTGAAATGGAACGACCATATAAAATCAGACGTGGGAAAGGCAGATGTCAGACTGAGATTCCTTGGAAGAATCCTCTGGAATTGTAGTCCGTCATAAAGGAAGCAGGGTCTAAAACTCTCATTCGGCAAGCACTTAATTATTGCTCATCGGTGTGGGATGCGTACCAAGTACAGTTGTTAGACGACACAGAGAAGATCCAACGGAGAGCAGCACGCTTCTTTAGGGCTCATTTAGTAAGCGCGAAACGAAACTCCAGTGGCATTCGCTGGAATACCTGCATCGCGGTACGGCCTTCAGTCAAATTTCCGAGACCCTACGTTTCATGAAGAGCCGACCAATATATTGCGACCAATATAAAGCGCCCACAAGTATAAGATCAGAGAGATTAGGGCCCACACAGAAGCATACAGGCAATCACTTTTCAGCGAACCATTCGCAACTGGAATATGAGAAAGTGACATTGGTGCCCTCTGTCACGCACCGTGCGATGGCTCGCGGAGTATGGTGTAGACGTGGAAATGATTCTACTGGTCAAGATTTTACTACAGAATACCGTGTTGCAGCAGTTTTCGTTGTTCGCCTTAGCCTATAACAATAGTGGTAATCTGTCACCGGGCTAGTGGCGAATGTGCCGAACTGTCGTACTTCTGCTCAAACCACTAGTCGCGACGTTGAAATCGTACTGACGCTAGCCTTCCCTTCAACAGCGCCCGTTACACGGGACAGCATACTCTGCAGGCGGAGCTAGTCCACTAGCATTTCGCCAACGTAGCAGAACTTCTGTTTCTCAAAATTCAGTTGGCTTAGTTCGGAAAGACTCGCTAATGTAAACTCTCGCCTAATATTACGTCACTGATTCATCGGCAAAGGCTAGGACAATTCCATACAACGTTCACATGAAACTTATTATATCTTGGGCCCACAGTGCCAGAGATGTCGTATATTGACATATTGTGAAAGGTTAGTCGAAAACACTGTAATTAATTATTTTATTATATCACAAGATATCTTTCCGCGTTAAGTACCATCGTCAGGTGTTTCTGCAAAAACATTTTCTTTTATCAGTATGTATCCTAGTACTAGCTAAATAAATTTACATAAATAAAATTTTACAAATTTCACTTATAAAATATGTAGTACGTACGGTATTTAGAGGCCTTAAGTACTTCACTGACTATTCATTAGGTGGCGTTTAAAATTTTATTTACGAATTTTAGTCAGTAACCGTAAATAATGTCAAATATAAATGTATAATCCATAATGTCCTCCTAAAATTTCTAATAAAATCTTTAACTATACTCACTAATAACAACATACACAGAAATAATAAAGTTATGCCATATCTGTTAATTCCTATATTTTCTCTTTGAAAGAAAAATTATAAATTTGTAAACGTATAGTATTCTGAGGCATAGACATATTTGGTTACTGACTATAATTCGTAGAAGAAATTAAAAACGCCAGCTAATAAACAGTCAGTGAAGCACTTAAGACCTCTAAATACCTTACGTACTGCACACTTTATAAGTGAAATTTGTAAAATTTTATACATGTAATTTTATTTTCTAGTACTAGGAAACATACTGATAAAAGAAAATATATTTGCAGAAACACCTGACGATGGCACTTAACGCCGAAAGATATCTTGTGATATAATAAAATAATTATCTACAGTGTTATGGACTAAGATTTCACAATATGTCAAAAGTTCACATGAAAGTTTTTCGGGTGTATCTTGATAACGGACAAAGATTTTAGGTAACGGAAAAGTGGCGTTTCTAGATAAATTTCAACAGTTTATACTGCTAAAATTTAATTAATTTCCTATGGTATATACACCCTAATATTTGCAGTCTAAGCACCAGAAACGGATAAAAACAGGTTTTTGTAAATTTTGTATAAGTACAGTAACTTTCAACCTCTGGATCTCGGTAAAACAAGTAGTGCGCACTTTCAGGTCACAGTCTAAAACAGGATCATGTTGCTGAGGTACGTTTAGCTCTACTGAGCTCAACAGATCCATCACAGTTCACTTTCAAAGCGGTACGAACAGACGTTCCCAGCGGAAAGGCAATACAAGATGTTGGCACTGGGTGCCACAGTGCGACAACTTTGAGGGTGGCACTAGACGGTGGTGCTAGATGCCACGGACGGTAAAGAAGGTTGGTACGCCACCTTAGGTAGGCAGAACACGCCAACGATACTTCAATTTTGCATAACATTATCGTTGTCTCGAGGAGCGCAGTTTTGGCACGAAGCCACTATCCTTCCGATCAGATTGTCGACGTGTCATTTTTGTGAGTCTGTTCGCTACACCTACACACTTTCCACATCTCTCCCAGGTAACTTTTGCCACCTCGCTCTCCCGCATGACGCTTTCCGTGCCGGTATTTACGATCCTCCCCTCCCCTTATATTACGTGCCACCCCTCCTATCGCACCCCCTCATTTCCTTCCCTCACTTGGATTTTCCATCCTCTCCCTCGGAGTTCTTACGTTTTCCTCCCTCCTCCCATTCCTCCCTCCCACCGCGCCACCGCTTCTTCCCCTCTCCCCCTGTGGGGTCAGCATAGCGTTCTAGTTTTAACGTGGTCTGTCGTCGGTGTATATAGTGTCTGTGCATCCTACAGTGTAAGTGCCAGTGTATGTTATGTTAACAGTGCAACCAGCAACAATAGCAAAACAGTGTGTTGCATACATGTGTTTTATTAGTATCTTCGTCAGTGTCGCCGCCTTGGACTTTAACTCAGACGTTTATGTATTTTAGCCACCATGGCACCATTCTATAATATACTGTGTCTTCCCTCCAGCAATACTTCAGACAGACCGTGGCACACTGTGTTGCGGCACTTCTGTGTGCTCTCGTGGCCTTTATAATATTACGCACATGTGGGCTAATCAGTACCATCTAAGTGGCACTTAAGTGCTAGTATTCACTTATGAAATTTGCTATTAAAAATACGACCCAATTAAAAACAACACTAAGAGAAAGGGTGATATTCACTATTCAGATTAAATGTAACTTTGGCACAGAAAGGGGTGAATTGTGCCCTCACAAAACTGTTTCATCACTTATCATGTAGCATGAAACGTCTGACAGATAGCCGACTATAGTCAGCGTCACATAGAAAGGCGGTCGGGTTTTCAGCCGTTGTGCGCATCCCCTTCCATTATCGCACTGGCAGCCAATAATATTCATTCTCTAGGTGTGTGGCTGGCTGCGAGTCACGCAGTCTTTCTCCCGCAGGTTGCACTGTTGGCGCTCGGCCATAGTTCCTCCCTTCCACACTTCCCCTATTGCTCCACCTCTATGCGCGGAAAAGCCTTCCTACGTGACACAAGCTATAGTATTTAAAATGAAATTAAAAGAATATCTTATTTTTCAAAAGAGATAGATTGGCTGGCTAGTACTTACCTTTGTGCTGCACCGCCGATAGTGACACAAATGAAGATGAAGAAAAAAAGGGACGAAAAGGGCAAGCTTTCAGAACACAGTTCCTTCTGCAGGTGGGAGAGAAGGGAAGAAAAAAAGACGGGAACGAAAGGGAAAGGTAATTCATGACCTAGGTCATGAGGGTGGTGTTTGAGGAATGTGGAAGTCAGAGTTACTGAATATTTGTAGTGAGCGAAGCCAGAGAGCATATATATAACCAAAGAAGAACGATCAAGCTGTAAAGAGAAGAGGAGTGAACTGAATGATGCGGGGCGGGGCGGGGTTGTCTAAAACGTTTTTGATTAACAGGGAGACACACACAAACACACACACACATACACATACACACACACAAAGAGAGAGGGGAGGTAAGAAATGGATAATGAATAGGTGAGCTGAGGATGGAGGGGTTAGCGTAGATTTAGGCCAAGGAGGTTGCGGGATGAGAGGATATGTTGGAGCTCTGAGCACTGAGGGACTGGTGTTTGTTGGTAGTATCCAAATGGCACGTGTGGTTTAACACGTGTCAAGGTCCCTGGAGCCATGCTGGAGGGCATGTTCTGCCACAGGATATTGGGTGTCCCCCAGTTGATAAATGACGTGTGTTGTCTTCAGGTAGGTTTTTTCTGTGTTGGGGCTGCAGTATGTGGTAGTGAGAGGATGCATTGGACAGGTTTTACAGCGGGATCGGTTGCAGGGATAGGAATCATTAGGTAGGGAGGGTGGTTTTGGGATGTTGTAAGATTGGACGAGGATGTTGCGGAGGTTGGGAGGACGGCGGAAGGGTACACTGGGTGTTGTGGGAAGAACAGTTTGGAGTGATGATCTCATCTCAGGGCATGACTTGAGGAAGTCATAGCCCTGTCTGAGGAATTCCAGGCCAGGATGGTACTGGGTGACTAAGTGGGTGTTTCTGGGTGATGTGGGGTTAGGAACATTGTTGTTGGAAGGAGAGGAATGGACAGCTTGGGTGATCTGCTTGTGGATGAGGTCTGTAGAGTAGTTGCGGGAGAGGAAAGCATTGGATAGGGTGCTGTTATAGGTGGTGAGGGATTGTTTAACTATTGTTTTAACTATCTTTAATTAAAAGAGTATCTGAATGACAACTCCTTCTACACTTTAGATGAATCTTTAGATAAAACTTAATAATTTCTTTAAACATGCATAAAAAATAGAAATAAAAAAAATTAAAAAATCCTCCATTTATTAAACTGGCACGTTCCACATCATTGTGAACTGTCGTATCTGTAATGTATGGAAGAACTACTAATGTAATGCAAGTGTTGGGGCGACTGACCTTGGTGAAGGTCTGCAGCGAGACGGGGTGGACGTGCGCGGCCCTCAGACAGAGCGGCCGCTGCGCCCTGGCCAGCATGATGAGCACGCCGCGGCTGAAGGCGCCGCCCTGCGCCGACCACCCGCTGCCGTACAGCGCCTGCTGCACGCGCTCGCTCTGCCAACACAACACAGGGGGTTCCGCGAGTGAAGAGGAGACGGAAGGCAAGCACACACAAAAAACTCCATTCTTAGATTTTAGCGTATTTAAATGTCTGGTACTGTACTTCCTGCGTGAAGCAGTTTCTCTTTCATATATCAATATCTATAAATGTGAAAGTCTGTTCGGTGTACGTTTATCACGTCTGAACCACAAGACATAAAGAGCTAAACATTTGTACAGTTACTAATGTCTACCCAGGGAATGCTTTAGGCACGTTTTTATGGCTATCGGATAGCTATTTATCTATATATATATTAATGTGAATGTCTGTTCGGTGTACGCTCATCAAGTCCTAACGACAAGACGAAGAGACTTAAATATTTGTACAGTTACTAATTTATACCTGAGGAAGGTTTTAGGCATGGTTGTAGAGCGTTCTGATAGATATTTAGTAAGTTGAAGAATATAACGCGAAATGTGTAACAATAAATACTCTTTGAAAATGGTTTTATTGGTTACATTGTTGTTTGAGGGTTGATAATGATAAAAGGGTGGAGTATATTGGGATGGAAAGTTATCGGTGTACATAAAGTTCTACGTGGTGTATATGTTAATATTTCGCTCTGTAGCGAAAACTAGAGAACGCAAACGAATGGTCTTTGTGTAATTGTTCTTCGAAGTCTCCCTTTGTACACGATAGCTATAAGGGGGTGGGAGATATGGTGGTTGAAAGTCGTCAAATTATTAAAAAAAAAAAAAATCGGACTGAAGGCCAGCGATGACGTTTGCGACTCTATAGCAAGCAGGTTAAATAAAGCGAAACGTGATGCCACAGACCATATCTTCTGTCTATGCGTGCTACAATGTCTTCAGCTCTTTCTCTGTAAGGATAAGCATACGAATAAGGAGATATAAGAATAAATAAATAAAGCAGTAAAAATTATTTTAATACATCTCTTTCAAAAAAATCGATTTGACGTTTCGCGCATTATCTATCATAACCAACCAACACGCGAGTGGAGCCGCGGATTTAAGCTAGCATACAATAATTTTTTCGTGAGTTATGATTGTTTTCCTGACGCTCTGTACGGGGGCGTTTGAAAATTTCGTGCAAAGTCCAAGAGATGGCACCAACAGCACGTATCGACTAGAGAGCCTGTATAAGGAGGAAGTGGCCATACATGAGACTGCTCCTGATTGGCTGAGAGTCCAGGACGCCATGTTTTTACCAGATTTGGCGGGCTTTACATGTGTGTAAATAGTTACAGTGTGCGTTTTTGTACCGTGGTGTGTTTTAATAGCTTTTGATAGCGATTTCACTGTACATTTACGTACAGGTTGTATTATGGTAGGCACTGCTCCACTTTTGCACGTCTCTTGTTCGGTTCTGTTTAAGTAAATTAACGTGTTTGTTGGTCGTTAACGATAACCTTAGAACTTCGAGACAGTTTTTAAGATTAAATGTTGGTTTGAAGTGATTTACTGAGTGTAATTAATAATGTGTTTTACATAATCATTCAGCGCAAGCAGAGAAATAGCTCGTTGTTCCTCTTTCTCTGTTGCCTGTAAAAAAATAATAATAAAAAATTAAAATAAAAAAAACCGAAGTAAACATTGTTATATAACCCTTGTGTTCGCAAGGAATGAGGAACTACGGGAAAATTGGGCAGTGAAAATTCAAATGTTTGTATAGCTTATGGGACTTAACAACTGGGTCATCAGTCCCTAAACTTACAAACTACTTATGAACTAGCTAATCCCAAGGATGGCACAAACATCCATGCCCGAGGGGGGATTCGAACCCCGACTGTAGTGGCCGTGCAGAGCGTGACTGGAGCGCCTCAGTCCCCTCGGCCACCGCGGCCGGCCAGTGAAAATTGACTGATAAAGGGAGAACCATAAAGGCGACTTATACAGCAAGAAAGACATTGCCTGTGAAATTCCCGCGTGGTGTAGTGGTTGCGTACTGAAATCATAATGTGAAGGATGCGAGTTTGAATCCTATAAGCGGTAAGTTTTTTTTAAACAGTATTTTCTAGCTTTTTCTTAGTTCATGGTTCTGGTTTTTGATATGTCGTGCTACAAGGTATGTTTTAACATTGCTATGGCACCTCCCCCTTGACTGTGTATTATTGGCTATTGACAATCCTATAATTTGTTACTGGATGGCCGGCCGCGGTGGCCGAGGGGACTGAGGCGCTCCAGTCACGGTCGGCACGGCCACTACGGTCGGGGGTTCGAATCCCCCCTCGGGCATGGATATTTGTGCCGTCCTTAGTTGTAAGTAGTTCATAAGTAGTTTGTAAGTTTAGGGACTGATGACCTCGTAGTTAAGTCCCATAGACTCTACAAACATTTGAACATTTTTGTTACTGGATGTGACGAGGTAAAGAGAGGGGGGCGGGGCTTATTGACTCATTGGAGATATTCAGTTACCTTTTTTGAGTCTGTTTCTGCTGTTTCACTAGAGAGAGTAATCGGTATTTTTCCGATTTTCTGTGATACTCTGTCCCTAAAAGTATCTACAGAATGACGTTTCTGGTACTTCCCAGAGTAGTAAAATGTTGTAAGATCGGCAGCACACTTAAATGCATTATATCGAGGCGGAGAGCGATAATATTGTACTAATTTTGGCGATGGATATTCAGACAGAAAATTCTGAAATAGCATTAATTTCTCTGTGATACATAACAGGGAGTATCTCTCTTTCGTATTAATCAACTGCCAACTGTCGAAATTACCAGAACATCGTAACCTATGGTATTAACATTCGACATTCGTAGAAACTCTTTCACGAGAATTACTTGCTTACAAATTTATTAGGTCTGTATGAACATAAATGAATGGCATTTCTTTAACCACGTACTAATTAGTAAGCTAGAAGATGTACTTTGGTGTCATGGGTGGAAGTGATAGCTTATTTCAGTCGTTAAGTGGCTGCATTTCTGCCTGGGTCGCGATGTAAACGCACATGACATGCGCAGTCTGGTAAAAACATGGCGGCCACCCGGCGGTTGATCACTCTCCCCCTATATAGGGTAGTAGCTTCTTTGGAAAGAATGCACACAAAGTTTCAGCCATATTGGTCTATTTCTTTGTGTTTGGCATTCGTGTGAATCAAGGAAGTCGACAGATTGTCAAAGAATGGACGAAAAAGAATTTCGTGTGGTGGTTAAACATTGGTTTATTAAAGGCAAAACGCCTCAGGAAACTAAAGATAAGCTTGATAAACATTATGATGACTCTGCACCTTCGATTAGAACAGTTTATAAGTGGTTTCAAAATTTTCGGAGTGGCCATACGGGCACAAGTGACGCTGAATGTTTTGGACACCCTATGGAGGTTACAACTCCAGAAATCATTGATAAAATCTATGGTATGCGGATGGATGGCAGAAGAGCTAAGGTTCGTGAGATTGCTCGTTCTGTGGTCATCTCGAATGAACGGGTACATAATATTTTGCATAAACATTTAGACATGAGAAAGCTATCCGCAAGACAAATGCTGCGATTGCTCAAGATTTACCAAAAACGGAATCGTATGATGTGTTGCAATGAAGGTTTGTAGCTGTTCAGGAAGCATCCGCAAGACTTTAAGCGTCGACACTGTGGATCAAACATGGGTACGTAACTATACTCCTGAGACCAAAGAATAATCTAAACATTGGTTTACCAAGGGAGAATCTGCACTAAAAAAGGTGAAGGCTGGTCCTTCAGTCGGAAAGGTTATGGTGACGGTCTTTTGGGAATCGCAAGGGATAATCACAATCGAGTATATGAAACAGTGTAAAACTATTACAGATGCATATTATTCATCGTGTCAAATCCGAGTTGCAAGATTGGCTCACAAAAAATTCTTTTCCATCACGACAATGCACCAACGCACAGCCCAGCAGTTGTGATCGCATAATTATTGGAAATAGGATTCCAATTTGTGTAGATTTGAAACGGCAAAAATGTCCACTTGTCACACTTGGCGTGGTGTAAATTATACATATTAATAACATCTTCAGTTGAACACATGCATTGATAATGGCCAGTTACTGGGCGAAGTAATGATTTTCTAATAAAGAATTTTTTAAGAAAAAGATCGACTGATAGCTGAAAATCTCAGAATATTAGAAGGTAAAACATCTTTAGCGAAGTGAGGAATACGTTAGTGGGTGAAGCCTAAAGTTCACTTACTACAATCGACGAGCATTAAAGACGGTTGTGGCCATATAGCATAAAACTACCATGTCAAAACCAAGTGAAAAACTAAACACTCACTGTGGTAGTACAGTTTCACTGAAAACTATACGGCTGGTGTTTAACATTCATGGAAAGGCTCCATTTGTCGAAGCCTTAAGCCAAAGACAAGTTGGGAATGAAGTGGTGTCATGATCATTAGACACTTGATACTTAGAGACTGCGGTATGGTCCAATGACTCGTTTACATTGCTTCCTAAAAACAACCGAGTTTTTATACAGAAACCCTAAAAGAAACTTCCATTACGGCAATCCTGCTTCCTAGAAAAAGGTATATGGAAGCTTCCTCCATTATTCAGGGATCTACGTGGTACAGTCAATAATTTCTGAGACTTGACACCTGGAGGATAAGCAGCCACACTGTATATTGCAGGCGCTGCTGCATTTGTGGCACATTGTGCTGGATAACATGACACATGTTGAGGTCGGCGGTCAGAATTTTATGGCAAGTACCATGGGTGGAGTGGCCGAGCGTTCTAAGTCGCCTAGCTGCAGAGCCATGGTACTTGGGTGTATCTGTTGTCCTTATCGTAAGTTAGTTTAAGCCTAGGGACTGATGACTAGAGTAGTTACGTCCCACGTAACGCACATACTTTTTGAGGGCACACAATACACGGCCGCAACGGCAATCAGAGCAAAATAAAATTAAATATGTTATTCCGACCACGGATTCGAGTAGTCAGTAAAATTACAAACTCCCCGATACCAATAACAGACCGGATGGGACCTTAATTAAAAAGTACCAAAATTAAAACAATTAATTTAGGACGGTTTATTAATTTTCACTAACCAAGGAGCATCACAGAATGATTACTTACTTAGAGGACAATCCAATGGAAGGGACAGAGTAATTTCTACATTACCCTTTTAGTTAATCTAGAAATTGATCAAAATGGAGAATTTCCTGTAGCCGTTAAATTTAAAAGCGACCGGAAGCGACGCCGTGGCGTAGGCATACCAGCTTTTTCCGGCGCTCCAAACAGGTGTCCCAACCTGAGTGTCCGAGACACAGTGCCGCCCGCAAGGGCTAAGCTTCGCCAACGGTTTCTCTCCCCTGCCTCTAAGGTTGGCTACAGGGACTACTTTGGAACAGCGGAAGAACACTGCGGTGCCGTGACCGGCGAACGGACTCGCACCGCCATTCGGTTGCAGAGCTTCGATGTATCCACCTCGCGGACAGGCTAGGGCGGAAGTTACCGCCGTATTACGAATGTGTGACTTTGACGACCGTCCTTGTCCGTTACAATGATGGGCGAGTGGAAGCATCCGGTACACTTACCATTCAGTTTACAGTAAAGTAAGCTTGGCTGGTTGGCCCCTGCTCTGATTTTAGTATTACGACTTGGCTAGCAACATTCTCTCTGATTCAATCAGTCTCCGCTCTCTCCAGGGACTGCAAATGTATCTGTATAAAATGTCCTTATTTCTTGACTTGTTGACTTGACAGAAGGTGTTTTCGTGGCAAAATAGTCTTATTTGTGAAATAACATTAAACATGCAACAGGGCTACCTGAAATTCGTCATATCTTTATGAGTACAGATTTCACCACAATTCTACCTATTTCTTCTGTAACGTTCCTATTGTCCTCTTTTCAATTAATGAATCTTCAATAAGGCGACACCTGCCAACAGAAGTCCGACGCCTTTACGGTCCAAGGACAGCAGATCAGCAGGTGAGTAACTTCCTGTCTCAGAGGAAAGGCGATAGGCAGCAATCCTTCTTGCTTAACCTTCTTTACAAAAACTTCACCAGTTACAATAGCTTTACAAGCATTTGAACATTTGAATTTGAACTTCACAAGCGGCATCAACAGGCGTCACCAAACAACTGGGTCATCAGTCCCTAAACCTACAAACTACTTATGAACTAGCTAATACTAAGGACGGCACAAATATCCATGGCCGAGGAGGGATTCGAACCCCCGACCGTAGTGACCGTGAAGACCGTGACTAACGCGCCTCAGTCCCCTCGGCCACCGCGGCCGGCAAACAGTCCTCCTTCTGACTGCGTATAATGCCATATTTCCGCCTGGTGGCAGGAAGTGGAACTATAATTTCCTCATCATACTCCACGAGCGTACCGGTTATTGAATTTACCCATGACGTTGCAGCGCTCTGCGATGTACGAGGCGCGTACAGAAAGTAAGTTGCGTTTGGTAATAAAATGAAATTGTACACAGATACAGAGGAAATTTTTATTGCACAAAATTCTACAACTCTTAAACTACTTTTCCACATAACTGCCGAAATTTTGAAGGCATTTGTCATAGCGTGGCACCAGGTTTTGTATACCTTCTTCATAGAAATCTGCCGCATGTATTGTTTGGTAACAATTTCATGCATCAGTGATCATGAAATTTGGGGGAAGTCCATAGCGAGAGCACTACGGTTTTCCTGGATCTTGTCATCAATCACGTGAACCAGTTCTTCTGTAACCAAAGGTGGTCGCCCACTTCGTTCTTCATCGTGCACATCACTACGCCCGCCATTTAACTGTCGGACCCATCTTCTCACCATCGAATAACTCATCGCATTTGGTCAGTAAACATCGCAAATTTGCCGATAAATTTCACTTGGTTTCACTTTCACATTCAGAAACCGAATCACCGACTTGATTTCACAGGCGGAGGGATTTTCAATCAACGCCGACATTTCAAACAAGCACAACAAAGCGTACGTAACTGACAGCGATCTCCAAATGGCGCACGTTCTTCTCCTTGATACACATCGTCTACAGCGCCTGTGCGGAACTGCAGTCGCAGCGCTGTTGTGGAGATAAATTGAAACAGAACTAACTTTCTGGACGCGCCTCGTATACAGTCCGCAATGCAGCACGCACAGTACTATGAGTTTAATTATAACCAACAAGCACATGATGTGTCAATATGAGAGCATGATACATATAGTCTTTCATGGTGTCGTCTTTATTTTTCTGAACGTGGGTGTAATTCCCTTTTGCGGAGCAGTGGCGTGCACGCACCTCTGAGATGACGTCGTCGCAGTACTTGCAGAAGATGAGCAGCTCGGAGGCGCCGGTCAGCATGTAGACGACCACCCGAGCCAGCAGCGGGCTGCCCACGGGGATCTGCGGACACACAGCATTCTGCAGGTGACTAAGTACCTGCTAGCTGGCAATCTCCACATATGAAACTCTACACTGATCAGCCGAGGCATCGCGACTGCATGCTCGCTGCGAGGACGAGGCTGCTGCCATCAGGTGGAAAGTGATCCGATTTTTCCCCCCACATATTGTTATTTTAGCCCCCCAGTCCTCACATGGACGGGGCTGGGCTGGGACTGGTACAATCAACGCCGACTTCAACCAACAGACATTAAGAAATAAAATGGAGCACAAACTGGTCACATATTTACCATTGAATCACACTGTTTTCATACATGGTATCATCTTTATATACTGACTAGCTTAACTTTCGCTGCTTCGCATGCGTAGGCTGGTTGATCTACACCAGTGTTTCACCTTATTCATATAAATTTTCATAGATATAGCTTAAGAACTATCATAATGAAATGTTGTGATACTACTTGTAGCCGCGGCACAATGCCGGTGCGTATTGAGGCGCATTGCTGCGGTGCGCGCTGCTGTTCGCCGTCGGGGGTTCGATTCGCCCCTCGTGCACTGATGTTTGTGTTGTCCTTTGCAAAACTTAGACTAAGTTAGTTTAATTAGTTTGTAAGCCTTAGGTACTGATGACCCGTAGATAAGTCTCTTAAGATTTACTAACATTTGATTTTTCTATTTTTTAACCCCCTATGGCACCTTTTAATAGTTGAATTTCGAAAAATACTCCAACATGTGTCTTTAAATTCCAACCAACTCTACAAGTATCATTTTTTGTAATTCTGGGTTCAAAATTGGCTTAGTAGCAACGTATTTTCAAAAAATGTTTCATCCCCTATTTCACACCCTAAATGATTAATTTTCTGAAAATACCGAAACACATGTCTTTCTAATTCTTGCCAAGAAAACCTATACCAATTTATGTGGTTCTACCTTCAAAATTGCCTTAATAGCAAAAGATTTTCGTAAAACATTCCCTCCGCAATTTATCCCCATTGATGATTGAATTTCCAAAAATACTGAAACACGTATTTTTTTTAAATTATAATGAACAGTACAAATGCCAGTTTTTGCAGCTCTAGCTTCAAAATTGTCTTGACAAAAATGTGTTTTCGAAAAAAATTTTTGATCCCGTATTTTACCCCTTTGGTTGTTGAATTTCCAAAAATATCGAAACTCATGTCTTTTTAATCCTGATCAAGAGTCCATATCATAAGTTTCATAGTTATAGCTTGAAATTTGAGTTAACGGCAACATATATTTGAAAATCCATTTTTGCACCCCTCATTTCACCCCCTTATTGATCGAGTCTTTTAAATTCGAACCCCGAATCCAAATCCGAAAATTTGTAGTTCTAACTTCAAAATTGCCTAAATAGCAACAGATTTTCGAAAAACATCGCCTCTCCAATTTAACCCCCTTGATGGTTGAATTTACAAAAATACCGAAATGCGTATTTTTTAAATTCTAACCAACAATACAAATGTCAATTTTGGTAGCTCCAGCTTCAAAATTGTCTTAACAGCAACGTGTTTTCATAAAGAATTTTTTATCCCCTATTTCACCCTCTTACTTAATGAATTTCCAAAAATACTGAAACTAATGGTTTTTAATCCTGACCAAGATTCCATATCCGAAGTTTCGTAGGTGTACCTTAAAATTTGAGTTAACAGCATCATATTTTTGAAAATCATATTTTTGTGTCCCCTATTTTAACCCCTTATTGGATGGATTTAAAAAAAATGCCGGAACATGTATCTTTTTAATTCGAACCCTGAATTAAAATCCGCAATTTTGTAGTTGTAACTTTAAAATTGCCAAAATAGCAACGTATTTTCAAAATACTTTACATCCCCTATTTCACCCCCTTACCGACGGAACATCGAAAAATCGATTCTTAAATGACGCCTAAAGAGTAAGGTCAGTAGCCTCTATAAATCTCAAGCTTCTATCTTAGTGGTTTGGGGCTGGGCGATGATGAGTCAGTCAGTCAGTCAGTCAGTCGGGTCATTGTCTTTTATATATAGATATTATGCCCTTCAGCGTTCAGTCTGGACTATAGTAACTCTAATAAAACTCCTCCATGATCCCCTGCTCAATGCTAACTTTTATGCCTCGTCTTATTTTAAGTCTGTTACATCAAAATCATTTTTCAGTGAATCCAAGTACTTTCTCCTTGGGCTACCTCGACAGCTTTTACCCTCTATTGCCGAATCCACGAGTCTCTTAGGTTACCTTCCTTTAACCATGTATGTTACATCATCTCACCACCTCAACCTGTTCCCTCTAACTGCCTCACTTATGATGTTCATTCCCAGTTTTCCTTTTTTTCCCTTCATTATCGACGCATCCCTACTATTGTTCCTATCTATTAGTACCTGAAATCATCCTTGCTACTTTAATAACTGTAACCTCAACCTTATAATTAGGGTAACGTGCATCCACGCAGCTTTCACTTCCATACAATAAGCTGACTGTAAGATAAAACGGTGCACTGATAACTTGGTATTTACTTCCTTCTTGTAGAAGAGAGTAGATCTTAGCTGAGCACTCACTGCATTGGCTTTGCTACACCTTGATTCCAGTTCTTTCACTGTGTTGCCATCCTCTGAGAAAGTACAACCTAAGTACTTGACCCTGTTCACCTATTCCAACTTCGCCCCTCCTATTTGGCACTCAATCTGTTTAAATTTCTTTCCCACAGATATTACTTTGCTTTTTGGAAATGCTGATCTTCATACCATAACCCTCACATCTCTGATCTAGCTCTGAAATACAACTGACAAAGATCGGTGAATAGTCCTGTAATATTAATGTAGATGAACAATGAACAACAGCTACCTCACTGTGCACCTCTGATATCTGTGATAAATGTACTGGAAATTTTGCACGTCTCTTCCTTTGGGATGGTGTTCAAAAGTCTCGTCACATTTCGTTGTATGTCAGCAATATCGTCTAATCTCTTTTCACATTCAAATGTTTGTAAATCTATGGGACTTAACTACTGGATCATCAGTCCCTAGGATTACAAACTACTTGAACTAACTTTAACTAAAATATGGGCCAAAACATACACAAACACACACACACACACACACACACAAACACACACACACACACACACACACACACACACCCACGAGGGATGACTCCAACACCCGACGGGGCGCAACGGCGCGCTCCGCAGCAAGGAGCCTTGGAGCGCTCAGCCATTCCACCGCGGCTAATCCATTTCCTTTCAAAGCGATTTTGAGTCGATGGAACAGGAACAAGTCAGGAGGCTTGATATTTGGCGAGTATGTCCAAGTTTCACCACACCCTTTTTCGCAAGGATCTGTTTTCCGATATTGGCTGTGTGTGGGCGTTGTCGTACAATTTGAACATCCACCATACATGTTAAATCTCAATCCTCCAGACTTGTTTCTATTCCCTCGGCTTTAAGTTGCTTTGAAAGGAGAGAGATTTGACGATATTCCTTACATCGCACGAAACATGACGACACTTTTGATCACCATCCCAAAGGAAGACTTCATGCAAAGTTTCCACAACATAAATCGCAGAGCTCAGCGGTGCATAGTAATGGGAGGTGATTATTTCGAAAGACAGTATCGTAAATGTAGTTCATGGTTGGTTTAACGTAAATATCACAGAACCATTCACTGAACTTTGTCATAGGTTGTATTAGATTGTAACCTTCTAATCCAATCTGCCAACCACAACAAAGTCGTGCAATTTTAAGACTATTTATTTTGTTTTCATCTATTTTTATCTCACTCTGTATGTCTATCGTTTTCAACATATGAGCCATAAATAGTATGAACAACATTGGTGACAGGTTACAGCCTCGTCTTATCCTGAATCTACTGTGAACCATGAACTCAATTTACCGTCAACTCTACCTGTGAGCTGACAATATGTGTAAAGACCTTTAATTTCTTGCAGACGTTTGCCTCCTATTGCATAATCTCTAGAACTGACAATAGCTTCCTTCTAGGAACACGGTCATGAGGCTTTCCTAGATATATAAAACATATTCTCCGTTGCACTCTCAGCACTTCTTTATTTGGTGTAATCAGAAGATCTGGTGCTGATAGCCACTAATAGGCCGAAACCTATAGTGAGTTTCATTCATCCTGTTTTCCACTAATACTCGCACTCTCGTTTCAACGATGACCGAAAAGATTTTGCTCATAACGCTCATTAAAGAGATATCTGCCGCGTTGAAGTAGCGGAGCGTTCTAAGAAACCTTGCTGCGGAGCACGCGGTTGCTCGCTGTGTGAGGTTCGACTGCTCCCTGGGGTATTGTTGTTTGTGTTGTCCTTAGCATAAGTTAGTTTAAGTAGTTTGCAAGCCTAGGAACTGGTCACAAACGTAGTCAAGTCCCTTAGATTTATAAACATTTTAATTTGAAGAGATACCTCTACAGCTGTTACAATCTATTCTATTCTTGAAAATTGGCGTGATTAATGCTTTCGTCCAGTTAGACAGAACCTGTCCCGACTCCCATACAATTTCAGTCACCCTATGTAACGATTTAAGACGATTTAATTGTATTTGATGAGTTCTGACTTAATTTCATCTATCCCAGTTCTTTTATTGTACAGAAATCTCTCCACTTCCTCAAATACGTTACTCTTTCCATTAGTATTCCTATCCGACTGTACCTCAAAATCTGACACATTACCATAAATTTCACCTACATTTAGCAACTCTTCAAAATATTCCCTCCATATGCCCAAGGCATCCAAAGGATTTACTAGAAACTTTTCTGACTTGTCCAAAACGTCAATTCCTTCTTCCCTTCCTTTCGAAGATTGCTGATCATGCACCAGTATGGTTTTCCCGCGGCTTGACCCACAGTTTTATACTCTATTTGCAAAGTCTTTCCATAATTTCTACTATAATTAAAAAAATCATAAATGAACATTTGTACGCCTGGACACTTAAAAGAGTAGTGGAATACTGGAAACATCGCACAATGTATGGGACACTGGACATAATACGGAATTTGAAAAGGGGCCTTCTCTGGAATGGTTGATGGAAGGAAAGGTGCTTATAGTGTAAGATAGTAGACTGGCGCAGGTACAAGATGGTCTTGGGATAGATCAGGACACTATTGGGATTTATAAACAAGAGGGGAGAGGAGGAGAAGGTGTGATATGGGAAGAAAATGTAGAGGGAATATTAGGTGGATAGGAATCTGAGTTGATAGATTGGGTATATGTGGGGGCACTGTTCTGCATCTGGGGGAGGGAGGTGGTTGAAATTTCATTGGCAGATTAGGAGGGGTCGGGGATTGATACGCGAGTCTGTCACTAATTGAATATGCATTGAGTCACTGGATAATGAAGGCAGAGAACAAGAAATGGAATCACAAGCTTGTAATGATATAGGGTCAGTGACTCCGCTTGAGAATCGCGTGTATGTGGACTGTACTGAGAGAGGCACGAGTTACAATTCGTTCCGTCCCGAGCCCATAACCATGTGATGAAAGATGCGACTTATATGCGAGATGGCGTTCCGCCACAGTTTGCCACGCATGTGTAAGACCTGTTGCGCTCATGCTGTGCAGAGTGCGCGCGAGCGATCGCTGACCTGGGTGGCGGTGAAGGCGGACATGCAGAGCAGGAACGTGCTGACCAGCAGCTGCAGCGTCAGCGCCGGCGCCGCCACCTGCTCCACGTCCTGCACAAACCTGCGGGCAGCGCGCCGTTCCACTCAACTCTCCAACACTCAATGCCACGCTGATATACTAGCACAGATTCTATGGAGAAATGTTAAAAATTTCAGGCATGTCAATCACTTACACTCATATATATACTAATGGGCATTAAAATTGCTACACCGCAAATATGACGTGCTACAGACGCGAAATTTAACCGACAGGAAGAAGATGCTGTGATACACAAATGGTTAGCATTTCAGAGCATTCCCACAAGGTTGGCACCAGTGGCGACACCTACAACGTGCTGACGTGAGGAGTTTCCAACCGATTTCTCATACATAAACGGCAGTTGACCGGCTTTGCCTGGTGAAACGTCGTTGTGATGCCGCGTGTAAGGAGGAAAAAAACGAGTATCATCACGTTTCCGACTTTGATAAAGGACGGATTGTAGCCTATCACGATTGCAGGTTATCATATCGCGACACTGCTGTTCGCGTTGGTCGCGATCCAATGACTGTTAGCAGAATATGGAATCGGTGGGTTCAGGAGGGCAATACAGAATGCCGTGCTGGATCACAACGGCCTCATATCACTAGCAGTCGAGATGACAGGCATCTTATCCACATGGCTGTAACGAATCGTGTCGCCGCGTCTCAATCCCTGAGTCAACAGATGGGGACGTTTTCAGGACAACAACCATCTTGCACGAACAGTTCGACGACGTTTGCAGCAGCATGGACTATCAGCTTGGAGATCATGTTGACACTGCGTCACAGACAGGAGTGCCTGTGATGGTGTACGCAACGACGAACCTGGGTGCACGAATGGCAAAACGTCATTTTTTTTTTTCGGATGAATCCAGGTTGTGTTTACAGCATCATGATGGTCGCATCTGTGTTTCGCGACATCGCGGTGAACACACATTGGAAGCGTGTATTCGTCATCACCATAATGGCGTATAACCCAGCGTGATGGTATGGGGTGCCATTGTTTACACGTCTCGGTCACCTCTTGTTCGCATCGCCGGCAGTTTGAACAGTGGCCGTTACATTTCAGATCTGTTACGGCCCGTGGCTCTACCCTTCATTCGATCCCTGCGATACCCTACATTTCAGCAGGATAATGCACGACCGCATGTTGCAGGTCCTGTACGGGCCTTTCTGGATACGGAAAATGTTCGACTGCTGCCCTGGCCAGCACATTCTCAGGATCTGTCACCAATTGTAAACATCTGGTCAATGGTGGCCGAGCAACTGGCTCGTCACAATACGTCAGTCACTACATTTGATGAATTGTGGTATCGTGTTGAAGCTGGATGGGCATCTGTACCTGTACACGCCATCCAAGCTCTATTTGACTCAATGCCCAGGCGTATGAAGGCTGTTATTACGGCCAGAGGTGGTTGTTTTGGATACTGATTTCTCAAAATGTATGCACCCAAATTGCTGAAAATGTAATCATATGTCAGTTCTAGTATAACATATTTGTACAGTGAACATCCGCTTATCATCTGCATTTCTTCTTGGTGTAGCAATTTTAATGGCCAATAGTGTAGTTCATGAAAGTCAACATGGCAGGTTCAGGCATGCTATCACATAGGAAGACATTTTTCGGCGGTGCCCTCCTGGTGATATCACAGAATAACCAGCGCGGAGTCTTCTTCCTCAGCCAGAAAGTTGCGGGAATGGTCTCTACTGTTCTAGCTTCGCCTATTAATGTTAGATGCAGTGACAATTTATTTTTTCTTTTGTACATATCTGCATGCGTCCTCCGAAACAATGGACCACTCTCAAAGCCCTCGCATAGATTCTTCCCGGAGTGCTAGGCGACTGTGCTGTTAAATCATGATAAAGAATTAGCGCGGAATCTGACTATGCCGCGACAATTTAGGCACACCAACCTCGCTCGCCGCTTGCACGCTGACTGCTCGCCACTGACCAGTGCTTGCTGTTCTTTGCATTCCAATCTCGAGTCTCTCATGGTGAGCAGCAAGTTCCTCTTCTTAAGATGACTTCGCACATTTTCTTGGAGTCTCTAGGTGTAGGATAAACACCAATTTGCTTGATTGTTGCTATATTATAACTTCTAGTACCTACATATTCGACGAATAATCCAGTATTTCAATAAATCTGACCATACTCAAAACGTATATCTCCACCACCAGTGACATTCACTTATAGCTACAAACCGTTTGCGTACCTGCAAACTTCCAAGTGGTGCTTGGCGCATTCTCTCAGCATGGCACTGGCGTTGGATGCAAACTTCTCTCGCTGTCCTTCAGTCCCGTCGTCGCTGCTGGAATGTTAAGCAGAGTCATCATGTTAGTAGTAATCACGAGTAATGAGACACTGATTTTTAATGTTAATACTTAGTAATAATGATAATAATAATAATTCTGCCATAGCCGGTCCCAAGACTGGTTGAGAAAGAAGGAGGGGAAGGAGTAACACCTCTTTAAAAAACCTTGGTTCACCTGGCCCGGATGATAGTACCTTGCGAGGGCCCCTTGTCAGGGTACGATGAAGACCTCAGCGGTAGCAGCAGCGGAGGAAATGGACTCTGGAACGGTGAAGCTGGCGGGAGAGGCAACCTTACCTATTATGGGAAGGAAGTTAAATCCAGAAGCGTCTGTTTCATAAGGAGCGGCTCCCTGGTAGGCGTCTGTTCACCATGTGAGGTGCGACCATTTCCTATGCATCTTACCTTCAAAAGTAAGAGGTGAACTCGATTGGCACAGACTAATCACCAAAACAACAATCAGTATGAATAAGAGGGCTTTATGTAATCAGAATACCCCAGGAGGTCAAACCTCCACCATACCCAATGGTAAGGTGTCAAGTGGTCATTCGGATTCTGAGGGACCACAGCATAAAGTTTTGGGTTAGTCGGAGCACCCTGAACATGGCACGCATAAAATTAAATCTAAGCAAATAAACTATATAGCAATATTAAATACCCAATCTCTCATTAAATTTGGAAAACTAAAAACAATAACAGATTTCTTAGATAAAAAGAACATAATGATTAAAGCTGTACAGGAAACCCGTTACGTAGCCAATGAACCTTTTGAATCAAATGAATACAGAATTTATAAGAGCAAGTCCACCAGCAAGATATTGAAAGGTGCACCCATTTTCGGTAGTTGTTTCATTATCTCTAATAATATAATTGACTCAACAGTAATTTTTGGTCCAATTGACGAAAGAACATCCTCTCTAACATTTAAATCCACTAACAAAGTGTATACAATTCTAAATGTCCATGCCCCACAAATGATAAAAACCGAAAGAAAACCAGACATAATGTGGAAGAATACTGGGAGAAAATGGATAATTACACGAGTAAAATACCATCGAAACACACTATTATCCTTCTGGGAGACTTCAACGCACAAAGTGGAAAGAAAAAAAAAAACAGGAAAACGGTTGGTAAAGACTCTGCTCACAAGTGTACCAACAAAAACGAGGAAAGACTGAGAGAACTATGTGATAATCACAACATAGTTGTAAAATCCACGTCCTTTGAAAGAAATCCTAAAAAGCTAACGACATAGGTATCACCAAACCCAATATGTGGGGGAAAACAGCTGGATCACATAGTAGTAAGCAGAAAGTCATCTAAGGAAATAATGAATGTCAAAGTCATAAAATCCGCAAATATAGAATCCGATCATTACATCTATGTAGCTAAAGTTAGAATTAAGCCTGAAGTACGCAGAAAACACAATAGATAAACTAAGATCCCAAAATATGACCATGATAAACTGCAACCGGGAAAATTAAAGGCAGAAATTCAAAACCAGGACTTCCAAACTTGGAACATTACCGCCAACATTAGAATTAGCGAGCCCAAAAACTAACCAAATGGCCCATTCTAAACAGGATAACTGTGACTTAATAGCAAAATATTTTGAAGATTTACACAACTGTCATAAACCTGAAACCAAATTCACTTTTAGTGAAAATTATACTCAAAATAACAATTCGACGGCCACAGATTTAAAAGAAAGAAATCATATATGCCTTAAAAAACAATAAGGCATCCGAAGACGGTGGAATTAAGGCGGAGTTGTGGAATGCTCTAGATAATGACATCATTCTTAAACTCAAAAATATAGTAGACAGTGTGCTGAAAGATGCATACAAGATGAAATTAACAAGAGCAAAACTAGGGTACTAGAGTGCAGTCTAAGAAAATCAGGTGATGCTGAAGGAATTAGATTAGGTAACGAAGCAATAAAGGAGGTAGATGAGTTTTGTTACTTGGGCAGTAAAATAACAAATGATGGTCGCAGTACAGAGGGTATAAAATGCAGAATGGTAATGGGTAGAAAAGCGTTCTTGAAAAAGAGAAATTTGTTAACATCGAATATTGATGGAGTGTTGCCGTGTATGGGAGTGAAACATGGACGATAAACAGTGCGGACAGGAAGAGGATTGAGGCTTTTGAAATGTGGTGCTACAGAAGAATGCTGAAGATTAGGTGGGTGGATCGCGTAACTAATGACGAGGTACTGAACAGAATTGGGGAGAAATGAAATTTCTGGCATACCTTGACTAAAAGAAGGGATAGATTGGTGGGACACATTCTTAGACATTAAGGAATTGTGAATTTAACGCTGAAGGGAAATGTGTGGAGTAAAAACCGCAGAGGAAGACCGAGAAATGGATACAGTAAGCAGATTCAGACAGATGTAGGTTGCCGTTCTTATGTGGAGATGAAGAGGCTTGCTCAGGATACGGTATTGTGGAGAGCTGCATCAAACCAGTCTCCGGACTGAAGACCACAGCAACAACAACAATCTGGAAGAAGGAAGAAGTTCCGGAAGACTTGAAAACTGCCATCATACACCCTCCGTACAAAAAAAGGCCTTTAAACATATCCCAATAATTACAGGGGGATATCACTGCTGCTAGTAACCTATAAAATCCTATCTAAACCACTACTCAATCGGGCGAAACATCAACTAGACCCACAAATATGGAAATACCAAGGTGGATTTCGGAAAAATAGACCATGCATTGAACAAACCTGGAATTTAAAAACCATCCTAGAAATGAGAAAACTGAGAAACAAAGACACAACTGTTATCTTTGTCGATTTCATGAAACCTTACGATACCATCGATAGAGAATCCCTTATCAGTATTATAAAAGAATTCGGCCTAGATCCAAAAAGTACAAACATTATCAAAGACACATTGACAAACACCTCATCTAAAGTCAGGTTCTGTGAAGAATTCTCCAAAAGCTTTGAAATAAAAAACAGGAGACGGTTTATCACCTATACTTTTTAATTGTGCCCTTGAGAAAGTGATAAGAGAGTGGAGAAAATTCGATGCGAAAGGCATCAAATTAAGAAACCGAAAATATAACATCTATATAGACTGCTTGGCATTCGCGGATGACATTGCTCTGATCACAGACACACCGGAGAATGCGAAACTCCAAATAGAAAACCTAATTGAGCAAGCAAGAAAAGTTGGTTTACAAATCTCTTTCACAAAAATTGCCCAGAGAAACTACTCATAAATCAAAACAAAATTGAGAAAGATAATTCATTCAAGTGTATTTAGGTGAGTGGCTATCCATAAACAACTATGAGAAAGAAAGTATAGAAACATGTACAAGAAGAAGGTTTATCATGGGAAATCAAAATTAGACACTACAGCACAGTGGTGAAACCAGAGGCTCTGTATGGCGCTGAAACACTAAAGCTAGTCCAAAAAGGAGGGATCAATAAACTAATGAAAATGGAAAGAAGACTTATGAGAAGCATACTCGGGCCAAAGACAACAGGAACAGAATATAACAGACCACGACCCAACAAAGAAATCTACGAACATGTAGAGAACTTAATACATACCATGCGGAAAAGAAGAATATCATTCTTTGGACATTTGGCGAGAATGGAAAATGACAGGCTAACAAACCAAATCTTTAATAAAATAATGAAGCTTACTGGATAACCAGTGTGGTGTACACAGACTTTAAATGACCTCAAAGAAGCAAACATCGACATAATGGACACACACAACAGAAACTTACACAGGAACAAAATTCAGAAAGCGACCTTTAGGGAGGAAGAAGAAAGGAAAAAAGAAAGCAGCCTCACAAGATCGAGGAGCTCCTAAGGCAGAGATCAGAATGCATGAAATTAATGTGGGCGGAAAGGAAGAAGAATCAAGAAAGCTGGAATTGATGTATCGATTTAACGTGCTCTACAAAAGTGTCATTCGAATAAATAAATAATAATAATTTCAAATCAATCATGTATCAATTTCATGCCTAATTACATGTCCAAATTATGAAATGGATTAATAGTCATGCTAACATTATTTAAGACGAATACGAATAAAACTAATGATTGTTCAACTCCTTACTAATAAATATATAGGGTGTAACATGTGTAAGTGAAAATATTTCTAGAGATGACTCATGACAGTATAGTGAACAACTTTGTATTACGGTGTTTTGCCGCCCGGGAGTAGCCGAGCGGTCTGGAGCGCCGCATTGCAGATCGCGAGGCCTTCCGTGTCAGGGATTCGAAACCTCCCTCAGGCATGGATGTGTATGTTGTCCTAAGTTTAAGTAGTTTGTAAGCTACGGACTAATAACCTAGCAGTTGGGTCCGATAGATTTACAAACCTTTATTGCGGTGTTTCCTCATTGTGAGACTTTTAAGTATAGCTATTAGAGTCTTTGTTTTCGGGTTAGGTAGTACCCCCACGTATGCATAGCGCCAGGGAGCCTATATTCCCCAAGATCAAGTGTAAACCGGTACAGGCGAATGACGCTCAACTGCTTCGGCAAGGGGCTGTTAGTAGTGGGAATGCGAGGAAATCCAATGTGAAGTATATATGCCCAGGCGTCATTCAGTTGTGGCCGAGATATGGCAAAACAGAAAACATCGGGTTGCAATGTTCGCAATTGTTGTGTGGGACATCTATTCGACGCATAGGAAAAAGAACTAATACACAAATCAATTCATATTCTTCTTCACATCATATTCTCCTTAATTTCAGCCTCTTACCACGTAATGTGGGGTCGGCGTTGCTTTGTGGGATTCTTCTCGTCCATAAATGTCTATCCAATGCTTCTTCTAACCTTCATTTCTCTATCTCATGCTACCCTGTCTTTCCATCTTATTTTTGGTGTTCCTCTTCTCCTTGGCCCTAAGAGTTTTAGCTTTCCAACTGCTCTTCCCACGTATTAGTCCCCTCTTCCCCGTACATGTCCATACTATCTTAGCCTACTTTCTTGGATCCTCTATTCTATCAACTCCACTCATGGACGTTGAAATTCTCAGTTCTACCACTTCCATCCTTCTCTCCTAAGATTTCGTGATTGGCCTAATTTAGGCACTATAGAGCATTGCAGAGTTCATCACAATTTTGCACAGATTTTCTTCCACTCTACAACTCAGCTTCTTATCACAGAGTACTCTACTGAATTTCTTCCATCCATCCAGAGCTGTATTTCAGCCTCCTGTATGGTATCACTTTAAAGGTAAGAACCCAGATATTTTAACTTCTTAGTCAGTGTTAATTGTCCTTCTTCCATGTTAATATATAGTTCTTCTGCATCCATGGTACACATATACTCTGCTTTATCCCAGCTGAGCTGATGCTCAGCTGATGCTCAGTGACCGGCGGCCAGTGCACACGTGACCAGCAGCAGCTCTACATTGTACGGTAACCGGCTTCTTAATAGAAGCGACTTATTTACATTTCGTGTGTACTTTCTCTTGCAGCTCTTTATACTTTAGTGTGCTCGCGTGTTTGTTTATTAAGAATCGCGTTTATTTGTCAGCTCAGTTAGTGAATTTTTTATTTATTAGCTCGCGTATATATTTTTCAGATTCGCCGTTAATAAACAGTTCAGCGTTAGGTCTATACCTTACAAAGCTCACTGTTTATCAAACTACTGAGTCCTCTGACGTACTTACTTGGAAGAAACAAAGGTTTTTAGAATGGCTAGGAACTGTGACTGCTGCGAACGGATGGAGGCAGAGTTAGTGACTCTTCGCTCGCAGCTTCAGGCGGCGTTGGCTTCGCTGGCAACGCTTGAGACTACGGTGGGTGGGCGCCGCTGTTGTGGGCCGCTCGCGGGGGTACAGCAGACGCCCTGTGCGTCTGTTGTGCCCTCCGATCGGCCTGCGGCTGTGGCCAGCCCGCTCACTGCCCGCGAGGAGGTAGCCCCCCAATCCGTGGTGGATTGGGAGGTCCCCTCAGCGCGTGTCAGGCGGCGTAAGACTTCCCGGGGGACCGAAGTGGAGGCCTTCCCGGTTAGTCTTGCCAACAGATTCGAGGCGCTGTCTGTGGCAGGGGATGTTCCTGATGCGGATGGTGTCGCTTGTCCTGTACTCGCCCCTCTGCCTTCAAGATCCGGGCACTCACAGAGGGTGGGTTTGTTGGTAGTTGGGAGCTCCAACGTTAGGCGGGTAATGGAGCCCCTTAGGAAAATGGCTACTAGGGAGGGGAAGAATTCCAATGTGCACTCCGTGTGCATACCGGGGGGAGTCATTCCGGATGTGGAACGGCTCCTTCCGGATGCCATGAAGAGCACAGGGTGCAGCCAACTGCAGGTGGTGGCTCATGTTGGGACCAATGATGTGTGTCGCTTTGGATCGGAAGAGATCCTCTCTGGTTTTGAGCGGCTATCAGAAGTGGTTAAGACTGCCAGTCTTGCTTGCAAGATGAAAGCGGAGCTCACCATCTGCAGCATTGTCGACAGGACTGACTGCGGACCTTTGGTTCAGAGCCGAGTGGAGGGTCTGAATCAGAGGCTCAGACGGTTCTGCGACCGTGTCGGCTGCAGATTCCTCGACTTGCGCCAAAGGGTGGTGGGTTTTCGGGTTCCGCTAAATAGGTCAGGAGTCCACTACACTCAGGAAGCGGCTACACGGGTAGCGGGGGCTGTGTGGCGTGGACTGGGCGGTTTTTTAGGTTAGATGGCCTCGGGAATATACAAAATGGGTTTCAGTCTCAAAGGGGCCAGGTCAGACACGGGAAGAAAGTAGACATAAAAACCATTGGTGTAACAGTTGTAAATTGTCGTAGCTGTGTTGGGAAATTTCCAGAGCTCCAAGCGCTGATAGAAAGTACTGAGGCACAAATCGTTATAGGTTCTGAAAGCTGGCTGACGCCTGAGATAAATTCGGCCGAAATTTTTTCAAAGGGCCAAATGGTCTTCAGAAAGGATAGAATAAATAAAACAGGGGGTGGTGTGTTTATTGCTGTTACAAACGGTTTATCCTGCAACGAAATTGATTCAGATACTTCCTGTGAATTGGTCTGGGTAGAGGTTATACCTGACCACCGAAATAAATTAATAATTGGATCTTTTTATCGGCCCCCTGACTCAGACGATGCGGTTGTAGAAATGTTCAAAGAAAGCTTGAATCATATTTCAAATAGGTATCCGAAGCATACTGTTATAATCGGTGGCGACTTTAATTTACCCTCGATATGTTGGCATAATTACGTATTCAAAACCGGGGGCAAATATAAAACATCGTCCGAACTAGTTCTGAATGCTTTTTCTGAGAACTACTTCGAACAGTTAGTTCATGAACCCACTAGAATAGTACGTGGTTGCGAAAATACTCTTGATCTCCTAGCAACAAATAATCCCGAGATAGTAAAGAGCATCAAAACAGATACAGGGATTAGCGAACATCGAGTTGTAGTAGCGAGATTGAATATCGAAATTCCCAAATGCACCAAAAATAAACGAAAAATATATCTATTCAATAAAGCAGATAAAAATTCGCTTCACGCTTTCCTGAGTGATAGCCTCCAGTCCTTCAAAACTAAAAATGCGAGTGTAGATCAGTTGTGGCTTACATTCAAAGACATAATATCAGTAGCAATCGAGAGATTTATACCAAATAAATTAATAAAAGAGGGGGCTGACCCCCCGTGGTACACAAAACAGGTCAGATCACTGTTGCAGAAACAAAGAAAAACGCATGCAAAATTTAAAAAGACACAGAATCCGCAAGACTGGCAATCTTTTACTGAAACTCGCAACCTAGCGCGGACTTCAATGCGAGAATCTTATAGTTGTTTCCACAACGAAATCCTGTCTCGTAATCTTGCAGAAAATCCAAAGAAATTCTGATCATATGTGAAGTACACTAGCGGCAAAACACAAACAATACCTTCACTACGCGATAGCAATGGTAATACTACCGACGACAGTACTGCTAAGGCAGAATTACTAAACACAGCTTTCCGAAATTCTTTCACCAAAGAAGACGAAGTGAACACTCCAGTATTCAATCCAAGAACAGCTGCCAGCATGCGAAACTTAGAAGTAGATGTTCCTGGAGTAGTAAAACAACTTAAGTCACTAAACAATAATAAATCTTCCGGGCCAGATTGTATACCAACTAGATTCCTCTCAGAGTATGCTGATGAAATAGCTCCGTACTTAGCTATAATTTACAACCGATCACTCAGCGAAAGATCCGTACCCAAAGACTGGAAAGTTGCCCAAATTACTCCAATATTCAAGAAAGGCAATAGGAGTGATCCCCAAAATTACAGGCCTATCTCATTGACGTCGATTTTCAGTAGGATTTTGGAACATATACTTTGTTCGAATATTATGTACTACCTCGAAGAGAACGACCTATTAACCAATAGTCAGCACGGATTCAGAAAGTATCGCTCTTGCGAAACACAGCTTGCCCTTTATTCACATGAAGTGTTAAGTGCCATCGACAAGGGATCTCAAATCGATTCCATATTTCTGGATTTCCGGAAGGCTTTTGATACTGTACCCCACAAGCGGCTTCTAATGAAATTGCGTGCTTATGGAATATCTCCCCAATTGTGCGATTGGATTCACGATTTCCTGTCAGGAAGGACACAGTTCGTTGTAATTGACGGTAGGTCATCGAGTAAAACAGAAGTGATATCTGGCGTTCCACAAGGAAGCGTTATGGGTCCCCTACTCTTCCTCGTGTTTATAAACGATTTAGGAGATAATCTGAATAGCTCCCTTAGACTGTTCGCAGATGATGCTGTCGTTTATCGGTTAGTGAAGTCAACAGAGGAACAAAAGCAACTGCAAAGCGATTTAGACAAAATTTCTACTTGGTGCGAAAATTGGCAATTGACACTAAATAAAGAAAAGTGTGAAGTAATACACATGACCACTAAAAGAAATCCGCTGAACTTCAATTACGCGATAAATCAGTCAAACCTCAAGGTCGTAAATTCTACCAAATACCTAGGAGTTACAATTACGAACAACTTTGACTGGAGAGAACACATAGAAAATATTGTGGGGAAGGCGAACCAAAGGTTACGTTTCATTGGCAGCACGCTTAGACGATGCACCAGCTCCACCAAAGAGACTGCCTACATCACACTTGTGCGTCCTCTCTTGGAGTACTGTTGCCCCTTGTGGGACCCTCACCAGGTGGGACTGACGGAAGATATTGAGAAGGTTCAGAGAAGGGCAGCTCGTTTTGTTTTATCACGTTACGGGGGGGAAAGCGTCACGGAAATGTTGCACGAATTGGGGTGGAAATCATTAAAAGAAAGACGTTATTCATTGCGGCGTGATCTGTTTGCGAAGTTTCAATCACCGACTTTTAGTTCTGAATGTGAAAATATTTTGCTAGCACCCACCTACTTAGGGAGACATGACCATCCCAATAAAATAAGAGAAATCAGATCGAAAACGGAACGATTTAGGTGTTCTTTCTTCCCGCGCGCTATTAGAGAATGGAACGGTAGAGAGAAGTTATGAAGGTGGTTAATGAACCCTCTGCCAGGCACTTAAATGTGATTTGCAGAGTATCGATGTAGATGTAGATGTAGATCGTCATTCCTCGTTCTTATAGGGCTTTGTTCCACAGTTCAATCTTGCCGAAAATATCCTCTGATGTGGGTTCACAGTTTATGTTATCATTAAACATCACATTTCATCTTTGATGAGCATATTCATCACCATGTCAGAGATATGGACTGAGAGCAGATCCCAGGTGTAGTCCTACTATCACTGGAAATGCTTTCGTTGTACCTGCCCTGCTCCCGAGTTACGTCATTGCATCTTGATACAAATATTTTGGCGGTTGTTTACTCCTAAACCTATTAAGGTACTACACATTAAAATATTTTCACTTACACATTTTACACTCTGTGTATTGTGTGTATGTTGGATGTTCATATTATTTTCTTACTCGCCTATACTTACAGGCCATGTTGGTGTTGCATTATGGATGGCTAGCAGTATAATATTTTAATTTTACTTTACGAAAAAACTACCATAGTTCTATGTAAACTAAAATGTTCACATTCAATAAAAACTCTATAATCAAACATTAAATAATAAATACCCAATACAAAAACTAAAGTTCTAAATATAAATGAAACAAAAAACTTAATGAGCAATCAGAAAATAAATACACTACCTAAGATGGAAAATTCACAAAGCAATATTTTTAAATGAAATACTTAAGTCATTAAAAAATAACTCTTTTAACATGAAATATTAAGGAAGAATCAATCTAAATATAAAAAACGATATTCACACAAATATCCTAAAGAACAAGTATAAACACCAGAATAATAAAAACCATGTTGAGAATATACTTACGGCTCTACAACAGACAAAATTAACATTAAGAACATATAAGACTATCACGAAATAATTCCACTTAATAATCAAAACTTACAAGCAAATTTATAGAAGGAGGAGCTGCTATGTTTGAAGATCTTAAAAGAAGTGATCAAAGTGGCAGCGTTGGTTTAGATTAATTATATCTTTATTTATTAATGTACTTCACCTACACAAACGTTCATAAATAATATCTGATATACAAAATATCGGAAGAGAACATAAACCATGACTAATGAAATAGAATCCATACAACTTCATCAATTTATTGTTATTACACCACCAATTGCCATTATCATATGAGTAATAGAAAAGGCTAGGCAATTAAAGACTGTACTCTTGCAAGAATTATTGTACAATAAATAGTAGGTTCAACATATGCCTCAGAGAGCCAAAGATGGAATTTAAAAAAAAGTTTCTTACGTGAAAATGCAGAAAGGAAAGGAAAAATAGAAAAAAAAATATATCACAAAAACGACCGGAATCAAACAATAAAGGAAAATCAGGAGTATTAAATATATTATTTACCTTAAATAAAACCAATAATAAAGGTAAACATTCTGGTTGATATCCCCAACATAAAATGAAAGTAGGAACCAATGTAAATTCAAAAATATATATATAAAAAAGATAACAAACTTCAACTAAAATAAATATATAATTAGAAGTAATAAAACCAAGAAAATAAAAAAGAAATAGAATGATAAGAAAAGAAGCAAATTGAACATACGGCAGTAATCTTCAAAGAAAAAATTCTAAATCTTAATAAAATTACACTGTAAGAAAATTAACGAATATCAGTATAAAAATCCATATTATTATTTCTCATCGATGGTTTTTTATAGGTTATGTCATATCTCCTGTATTACTTATCCAAAATTAATGACTGAAGTATCATTTTCAAGGTTTCATTTTTCACCAACGACGAAAAATACACAAATAGTTTTAAGTTATTGTTTTCACATAAAAACATTCTTTGAAAAAATTTGTTCCATTAGTACAATCTAAGTTGGTACTGGGCGAACCATCATAAATGGGACATGTATTTATGGTAGCTCTTGTCAGCCACCGTACCAAGTATCAACTTAGTTTGTGCTGCCGATATAAAAGCAATGTAGAAGGTGCCATCTATTGACAATTCTTTATGCAAGCCAAAGACCTTCTTTGGTGCAAGCATTCAGTTATACACGTCGATGTAAAGCATAGTTTATCACACTAGTTTGGTTATACACGTCTACGTAACGACGAGAAAACAAACAATTAACTTGATTTAACTAATAGACACGACAGCTCTTGCAGTTGCTCAGATTCCTTACGCAATGTTAGTTTATCACGAGATTTCCGTTTAACATGTCGATGCACAACAGCTGTTGGAATTGTTCAGTTTCTTCAAGCAAATATCATATTGTATTTAATTATATAAATTTTCTTACAGTGAGATTATTATTTGTTACTTCTAATGAAAGTTTATTATCCTTTATACGTACATATGAACTTGCGTATGTACCATTACTACCGTATCTTACGTATCTCTGGCTGATCAGGATAGAGTGTGAATTATTCACACAGGTAATAATCATATTTAAATCAGGATAAGAATAAATAGAAATTATCAAAATAGTACTTAACGAAAATATTAAAGAATGAACCAATCACCATAACCACCATTGGTTTGCCGATACATCTACATCTACATGAGATACTCTGCAAATCACATTTAAGTGCCTGGCAGAGGGTTCATCGAACCAGCGTTATACTATTTATCTCCCATTCCATTCTCGAATAGCGCGCGGGAAGAAAGAACACCTGAATCTCTCGTTCGAGCTCTGATTTCTCGTATTTTATTCTGACGATGATTTCTACCTATGTAAGTGTGAGTCAACAATATACTTTCGCATTCGGAGGAGAATGTTGGCGATTGTCGTTTCGTAAGTAGCCCACGCCGCAGCGATAAGCGTCGTTGTTTTAATGATTCACATCCCAGATCCTGTATCATTTCCGTAATGCTGTCTGAAACGAGCTGCCCTTTTTTTGACTCTTTCGATGTGGATCCCACATTGCGCAGCAATACTCCAAAAAAGGATGGAGAAGCGTAGTGTATGCAGTATCTTTAGTAGTTCTGTTGCATCTTTTAAGGGTTCTGCCAATAAAACGCAGTTTCTTGTTCGCTTTTCCCACGACATCATCTACGTGTTCTTTGCAGTTTAAGCCTGAAGTAATAGTAATTCCTAAGTATTTTGTGGAGTTTACGGCATTCACTTTTGAATGATTTATCTTGTAAACAAAGTGTAACGTATTTCTTTTGGTACTCTTGTGGACGACTTCACACTTCTAATTATTTAGAGTCAATAGCCAATTTTTACACCATAGTGATATCTTATTCAGATCGTTCTGCAGTTGGTTTTGCTCTTCAGATGATTTTACTAGGCGGTAAATGACGGCGTCATCAGCAAACAACCTAAGAGACCTATTTAGATTTTCCCCTAAATCGTTTATGTAAATAATAAACAGCAGAGGACCAATAACACTACCCTGTGGAACGCCCGATATCACCTCTGTTTTAGTCGCTGCCTTACCATCGATTACTACGAACTGCGTCCTCTCTGACATGTGGTATAGTCGTAGAGATGTCGGTGCCTAGGAAATGATGCCGTGTCTAGTGTAGTGGACTGACCGGGCGCCCATCTGGAGCAGCGTGCAGTTGAGGACGCGCAGCTGCCCCGCGGCGTAGACGAGCAGCACGAGCAGGAAGGCGTCGAGCGCGCCCACCCAGAGCGCGACGAGCACCAGCGTGGCCACCTGGTAGCCGTAGACGAGGCGGAAGGCGGCGCCGGCCGGCTGGTGGTCGGGGAACCAGGGCAGGCAGAGCGCCAGCGCGCCGCCGCCGCCGCCCAGCAGGTGCAGCGCGATGGGGCCGAGGCTCCAGTTGAACACGGAGAAGCAGCACAGCGCCACGAACAGCGCCGTGAGCCGCGCGCCGTGCTGGCCCGCAGACGCCGCCACCGCGCGCTGCGCCCGGCCCGCCAGCAGCGGCGACCGCGGGAACTCGCGCTGCACCGCGCGCACCAGCCCGCTCACCTGCCGCAAGCTCAGGCTCACACCCCGCCTCACAGCGACGTAGCCAGGATATTGTCAAAGAGAGGTCCGAATGGTTAAAGAGAAATTTACAAAGGCTCATGTTTTTCATTTATTCTAAAAACAAACTTAGGCTAACATATTTTTTATATTTTATGCATTTGTAAGATCTTACAAATACTGCAATATTTTATATACAAAATTGACGAAAAAATTCTTAAAATTGCTTCAATATACGCCAGCAGAACCTTCAGTTGTTACTCCAAATGAAGTCAGATTACCAAAATGAGAAGTGTTTTTATTTTGTATTTGAATTCTGGCAACGACACGGTTGCACGTCACCAAGCTCGCTGACTGCCAGCCACGACTGTGGCGTGGTGTTTCGCAAAATCTGCCTAAATTTTTGCATCAGTATAAAAACCTTGCATACTGATTTAGGAAGCGTAAGTCTATAATTTTACTTCCAAGATTATTGTTTCCTTTACTCTTATTGGCATTGCAACATATCCATCCTCTAGATAAAATATTACTCTCAAACCTAACTTTAAAAACTATTACACATACTGAGTAGGTGCCTTATGATATACTGAAAAATTGCCACTCCAAATAACTGTTAGTTTCTCCATCACTGGATGCTTGCTGTTGCCGCAACTGTGGTTCAAATTTTAATGAAAGTCCAGCTCCAGTCACAATTAGTTGTGCTTTATTTAAGCCCACATTATCGGTTTCGGCCTCTATGTTAGGCCATTTTCAAGTGTGACACACCTGCTCGGATCTGTGTGGACTATGCTATTGCAGCTTGTGAGGTAAAGTGTGGTGGCAAGCAGGTTCCAGAGACACGACAGTGACTGCAACTTAGAGACTTATGACACTCATTTCTGCCTTATTTTCACACTTCCTTTCGTTGTGTAACCTTTGCCCAGTTTTACCCTTCTCTCTCTTTAGGGGACTGTGTCTATTCATCAACAGTTCCTCTTCGTACTTCATTCTTCTCATTTTGTCCATTTTTATCCCAAGTTCGTGTTTGAGTGGATCTTCCTTCCGGCTGTAGCCGCAGTAAAATTTAACTTAGTCTCACTTGATGGTTTTTACAAAATCCTAAAATTCTGATTTTCTGTGCCCCACTATTTAGGGTAATAGGGATCAGCTATGTATTTTTGTGTTTTCACTTCTTTACCCCATTCACAGTGTGAAGTTCAACACCGTAAGTCTTTTTAGAAAATATCCTTGGTCTCTTCCTCTGACCCACTCTTCTACAGGTAAATTTTCTTTCAAAATAGGCACAGTAGCTCCTATCCAAGAAGTATTTTACTAACGGTCTTATGTCCTTTGGTCATACTTCTTGGAAATACTTCTTGGATAGGAGCTACTGTGCCTATATGGGCTTAAATAAAGCACCAATAAATGCAACTGGAGCTGGACTTTCATTAAAACTCCAAATAACGACTCCACTGCTGTAAACAGATAAATAAGCTATTTTTTATAGTAGTACGTATTTTAACTTATCATAACGCTAGTAGACAAATGAAAGTCAGTTATTCTCTTTTTTCTTGTTATGAATTTACTCATAATTAGAAACTTAACAGCACAAAAAAAATAATAATAAATAAATAAACGGCAGCGGCAACATTCCACTGTAGTGCTTAACATAGCAATAATGGAGTAAGGCCAACAATGGACAACGGCTAAAGGAGGACTGGGCAATAGCCGATGCTGTTATCGATGTATCGATAATTAAAAGCTATAGATGGCTTTGTTAAATGCCGATAGTGTGTATCCCTTTTTCGGTGTATGACTGATAACAATATCATTCAGTTTCACTACACGGTAGCTAGGTCGTGTCTTACTGCATGTAGTCCCTTCGGAGGTTCGAGTCCACCAGTGAGCATGAGTGTGTGTGTTGTCCTTGGCATACGTTTGAGTAGTATTTACCCCCTTTGACTACGTCGTTACGCCTCACTAGGGGCGCTGCACGCACATTGCACATTGGCTGCCTTACATCACGCGACATTACCATCGTGACGTAAGCCAGGCAATTAGATGCCATCGTCTGGCATATGAACGGAAGCCTCCACTTCACGACATTCGTAACATGGTGTGTTCTGACAAATTCGAGAGTTCATTTTAAATAAACGTTAGTGTCGTTGCTGGAAACTATTTTAATGCCAAAGTAGTTACTACTAAATTAAAAATAATTCATATTGACAAAAAATAGCCCTTTAAACTTAAGATTGAAGTGTATTTGAAGAAAAGCTTATTTAATTTTAAATCATATTTTCCAGCTTTTTCGTGTACATTCATGCCATTATTGCACTTTCACAATGTTTAAAAGAATATTTAGTCTTCCTCTCCAGTTTTGGAAACTGAAAGTTACAAGTAATTATTATTTTGGTAAAAGCCAGTCTTGGTTGCACAAAACTGATATTTCATTTATTTATACACGACGCGTTTCTCCTCTTCTGGGCATCATCAGACGTTGAAAAGGAGAAAAAATTACAAACTTGTTTAAAAAACAGGAGTTAACTAAAAATATGTAAAATCTTTCCTAAACAAGAAATATTAGAAATAGGGAAGGTGCAGACTGATAAAACTGCAGGCCACATGACCACGTTCACGTTTTGGCATGGGGGGAATGAAGATTGAACTAATAAATACCGCTACAGAGCATAGTTTAAGAAATAAAATTACTTGTCACTGAAGTAGCAGAGCGTCAAATTATTAAATTCAATTAAATAAACCATTACAACAGATGTATAGAAAACAAAATACGTGAGCAACGTTCTAACTGCTAAGCTGCGGTCTCACAAACCATTTCACAGAACGATGAATATTCTATTGGCCGCAGTAACTGTGTTTTATACAAATATGAACTGTTTACTGCACGATCTTTACACTTAAATTGAAAGGTGGTTATAGGGTAGAGGTTGCAGCTTCAACACTGCAACAAACGTGTAATATTGTGTTTATCGTTCGTGTAATGATGTAAAGTGACCAGTACATTCATTTTTCTATTGCTGTCGGGAATGCAGTGCAGGGAAGATTTTTGATGAGGTGAGAAACAGAGCTGACTTTGTCTTGACGGGGAAGAGTGGAATTCCGGTGGAGGCGGCCGTTATAGCACTCCCTACCTGCGGCCAGCGATAATAATAAACGTATTGTTAAAAGGGAAGGATGTTTTTCTAACATTAATATTTGTCAGATCCTAACTAGCTTATTAGATTTTTGGTGGGGAGAAATTATTCATTTATGTTTTATGCCGCTTGCAGAAAGAGAGATTTGAATCAGAGCTATATTCTATCAATCAAATAATTTTTAATATCATGATTTATTATCACAGTTATTAATTCAGGGTCAGCCGCTCGTGTCTCACATTCCAGTTTATTCACATCCCCACCTTATATATTTAGCGTCCCATGCCAGTTTCCGTTCCCCCTTTTTTTTCCAAAACTCTACACATCCTCCACACTTTTGTGCTAGGAAGACCTTTTTTATTTGTTTCATGGATCTGACTATTAAATGTTTTATGCGGAGAACATGAATCCTCCTGACTCGAAATCTGCAGTGATGATGTTCCGTCATAGGAACGAAATCGAGAGGTGATTGTTTTAAATAAATACTTCATATCGGACCACCAAGCTAAAATTTCTTATTGTCATTTCAATAATGAGAAGCGTTACCGCGAAATCACTGCATGTCAGTTAAGGGTTAACAGGCAGACAAAACGCGGATCGCCCGTCTCCCCCATGCAATTACTTAGCGGGAAGTTAAAATTCATATACCCTCTTATATGCTGCCGACTTACTCAAGACTTCTTGTTGAAACAGTGCATATGGAATCATGAAATGATTACATTTGCAGATCAACAGCTCAAGCCATTTCAAATGCTGATGCCTTTAGAGTGGAAGGATTAGCGGACACGCCAACCAATGACTAAATGTTTATGGAATGGCTCTCAACTTTCCTTTCCGGCAAAGTGTCTTGGGGTGACCTCAAACCGGACCTTCACCTTTAAAATGCATTGTCATAACACCAAGATGAAAGTAACTGCAAGAAATAAAAATCGCACTGACGTGTTTTACGGCCCACTTTAGATTTGTAGTTTTATAAGTTTTTGCAAACATTTTGGACCAAAATAATAATAAGTAAATTGATAAGAGTGTCTGAAACGCTTTTAGGACTAAAAATTAGGTAGTGGCGGGTTTCGAGCCACCAACCCTTTGCATCACAGTCCAGCACCTTCCACTACACTACGGCTATAAATCGAAACAGGGTTTTTTTAAACTCATACTGTTGATGGCCGTTATTAACTGATGTTAATATGGCATTTATAGACATTAGATTATCATTTATCTTACGAAGAACAATGTGTTTTTGTTAATCCTCAGTGTGCCGTTGCTTTGAAATGACAACGTGTAAGTTACAATAAGAAAATCATCAAATACGCGAGGAATGTCACGTGACATCTCCGAACGTCTGGTTTTCGTTAATTCAATGAATGGCGTCAAATCTCCATTATGTTTGTAAATATCTCTCAAACGATATGAGATATGAAAAAAGCCATAAGGGAACAAAGTTGTAGAGAATTTTCTCCTCTACAAATTCGTTTATTCAATTTTCGCGTCAGATGAACGATTTACTTGAAATTAAAATTACATTACAAACGCCTTTTTTTATTACTAAGTATTTGTTGTCCGAAATATTTCAAAACGGAAGGTTTCTGGCCTCCGGTAGCCAACAATTATGTCTGTAAAATTTGGTGCTGATCGGTTGAACGGTTCGCCTTAAAAACAGGGGCACGTTGCGGACAGACAGACAGATGGACAGACAGACAGACATCCCAAAATCGCCGCTATTTTTGCAAATATCTCTGAAACGATACGAGATATGAAAAAGAAAACATAATAGAGCAAAGTTGTAGAGAATATTATCCTCTACAAATTCGGTTATTCAATTTTCGTGTCAGATGAATAGTAACGCCGTTATTTTCATTTAAATTTCGAGCTGTCAAAAGACGATCGCAAAGGCCCACTTTTAGTGTTACTACCGTAACCTAAAGTGGGCTAATATGATACGAAAACCAAGGTGATCTAACTGGGGAGCAAAGCCAGCCACTACTCGGACTAAAGCTTTGGCGTTGTGCTATTCAGCGGGCGAATATGCAGCGCCTGTCTGGGATAATTCCTGGCACGCTAGGTAAGTGGACACTGCTTTGAGTGAGACGTGTCGCATAATTACCGGCTGCCTGAGACCAGCCAAAGTGGAGCAGCTGTATCAGCTAGCAGGTGTAGCTCCGCCTGACATCAGGCGTGAAGCTGCTGCCCAAGCAGAAGGATGTTGAGGCCTGTCCTCTCATACCCATCCACTGTTTGGCCTATCGCCAGCACCAACACGCCTGAAGTCTAGAAATAGTTGTGTAAGAGTCTATGTCAGCAACAACAACACAAACCAAGAGATAGACATGTGGAGTAAGAGAGTAGAAATTGCTCGTCTAGGCTGGAGGTCACAATGAGCGCTTCTGTACCTGGAAGTCCCTCAGCAGGTTACAAACTGGTGTTGGGCGGCGTAGAGAGAGCCTCGAAAAACTGAAATACTTTAGTGGACCCTGAACCTGTGAATGTGGCGAGGAGCAGACAATGTCTCACCTGCGCATCCGTCATCTGTGCCCGTCATCCTGCATCGAAGAGGATTTAAGGCTGGCTAACTCTAATGCCTTGGACATAGCCCGTTTCTGGGTGAAAACAATTTAAGTTAATGACTGTTACTCCGTCTAAATATAAATGTATTTGTATTCGTTTATATACAGGGTTATCAAAAAGTCAGTATCAATTTGAAAACTTAATAAATCACGGAATAATGTAGATAGAGAAGTAAAAATTGACACACACGCTTGGAATGACGGGGGTTTTATTAGAACAAAAAAAAAAAAAAAAGTGTTGCTAGACGCGTGAAAGATCTCTTGCGCGCGTCGTTTGGTGATGATCGTGTGCTCAGCCACCACTTTAGTCATGCTTGGCCACCCACGTCCCCAGACCTTAGTCCATGTGATTATTGGTTTTGGGATTACCTGAAGTCGCAAGTGTATAGTGATCGACCGACATCTCAAGGGGTGCTGAAAGACAACATCCGACGCCAGTGCCTCACCATAACTCCGCACATGCTTTACAGTTACTCGACTACAGCTATTGTTGAGGAATGATGGTAAACATATTGATCTTTTCCTCTCAGGAATATCATCTTTGCTTCGTCTTGATTTGTTATGTTAATTATTGCTTTTCTGATCAGATGAAGCCCCATCTGTCGGACATTTTTTGAACTTTTTTGTTGTTGTTGTTCTAATACAACCCCATGGCATTCCAAGCATGTGTGTCAATTTTTACCTATCTACATTATTCCCTGATTTATTAAGTTTTCAAATTTATACTGACTTTTTGATCACCCAGTATGTTTTGTATGCTATCTTTAATTCTTTGAACTTTGCCCACTTCTGGATGAAAACAATTTCAATTACTAATTTATCTTTAATGTTAATGCCTAGTGTCCAGGCACTTGTTTACTCTATTGTTTGTAAGCTTTCTTGAAATTAACTTGTAATTGATGCCTTTGACACGAATAAAAAATAATAATAAAACAGCGGTATTCAGGTAGCAGGTGTCGATCCACGGTGGAACACCCATATTAGCACGTGTGGATGGCACAGCAGGCGCTTCTTCTGACACCCATTCGATCGTGAATATGGCGAGTACTGTGTTGAGATACATGACCCCACTCCTGCCCGATCTATTCATGTAGTTCGGTAATAGTTGTCGGTTTGACGAGTCTCGCGTGTCACTTATCATCCTATCATATCCCACAAGCCTTCAATTGTACATTTATCTGAAGATCGTGCTGGCCAGGGACGTTGCTGAACTCTTGCGATCCACTTTAAGCTTCACGTTCAGTGATTGATCGAGCATTGTCCTGTTGGAACAGCTCATCACCGACCTGTTGCAAGACTGCCAAATGAACTCGTCTTACAACATTCAGCACGCACCTAGCACGGATCAGCACTCCCTCCACAAAGGTAAACGAGGGTTGTAGCTCAACTTACCCCAGACAATAAATCTGGGACGGGACCGATGTATCTTGCACTACATCCACACACATACGCCACAATCCACCGTAAGGTGCTTGGCGGAGGGTACATTGTACCACTACTAGGCATTTCTTTTCCTATTCCATTCCCAAATAGAATCCAAAAACAAAAAAGAATGCCTATATACCTCCGTACGAGCCCTAATTTCTCTTATATTTGCAATCATTACGCGAAATGTAAGTAGGCGGCAGAAAGATCGTTCCACACTCAGCTTCAAATTCCGGCTCTCTAAATTTCCTCAACAGGATTTCCTCCAGCGATCCCCATTTGAGTTCTCGCAGCATTTCCGTCACACTCGCGCATTGGTCGAACCTCTTAACTGCTTCCATGTCTTCCTTTACACTGACCTGCTGCGTGTCCCAAACACTTGAGCAATACTCAAGACATGATCGTACAAGCGTTTCATATGCTGTCTCCTTAGCAGATGAAGTATATCTTTCCGAAATTCTCCCAATAAACCGAGGTCGGCTGTCCGCCTTATTCACAACTGTCCTTACATGTTCGTTTCATTTCATATCGCTCTGCAATGTTACACCTAGATATTTGAACAACTCTACTGAACCAAGATGCTGTATTCGAAAACTGGATTGTTTTTCCTACTCATGCGCATTACCTTACATTTTTCTACATTGAGAGCTAGCTGCCATTCTTCGCACCAACTAGAAATTTTGTCTAAGTCACCCTGTATGCTATTACAGTCAATTAAAGACGACACCCTACCACACAGCTAACAGCCGCAAATTACGACTTACTATGTCCATCAGATCATTTATATAGATAGAAAATAATAACGGTCCTATCACACTCCTCTGGGGCACGCCTGACATTACACTCATCTCTGAAAACTCGCCGTAAAGAACCACGTACTGCGTCCTATTACTTAGGAAGTCTTCCAGCTTGTCACAAATCTTCATTCGCAGTCTGCAGTGTGACACCGCGTCAAACGCCTTTTTGAAATCGAGATAAACACAATCTGCCTGCTGCCCTTCATCCACGGTTAGCAAGATGTCATGTGAGAAAAAGGCAAGCTGAGTTTCACTAGGAACTTTGCGCTGTATGAAAGATTAGCGATAAATGCAAGCTAAGTAAAGTGCCAATGTCGCAGAATACTCTTTGTAAAACTGAACTCTATGAGACAGCGCTTCACGAGGTCTTCGTTGTATGCAATTACGACCATCTGTTGCGTGCAGGCAGAATTCGTTTGCTGTGGCGTCACCATTCGCCACAACGCCGGCGGTCCGCGCAAGTCGCCGCGCAAGTAGACGGCGAGCGAAGAGTCGCCCCTTGGTACTTCGGCCGCCGGGGACGCCTCCAGTCGCTTTACCTCTCTGCCTGGCTTTGCTTGGCGCCCCATCGGCTAGATATGCCGGCGGACTACAGCCACGATAGTTCAGTCAACCCGTACGTATCCAACACTACCTAGAGACAAGGCATCACAACAGCCCGTGCCACGTCAAACTGACCAGGCCGTGGTTCCCAGCTTACTGGCTGACGCTACGAGGAACTGGGCGTGTCCCAGCGGCCAGCCATTCAGCCGGCGGCCGCAGCCTGGTCAGTGTGACGTGGCACGGGCTGTTGTGAGGCCTTGTCTCTAGGTGGTGTTGGATACGTACGGGTTGACTGCACTATCGTGGCTGTGGTGCGTCGTCATATCTAGCCAAGTCAGCATAGCAGAGCAGAGCAGAGTACGAAGCAGAGCTAGTGGTGCTACCATACTAGGAGATCCGTCTACAGCAACAAACCAGAACACTAATATCGACTGTAGCTAGGAAAAGATCATAACAGAACTGTGTACTATGTAATAAGCAGAAGTGAAACACAAGCACGTCACATAAAAGTGGAGTATTTGCATAATTTGTAAGGAAAGTATCTGTGAACTAATCACTTCTTTCAGTTGCAGACCTTGTCCACAATCCTCGATAGCCACAGCTCACCTTTGAACCTTAGCATCACAAGGATACAAAATTATTAAATAAATGAATACCATAGCTCCCCAATCCAACTTCAAAGTGATCCTCTGACGGCGTTAGTGTGGCATGTTCGTAATACCACTGTTAGTTACCAGTTGGTAACTGTTAGTTACCAGTGATGACACTTCAGGGCTCACAGACCCTCATATGTCTGATGACAATTGTACAATATTCCACTGCTGACTGAAGAAGGTGGTAGGGGGAATATAAGCAAGAAGAACTTTCATTGACGTTTGAAATTACATGTGAGGCTTACTACAAGTAGCTCAAAAAATGTTCAAATTGTTTGTAGAACTTATGGGATTTAACTACGGGGTCATCAGTCCCTAAGTTTACAAACTACTTATGAACTAGCTAAGACTAAGGACGGCACAAATATCCATGCCCGAGGGGGGATTCAAACCCTCGAACGTAGTGGCCGTGCAGACCATGACTGGAGCGCCTCAGTCCCCTCAGCCACCACGGCCGGCTGGAAGTAGCTGTTAACATTTTTGAGTAATTGATGAACAAAGTCATGGTACAGACTGGGCAGCCGCTCCCACCGGAGTTTCGAGTGCTCCCTCTGGCATGACTGTGTGTGTTGTCCTTAGGTTAGTTTAAGGGACTGATGACCATAGCAGTTCAATAGGCTTACAAACATTTGAAGATTTCTACAATGTCATATTGACCACTGCTGCTTATTTATTAGCACGAAGCTACCAGTTTCGGTTTTTACACCCTTATCAAGCACCAGCAGAGCACTTGATAATCGTGTAAAAAGCTAAACTGTGAAAGTAGCCTGTTATATTCTGTAAGCAAAATCTCAGGCAGTTGAGATCTGCAAATGTAACTTAAAACGCTCACTGCTGCTCTAAATTACTTTACAAGTGGCTACAGTACATGCACAACAGAAAATTATCTAACTGCTCACTCCTTAATGGAGCAGGCAACATTTTAACAAACACAAAATAAATGAATAGATAATTAAACATGGGACTGGGAGCATGAAATTATAAGGCAGAGGTTTGATACTTTGAATCATAATCTATTCAGCAAATAACAAGCAAATAAATGTGGGGAGGCCAAATTAAGGACACACCTTGTACAAAATTGAATTAAATCATGTAATTACTGCCTGTATTATAATTGTTTCTGCCCTTTATGAATATGGAGGAAATTTTCAAACACACATTGGGTAGCTGAAAGCTCATTCATTCATTCACAGACACATGCATAATACTTGGCAGTACATTACAATGCTGGAACACATGAAATCAGCAGCAAAACGAAGTGTTGGCAGCGTCTTAACGAGATGGCGGGTGTCTTGATCACAAATTTAAGTATACTGTGCACTAAACATACTCATGTGTGGCAAGGCAGCAGCATAATATTCTTAAGTACAACGTGGTGTGTGACCATTTCCAAATTACACAGCATTTACAAACATAAATTAATTTAAAATAACAAAGTAAAGCACATGCAAGATTTCATATAAAAGAAAGTATTAATAAAAGCAAGGCTGAATACCGGAACCAAGCTAGAAGATCTGAGAAAATATTTAGCATACTTGCAGATACAGACATGACGTGAAAATGTTAGTTAAAAACATGAAGGAAATTCAAACAAACTAAGTTTACACAAAGGCTGAAGACCACACAAGTATATTCTAACTTGATCAGAGCAGACACAAATTTATCACTGTAATGAAACTGCAAATAATAAATTTACACTGAATTACTCGAGTTCTGTAAATTAAGAATCGCTTCGCCTTGCATTGTGAAAGAATTACTCAAGAAAACTATCACTGAAAACCAAGACTGCCTGAACAGAAAGAAAGCAAGGTTCTAACAGCATTCCATCCCCTCAGCATCATTCGACGAAGTACTTACTTCTACAGTCATCAAAGCCAGCATGAAGAGTCAGGAGTGCAGCTCTAAGGCCACAGAAAACCTCCCCCCCCCCCCCCCCGCACACACCGGAAATAGAGCGCTCTGAAAGCGACTCAGAACGCGTTCATAACCTACTGTTTACCAACCCATGCTACCTGGCGAAGACAATTCCATCTTCAACCTATCCCACAGAGGTCTCCTGTCAGCTCTTTCGTCCAAGATAAGGTTGCTACAACACTAAGAACATGGCCACCTTGCCAAGTAAGCTTGTCTCTGGCCAGCCAGCAGACGTCACCGCAGACGACAAACGAAGCCATGCGTTCTTAACTACAGCAAAACGAGGCCTAAATTGGGAGGCGGCGATTGTAAGCCATTGCGCGGCAGTCACTCAATATTAAAAGCAACCCTCCACATTCACATGAACATTCAATTTCTGTCACATGGGTAGAAACATATATAAATATGGGCCAAACTTACATAAACATGGGTCATTGATCATTGATAAAAATAATGAAATAATTAACACACAGATAGATAACATTAATGGTGCAGAAACACTTTAGGTTAAAGAATAAATCAAAATGGAACACGACCACACAATCAGTGGACGTGTTTCAACCAGTAGCTTTTGGCTAATAAATAAGCAGCTGTGGTCAACATGACATTCTACAGATACACACCTGGAAAATGAAAAAAGAACACCACGAATTCGTCGACCCATCAGACGGAAATTTTATTGACACATTCTTGAGGATGTATACAATACATGATCACAGAGACAGAATCGTATGCACGTGAGTACTGTCACCAGAGCGTTCGCAATGTCGACTCTAGTACCGTGTGTATCCTTATTTTGCAGTAATGCAAGTTGAAATTTCCTCATGGAGACGATCATAGAGGTACTGAATGTGGTCTTGTGGAATATCTGCCATGCAGTTTCTACCGTGTGCCTCAGTTGGGCCAGACTTCGTGCCGGTCGTGCAGACAGCATACGATGACGTTTCATCTGATCTCAAACATGCTCAGTGGGGGAGAGATCTGGGTAGTTTACGTACACCTCTAACAGCACGCTGGGTGGTACGGGATACGTGTGGACGTCCATTTTCCTGTTGGAAAAGCAAAGCATCCTGTTGGTGCCTGAACATTAGCAACGAGTTGAATGATGGCTTCAGTATACCATGCATTGTTTAATGTTCTCTTGATGATCACCAGAGCAGAATAGCCAGTGTAAAATATGCTTCTCCACACCATGATGCACAATCAAGCGCCCCATTAGGGCGTCTTCCGCTCACGCCCCAACATTGTTCAGCTCGTCTCCAGTGGTGTCGCGACAGGCGCTTATCGAAGGACGAATGGAAACAAGTCATCTTCAGTGATGAGAGTCGCTTCGGCCTCGGTGCCAATGACGACCGCACGCATGTGTGGCATCGTGCAGGGGAGCGCGAAAATCTGGAGTGAATACGACAGAGGCACACACGGCCGACATCCGGCGTTATGGTCTGTGGAGCCACATCCTAAACTAGCTTTTCTCCTCTGCTGATCGTCAGGAAACATTGAACAGTGCACGGTACATTCAAACCATCAGTCAACCAGTTTTGCTACCATTCATGCACCAACAAGGCAATATGCTTTTGCGTCACAACAATGCAGGTCCAAATGATTCTCGTTCCACCCAATGTGCTCTTCAAGGTGTACGTCAACTACCCTGACCAGCACGATTCCCAGAACAGCTACCTATTCAGCATGTTCTTGACCGGATGAAACGTCATCTTGCGCGGTCTGCACGACTGGCAGGAAATCTGGCCCAACTGAAGTACCAGGTGGAAACTGCATGGAAGGCCATTCCACAAGACTGCGTTCACTACGTCTACGATCATCTCCATAGGAGAATTGCAGCTTGCATTACTGCAAAAAGAAGGTATACATACAGTACTAGCATAGATACTGCGAAAGCTCTGGTGAGTGTACTCCCGTACATATGGTCCTGTCTGTAATCATGTGTTGTATACATCTACAAGAATATGCCAATAAAATTTCCCTCTGCTGGGTCGACAAATTCGTAGTGTTCTTTTTTCATTTTCCAGGAGTGTATTTAAGTGCTGTTAATCCCCACCTTTTCACTTTTCTAAAGATTTGAAGACTTACCGAACATAGCATATTTTACGGCCATCTTCTTAAAAACAAATAGACAATTTATAATTGCAATACTTCTGTTACCGTATTATATGTAGCATTATGCTCTCTAATGAATCTTTTTAGAGCAGCAACTAGTTGCACTTCTTTTTCTTTTATTCGTCGGTTCTGGGTATTTGGTGCCCTTATTTGGATACTTGTTCGTGTTCTAAGAATATCAGGATACCGACATATGTCTGAAGAAGGGCACAACGTGTCTCGGGCATGCCACTCAAGGATTTGGAAGAATTTATTGTAGGAGGGGGAGGTGGAGATCCAAGTGTGGTAGGAACTACAGAGAACGGAACCCATTAAGGAACGATAGATGGAGGAGTTGAGTCCCCATGTCCAGCCAGAGAAGTACTTCCCGAATGAACTACTGTATCTGAACGCTTCAAATGAATGAACTGGTTCGATCCACTTCACAGACTGCATGCAATTAGTTTGTGGGCAAAAGATGGAGACGTTACAACATGAGAATTCACTTTTTTATGGAATCGGCTTTTGCTAGTGTTGTACAGGTTGGTTGGTGACGTACCTGGGAGCGCTTGTAGCAGAGGGTGAACATCTTGAAGATGGCGCCCACGTAGGAGGAGGTGACGCCGACCAGCACGGCGGTCACCTGTATGTCGGCGCGGGTCCCGGCCAGCACGCAGAGCGCGCACGCGGGGTAGGAGGCCATGAGCGCCGTGGCCGCCGCCACGTACGCCCGGTACAGCCGCCGCCGCACGCCGCCCCCGCCCCCGCCGCCCCCGGCCCCGGCGTCCGCCCCCGGCGGCCAGGCGCCCATCAGCTGCAGCGCGCGCACCACCAGCCGCAGGCCGCGCAGACGCTGGCGCTCCCACTCCTCCTCCAGCTCGCGCATCGCGCCTCACAGCTGTCCGTTCAAGTTCTGCACCCTGTTTGGTAAGAACTGCGTACAGAATACCGATTTCAGGTACGTCCTTTTAGGACGAATTTGGTCAAGGAAACCGAAACAGAGCACTCTTCACCACACCCCAAAATGGTCCTCCAGCCAATCACTCTCTGTATCTGTTCTCAACTTCACCACTATTGGTAGTGGTCCTGATCGCCACCAGTGTCTGTATCTCTGTAGCGATCGTCAAGCCCACCACAACCAATAGCAGTTTTCATTCTCACTGGTATCTGCACTAGTTCTCAACCCCACTACTGTTTGTCCTCAACCCCATCATTGCAATGGTCCACAACACTAGCACAAATCCTCGACTCCACACTATTGGTAGCCGTCCTCAGCCCCACAGTTGTCTGTATTGTTCTCAACTCCACCACTATGTCCTCAGTCCTACCAAACACTGTAATGGTCCTGTAGAAATCCTCAACCGCAGTCCTCAAACACACTGCTATCTCTATGTCTTCACCCAACTACTCCTCAACCTCACCATTCTCTTTCTTCGCCCAACAATTACTCAACATCCCTATTCTCAGTCTTCACCCATCCACTCCTCAACCTCACCATTCTCAGTTTTCACCCAACTACTCCTCAAACTCACCATTCTCAGTCTTCACCCAGCCACTCCTCAACCTCACGACTCTCAGTCTTCACCCAACCACTCCTCAACCTCGCCATTCTGTGTAATGAACACTACCACAGTCTGTAGGAATCCTCAACCCACTACTAATGGTAGAATTCCTCAGCCACACTCATATCCATAATGCTCATCAACCCCACCACTATCTTTTATGGACCACATCCCCCACCACTGTTCGTAGCAGTCGTCAGCCCCACTGAATTCTACGGGTCTGCGTCTGCATCCATAATTCGCAAGTCACCTCACGGTATGTGGCGGAGGGTACTTTGTTTACCATTATCACTTCCTCCTCCTGTTCAAATCGCGTATTGTTTCCTGAAAAAACGATAGCTGGTATGCCCCCAAGTGTATATTCCCGAGATTTACATTGGAGGAAACAATAAATGTGTTGACTTTTCGAAAAACGTTGGGCCCCGAAAGATTTGCATGAGAACATACCGCGATTGCAGTGTCAGCTACTGGAGATTCCTAATCATCTCTGTCACGTTTTTATTCTTACTAAATGAGCTCGTATCGAAGCGTACTGCCCTCCGTTGAATCTTCTCATGTTGTCCATTAACTCTACCTGCTACAGATCCCACAATCTCTCAAGTGCTGGGCAGACCAGAGTCTTGTAACCTACTTACTTACCTACCTCTTTACCCACGATTGATTTTGTACGGCCGTTCCATTTAAAATCGCCCCTTATGTTTACTCCCAGATTTTTATGATAGTAACTGCATCCAGTGTTTGTCCTGCTGTTGCTTGATTATCTACATCTACATAGGGACTCTGCAAGTCAGACTGAAGTGCATAGCAGAGGGTTCATCGAACCACTTTTATGATATTCCATTTCCTAATAGCTCGCGGGAAAAGAGAACACCTAGATCTTTGTCTCTTTCTTCCTATCTTATTAAGATTTATAGGCGGGTGTTAACAAAATATGTTCGCATTTGGAAAAGAAAGTTAGCGAAAGAAACTTCGTAACTAGATCTCGCCGCAACGAATACCGCCTTTATTTTAATGATTTCCACCCCAACTCACGCATCATTTCCGTATCACTCTTACCCCTATATCGAGATAATACAAAACGAGCTGCCATTCTCTGAACTTCCTCTACATCATCCGTCAATCCCACCTCTTCTGCATCCCACAACGAACACAAATATTCCAAAATAGGACGCACAGGTGTAGTGTAGGCAGTTTCTTTAGTATAACTGCTGAATCTTATAATTGTTCTGCCAATGAATAGCAGTCTTTGGTTTGCCTTCCCTACAATGTATTCTATATGTTCTTTTCAATTTCAGTTGTTCGTAATTGTTATTCTTAGGTATTTAGTTGGATTTACGGCCTGTAGATTTCGTTGATTTATCGTGTAATTGAAATTTAATGGATTTCTTTTAGCGGTGGTATGGATGACTTCACACTTATCATTATTAACGATTAATTCCCAAGTATTGCACAATACAAATGTCTTATCTAAATCATTTTGCAATTGCTTTTCATCTTCTGGTGACATTACTAACTGATAAATGATGGCATCAACCGAAAAAAGTCTAAGAAAGCTACTCAGATTGTATATATATATACATGAATCTTTGTCTGTATGTCCTCTATGCGTTCCTAAACCATTCATCCGATTGAAATGAAACTTCGGTGAACTGATCACCGTACGCCCACGAAGGTTCCTGACTCAAAAACAAGAGAGCATGACACATATTTCAGGCGATATGACGTCATAAATAATGAGAGGCCACCGCGTGAGAATACCCAGGTTTATGCGTCAATTATTGCAAAATGGGAGTAGTTAGCGACCTGCAACAAAGTTTGCATGTAATTTCCTACGTTTATGAAGCGTTTGTTAACTGCCTCCCCCCCCCCCCCCCAGACACACACACACACATACACAAAATGATGAAAAGAAGTCTGTCTACCGCTCACAGCAGTTCCGTTTTAGATGCCGTAAAACTGTCGCATCAGGCATGATCTTGCATCCAAAGAAAACGATCTGTTTTCTTTATCTATATATTTAGAGATCCATTTTTATGTTGCAAAGTACCCTCCCCCATGCATCGTATGAATCTTAAAGGTGCGAAATTTCGTGAAGATCGGAATGAAACTGTAGATTTCGTGAGTCTGTAGGAGAAGTATGCTCCGCCATGCACCTATGACAAAATACTTTCTTAGCTGACGTTTTATACCTATAAATTACATTCCTGACAAATTTCAGCTTCATAGGTGAAGTAGTTTTTGAGATTTCGTGTTTAGTCAGCTGAGTGAGTGTCCTTTCGCTTTTATATAGATAGAGATTAAGAAAACAGGTTGCTTAATTTTGGGTGCAAGAGAATTAAGGGAGACTTGCAGACAGAAATAAATAGTAACATGCAAATCTGTAATTCTAACTTTATTTGATACAAGGTCATGCCTGATGCGAGAGTTTTACGGCATCTACAGCGAAACTGTTGTGAGCGGTACTCTTCGTTTTATCATTTTGTGTGTGGCGGGGGCAGGGAGGGGGAGGGTGGATGTCAGTTACGAAACGCTTCGCAAACGTCCAAAATTATATGCAAACTTTGTTGCAGGTCCCTAACTACTCCCATTTTCGAATAAATTTGGATATTCTCACACGCTGGCCTCTCATTATTTATGACGTCATATCTCCTGAGCTATGTGTCGTGCCCTTTCGTTTTTGGGTCAGGAACCTCCGTGCAGACAAGACGCAATAAATGGTCCTAAGCAAGTTGGCTAGTGATGGGGACTCGCTCACGGTGGACAATCTCCGACTCAAAAGGGCGAGTACTTTCATATATCTTGGTAGCCTATTTGGTGATCAGAACCACTGTGAAATTGAAATAAATGCGAGATTTGTTGGAGGCAATAGAGCATACTTTAGCCTTGAGGACGTGCTAAAGAAAAGGTCCCTGACAAGAAGTTTCAACACCAGGTTGTATCAAAGTATGATTATGCCAGTGGTTATGTACGGTTGTGAAAGCCTCACCCTCAGAAGAACAGATGAACAGAAACTACTGGTTTTCGAACGAAAAATCTCCCGAAAAATCTATGGTCCTGTGATAGATCCACAAACAGGAGAATGGAGAATTCGAAAAAATCAAGAATTAAAAGCCGAACATTATAAAAAAGAATGAAGAGAAGAAGGGTTGACCTGGGCTGGACATGTAGCAAGGATGAGCGAAGGGAGGATACCCCATGATGTGTTGCTGGGAACGGTAGCTGGAAGGAGATACCGGGGACAACCACGGGCAAGATGGAAAGACAATGCTGACAGAGACACCGAGGACATGAGACTAGGAGCAGTTGATTGGTTGCGAGAGGCTCGCAACCGGGAGCGATGGAGGAGGAGTGTAGAGCAGGCGTATGGTCACTAAAGCACAAGTCACGGATAAGTAAAGTAAGTAAAATCACATGAAAAAAGAAATTTTCGCAATTTCATTGCTGCTGTTGGTACTGTTATAGGCTACACAAACGTTAGGCATGATTTGTAAAATAACTGCTTTTCTCACTGCTTCGCACACATAGTATCTCGAGTTCAGAAAGCCACTGCCAGGCTTCCGATAATGTGGCGTCTAGAAGTACAGCGTGACACCGCAGGGAGCGCTAAAGATGGCGTCACCGCCCCTCCATATCCTTTAGCGACTTGATGTTCCACGTTCCTTCACACTGGGTGCTGTTTTTATTATTATTATTATAAAAGTGCCGACTGTATCGTATTCGCTACAATCCACAGAACGAGGCAGCCTTCTCGTTCTTCTCAGAATGACCACTGTCAGGAGCAGTCAGTGACAAGCGTATTTTCGACGAGTAAACATGGCCTCAAGAAAGAAAGGATATAGTATTGTCAATTCGTCAGTTATTTCTTTTAAAGCATTACTAATGTGTTCCTAACAGGTCCCTGATTACAATTCCACCAAAGAAAGTAACGTGAAAGGCGGTTTTTCTTCTGAAAAATCGTATTTTAATAGATGTATCATCTATGATATATCGGGTCTCTGTGACTACATCTCTTACGTCTGTGAGTAAATGGCGGATGTCTGCATTTCATGTTGTTAATTTGTTATTTCAACGTTATTTAATTGCTTTTAGTCCGTATTTCACGACTTTCATAATGTGATAGGCATTACTAATGCTCGCAGTACAAATAAAACTTCACAAACGTGAATTGAAAATCTAAATATAAATGCTATTGACGGATCTATCTGATTCAGACATTGCTCAGATTCTGGATGAGATCTTTGATGCTAATTGATCTGATATCGAAATTAATCGAGACTGTGATTATGATGATGATGATGATGACGACGACTTTGAAGTTCACAATCAGGAAACACAGTTGACAGCACCTGAATAAGAAGGTGGAGTTTCAGACCGTGAAACTTCAGTACACCCAACACAAATACATGAAACTCCATCTCCTAGAGATCAAACACAACGCTGGCACCATAGAACAGAGCACGTAATGTTTTTAGTAGTTTTAATAGACATGAGTGTTAACTATTGCATAACAAGAGAAGTGGCAACGGAAACAACTATTTTTCCTTCAAGACCGATGTTGCTGAAAATCTGATGATCAGCAGTCCCAATACATATGAAACGGGAGGTGATGAAGAGGAAAGTGAAGAAAGGGAAGGGGGCAATAAAAAGAAGATAATATCTGTTCAGCCAATACCGCCAAAGGTCAAAGGATACAAATGTGCTTTGCTGCTCAAAGTTAACGAATGTGAGACGTTCTGAGTTGAATGTCTTTTTGTGCTTCACTTCAGAAAGAAACTGTTTCAAAAATTTTCGTACTTCACAATTTGTACATTTTTAAAGCAAAAGGAATGTAATTTTTCATATTTCACAACATTTTTAAAAATTTGTATAACATTTTTTTGTGATTGTTATATTTTTCTCGAAATTTTATTACAACAAGAACATGTAATGAGACAATTTGTAACAATTTCGTGCATTCTCTGGCATCAACCGGAGTATATGTCATTTAAATAAGAAAAAATAAAGTAACATTTAGTTTTTCAACGTGTGCCATATTGTCTCTATAGCAACCCAATGTATCGTATAGGATACATGGCCTGCAACAATATGTTAATATATAATATTTCGTGAATATTTTGGCATCATTGGTACCAATGAAGACATAAAAGATTGTTTGGATCAATTTACTGTATATATCTATTCTATATCTTGGGTGTTAATAAACAAGAATTGAGGGGTCTGGTGATAGAGGGGGCTATGCCACAGAACATGAAAAATTGATCTTTGCTCATTTTCGGTATGTTCATGTCATCTTGCGTAAGCCCTGTGAACTAGAACCACGGAGAATAGCTCCCGCTCTCTTTGAATCAGTTGCTGTAACTTCTTCAATGCGCCCCTGCGATCATTTTGAGTGAGAGGAGGAGCTATGCCACTTGCCGATGTCCCCTATTTCAGTTGCTGACGCACCAGCACAGAAGTATATATACGTGAGGCGTCTCTTCCGAAAGAAAAGACGTCACTTCTCATCCTGCAGTTCTTATTGTTTTCATATTCACAGAATATATGACTTCAACTGCGAATGGGCAAAGCTGAAAATGTGTACCCAGCTGGGATTCAAGCTCGGGTCTCCTGCTTTCTAGGCAGTTGCGCTGACCCCTACACCACTGGGTACACAGTGATCATCGCACCTGAAAGGACTATCTAAGCACGCCTCCGCCGGCCGCGGTGGCCGAGGCGACTGAGGTGCTCCAGTCACGGTCTGCACGGCCACTACGGTCGGGGGTTCGAATCCCCCCTCGGGCATGGATATTTGTGCAGTCCTTAGTATTAGCTAGTTCATAAGTAGTTTGTAAGTTTAGGGACTGATGACCCCGTAGTTAAGTCCCAGAAGCTATACAAACATTTGTAACATTTATAAGGACGCCTCCCGTCAGACACAAATTTCCAGTTTTACCCTGCCCACAGTACTCAAACTCGTAGTCACTCTGTACTATTTCCCGTGTCTTACGGGAGACTTGCTTAGGTAGTCCTTGCAGGTGCGATGCTCACAGTGTCTCCAGTGGTGTAGAGGTCAGCGCAATTGCCTAGAAAGCAGGAGACCCGGGTTCGAATCCCGGCTAGGTACACAGTTTCAGCTTTCCCCATTCGCAGTTGAAGTCATATATTCTGTGAATATGGAAAAAAAATCAGCACAGAAGTGTTGCAGATTGGTTGCTCACTGATAACCGAAAAACACATTGTAAGTGTTGCTTATATATCCCTTTTCAGGAAGATACCAGGTCTTCTTTTCAGAAATAGAAAATACCCCGTTGTTGATCATCCTTAGATGGCTACACTTCTTTAGGAAATATCACTGCTCTATCCACGCAGAAGATCTATATCAGCTTTGAAGTCAAAAGAAATCATGACACTTATGCCACACATTCCTCTAATTTTTCATGGTGTTTACCAAAATCTGAAATCCACAGAAATCGTGGACAGTGAGGACACTCCAGAAGAGACAAAAAGTTCCAGAATGTAACTTACACTCTGCAACGGAGTGTGCGCTGATATGAAACTTCCTGGCATACTAAAATTGTGTGCCGGAATCGGGACTAGAACCTGTGACCTTTGCTTTTCGAGGGCAAGCGATCTACAGACTAAGCTATCCCGACACGAATCACGATGCAGCTCCACAACTTTGCTTCCGCCAGTACCTCGCCTCCTAATTTCCAAACTTCACAGAAGCTCTCCTGCGAACCTTGCTAGACTAGCACTCCGGGAAGAAAGGATATGATGGAGACATGGCTTAGCCACAGCCTAAGGGATGTTTTCAGAATGAAACTTTCACTCTGCAGCGGAGTGAAGCTGATATGAAACTTCCTGGCAGATTTAAATTGTGTGCCGGAACCGGGACTCGAACCTGGGACCTTTGCCTTTCGCGGGCAAGCGATCTACAGACTAAGCTATCCCGACACGAATCACGATGCAGCTCCACAACTTTGCTTCCGCCAGTACCTCGCCTCCTAATTTCCAAACTTCACAGAAGCTCTCCTGCGAACCTAAGTAAAGTTGTGGAGCTGTATCGTGAGTCGTGTCGGGATAGCTCAGTCGGTAGAGCGCTTGCCGGTGAAAGGCAAAGGTCACAGGTTCGAGTCCCGGTTCCGGCACACAATTTTAATCTGCCAGGTAGTTTCAGACAAGAAGTTGTCTATGGTTGTTGGTAGTTGGTGTGTAAACCTGATCACATGATTTGCACTTGGGTAATAGTATTTCAACCAAGATAAATCTTCTTGATACGTGTATAAAATTTGTTTTTGTAATATTGTTAGCAGTGCACCGCTCTATCTTTCGACCAACTTTGTTATATGGGAGTGAAAGTTGGGTGGATTCAGGTTACCTTATTCATAAGGTAGAGGTTACAGATATGAAAGTAGCGACAATGATTGCAGGTACTAATAGATGGGAACAGTGGCAGGAGGGTGTCCATAATGAGGAAATCAAAGAAAAAACTTGGAATGAACACCAGAGATGAAGCAGTTAGAGCGAACAGACTGAGATGGTTGGGTCATGTTACACGCATGGGAGAAACAAGGTTACCTAAGAGACCCATGAGCTCGGCAGGGGAGGGTAAGAGGAGTCGAGGTTGACCAAGAAGAAAGTACTTAGATTCGGTGCAGAATGATTTTGAAGTAAAAGGCATAACATCGGACGAGGCATTGAATAAGGGATCATGGAAGAATTTTATTAGAGGTACTGTGCTCCAGACTGAACTCTGAAAGGCATACTCAGTCTGTAATGATGATGATGATGATGAATATTATTGTATTAATTAAAGCCTACAAGGTCATTATCATTGCAATTTACATTGAAAATTATTATTTTTCGTGTTGCATAATTTACATAATCGTTAAGACGAAAAAGGGACCCCTTTACTGTACAAATAATGCTTTAATACAACGCATTAGGAAACTCGATTTATCTCCATTTCTCCTCGAAGCGGTATAGCTCCCTTGCTCATTACACCCCTCAATTCATGTTTGCTCTAGCAAGTGGTTCTCCTAATTAATGCAAACCGATTGTGCGAGTTTAGAAAGAAACAAGGAACTGTGGATACTTACTACTGCTTCCCAGTACATTTATTCTCTAATGAAATTTGTCGTTAAAAATATATCTTTTTTTCAACCCAATAGCTCAGTCCATGGGATCAATACTAGAAACAAGAATAACTCGCATAAAAATTTAAAGTCACTTACTTTGGCTCAGAAAGGTGTCCAAAATTCACCAGTACACATTTTCAATAACATGCCAGCAGCCATAAAAAAATTTAACTCACAATAAAGTACAGTTTGAAAAGAGTCCAAAGGATTTTTTGGTGGCCAACTCCTTCTACTCCATTGATGAATTTCTTACCAGAAGTGATTGATTGTAACTTATTGTATATGATATTAACAAATATGAATACTGTGTTCAGTTTAACTTCAGTACAAGTTTTGTGCAGTAACGTAATCATTGTAAATCAGTGTAAAAAAAATAAAAAAAAATAAAGTAATTGCTGAGAATTTTAATATGCACCTAGTAAATTAGTAAGTAGTAATAAGTTTTGTGTCCTTTAACATGTAAATATTTTTAAGATAATTGTTTTTCCTGACCAATTCCACATCCACAAGGGCAATTACATTATATATATATATATATATATATATATATATATATATATATATATATATATATATATTTGACGAATTACAGGGTTCAAATGAATGAAATAAATCGCAATTTGCGATGTTATGGCTTTACTGTATTCGGTTTAGATGGAATACCAAACTGTGGCGAATGAAAATTTGTGCCCGACCGGGATTCGAACCCAGGATCTCCTGCTTACTAGGCAGACGTGTTGACCACTCCGCCACCGAGGACGCAGTGAGCAGCCCAACTGCAGAGGACTCTTCCCTGCACGTCTCCCGCCACACACAAATCTCCATTCGCCACGCTGTCTCTTTCCTATACCACAGCCTATTTATTCTATAATGCTCGCAGCCACAATACTGTATTCCCGCATCAGGGAGAACAGACCATCGTGTCTCGATACCTCATGGTCTGTTCTCCCTGATGCGGGAATACAGTATTGTGGCTGCGAGCATTGTAGAATGAATAGGCTGTGGTATAGGAAAGAGACAGCGTGGCGAATGGAGATTTGTGTGTGGCGGGAGACGTGCAGGGAAGAGTTCTCTGCAGTGAGGCTGGTCACTGTGTCCTCTGTGGCGGAGTGGTCAACGCATCTGCCTAGTAAGTAGGAGATCCTGGGTTCGAATCCCGGCCGGGCACAAATTTTCATTCGCCACAGTTTGGTATTCCATCTAAACCCAATACAGTGAAGCAATAACATCGCAAATTGCGATTTATTTCATTGTGTATTTTTGTTCTACATCCAAGAGGATTCCCTCAATTCGGATCTACTGGAATGAAATGTACATCTAATCTAATCTGCAGATGTGAAAGCTTACTATATGAACTGGAGAGATGAACAGCCGTTACGACGGTGTCAGAAGACTCGTGCGCGGCGGGCGGCCTAGGCTGCAGGGGCGGCTCCTGGGAGCCCCAAAGCACGGGTAGCGTGCATACACAACGAAGTGCGCCCCCTGGCTCCCTAATTACGACAGAGTCGCCACAAAAGAACTCCGCCTGGCCGCTCCTACAACTTTAATGTTGCCGCACAGGGCCTCCGTCGACGCCCACCTCGCCGGGTGCTTTACGAAGGTGAGTTACTGCCGGACAACCAATTATTTACTCCGCACACAACCATTTTATTCGAGAACTCTTACGGTTCGTTTACTTAAGCTGTTTGATAGGTAAGACTTTGCGTGAAAACGAATTTTTCTTTTGTACCACAACCTAAAAGGAGTTTCCACAGAAAGGTGAAAGTATTACCATTAGGCTGTATTACACTGTCACATTATTGGACAATGAATTGTATTACGCATTTAATTATTTTTTAACCCTTTGTGGCCCAAGAAACCAAATTGAGTTGTGGAACAATTTTATTTTGTATAATTATATAAAACTAATATATGAAGTGAGAAAAGTACTCGAGTGTTTAAAATTTGTTTTAGAATATGTGGTTACGTAGTGAAACCACTGCTCGACTACATTTACATCTACATAGATACTCTGCAAATCACATTTAAGTGTCTGGCAGAGGGTTCATTAATCACTTTCATAACTTTTCTCTACCGTTCCATTCTATAATAGCGAGCGGTAGGAAAAAAACACGTAAATCGTTCCGTTTTCGATCTGATTTCTCTTATTTTATTGGAATGGTCATGTCTCCCTAAGTAGGTGGGTGCTAGCAAAATAATTTCACATTCAGAAGTAAAAGTCGGTGATTGAAAATTCGTAAACAGATCACACCGCACTGAATAACGTCTTTCTTTTAATGATTTCCACCCCAATCCGTGCAACATTTCCGCGGAGCTCCTCCCCTTAACGTTATAAAACAAAACGAGCTGCGCTTCTCTGAACCTTGTCAATGTCTTCCGTCAGTCCCACCTGGTGAGGGTCCCACAAGGGGCAACAGTACTCCAGGAGAGGACGCACAAGTGTGATGTAGGCAGTCTCTTTGGTGGAGCTGGTGCATCTTCGAAGCGTTCTGCCCATGAAACGTAACCTTTGGACCGCCTTCCCCACAATATTTCCTGTGTGTTCTCTCCAGTCAAAGTTGTTCGTAATTGTAACTCCTAGGTATTTGGTATAATTTACGACCTTAAGGTTTGACTGATTTATCGCGTAATTGAAGTTCAGCGGATTTCTTTTAGTGGTCATGTGTATTGCTTCACACTTATCTTTATTTAGTGTCAATTGCCAATTTTCGCACCATGTAGAAATTTTGTCTAAATCGCTTTGGAGTTGCTTTTGATCCTCTGTATGACTTCATTAACCGATAAACGACAGCATCAACCGCGAACAGTCTAAGGGATCTATTCGGATTGTCTCCTAAATCGGTTATAAACACAAAGAATAGTAGGGGACCTATAACGCTTCCCTGTGGAACGCGAGATATCACTTCTGTCTTACTCGATGACTTACCATCAATTACAACGAACTGTGTCCTTTCTGATAGGAAATCGTGAATCCAATCGTACAATTGCGGAGATATTCCATAAACACGCAATTTCATTAGAAGCCGCTTGTGGGGTACAGTGTCATAAAGTTCTGCAAGACATGGATCAAACTAAAATATTACTCTACAATGCATAACCTTTAGTAACTTACCAGAACTATGCCAACTCAAAACATAATACAGTGGAAAACAATATATGCAACCTCACAATCTTCGGCAACACACCGTGTAAAGTTGTGTGAATGTGTTTGCCTATTCTACAAGTCTGTCTGTGATTCAGAGATCATCTTTACAATAATCAGCTACCTGTTGCTACTGTTGTGGTCTTCAGTCCGGAGACTGGTTTGGTGCAGCTCTCCACCCTACTCTATGCTGAGCAAGCCTTTTCATCTCCTCATAATAACGGCAACGCACATCCATTTGAATCTGCTTACTGTATCCTTCTCTTGGTCTTCCTCTGCGCTTTTCACCCCAAACACTTCCCTCCAATGCTAAAGTCACAATTCCTTGACGTCTAAGAATGTGTCCAACCAATCGATCAAATGTTCAAATGTTCAAATGTTTGTAAAGCTTATTGGACTTAACTACGGGGTCATCAGTCCCTAAACTTACAAACTACTTATAAACTACTTACGAACTAGGACGGCACAGCTTCAGTCACGGTCTGCACGGCCACTACGGTCGGGGGTTCGAATCCCCCCCTCGGGCATGGATATTTGTGCCGTCCTAGTTCGTAAGTAGTTCATAAGTAGTTTGTAAGTTTAGGACGGCACAAATATCCATGCCCGAGGGGGGATTCGAACCCCCGACCGTAGTGGCCGTGCAGACCGTGACTGAAGCGCTTCAGTCTCCTCGGCCACCGCGGCCGGCAACCAATCGATCCCTTCTTTTAGTCAAAGTATGTCAGAAATTCCTTTTCTCCCCAATTATGTTCAGTACCTCCTCATTAGTTACGCGATCCATGCACCTAATCTTCAGCATTCTTCTGTAGAACCACATTTCAAAAGCCTCTGTCCTCTTCCTGTCCGCACTGTTTATCGTCCATGTTTCATTCCCATACAAGGCAACACTCCATCTAGATACCTTCAGAAAAGACTTCCTTACACTTAAATTAATATTCGATGTTAGGAAATTTCTCTTTTTCAAAAACGCTTTTGTTTCCATTGCCATTCTGCATTTTATATCCTCAGTACTGTAATCGTCATATGTTATTTTACTACCTACGTAACAAAACTCATCTACCACCTAGATTGCTTCGATAATTAATTCCTTCAGCATCACCTGATTTTCTTAGACTGCACTCCATTACCCTGGTTTTGCTATTGTTAATGTTCATCTTATATGCACCTTTCAGCACACTGTCTATTCCGTTCAGCTACTCTTCCAGAGAATGAAAGACAAAAATTAGGGAATTAGTTGCTTTATTTCACAACTTTGCATTACAGAATTTCAGTAATAACAACATTTTTCGTAAAAATCCTTTCATCATTTCTAAATGTCCTTGTTGTCTATGTTAACAAACATAACAACTCAAACCATCAAAGGATCGAACTTTACTTGCTGCAACATATAGCTGACCATGTGTGAAAACTGGTATTCTTAATAGAATCCCAGCTTTTTCAAATGTTTGTCCTGGAGACTTATTAAAATACTGCATTCATAAAGTGAATTGTTTAATTATATTTAAAAACTCTATTTAAAAGTTAAGAACTGAATATTATGAAGAGTTAAAAAAATGGAGCAGTGGAAATCTCAAAATGTTGAAATGTTTGTAAAGCTTGTGGGACTTAACTGCTGGGTTATAAGTCCCTAAACTTACAAACTACTTCTCATCTAGCTTACACTAAAGACGGCACAAACATCCATGCCCGATGGAGGATTCGAACCCTCGACGGGGAACGGCCTCGCGCAGCGTAGCATAGCGCCTCAATGCGCACGGCCGCTCCGCCGCGGCAGTGGGAATCTAACGCGGACCTTACGATTGGAACTTCAAGGGCTAACTGACTAAGCTTTCTTTTTACCTCTCTTAACGGCTATGTGCACACATAAATTTTATATTCGCAACATCTATGACAAACCACCTTTTGAATTAGGTACGTTTCATTGGCACTCTTGTATGATTAATATTACAAATGTACCCTCATCTCGTGTTAGCGTATTTATATAATGATACTACTATCTACGTACCATATGGAAGTTAAGCTGGCAAAAGTTTATTAAAGTCCGTTAAATAAGATCATACGTAAAGTTTCTTACACGTAAATGAATGGAAATAAGTCATGAATAGTCTTTAACTGAACAAACAAGCAAGCTATTTTAAATTTACCACCACTTGGATCTGGAGTGCAAAACAAAGTTATTCCTGAGAGATCAGTAATATATGAATGGAGACGTTCTGTAGAATAAAATTATGAACATTTCACTGCGCTGTTGAGAAATAACGTTTTATAAGCTTTCTGTACCTGTGGACAAACGTCTGCGGGATATATTTGCCTTTTGCATCCTAAAAGGTTTTCGCACACTCTCGTTAACTGAACACAAATATTCTGCATTATTCCGAGTTGTTCAAAGGTATCAGCGCATTCTCTGAAAAGTGCATTTGTTCTGTTTCGAGAACATTCCATGAAATACATACCAACGAATTGCGCCGCGGCGGAGTGGCCGAGCGCATTGCGATGCTATGCTCCGATGAGCGAGGCCGTTCTCCGTCGGTGGTTCGAATCTCCCCTCGGGCATGGATGTTTGTGCTGTCTTTAGTATAACTTAGTTTATAAGCAGTTTGTAAGTTTGGGGACTGAGGACCCCACAGATAAGTACCATAAGCTTAAACATTTGTTTGGACAACGAATTGTAATCATGTACATAAACTGGGGAGATACTGTTAGAATGACTGTTGTAAATGATGTAAACTGGGGCGATATTGTCAGAATGACTGTTGTAAATGACGTAATGACTTATATATATATACATTAAGTACTATATTTATGTGGAAGTCATTATTACCACACTTAATCCGTTTATGATTTTAGCTGTAAAAGGAAATGTAATCACTGTTTGAAACAGAACATTTGCTCTTTATTTTAGCGCAGAACAAAGTAACATGAACGAAGTCATATCTGAAATAAAGGAAAGGTAATACCATCTACGTTAAATGCGTCCATAGCAAGCATGTCAAAGACAGACATTTTAGTACATACATTGATTCTAATTAATGACTTTCAATGTATTCCATAAATAGTGAATAATTGCTTAGAAAAAAATAAACAAGCTAATTTGTTGAATGTACTTCCCTTTCGTTTCATTACGGAACTACACTTGCCACAGAAATCTAGGACTTTTTTTTATATACGAAACTACCAGAATCCGTACGTTGTTCAGAATATTCATTATTACAGTATCCTCCCAGTTTACGTGCACATGCTTCAGAAGACCATTGTTCAATTCGTTGTTACGTAGTTCACGTCATGGTCACGAAATAGAACAAACGCGAATTTTAGAGGGAGCAGTCTTCCATTTGCACAACTCTAAATATTGAGAACATAGTTCTATTTAATTAACAAGAGTTTCCGATACCAATTTAGGAAAAAAGCAGACAAATGTTTGGTAGTGGCGGGTTCCGAAACACTGACCGTGCGCATTACAATCCAACGCGCTGCCCAGTATACTACGGCCTACAGTTACTAGATTCGTCCTATAATTTCGCAGTATTGATGGCAGTTGTTAACTGATGCTAATATGGTATTTTTAAACAATAGATTATCATTTATCGTACGAAGAACGACGCGTTATTCAACAGTGCGCCGTTGTCTTGAAAAGACAACGTTTAAGTTGATGTCATTGTCGGTATAAAATTTAGTTCGGTGCGTTGTGGAGAATACTTAACTTACGGACTTTGACAAAATGCATAGTTTTGCTTTGATCTTGATGGATTTTTGCACACATGGCCTTTAAACCAGGAGGAAGGTCACTGGCTACATAAGTGTTTTTATGGTACGTGACAGAGGGTACCTTGCATAAAACTTTGCTGAGATAGGGAAAGATGGAAGCAAAACTATGCATTTTGTCAAAGTCCGTAAGTTAAGTACCCTCCACAACGCACCGAACTAAATATTATACAGGCAACGACATCCCTCTTGTTTTTAAGGTCAAGTGAGCAAAATTTCATCAATATCGGAACAAAACTATAGGTTTGTATGCAATAGAAAGACAGGATTACATTGAAAAATGCACTTTATTTTATCAAATTATCCAGTTTTATTTCCTTCAACCCTTGTTCTGAGAATAACGCCGAGGGTAAAAATAAAAAATAAAATAAAAAAAAAAACTCTGAAATCGGTCGAGCCGTTCTCAAGTTATGGCGCGACCAAGGTACGTAAGGAACCATTTTTTATGCCGCGAGGTTCCCCACCCAAGCACCACATGAAACCTTAGGTGAACGGTGACCTTCCTCTCGTTTCGTGCAAAATTTCTTGACGATCGGAATTAAACTGTATATTTCGTCCGTCTGTAGGAAAAGTATCCTCCGCCTTGCACCTTAATTCTGTCCTATCGCTAAATACTTTCTTAGCTGACGTCTTCTTTTACCTATAAACTACATACCGGAAAAACTTCACCTTCATAGGTCCAGTAGTTTTAAGGGATTTTGTGTTTAGTCAGTGAGTGAGTGAGTGCACGAGTGACCTTTGCCTTTAATATATATAGAGGTATCTCCTGAATAATGTGTCCTACAAAAACATTATTTACCAGGTTCGTAGAGTGGAATATTAGGAAACTGCCTGCGAAATGTCTTGTAAATGGAGTTGATAGTAAAAACGCAGTAAATTGCAACCTCATGCTTATTAGGGCAAATTTTTATGCATTTCATTGTCTTTCACGTCACAGCTCCTGAACGATATGTCATAACACGATATTATTTCGAACGTACATCCAGTGATGTCTATGTAAAATGTCCACAAAATACGTCGCGAATAGAGTTAGGAGGAAAGACGTAATAAACAAAACATCATGTGTGATGAGGCGGTTTTTCGTGAACCTAATTGTTTATGACTCAATATCTCATGAACTGTGTGTAGTACAATCATAAAATTTCGAAATTACGTTCAGTGGTATGTGTGTATACTGTCTGTAACATTTCTCGTGAATATAATTAATAGTGTAGGAGTAATAAATTGTAACGTCATGCCAAATGCCGTAATTTTACTAAATGAACGCCAAAAAAGTAGTAAGTGACAAACACTTTTCCTTTCATGATTTTGCTGGGGTTGTCAGCGAGAAAAAGTTTCCTAAGGGTTTGAAATTATGTTTCAAGTTTGCAAGTCGCTAAGTGCTCTCCTTCCTAAACAGCGGACTGATAAAGTCACACTATTCACGTGCCGCAAAACGGGGAAGTTTTCATTCTGTATGACGTCATATCTCCTGAACTATCGGCCTAATCGCAAAATACTTTCGTAGCTGACGTCTTCTACCTATAAACAACATTCCTGCCAATTTTCAGCTTCATAGGTCAAGTAGTTTTCGAGATTTCGTGTTTAGTCAGTGAGTGAGTGAGTTGATGAGTAGCCTTTCGCTTGTATATACATAGAGATTTTATGTCAGCTCCATGAACTATTCATGCAATAGTTTTATTGTGATGTTTGCCAAATATATGCTCAAAAATCTATACAAATAATTAAACAAAGTTATCCCGCAGCGTCTGTCTGTATAATCAATAAACTCAAAAACTACTAAAACGGATTTTCGTACGGTTTTTCACCAATGTTCGATGTGATTGATGTAAAAGCAGTGGCGTAGCTATCATAGGGCTAGGCGGGGCAGTGCCCCGGGGCCCCCGAGATCAAGGGGCCCCTCGGCCTCCGTGAGCTAAGTTCGGAAAAAGTTACAGTACTGCGTCGTTTTTTTTATTTTTATTTATTTATTTATTTACCTTCCCACCCTACCGTCCATCAATTCCCCCCTCCCGTCAAACAGCTTCCTGGGCCACAGGGTGACGGAACATTGCTTCTAGTGGGGCCTGCTGACAGGTCAACAGTCGCTGAGTACAACAATCGGCACACTCCAGTCGGCAGAAGTACAGTAGCGGCAGCATCAAAGCTGTTCACAGCAACAGCTGCGCCTTCCAAGTGTTGCGGCGTGCCGCTCGGCGCAATGTGAAGGATCGCGCGACTCCAAATACAGTAGAAACACAGTCTAACTTTTACAGTCACGACACCCCCATAGATTTTTGTTATACACTGCGACAGTAGCGCTCCTAGCGGCCGGAAAGCTACATTTCTGAATACGATATGGGATCAGTGCGAATAGTGTCGGGTTATTGATTTTCACTATTTTTTACATTAGGGAACGTATGTATTGCCATACATATAGGTAATAATTTAAAAATAGCTCCACATTTCTCCTCCTTGGTTTCATAAGATATCTGACATGGTAGGAAACGGTACCTTACAGGACAGTTTCTTTACAATTATCTTGTAACATACAGGCTTTAACTGAATAATTTCATTTTCTATAAAAATAAAAAATGGCTCGGAATCACCAGAAGACCTGACCTTTAACAGAGAGACGTGGCTTTTCTACGCAGCAACGTTAAGATTTGTTTACAGTTAAATCGGTGAAACGTAAGGAAACGTAAAACGTACATAGAATGCAATAACTACAGCATTTAACGTACCAAATCAGTTACCACAGTTGTAGTTGAAGGACAAACGTCAGAGACGAGGCAACAAAACGACAAAAGCAATCAAACTGTTTTCCAACAAAGAACATCCCAATACAATAATTGTTGCTACATATGAACCACAAACGGCAAGAATCATCAGTACATTGGCTTTTTAAGCTAAAGTAATAACACTCAAAAGATTATGCACGTACGAGAAAAACGAGTGAGGTTTAAAAATGTGCGCATCATTACACTCCACACCGAATTGATACACGTCAAAAACCTACATGTCGTAGTAAGAAAACACCATAATAGAAATTCACTACTCCCTCATGTTATATTACTTACAGAGAAATAAGCTGCAAATACAGACATATTCATAAGTGAAACTTCCTGGCAGATTAAAATTGTGTGCCGGTACCGGGACTCGAACCTGGGACCTTTGCCTTTCGCGGGCAAGCGCACTACCGGCTGTGCTATCCCGACACGACTCACGATGCCGCCTCACAACTTTACGTCCGCCAGTACCTCGCCTCCTTCATTCTGGAAATATTCGTAAGTATTTGTTCATGACGAAGTTGTTCTTTATAACACTGAATCAGTTAAATTCGGCTGTTTTTAGTTTAAGTTCCGTATTATGTATGCCTCTTGATATTTGTAACGCAAAAATTATACTAACTATTTCGTTAATTATATATAATAACAATTATAAACAAACGTCACTACTTTGGCGGCTTCCCCACCGCTAGGAGCGCTAGTGTCGCTGCAACTGTCAGTTGGTAACAACTTTTTTACAGCAGTGAGTGTCGCGACTGTATATGTTAGACTGCGGAGTGGCCTTGGAGTGTGCAGTTGGCGCGGGATTTCTCCCCTCGCAGCTAACGGCGTCTTCCCCGAGAGCCAGCTGCATTCAGAGAACGTCAACAGGGGGAGGCGACTATGGACTGCTCCACAGCTTTTAAGACTTCCCTGCTCCCAGAAGGCCCATGTGGCCATGTCTACTCCACACATGCAAAGTGTCTGTGCTGCGCGCCTACCGTTAAGTCACAGCCTAGCATATAGTCACGACACTGCCGCAGATTTTTGTTATACACTGCGACAGCAGCGCTCCAAGCGGCCGGCAAGCTACGTTTCTGAATACAATATTGCATGAGTGCGAATAGTATCGTTTATATTGATTTTAACATACTTTTAACGTCAGGAAACGTATGTAGTGTCATAAAAATAGGCAATAACTTAAAAATAGCTCCACCTTCGTCTTTCTTAGGTTTCCAAAGATCCCTGACACGGTACGAAATGGTACAATACAGCACAGTTTATTTACAATTATCTTGTAACCTACAAGCTTTTAGTGAATAATCTCATTTAGTATTAAAATTAGAAAAATGACTGGGAAACACCAGAAGAGCTGCCCTTTGGCAAAAAGATGTCGCTTTTCTACTCAAGAACGTTAACACTTCTTCACTACAATTTCAGTAAAATCGATGAGGGTGGAAGGTAGGAAACAAATATAGAATGTAATAACTACAGTATTTAACATAGTAAAACAGCCGCCACAACTGTAGCTGAAAGATAAAGTCACAGACCTGTCAAGAAAACGGAAAAAGCAATCAAACTGTTGTCAACAAAGAAGAACCCAATTCTACAATTGTTGCTACAATTTAACCACAAACGGCAAGAATCTTCAAGACATTGTCTTCTTAAACTAAAGTAATCACACTCAAAAGAATATGAGCATATAAGAAAGACGAGTGAAGCCTACAAATGTGCGAATCGTTAGACGTCATACCGAAATGACACATATCAAAAAGCACTTTGTCATAGGAAGAACAGACCATAATAGAAATTTATGTTTGTCTTATGTTTATATTCTACTTACTTTCAGCGGAAAAAGCTGCAAATATTCCTAAGTATTGGTTCATGACGAAGTTCTTCGTTATACCACTGAATCAGTTAAATTCGGCTGTTTTTACATTAGTTTCCGTATTATGTATGTCTGTTGGATGTTTTATTAATGTTTGTAACTCAAAAATTATACTATATATTTTGTTAATTACGCACACAAATAAAGATAAACAAACATTGCTCCTTCGGCAGCTTGCCCACCACTAGGAGCACTGGTGTCGTTGCAACTGTCAGTTGTTAACAACTTTCATAGCAGTGAGTGTCGCGACTGTTTATGTTAGACTGTGGTAGAAATACATTTACTGTACAGAACTTCTTATTGGCAAGTAGAAGTCTACAGTTCGATTATACGAATAATCGGTTTTCCGAACATCCATGTCCCCCAATTACACTTCGGATAATCGACGTTCTACTTTATACAATATTTTAGGTGAATAAAGGATTTTCGACATTTTGAACACTGCCAACAAACTTCAAACGCACGAAGTGAATTCCAAAAATTATTCCCATCTCAGAATATAAACATAAAAAGGTATTGCTTGTCCACTAAGACGTGCACCCTGCCACCTGCTGAATTTCTAGGAGTGTGTGACAATACTGTTCATGGTTTGATTCGCGGCAGGGGGCCATATTTTCGTAGTTGACTAAAACTTCATTGTTGATTTTCACTAGCTTCTGCCTGCGACTTCATTCATCTAGTATGGAGCAACTTCGAAAACTATTCCATGGTAGTTTTATCTGTATATCCTACCCAGGTCCAACTCTGTCCCTCTCAAAAATTTCATCCAAATCCACCCAGTAGTTTCTGCTTGAAAACATAATTAACTTTCACAGTTATAATTATATTAGAGAGTACGATTAAATATTATCTGCTGCGTGACACACAGTAATTTACTTAATATTTATGTTTGCCTTATGTCTTCCAGTAAGAGGTAAGAACCTGATGAAGTAGTATTGCACCTGTATAGTTCATAGGCGCCGATTATGGGTATGCTCGGTCGCTCAAGCATAGCCCAAAATTTGATTGGGTATTCTCGCCATACCCCACTGAAAATTTTGGTATTACATTTTTCTTTACGTTATATTTCTTGATTGTAATTAAATTCGACTCTCTCATTCCGTAACCTATAATTATTGTATTAAATAACTAGAAATGAAGTGGGTATGGTACGGTACGATGAAAATGTGTATACTACTAATTTAACGTTTATGTATTCTCTTAGAAGTCAATTGTCTTAAAGGAATCGTGTTAGTGTTAAGTCGTGACATTTTTAATCCTGTTTACTGAATTGGTGTGTGATGTATCAATAGGTTATAAACCTATTGGTATCGACAGACATGGTATGACAGCAGAAGTGGTTATGGACTATTTTCGTAATACTGCATAGAAAACAAATCTGCAGAGGAAAGAAGGCAGGAAGACCATCCGATGTTAGGTTTATTCACAATACAGGCACATCATTATCTGATATGCATGTCTAAGAAGACGAAAACTCTGAAAATGATTTCTGTATTTACTACAACGGGAAAACAGGCTAAAATGGTCGCAAAAGCCGCCCGGTAGTTCTGAAACGTGAAATTGAAATTAATGGCTGTTAATTTCTTTACTGTATGTTAAAAAAATTACTTTTCTCCTTTCAGAAATTAAAATAGTCCTAAATTAACACCAGATGAAGCAAAAAAGAAGAAATACTACGAAAATAAAACAAAATTACTACTTTACCTTCATACGTGGAATTGGAAAAATATAATACAGATTTTTTTTTTTAGAAAAAGGGGGGAAGGGAGGCAGCTGCAGGCCGGCAACCACCTCCCCCTATTGTAAACGCCACTGAGCATACCCAAAGAATTTCAAAAGTCGGCACCTGTGGTATAGTTTTAGATCAGAGAGGGCCCCAAAGTCATTTTTGCCCCGGGGCCCTTGGTGTAGTAGCTACGCCACTGTGTAAAAGATGTGGGGCAGTGGGTGAGTGTGACGAATAAAACTCCGTGAAATAGACCAAAAACATTCTTAACGTCTGACATTTCATTTATTGCTCCACAACATTAAGCGAGTAGAAGGCAGCGTCGCAGTGTTGGAAACATTACCCGTAACAATGTGTGCAGTAATATTTCGCATCTAGGGGCAGCGTAACGTTGGCAGAAATCTGAAATAAATGGATGCCCTTCAAGTAGTGCAGATGTTTTGTGCTGCTGGAATCACCAGATAAAATAGCCTTCACTTGTCATATTAATATACTTCCATCTAATTACCAATGCACTACTAGTTTCGACGCACTATGGCGTCATTCTCAAGTTCTCATGATTAAAAAAAATATTAAAGTGATTCAACCACATTAAACAGTAAAAAGTTTAATAATTTATCAAACCATGTGCGCCGCAAGGTCAATTGCCGCGTGATCAAGGTGCAACATCATGCAGTACGCGGCCACTCCCACCAGAGGTTCGAGTTCTCCCTTGGTTATGGGTGTGTACTGTCCTTAGAATAAGTTAAAGCAGATTGTAAGACTAGGGACTGATGACCTTAGCAATTTGGTCCCTTTGGATTACAAACATTTGAACTTATTTTTAAACAATATGTCTTGCGTTTTTGTACAGTCAGGAAAGATTTGGGTCACTAATTTTCATGAGCAATCGCAACTCATCCCTACAGGAATGTGTATTGGAACAGCTGAAACAGATCAGGACGGTGAGCTCAATGTCATCAACAAAGTCGCATGCTCTACTGTTACACTCAATCATGGTAACTTTGTACCAGTCAGGGTATCTTTGTACCACTTAAGATTTGGGTTTCAAATGGCTCATGGTCCACCTATTGGCAATATTTTTTTTTTTTTTCTAAAGGTAATTTTTAATACCACTGTTATAAATGATTCCCCAGTACGTGGAACATCAGCCATATGAAAGCCAAATATTAAGTAGTACAAAGATACCCTGACTAGTAAAAAGTTACCCTGATTGACTGTACTGCTGACAACACACCAGAGCAAACTACAATGGAATTGCATATAGTGCCCGGTCAACCCAGGAACAACGTCAGCTGTTAGACATACCACACCAATTTTCAGGTACATTCATGGCCAGGTAGGGTAAGAGCCAAATGAAATGGCCCATGATAAAACACCATATCAATACTGGTGATCATCCACCAATTAGCCAGGATACATTTAGTGTGTGTTGCCAGCTGAAAGACATATATTTCACGAGAAAGTTGAAAAGATATTGCACGATGGCATTATCCAACCTTCAGAGAGTCCCTGGTCGTCTCCGGTGGTCCTTGTGGAGGAGAAGGATGGCACGTGGTGTTTCTGTGTCAGCTATCAGCGGCTGAATAAAATCGCAGAGAAAGATGTCTACCTTAGAACGTTTGAAAGGAGTTACATACTTCTCAACCAATGACAAGCAGATAGGTTACTGACAAATCGAGTTTGACATAGCTGACAGGCCTCTATGAATTCAAAGTCATGCCATTTGGACTATGTAAAGCTCCAGTCACATTTGAACATATGATAGACAACTTGCTTCAACATCTTGAATGGATAACTTGTGTTTTATACCTAAATGACATTGTCATTTTCTCAAGGACATTTGTTGAACATCTAAGCCACCTGTCAACTGTGTAGAAGTGTGTTCAGATTCAGGACTCCGCCTCAACCCAAAGAAGTGACTCTTCATTACCAAAGAGAGAAAATACCTGGGGCATCTAGCAGTGGCGGACTAAGGCTGTCAAAGGCACAACAAAATGAGGTGCCCCCCCTGTCTGTCCACATGTATTACTATAAAAAAGTGAATTTTGATATTTATAGGTTCCCTCCTAGGAAGAGAGGCACGAGACAGTGTAAAAAAAATAGCTTACATGATTTGTAGACCCCCAAAACAAAAAGGGTGCTAAGAAAATTAAAAAAAAAAAAGAAACACATGTTTTGAGGCATTTGGAGGCTCCCCAAGACAAGAGGCCAGGGGCAGTCCACTCCCTCCCCTCCCCCTAGTCCACCACTGGCACCTAGTGGTGTGTCCTGATGCAGATGGAGTAAGGGCAGTCACATAATTTCTAACTCCTCAGCACATACCTGATGTGAGAAGTTTTCTCAGACTGTGCTCATACTACAGGCATTTCATAAAAGCTTTTTGTAAAAATGCACGTCCATTGCAAGAACTTCTGCAGGGAAATGCCAATTTTTACTGGAATGAGATGAAAGAAAGCGCTTTCCAGGCACTTGAAAAAGCTCCAACTTCTGCACCAGTTCTAACCTTATATGATGAAACTGCAGAAACCAAACTTCACACTGATGGTAGCAGTCCAGAGATCGCAAAATTCCTTGTAGAATACTTTAGATTGAAGCATGGCACACCATGAGTAATGATATCTGATCATGGAAAAGTATTCCAGTCAAAACCAGTATCAGACATAATGTCATATTGCGACATTGTCCACAGAATAATAACTGCTTATCATCCTCAGACATATGGTCTTATAGAATGTTTTAACAAGATGTTAGCAGATATGTTGTCGATATACATCAATGTTGAGTATGTTGAGCAGAAGGATTAGGATACAAAACTGCTAGTCGTGACATTTGCTTATAATACAGCAAGGCAAGACACCAAAGGCTTCACTCTGTTTCTCCTGTCCAATGGTCGTGAAGCTGAGACAACAATGGATATGCTGTTTCCATTCCAACCATATGCCACTCAGAATGACTATGTGAAACAGCTCATCACCACGGTCAAAGACGCAAGATAGCTGGCTCGCATGTAGACACTGGATGCCCAGGAGAATGGTATAACGGTGAGCACCAGCCTTCTGTGTACAGCCCATGAGATCTGATAAGGATTTTTACCCCTGTATGGAAAGTTGAGCTACCAGGAAAGTTAATGAAGTAACACTTTGGTACGCATCATATCATACCCCGCCTGCAGACATCACATACAAAGTCAAGGATTATGAGCCATTCTCAAAATGACAAAAAGAAGAGACATTGGTTACATCCTTTGTATGAAGCCTTACCAAGATCCTAAAGAGCAGATAGAAAGAAACAGCTTATTGTTTAAGGACCGTAAAGACCATTACGATAATGATGAAGCCACAACAGGAGGGCCTGTCATGGGTCAACATCAATGCAACGAAGGAGTGCATACAAAATGAAAGGATTCTCTGGAACTGCTATGCAAAGGATCCATGACAAGATCAAGATCCAGGACACTGCAGTAGGCTCCAAAGGGAACCTAATAGTGGGTCACTTTTTACTGATGAAAGGGAGCATTGCGACGTGTCTTCCGACGAATCGCATGGTGCAGTGGTTAGCATTGCAGAGTGTAGTGCTGGCAGTCTCCAGTTCAAATCCTGCCACTGGCAAAAGAATTTATTTCTTTATATTTTCTATTTCTATAATGTTCTACTTGTAAGTTCCAGAAAATTCTTTCTCTGAATAAATAGCAGAGTATTCCAACAAGGAGGCAGTCTGTTCTGAGTGTACACTTGTGTTAGCAATAACCTGTTCAAAAACCAAATGTTTGTAAATCTATCGGACCAAACTGTGTGGTCATCAGTCCGTAGCTTACAAACTACCTAAACTAAGGCAAACTAACCTAAGGACAACACACACACACACACACACACACACACACACACACATGCCACAGGGAGGACTTGAACCTCCGACGGCGAGTAACTGCGTGCTCCGCAGCGAGGCACCTTAGATCGCTCGGCTACTCCACGGCGGCAATAACCTGTTCTTAGTGTAAAGTGTTGTGCTGTATTAATGATCCAGCCTTGAAATTCTGAACCACCTGCAGTTTTCATTGTGACAATATAGATTAGTGTGTTTTATTTTCTTATATGACATCCATGTTAAATACCACGATCAACAATCCATTGTCCGGTCACTGAATAATATGTTTCACAGAGTAATATTTGCTGCCTCATTCTAAAACCACATAACTAGATATTTCAGTTCACCACCTATCTTCGGGAAAGGCACTGCTGCTGCTGAGCCCCATGAGAAAGCCAACATACTTCCAAATGAATGACATAGTTGTATCTTATTAAGTGCAGCTGTTGAATCTTCAGTTTTCTTTTTTTAATAGGTCATATAACCCATATTTTGAACATTAAGATATGTAAGGTATTTTTTTGACACATGTTTTTCAAGTACATTATTTTATACATTGACTCATCACAGTAACATAATAACATCATCAACTTGTTTCTACCTCTGATGGAAATAATTCTCATGTATGGGTATCATCTAGAAAGTGCACAAATTTGAAGGATGATATTCTTGTGTTCATGGAGGCTTAGAATAAATATTAAAAAGTACTTCTTCATATAATTACCAATTGTTCAGATATTTTCTGGAGTTTGAGTACAACCAAAAAGTCATATAATTGTCATTGGTAGAATTCATTCACATTTTAATGAATCACTTCTTCAGTTTTAGAAAGATGTAGGCCCTACAAGCCACCTGATATTGGGCATGAACTGTACAATGTATATCTCAAAATTTCTCAATTGGGCATTTATAATCCAACATTTTTTGTGTATCAAGTACAATGTCTGGAAAAGCATGATATGGCTGAAAAAAAGTTCCTAATGAACAATTATTCAGAATGTTACAGATCTTGAAGAAACCTTCACTAGATACTGACGTTGATGTCCTTGAGTGAGTGAAAGAGAGAGAGAGAGAGAGAGAGAGAGAGAGAGAGAGAGAGAGAGAGAGAGAGAGAGAGAGAGAGAGAGAAATCCTTTCTATTTGTAGCAGTAGCTTAGTCTTCAATGTAACTTAGTTACAATTTTGAAATTTTTATTAACACTGTCATTTCACTCATTTTTCCCCTTTCCTCTAGTGTGTTGTAAGCCAGGAAACTCTCTTGAACTAACATAATGAAGACCAGAACCTTTACATTTCCACATAAGAAACTTAAATAATTATGTTTCAAACACTAATCTTCCCTATCTGTGAATCATTCCAATATATTTCATCTGTAGCTAATTGGTTAGGTATTTGGACACATTCACTATGTTAAAAACAACTAAACCTTAACTCGTAGTTCCTAGTTTATTAACTAGGATGCTACAATATTCATATACCTTCTGTGTGGTTCTCATGTTTGTTATTACTGCTGTCTCCCCTGGCATCTTAAGTCATGTTTCAGGTTGTGTAGAATTCTGTAGTACATCTCTGTAACATATATAGCTGTAAATTATTTAGTGAATTGAACTGAATAGTAGAAGCACTGAGTTTTCAAAAGAGTCTGGTTCAAGAGTCTTTCCTGCCTTACAACAGAGAGAGAGAGAGAGCGACTGAAATGACAGCATGGAGTGGAAGAACGCTTGAGGAAAGGTGGCTGATGACTCAGAAGAGGCAGCAGGTGCTCAATATGGAATGAGAGAGGCAGAAATACTACAGCCCAGTGCCAGTAAGCTTAAGCAGTGCATGATGGTGACGGTGAGAAGTAGATTGATTGGGAGTAGTGAGAGAACAGAGGAAAGGGACACTGTGAGAAGAGAGTGTGGATGTAGGATGAGTGCAGTTAAGATTTCTGGGCTTTGGTGGACATGTGTGAGGGGCAACAGGTTAGTGGAGTTTAATGGCAAGAGAATTACATGATCAAAGCATGTGTTCCATAAAGGAGAATGAGTTGAAATATGCATTCAGAAAAAAAAATAATTATAAAGGCTTAGTCTTTGTGTGAATCACCTTTCATTGTACTTTATTTCAAATGAGCTGAGAAATGTAGAAATGCTAGCACTGAATGTTATCTACAGCACTCCAAATAACTGCAGATGAACTGAGGTAAGTTTCATTGAACAAAGACTGGTTACTTTCTGTCCTATGTTTGACAAAACTGAAGTACTACACTCTCAAATACAAGGCACATCTAGAAAGTAAGTTTCCTGGTGGTTTTTCCCCTTTAGAGTAGACATGTTTAGCTGGGAAAATTTGATATGTGATCAGATCTATGATGTGACATAGACATGCCAAAACTGCAACAGAACAGTAGAAGTGCCTCGAAATGGCGTCTCTTCTTCATTCTGCCATCACTTGTGAGGTACAGTCAGTGACGAGGTTTCTTAGAGAACAAAACATAGCACTCATTGAAATTCATTGTCAGCATGGACAAATGACAGTACATTGTTGGTGTAGGCATTTTTCCGAAAGTCATCGAGTGTCTATGATGAAGAGTGCAGTGGGCAACTGACCCTGATCAACGATCACATGCCTGTGCTGATGTTGCAACATATCCTGTAGAACTGTCACCTCATTATTAAGGAATGCAGAATATTTTTTTTTTTTTTTTTTTTTTTTTTTTTTCCAGAGATATCTCATTCCTTGTTGCAAGAAAATGTTTTAAGCACCGACTGTTCAAGAAATTTATGCCATTTAGATACCAAGCTTTAGAGCAGCACTGACATTTATGCAGCAGTATCATGCTGACAATAATGTGCTCATTGAGAGGATTGTCATGGGTGATAAGAAAGGGATTTCTAACATTGCCCAGTCAGTACAATGGTGTCACATTGGCTCTCTGGTCAAGATAAAATTCAAATTGACTGTGTCAATGCAGAAAGTGATGTGCATGGTGTACTGAGACAGAAAGAGCATTCTGCTCATTGACTTGCTGCCCAGTGGTGAAACTGTCAGTACTGACCACTACTGTGAAACAATGCAGAAACATCAACATGCCATTAAGAACAAGAAGGGTTGTGCTGCTCTATCCAGTTCGTTCCCATACTGATTTCCATCTTTTCTTTCACCTCAAGGAATTTGTCTGCCAGCTAGCTTTTTGACAATGACAAAGAGCTAAAGACAACTGTCACATGTTGGACCTACTCACAGGCAGCAGTCTTCTATGACACAGAAATAGAAAGTTTTATCTAACAATATGACAAGTGTCTCAATTCTTTTGATGACTATGTCAAAACATAATTGAAACATTGTTGTACCTGTTTCAAATAAAATTTTACACACAACTATGTTGTCTTTGTTTTAAAGAAATAGGGAAATTTACTTTCTGAATGTACCTCATACTTGACTATAAATGGAGTATTAATGTCTAACAAAGAAATCTAACTCCAATGAATAAATGTATAAATTATATGATCACATATTTTATGGTGGTTAACATAAGCAATTATAGGTTATTGCATTACCATTGTCATATGAGTTTCCCTCATTTTCAAGAAATAAGAATAGAGGACATGAAAGACTTCTTATTTTACAGCATTCATAGTTAGACTGTAATGTGAAGCTCAATAAAACAACTGTTGTAGAATAGTTCTAAGAATGTTTTAGGCCTTTCACTTTTGTACTTGGGGAAATTAATTCAAAACAACTAAGGCTATGAGTGTGAGAGTGTGATAATATAATGACATGCTGCTCTGATTATTGCTGCTACTCTGTGATTATGATTTTATGTAATTTGAGTTTCAGCTTTGAACATTAAGATACTACTGATACATACCACTGATCAGAAACAATTGGGGCTAATCAGTCTGTGTCATGTGCAGGTCATTTATGTACAGTAGTGCCTCTTTAGCTACTTGCCTCCAGTGAAAGTAATGAGACCAATGTGGGTGCCATCAATTAACAGGATTGATATAAAGTTATGTTCAGTGACAGAAACAATGCAAGCAACTTCTAGGTGTAATGAATGACAACTATTTCTACACATCTGTAATGAGCAAAAATTTCTGTTTGAAGTTTGTCCTGAAATTAATCTAGGAAATACTGTAAAAGTATATCACATGTGCAGCAGAGGTGGAGGTGACTAGACAGGTGAAGAATACTGTCTATGCAGATTAAGACGAAAACATTTTCCCAGTGTTGTTTATACCAAAATCAAGAAAATCTGTGTACATAATTCTGAGACTCAAGATTTAGGTGCAATGGCTTTTAAGTTACAGTACTTGTTTCACAATATTTAAGACAAAGAAAACATTTGAGAATTTACAGTAGACAAAAAAAATATTTACAGATTACCATGAACTCCTCAAACAGTTGAAAATTACAATGAAGCTGGTGAAATATTGCATGGTACTCAGTGCTGACAATTCACAGTAAAAATGGTTCAATATTGAATGGTAGACATAATTTCATGGTTATGCAGCTTCACTGTAAATATTCATTATTAGGTGTATAGCACTCAAGAGTCAGGATGAAACACATACATACACTCACAGAACACAAAATATATGGATTGAGGTATTTAGTTATTATTACTAAAGATTAACTAATAATTATATATAACATCTCTATTGAGAGCCATTAATCAGGACATGCATTTAGACATGCAACAAAGAATATCAGCAATGTAGGAACAAGGCAATCTTACAACTTCAAACCTGAATGAGTATTTAACTTTCAAAACTAACAATACAGACAATACTGCTCCATCTTACACATATTATGCTGATTACATATACATTACAGAGGATATGAACTACACATTGTTCCAAAGAAGGAAACATTTCCTGTCTTAAGCTCATGAATGTGGTACATGAATGCACAGTGCAGAAAACTGGCATAATATAATAATATTATTATATTATAATATAATCACCACATTATAGTTTTAGTTCTGAAGAACAGTCCTCAGTTGTTGTTTTTTATCTTAATTGCTATGGGTTAAATGTTCAGTCAACAATTAAACTTGCTTTCCTTTCTTTCACAATAGCATTCACATCATTTATTGGATTTCCTTTCTCATCAACCTGATTGTCAAGATTTTTCAGCTCTGCTCCTTCTGTCTCAGGTGAGTTCCAAGGCTGTAGTGTGGCATCAGTTAGGAAAAGGGCAAGGATTCCAGCAACCATTAAGATGACTGCAATCAGTAGCCACACCTTCTGCCACTGTCCAAATGTTTGCTATAAAAATATATTTTTTCATTAGAACATTAAATAATTGAGGATAACATTAAAATATATATGGTTGAAATTGTTCTACATGAATGAGCAAGGTTTGAAATAATAATAATCTTTATTTGTCCATGGTGACTTCACTGGCTTGGACATAATTTTTGTTAATTTTTAACAATGGTATCATGTCATAAGTAACAATACATTTTCTCTATCTATATATTGGCATGTTCCTTGAGTCACATGTACATCTCTGGTCTGTACTCTATGACTTCTGTCTCTTGCATGACACAAGTTGTATACTATAATGGGAGGAGAGTTAGCTGTTATGAGTCCAAGGACAATTATTGCATCTCTCTATAGACATAATTGTTTTCATTGCTTAAAACTAAGTGTTTCTGTTCTTAATTCAATGTCATTCCAGTTGTATATGTTCACATAAAATTAAAATGTAATTACCAATGACAATGAACCTAATAAATGACACCACAAAAAGTCCTACCTTATTGCTGTTGTTATTCACACCATTTGGTAAAGTGGAGGCAAATTGTACCTTGAGCCAGTTGGTGCTATTGTACCTTGAACATGGCCCAAGGTATAATCCTCTATTATCTATATAATAAAATGTGTTGTAATCCTCTGTTAGGTGTTGTTGTTGTTGTGTTATTCAGTCCACAGACGGGTTTGATGCAGCTCTCCATGCTACTCTGTCCTGTGCAAGTCTCTTCATCTGAGAATACGTTTGGCAACCTACATCCTTTTGAATCTGCTTACTGTATTCATCCCTTGGTCCCCATCTACAATTTTTACATACTTCCTTCTAATTCTAAGTTGACAATTCTACATCTACATGCCTATTTGTGGGCTCTAATTTCACTGATTTTATCCTCATGATCTCTTCGGGAGATATACATAGGAGGGAGCAATATACTGCTAGACTCCTCGGTAAAGGTATGTTCTCAAAAGTTCAACAGAAGCCCGTACCGAGTGACAGAGCATCTCTCCTGCAGAGTCTTCCACTGGAGTTTATCGATCATCTCCGAAACGCTTTTACAATTACTAAATGATCCTGTAACAAAGCTGCTCTCTGTTGGATCTTCTCTACTTGCTCTATCAACCCCACCTGGTACGGATCCCACACTGGTGAGCAGTATTCAAGCAGTGGGTGAACAAATGTACTGTAACCTACTTCCTTTGTTTTCAGACTGCATTTTCTTAGGATTCTTCCAATGAATCTAAGTCTGGCATCTGCTGTACGTGACGAATGATTTTATATCGTCATTCCATTTTAAATCACTCCTAATGCCTACTCCGAGATAATTAATGGAATTAACTGTTTCCAGTTGCTGACCTGCTACAGTGTAGCTAAATGATAAAGGATCTTTCTTTCACAGCACATTACACTTGTCTACATTGAGATTCAATTGCCATTCCCTGCACCAGGTGTCAATTCAATGCAGATCCTCCTCCATTTCAACACAATTTTCCATTGTTACAACCCGTCTATTTATTACAGCATCATCTGCAAAAAGCCTCAGTGAACTTTCAATGTTATCCACAAGGTCATGAGATGACTTACCAAAAGGACCGGCTCGTCGATAGAAACAAATAAAATAAATAAAATCACACACAAACACACATACAAGCTTTCGCCACCACTGGCAGCTTCTTCAGGAAAAAGAGGAAAAAAGGGGAGGAAAATGGGAAGGATATGGGTTTTAAGGAAGTGGAAAAGGAGTCATTCCAATCCCAGGAGTGGAAGGACTTACCGTAGGGGGAAAAAAAGGAAGGTAAACAAATACATACACACTTAGACATATCGAAACGCAAATACACCTAGACAGACATTTGTAAAAAGCAAAGAAGTTAGACAGAGATACCAATTGAGGCAGAGGCTCTGTACACAGAACCAAGGCAAAGATGCTAAAGATGGTGGGCGGGAATTTGAGTTAGCGGAGATTGAGACCAGGTGGGCAACGGGAGGAGAGAATAAGCTGAAGGGCAAGTTCCCATCTTCGGAGTTCAGAAAGGTTGGTGTCGTTGGGAAGTATCCAGATAACCCGGACGGTGTAACACTGCACCAAGATGTGCCGGCCATGCACCAAGGCATGTTTAGCCACAGGGTAATCCTCATTACCAACAAACACTGTCTGCCTGTGACCGTTCATGCGAATGGACAGTTTGTTACTGGTCATTCCCACATAGAACGCTTCACAGCGCAGGCATGTTAGTTGGTAAATCACGTGGGTGCTATCGCAAGTGGCTCTGCCCTTGATCGTGTACACCTTCCGGGTTACTGGACTGGAGTAAGTGGTGGTGGAAGGGTGCATAGGGCAGGTTTTACAACGGGGACGGTTGCATGGGTAGGAGCCAGAGGGTAGGGAAGGTGGTTTGGGGGTTTCATAGGGATGGACTAGGAGGTTACGAAGGTTAGGTGGGCAGCGGAAAGACACTCTTGGTGGAGTGGGAAGGATGTCATTAAGGATGGATCTCATTTCGGGGCAGGATTTAAGGAAGTCGTATCCCTGCTGGAGAGCCACATTCAGAGTCCGCTCCAGTCCCGGAAAGTATCCGGTGACAAAAGGGGCACTTCTGGGATTCTTCGGTGGAAGGTTCTGGATTTGGAGGAATGAGGAGATGGCTCTGGTAATTTGCTTCTGAACCAGATCAGGAGGATAGCTGCGGGATGTGAAAGCTGTTATTAGGTTATTGGTGTACTGGTTCAGGGATTCGGGACTGGAGCAGACTCTTTTGCCACGAAGACCTAAGCTGTAGGGAAGGGAACGTTTGATATGGAATGGATGGCAGCTGTCATAATGGAGGTACTGTTGTTTGTTGGTAGGTTTGATGTGGACGGATGTGTGAAGTTGGCCGTTGGACAGATGGAGGTCAACATCGAGGAACGTGGCATGGGATTTGGAATAGGACCAGGTGAATTTGATGGGACCAAGTTGGAGAGGAAATTCTGGAGTTCTTCTTCACTGTTAGTCCAGATCATGAAGATGTCATCAATGAATCTGTACCAAACTTTGGGTTGACAGGCTTGGGTATCCAGGAAGGCTTCCTCTAAGCGTCCCATTAATAAGTTTGCGTACGAGGGGGCCATTCTGGTTCCCATGGCTGTTCCCTTTAGTTGTTGGTATGTCTGGCCCTCAAAGGTGAAGAAGTTGTGGGTTAGGATGAAGCTGGCTAGGGTATTAAGGAAAGAGGTTTTAGGTAGGGAAGTGTGTGGTCGGCGTGAAAGGAAATACTCCATCGCAGCGAGGCCCTGGTCATGTGGGATATATGTGTGTAAGGAAGTGGCATCAATGGTTACAAGGATGGTTGCAGGAGGTAACAGGCTGGGTAAGGATTTCAGGCGATCGAGGAAGTGGTTGGTGTCTTTGATGAAGGATGGGAGACTGCACATGATGGGTTGAAGGTGTTGGTCTATGTAGGCAGAGATTCGTTCTGTGGGGGCTTGGTAAACGGCCACAATTGGCCGGCCTGGATGATTAGGTTTGTGAATCTTAGGAAGTAGGTAGAAGGTAGGGGTGCGGGGTGTCGGTGGGGTCATGAGTTTGATGGACTCGGGTGAAAGGTTTTGTAGGGGGCCTAAGGATTTGTTTACCCTCCTTTTTTCACCCCCAAGGTAAGTCTTTCCTGTCCCGGGATTGGAATGACTCCTTACCCACTCCCTTAAAACCCTCATCATTTCCTTTTCCCTCTCCTTCCCTTCTGCCTGACGAAGCAGCTACGCTGCGAAAGCTAGCGTTTGTGTGTGTGTGTCTGTGTGTTTATTTGTTGCTATCACTGCCTGTGCTCCTTCGCCTTTGACTATAGAAACCAAAAGTTTGCTTTTTTTTTTTTTGTTGTTTTTGTTTTTTGTTTTTTGTTTCTATAGTATGTCTGCCTAGGTGTGTTTGCGTCTGGGTGAATGTATGGGTGTGTGTGTGTATTTGTTCACCTTCCTTTTCTTCCCCAAGGTAAGTCTTTCCTCTCCCAGGATTGGAATGGCTCCCTTCCTTAAAACCCTCATCATTTCCTTTTCCCTCTCCTTCCTTTCTGCCTGAAAAAGCAACTGGGTTATGAAAGCTTGCGTTTGTGTGTGTGTACTTATTTCTTTATTTATTTGTGATGCTGTCACACCTGTGCTCCTTCGCCTGGTGAGTAATCTTCATCTATTTTTAATATATAATTTTTCCTGGGATTGGAATGGCTCCTTTTCCACTTCCTTAAAACCCGTATCTCTTCCTTTCTCCTCTCCTTCCTTCCTCTTTTTCCCGAAGAAGCTGCCAGTGGTGGCGAAAGCACGAATGTTTGTGTGTTTTTGTGTGTGTTTTATGTTTCTGTCGACGAGCCTGAACTTTAGGTAAGTCAAAAATCTTTATTTTATACATATTTTTCCCACCAGGAAAGTCTCCTTCTCAAACATTTCTGTTAAGAATGATATCACAAACAATTAATTCTATCCAAAAAATTGAAAAAAAAAATGTTAAACATGAATTGGCTCTTGATAAATTAATGACAGAAAGAAAATTGTAATCCTAAGTTCCTAGTCATCCCAGTTCCAAGAAAGTATTGATTTCTAGACTTCCTTCTTTCTATGTACAAAGAAGCTACAAATTTGTATAAGATCTTTTTTATGAGTACTTACATTTTGGTATGTAAGTGTGCTGACCATTATTGGTGCCAAAAATCCTGGAGTAGCACTAATCATGTTGCTTATGCCATATGTTACACCTAAATAACAAAATAAAAATAAATTACAGCAACAAATGTGACTCCATCATAAATTCAAAAATTAATGTGATTGAAATCATAAAACATAAACCAAGCCGTAATAGTTGAATGTAATTACCAATATATCAGCATTCTCTCTGGAAGAGGTAATTATGAACACAACTATAGAGTTTGGTGTACGTGAGCCAATATACAAGAAATTACAGATATGTTTTTTAATGTTTTATAAAATTAGTTCAACTTACAAAGACTTTTTTCTTTTTCATTACGACATTTCTATTACAGGACTCATAGATTGTATGTATAATCTAACTGTAAAAGTTTTCAACATTCTCTATAATTACTTGATAACAAAGATTCATTGTTGCATAATTTTCCCACTCTCTATATTCATAACATTTTAATTATCCACAAAAAATATTCTTTTATACACACACACACACACACACACACACACACATAACATGCAGTGATTGATTGTAACATCACTGTCGCCTTTGCATCCCAAGCATTATTGGTCATTGTCCATCCAATATCCTTCTTCCATTTCCTATTTCTGCATCTCATCTTGAATTCTGTATATTCACTTTTTACGTGGTGTCTCTCACTTATTTCTCTTTGTGGTGGAATGTAGCTCCTTGCTTGTATTGGTATCCTTCCTTGTTCCATACCATTTCTAATTTTTATCATGAATTTTATCTGTTGATAAATGGCTTGACAGTTTAGAAATCTTTACCTTCTTCTATTCTTGACACAAAGGCATTAAACTTTATGTACAAGATCAAATACTGAGACAATAGTTATTCATAGACACTGATACTGACGTCATCAATATGCTGCCTATGCAAAAACCAATTTCAAATGCCAAGTCAAAGGTTTATCTTTGAGCTGCCAGTCATTCAGTAGTTGCTGTTCATGACTTGACAGTTCACAGTGGTTAAATATTGTCAAGTTGAAATCTTCAGGTAGTCAGGGATTCAAAGGCTGGCTGTTAATAGAACACTTTACACTTAGAACACATTTATTGCTGACACACACATACACTCATTACAGACTGCCTCCTGCTTGGAGTGCTCCACTATTTATACATAGAAAGAATTTTCTGGAAATTACAAATATATCAAACACAAGAAACATGTAGAACATTCTAGAAATAGTAAATACAAAGAAATAAATTTTTTCTGCCCATGGCGGAATTCAAACTGGAGACCGCAAGCACAGAGATCTGCAATGCTAACCAGCCACTGTGCCGCACATTCCATCGAAAGGCTCACATACCATTGGTCCCCTTCCTGAAAAAACAGTGACATTCTGTTAGGATCCCTTTGGAGTGTCCTGAATCTTGTAATGGGTCCTCTGTATGGCAGTTCTGGTGAATCCTTCCATTCTGCCTGCATGCCTTCCTTATGGTGACAATGGCCGGCACTAGACCCACCTGTCGTGGTTTCATCATTACAATAACGGACTGCAGAGTCCTTGAGCAAGAGGCAGTTTCTATCTATCTGTTCTTTAGGATCATGGTAAGGCTTCATATGAAGGACATGCACAAGTCTCTGTTTTTGACATTTTGAGGACGGCTCATAATCCTCAACTTCGTATGTGACATCTGACAGGCGACGTATGACATGATACGGACCAAAGTATCGCTTCAGTAACATTTCCGATAGCCCAACATTCTGTACAGGGGTAAAAATCCATACCAGATCTCCTGGGCTGTACACAACAGGACAGTGCTTGTCGTTATACTGCTCACGGTCCTTCTCCTGGGCGTCCAGTGTCCATATGCAAGCTAGCTGTCTTGCTTCTTCAACCCTGGTGATGAGCTGTTTCACATAGTCATCCTTAGTGTTGTCTGGTTGGAATAGAAACAGTGTTCCGTTGTCGCCTCAGCTTCACGACCATGGAGCAGGAAGAACCATGTGTAGCCTGTGGTGCCTTGCCTTGTATTATAAGCAAATGTCACTACTGGCAGCAGTATTGTATCCCAATCCTTCTGCTCAACATCAACGTACTTTAACAGCTTAACAGCATATCTCCTAACATTTTGTTGAAATGTTCTGTAAGACCATTTGTCTCAGGATGGTAGGCAGTTGTCCTTCTGTGGACACTACCTCTGATTCTAGTTCTGACATGAATACTTTTCCTCGGTCAGATATCATCACACATGGTGACCAGCTGTCTTGCTTCTTTGACCCTGGTGATGAGCCTTTTCACATAGTCACCATGCTTCAAAATAATGTCTTCTACTTGGAATTTTGCAATCTCTGGAGCTTCTGCAGTTGGCACAGGTTTGGTGACAGTGTAGCAGGTGAGATAGTCAGTGCAGACCATTATCCATCGGTTACCGGTTGTCAACTTCGGGAACCTACCTAAAAGGTTGATATCAGTCTGATGGAATGGAGCTACTGTGGGTGGAATTGGTACCAGATGACTTAGAGGTCAACTGCGGCACACACTTCTGTCTCTGGTACTCCTTACAGTGACTCACATAGTGCTTGACAGATCGGTAGAGAACTTGCCAGTAATACCTGTGTCTGATTCTGTCTAGGCTCTTCACGAATCCCAGATGACTGGACATTAGAGAATAAAGGAAATACTTGAAAATAGCTTGCCGAAGATGAGCTGGAACAACAAGTAGCCATTTGGGGTCCAGTGGATCGTAGTTACTCTTATACAATGTCCCGTTTATAAGTTGAAACTCTCCTTTGGTCATTTCTCCTTTCTCCACGGCCTCTACGGTTTGTAATAATGCTGAATCTTTTCTTTGTTCAGCTGTATGTCACCTAACTCAGTGAGGGCTGAAATTTCATCCATGCTGTTGTGTTCAGCTAATGGATTTCTTGAAATGCAGTCAGTGTCCTTGTGTTTGCACCTGTTTTTGAATACCACTGTGACATCATTCTCTTGGTGTCTTAGTGCCCATCTTGCTAGTCAACCTGATGGATCCTTCAAACTGGTTAGCTAACATAAAGAATGGTGGTCTGTCACAATGGTGAATGGATTACCAAATAAATATGGCCATTACTTGTTGACAGCCCAGATAAAGGGGAGACATTCCTTCTTGGTTGTAGAGTAGTTTTTCTCCAACTTTGAGAGAAATCTTGATGCATGGGCTATCATTTTTTGAGCACCTTCATGAATTTAAACAAGCACTGCACCAATATACTGATGTTCGGTTTCTGCATTCTTGTCGTATAAGGCTAGAACTGGTGCGGAAGTTAGATCCTCTTTAAGTGCCCGGAAAGCAATTTCTTTCTCCTCATCCCAGTAAAACTTGGTGTCTTCCTACAGAAATTCTTGTAATGGACATGCCTTGTTACAAAAGCCTCTTATTAAGTGACGGTAGTATGAACACAGCCAAAGCAAACCTCTCACATCATGGATGTGCTGAGAAAGTTGGAAATTCTGTGACTGCCCTTACTTTATCTGGATCGTGACATACACCATCTCCATTCATTAGGTATCCCACATTTTTCATCTCTTTGGTGACGAAGAGGCGAAGTCCTGCTTTCTGAACACACTTCAACACAGTTGACAGGCAGCTTATATGTTCCATAAATGTCCTTGAGAAAATGACAATGTCATCTAGATAACAGACATGTTGTCCATTTAAGATGTCAAAACAAGTTGTCCATCATGCATTCAAATGTGGCTATGTAGCTCCTTTCAAACAGTCTAAGGTGTTGTCAATGCACGGCAATGGGTAGACATCTTTCTTTGTGATTTTGTTTAGCCATCAATAGTCGACACAGAAACACCACATGCCATCCTTCTTCTTCACAAGACCACTAAAGATGACCAGAGACTCTCTGAAGGGTGAATAATGTCATTGTGCAACATCTCCACTTCTTCCCAAATTATCCATCTTTCAGCATACTCTGTACGAACGCTGGCTAATTGGAAGATGATCCCCAGTATTGATATGGTGTTTTATCGTGGGGCATTTCATCTGGCTCTCCTCCTGTCTGGCCTTGAATACACGTGAAAATTTGTATTATGGTTAACACCTGCTGACATTGTTCCTGTGTCATACCGGGCCCTATATGCAGTGCCATAGTAATTTCATCTAGTGCGTTGTTGGCAGTAAGAGCAGAGCATGAGACTTCTTATATGAAATTCAGCTCACCATCTTGAACCAGTTCAGCTGTTCCAATACACATTCGTTTAGGAATGAGTTGTGATTGCTCATCAAAATTAGGGATACAAAATTCTCTTCTACCACCTGTAATGCTTATGATAGCCACTGGTATGTAGATTTCCTTTGTTATACTGATTAGCTTTTTGTGATCGACAAGCACTTCACTATCCAACTGGTCTTCTCGGCTGCTGACTGGAACTCTACTCATTGTTAATGGTGGGATCTCAACATTCTCGACAGCAAAGAACCTCCCAGGAACATATATGTTACGTGTACTTGTCGAAACGGCTTCCTCAATTTGTAGCTCAGTTTGTCCACAGTCAGAGACAGCCTGGAATGCCTGAAGGAAGTCCCAACCAAGAATGGCATTATGGCTACATTCTGTTAAAACGACAAATTCAAAAGGCTGCATCCTGTTGTTGATATTTATTTTTGCGACACATTTTCCTGCCAGCTGGATGTATTTTTCATTTATGACATTCAGCACAGTTGATCTTGTATCACAGAACATTATCTTCTTTAGTTTGCGGCAGTAGTCATTCAACGATTCAGAGAAGGAAGCTCCTGAATTGGCTAATGCCCAAACAGGTTGATGACGTCAATGAGATTTCCCAACATCTTAGTGACTGTTGTCCATGGAGGATTTTCATCTGCTGTGGCCTCACCTCCGTAGATGGTCGCCTCACCTGGTTTTTCTGGACACATTGGCTAGGTGAGAGGCTGGTATTTCTGTAAGGGGACCGCGAATGGTGGCAGCTTGTTGGAGAGCTAACACTTCCAGGATAAGGCTATGAACTTCGTCCCATAGGTCGACAGTAATCATCCTCAGTTGGCTGCTGTTGAAAGGACTGCTCTGATGGTTGGCATCTTGCAGCAGAATAATTGTCAAATACTTGTCTTCTCTCCCTACAGTATCGTACAACATGTCTGGGAAGTACATACTGAAAATACAATGGCGTGCTGTCTTCTGTCTCTTAGATACCTGTCCTCCTGCGAGGCTTCACAGTTGTTGGAGGAGTTAGTTATGATTGTGTTGGTCGGTTCCTAAGCTGCCAATGGCTGCTGTTGCCTAAGTCATAGTAGGGCAAGGCCATTCTTCATGTTGGGTGCAACTGGCGGAGTTGACAGGCGCTAATGTTTGTAATACCTCTTCCTCAGCAGTGTTAGCTTCCTGGTGACATACAGGACTGACATCCATGGCCATAATCTAGTGCTCGCTTGGTCTAACACTCCCAGCTGCCCTAAACTGTTGTAATTCTTCTCTCACAATTTGTCATATAAGAGAAGTAAGGTTATGCTGATCTTCCACTATGGCCATAGGGACAAATTCGGGAGTCTGTCATTCTTCTTTCATCCAACCCTCCTCTGTTGCATCTCTTCAATTTTCTGGCACCATTGGACAAACTCTTGTGTTGTCAAAACATCTTTTAACAGAACAGCTTTATACATGTCTTCCGCAATGCCCTGCATCAGGTGTGAAACTTTATTGGCCTCCGTCATATCCGAGTTAACTATGTGACATAGGGCCAAAACACTCTGTATATATCTGTGTTGACTTACCATGCTGCCGGGCCCCGTTCTTCTGATAAACAGACTTATTGCTGGTGGTCTCCAAACGTCTTCTTAAGTTCTGTCTGGATTTTTTCCCAGCTATTGAGCTTGTCCTCGTTATTTTCAAACCACTTCTGGGCCATCCCATCCTGGTAGAAATATCCATTTGCCAAGCACATAATGTGATCCCACCTATTATACTTGGCGACTCAATTGAATCCTTTCAGCTACTTGTTTGAATCCTGTCCAGCATCTCCCAAGAACACCGATGGATGTCTGATGTGCAGCTGGCTTACCGCTGTTTTGGCATCCATGGATCTTTTGATAACAGGGACCTTTAGACGGAGATAGTATACCCTTTGTATTCCAGTTCTTGTCCATGTAGGTGACGGCTCTTACACTGCCTAAATGGAGCCATGATGATGCAGATATATTGCAGGACACCCGGCACCTCCACCAGAAAGTGTCACGTTGAAATCTGCAGGTGGTCTGGTATTCGAAGGCTGGTCATTAACAGAGCACAACACTTCACACTTAGAACATCTTTATTGCTAACACAAGCATATACTCAGTACAGACTGCCTCCTTCTTGGAGTGCTCCACTATTTAGACATACAGTTTTACATTCCCGGATTTTACATTTTCATAATTTACACAATTTTTTTCGGTCCCGTCAAATTTCCTGTGTTCACAATGTTAATTTGCTACTGTCTTTGCGTTAACATATCTACACTTATCCCACATTTTACGCTTTTTAAAACCATGTTCATGAAGAAAAAAATGTGGTAATAGACATAAATTGATGCTGGCATGACTTTTGCCTTAAAGTATAGCTTTTATAAACGTGACAAGGTCAAGTTTCTTGATACTGCTTTTATTCAAACATATATGTCATTTGCAGTATGCTGTGACTGATGGGAGTATAGTATATCCACCATCACTCCATCTGACCAGTTGTGCATGTGTAGCACTAAACGACCAACTTTCTGCCTGTGAATGTCTGCTGTCTGCACAGAGAACACGCGAAAACAAATACAGTTTGACAAACGGATACCAGAGAACAGTGAGGCCCTGAAATCGCTGCATACAATTGGTTGGAATGTGTGTAACATGGTGTGTAGGCTGCTACGAATTTGGTTGTTTTGTTGGTCAGATGATAAATTTGAACACTTGTAGGGGTCTTCAGCCACCATGCCAATTGTTAGCTTGGCTTTGTTTATGCAACTGGTAGTTCTTCGTGCTTCGCAAGATGTGTTTCAAGATTTATTTATTTATTTATTTATTTTTTAATGCAAATATTTATCTAAGTATTTTGTGTGACATTTATCAATTTTTTGTACCGTGTCCCTTCCATTAGATTGCTTGGGTATGTTTTTCTGTGCATTGAAGGGACATGGTACATTATAACCTCAAAAAATTGATAATAGTGTGAGACGACGTCTCTATGAAAATGTCACAAAAATACTTACACATATATTTGCACTCGAGAACATGAATAAATTCTTGTATATTGTCATACAAAACACTGAAAATACAAAAAGAAAGGAACTTGTGCAGTTTTTCTATGTAAATAATTAATGCTGTTTAAAGGCTTGCTGACTAATCAATTATGATGAATGAAATTACGTCAAAAATTTCTACTTCCCATTAAATTACCAGTTCCAGTTCACCAGAGTATTTTGATTCCTATTATCTATATATCTCACAAATAAACTACAAAAATGCAAGAGTGATCAAGTAAGCATATTTTACTGTTCAAAACATTATTTCCCGCATTTTACAATATTTTACTGAAGACCCTTGAAAAGTGTAAAACCGGGGTTCTACTGTAGAAAGAATTTTCTGGAACATGTAGAATGTTCTAGATATAGAAAATACAAATAAATAATTTTTTTCTGCCCATGGGAGGACTTGAACTGGGGACCACAAGCACAGTGATCTGCTATGCTAACCACTGCACCATGAGTTCCATCAGAAGACGCGCTGCAATATTCCCGGAATAGGCAACTCACGCATCAATAACCTGAACATTCTGTTGTTAATTTTCATAAAATAGATGTTCAGTTGCTACTATTTTAATACTTAATAAGTTTTTCCATTTGTTTTGTTTTCTTATTCACTGCAAAATCTGAGGTTAATTAAAGCTAATGGTACAATGTTGACCCTGTGCCCCACAGATACAACACAACCACCAATGTTCCGCCAAGTGACGCAACCATTGCAGTGTTAAGACATCGGTCATGAAAACTAAGATACTTAAAATAATACTTAAATCTGTTATCAGATTCTAAAACTTTGAGGGGCAAGCAGACATATTGCTTCTGACATATAATTAAGCACTTTTGCTATAACTTGGGTAGATTAGCCATTGAGAGATAAGCGGCTTAATAGATGTGTGATAACTTGGTACTGTCTATTAATGTTTATTACGGTGGTACAACATTTGCAGTATTAACTGTTATAATACTTACTCGCATAGTTGGGAGTGAGGTCAACATAGGTGGCAAGTGGTCCAGAACTCTGACCACCACTAAAGCCTGTTGCAAATGCAATACAGACAACAGCGGCAATTGCATTACACCCACAAAACGCTAACGCCAACATTGCAAGTCCCTGGCAAGCACATGCTGAAACAATAGACAAAATTTAATAACTTAGGCTTATAAAAGAAAACAAAATTTTCCTAATTGTATCAAACTACTTTCAGCAGCAGAATTCTTAGGATAGAAAACTATGAAAAATTCCAAATACAAAAGTAAGTATTTACTCTACTGAAACAAAAACATGGTATCTAGTTTGAATGGTATTATTAAAAATACTGTTCTATTTAATTGTGCTTTTAATTTAACTTTATAACATTGAAATTCAAATGTTGGTAATACCTCACACAAAAACTTAGACAAATGTACCCAACTTTTGCTTAACAAGGGCTGTGCATATGGAGAGAATTAATATTATGTCTACTTGTTTGTCAAATCTTGTTAAAGTAGCTGCAACCAACTAACCATTGTGTACAAGCAGACAATGTAGGCATAAACGATACACTGGCACAGAAAATTTTGCAAATAATTAGCTTTTTATAAGATCACTACTATGTCAAAAATAATATTATAAAAGGAAAGGTTTAAACAAACACATGTTTGTCTACAAGACAATCTTATTTTGGTTGTTGTTCTGGTGTCGAGAACAAATGAGAGAAGTATGCAACTGAGTTAGTGCAGAGTTTCTTGAACTAGAAGAAAAGTATGTAACAGTAGTACCATAACTGAAGCACTGTATGTATGTGTCTTTTGTATATGCCTGTCGCAGCTCGTCACCACGTCTTTGCGGTGAGTTGTAAACTGTCCTTACTATATTATTAATTCCAACCTGGACTTTCCATTATTATATTAAAGATTTTTGAGACTTGAGAAAGTCTCTGAATTATATGCATAGCTCAATTTGAACAGAACTTAAATTCTGTAGAGTACAAGACTTTGCAGTTGTTGAACACAGATTCTAGCTAAGCATTTTTTGCTGATTGAGTGCCTCTTCAGTCACAAGCTTGCCCAAAATTGTTGAGATGAAACCTGTAGCTTCATGCAGAATGCCAGTATGAATCTGTGCTGTCAGATTTGCTCTAATGAAGTTGAATACTGGACTAGATGGAAGAATATAGAATACTTTTTATAAAAATTAAAGAAATTTCTTATGACAAGTTTTAGAAGTTGGTAACAATAAAAAACATAAATTTTGATCACACTGTTTAGTGACTATTTTGGTCAGGAACCTATTACAGATGAGGGGGCAGAAACTGTTTACAGATAATATATTAGTGTAACAATGGAAAGCACAGTTTGGAATTTAATAATACAATCAAGATAGTTTGCAATTTTCACAAAGGCATATATCAAGCCAGGTCAGCAACATGAAAGACATCTTAATCACATAACTTTTGGCCATCCAGACACATACTATCATTCATACAGTCTCACAGGCACACTTCACAGACGCACAACTGTCATTCCTAGCTGAGTGGACTCAGGAAAAAAGGAGGAAGTTTACAGTTAAGGATGTGAAAAGAAATCTGCCATGTGTTTTGAAAGGTAGCATATGGGCAATTTCCTGGAGTAATTTAGAGAAATGATAGAAAACCCAAAACTTGATGGCCAGGGCAGGTTTGTATTGCTTTCCTCCTGAATGTGAGTCCAATGTGCTAACCTGCATGTCACCTTGGCTGTTCATGTTGTATGAGTAAACTAATAAAGTAATAAAACTACTTATACATGATCTGTTGCAGTTTTATCTGTATATTAATGTCTAAAGGACGAAATTAAGATCTCCAAAGGCCATCATTATTGAATCTATAAAGCTTGTATATCATAAGTATGATTAAGTTGATTATTGTTGTGTTGTACTCTTCAGTCCACAGACTGGTTTGATGCAGCACTCCACCCTACACTATCTTGAGCAAGCCTCTCCATCTCCACATATGAGTGGCAACCCACATCCATTTGAATCTGCTTACTCTAATTGTCCCTTTGTCTCCTGCAATTTTTACCCAACATACTTCCCTCCAATGCTAAATTCATAATTCTGTGATTTTGAAGAACGCGTCCTACAAGTTAATTCCTTATTTTAGTCAAGGTATACCAGAAATCCATTCTCCCCAATTCTGTTCAGTACCTCCTCATTAGTTTTGCAATCTACCCATCTAATCTTCAGCATTCTTCTGTATCACCACATTTCAGAAGCTTTTATCCTCTTCCTGTCTGAACCCTTTATCATCCATATTTCACTCCTGTACAAGGCAACAGCACACACAAATGCCTTCAGAAAAGGCTTCCCAGCTCTTAAATTTAAAATTCAGTGTTAATACTGTTCAAAAACACTTTTCTTCCCATTCCATTACAATTCTGCATTTTATATCGTCTTTACTGCAACCATAAAATGTTATTTTACTGCTCAAGTAACAAAATTCATCTACCTAATCTAATTCCTTCAGCATCACTTGATTTTCTTAGACAGCATTCCATTACCCTTGTTTTGCAGTTGTTAATGTTTTATACACTCCTGTTAACACACTGTTTATCCCGTTCTACTGCTCTTCCAGGTCCTTTGCTGTCTCTGACAGATTTACAATGTCATCAGAAAAATGCAATATCTTTATTTCTTCATCCTGAACTTTCATTCCTTCTCCAAATTTCTCCTTGCTTTCTTTCACAGCTTGATCAGTGTACAAATTTAATAACATTGGACAAAGGCTACAATTCTGTCTTACTCCCTTCCCAACACATACTTGCTTTTCATGCCCTTTGACTCTAATAACAGCTATCTGTTTTTTCTGTGTATTTCAGTCAACATAGTGAAAAGCTTTCTCCAGATCTACAAAAGCTAAACCATAGGTTTGCCTTTTCTTAATCTGTTTTCTAAGATAAGTCATAAGGTGAGTATTGCTTCCCACATTCTTACATTTTTCTTAAATCCAAACTGATCTTTCCTGAGGTCAGCTTCAAACAGATTTTACATTCTTCTGTAAATAATTCATGTTAACATTTTTGAACCATGATTTATTAAACTGAGTCAGAGGAAAATAATTATGAATATAATAAATGGAAAGATTGTAATTGTATACACAGAAAAAGTTTGCCATTCTATTGCCCTGAATGTAATTAAATCATCTGAAAAGCAAATAGTAGCTGCCATCAGGAGCTAACTGTAGCTATAAGAAAAGATGTAATGACTAGAGCTGGTCAAAATGGCTGCTACTCTCACTCCCTTCCCGCCACACTCACAGCACACTACCGCCGGAATAGGGCACGTGGAGGGGGAGTGATGACGTCACACTGCCGAGAGCAAGAGGTGCCAGGATGGGACGTGTCACAGTTTTCCCGCCTTCACGTCGTGCCAGCCAGGCTGAAATGAGCTGGCTCAGCCAAGTTCGCACACAATGCCAACCTGTGTGTTCACACTGTGTGCCATCCTGATCGAGGCGAAGAAAGGAGGAAAATCCACTTTTCTGATTTTCAAGTTGTAAAAAATGTTGATGGTATATAGGACCATGCCACATCATTTTATCAACTTATTTTTTCCTTACAAGCTCTGCCTTGCCTGGGAAAAAAATGAAAAGTCTACTTTTTATTCTGGCCAAGTTTTTGGTTCCATAACTCTCCTCACTTGATTTTGATGAAAGTGTGTGGTTAAAAAATCTAATGTTTGGACACATGGTAGTAAAATTTCTTAGCTTTTGAATAAACATTCACATTTTTGTAATTTGTAACAGTTATTTTCAAATGATGCCATTTGTCAAGTATGTGCACTTGATTTACAAATCGTTTATTCAAAATGTTAGATAGTGGGCAGCTTACTGTTCTGTGCAGTTTATACCACACCTTACAGTGAGTGAAATGGAGCTAAAAGTACAGAAAAGTTTATGAAATGGTAGTCGCACTGATATCTACCTCCTTTCACAAGTAATTGCAAGTTAATGAACTCAACATATTCATCAAGTAGGTTTCTCAAAATTGGCTGATAAATATTGTAAGCACTTGGAACGTTGTGGCTGTCATTGTATAAGCAGCAGTGGAATAGGCCCAGCATGGCCGACGCTGGCGCAAGCTGGCCATACTTTCCCTATACAGAGCTTTAGAGGAGAGGTGGTGGATCAAGGGACCAGCCACTCTTACCTGCCGGTACAACAAAAATGATGTGGACAAAAAACCCATTGTATGCCTCTCATAAAGTCAAGTATGATTTGATGTAAAACTGTAGCAGATTGTTGTCCATTGTAATCCATTGCCATCCACGAAAAGTTAGTTCATACTTGTTTTCTGGTTATGGATCATCAACACATTACGAGAGACCAACACATGTGGCTGGCAATTCAAATTTTTCAGCACTGCAGTGCTTCACTGACGCTGTAGTGTAGCCAATATTAAAACAAACTGTCAACCTTTCCTCATCTGAGCAAACAATTGTGATAAATTTTTGATTAGTATTTTAGTACATATTATGTACTTAAACCTTACATGAACTACAAAAAATGTAAGAGGCTACCCACTACACTACTTTTATCAAAAACAGGGAAATTAAAAGTTGCATGTCTAATATTTTTCTTGCTTCAATTCTTTGTGTCCTGTAATAATACACTAACAAATGAACGAATGAGAAAAGCTTGCTTCAGGAACTGTGTATTAATTTCATCTCTATACAAGACTCTGTTTAGTTTAGTCAGTTATAAGTGAAAATTTTTGTGTTTTCAGCAGTTACCTGCAAATAAAACCAATGACACGTGATTAATTTTACCTCACATCATAATGCAGGTATTTTCTTCACAAATTTATTGAAGTTAAAAAACATGAAGGTATCTGCTGCATGATCCAATTGACAGTGAATCTTTAATCTATCAATTTTCATTATGGATTACAAGTACCACAGCACAGAACCGAAGGATGCTTTTGGACTTGTAGTTTTCTCTGAAATTTTTTGTCAGCCCAGTTCCTTTGCCTGTCTTTCTGAATTCAAATGGAAATACTACAATGTTTACCTTCCTTCTTGGCTGTAAAAAGCACCCTAAAGTGCATCACTGTGGCATTATTCAAACCCAAACATATGAATATTCACAATACTTCTTATGGCAGCGAAGCAACGTATAGGACCAACATGGTGGAAAAAATTATGTGACTCGACTTCAGCCAATCACGAGTTGCAGAAGGTGGCCAGCGGTGCGGAAAAGGATGACCATACTTTCCTATACAGAGCTTTACCCCTCCCAATGTTAGCCCAAGTATGAGGAAGTCCTTGCTTACTCCCCCCACCTCCTCTGAACCCTGCCATCTAAGAGTTAACACATTGTACTTAGCCTACAGCTCACATCTACAACTAAATTACAATTTGAAGAGATTGTGTAGGAAAATCTATATGCTTCTCATGCAGAGGTTTTGAACAGTTGTACACAGATGTCATTTATGTGATTAGCAGAAACTGGCACTTACAGACAAAATTGGCAAATTTTCGTACATTTGTCCTTGAAGTAACTTCATTTACTAACATGTAATCACAGATTGAAGAGATGATGAATGCAAAGAGCATCCTGCAAGCATGAGGCACTCCAGAGAGAAGACCAGTCTGCAACAGATGGTTATAATTGTGGATGTTACTTACACTTAAATCACAATTATTTCCTTTAAATATAAAAACAACACTTATTCTTACACAAAAACATACATTCAAAGTTCTCAAAGCATCAATATACAATACAGTGACTGACAAAAATTGAAGCACCAAGACGAACTGGCCACATACACAAATCAGTGATTATCCTAATAACTACTGTTGGAATTTTTGTAACTTGCATTATGACCAACAGAGTGCAATAGAGTTGTTCATGTTTAACGTTGTTACCAGGCTTGGAAGGATATATAATATGCACGATCAGTGTCCAATGTTGACTCATCACAGTGAAGGACCTGGAGATACCTCACACTCATGTGTGACACCAGCACCTAACAGAGGTTTAAAGGACTGTGTTTTCATTTGGCTAGCTGCTCATATCATGGAAATCTAGATTTGACATGCATCTGGATATGAATGTAACCTTATGTTGAATTGATTGGGAACACGAGATCAGGCAAGTGTATCATCAAGATTCAGGTTGACCACTTCTGAACATCAAAAGGGAATACCATCATACTGTGCATCAAGCACTTTAGAGCCACTTCATATCAGGGTCTGCCAACCAAGAAAAAGTAATGGATTCAATGCAACAATTTGTCACACTGTACCATTGTTAGACTATAACAATAGCTGCACTGTGAAATTGCTGTCCTATGTAGAGATGACTTTAATACATCATTTGGAGTGGTGCCATGAATGGGAAAGATGACCTGCTGATGAATGATGCCACTTTCTGTTCACTGAAGACTTACACTTCTGCACGGCCTCACATGACTATCGTCGTTGAGTATTGTGGCAACCTTTGGAGAGTTCTCATGTCTTCCAACATTAGAAAGAGGCATAGCACAATTACTCTTGGTGTCGTGGTTTGAGAGGTCATCAGGAATGACTTCACTTATGACTGGTAGTGATTGAAGGAACTTTGACAGCATGGAGGTGCATCACAAAAATAATGAATCCTCTGGTTCAGGCTCTCATGTGACAGTATAATGGTGCCATTTTTTAACAGGACAGTGCTCAACCACACATCATACTTGTCTCTCTGAACTGTCCCAAGTTTCACTATCAGGGATATCAAGGTCCATTTACAACAGTTGCGGTCCAGTTTGCCTGTGCAGAGCATACCATCGCTTCATGATGCCCTTTCCAACTGAACCAGTACTGGTGTTGTGTCAAGGCAAATGCAACATCACACTGATAAGTAAACTGATACTGCCAAGTTCTATGTAAATTAGTCTCAGTTCTGTAATACCTGAGAAAACATTACATACTCTCTCATCCTGCAAGGATTCATTTCATTCCCTTCACTCCTTATGGGTGCTTCATGTTTTTGTCAGGTGTAAGATATGTTCAAAAAATTCTGGAACATCCATAAATTTGTGTCACTGGAGTGTTGGAACAAAATGTGGTTGGCATAACTGCTGGAGGTTTCATTATTGAGTCACAAAGTTTGTGAAGATGGTAGACTTAGAGGAGCAACAAGGAATATATATCGGAAAGACAGATCGGATACTACTGGAGGAGGAGTGTTCATCACTGTGGATAAAGATACTGTTTCTACTGAGATCGATATTGAAAGTAACTGTGAAGTTATCTGGGCATGTATAACAGGTCTAAAAGAAGTAAAGTTAATAGTTGGGTGTTTTTACCGGCCCCCCAGTGCTGCTGTAGCAGTTTTAGAATCATTCAAAGAAAGTCTACACCAGGTAGTGCATAGGTATCCGGGCCATGTAATATTAGTCTGAGGAGACTTCAACCTTAAGAGTATAGATTGGGACCTCACTAGTTACATTTCAGGCGGTACAGACAAGCAGTCTTGCGAGCTACTTTTGGACACATTCTCCGAAAACTGTCTTGAGCAGTTAAACCGGCAACCCACACACAATGGAAATATTCTAGACCTTATAGCCACAAACAGGCCTGACCTTATTAATGATGTCTGTGTAGAGACAGGAATTAGTGATCATGATATCGTCATAGCGTCGATGGTGACCAAAGTTCATAAACCAATCAAGAAGATAGGAGCGTGTTTTTGTTGGGAAGAGCCGATAAGCAAATGTTACGATCGCACTTAGAAAATGAATGGGCATTCATTAATTCCAGGACTATGGATGTTGAGGAATTGTGGGATAAATTTAAGTGCATTGTAAATAAACGGTTAGAGAAATATGTGCCAGTAAAGACTATTAAGGATGGAAAAGATGCACCGTGGTATAATAATAATGTTAGAAAGCTACTGAGAAAGCAAAGGATGTTTCACTCTCGATTCAAAAAAGAACACGCAAATGATGACAGGCAAAAGTTAGTAGAGATTCGTGCATCTATAAAAAGATCGATGCGCGAAGCATACAATAATTATCACAGCCATACCTTAGCCAAAGATCTTTCGAGAATCCGAAAAAATTCTGGTCCTATGTAAAATCGATAAGCGGGTCAAAGCCCACTGTCCAGTCACTCGTTGATCATTCCGGGGCAGTAATAGAAGAAAGCAAACGGAAAGCTGAAGTTCTAAATTTAACCTTTAAGAAATCTTTCACACAGGAGGACCGCACAAATTTACCATCATTTGATCAACGTACTAATTCCGAAATGGGGGACGTAGCAATAGGTATTTCCGGTGTAGAGAAGCAGCTGAGAGAGCTAAATATGAAAAAGTCTGCTGGTCCGGATGGAATACCAGTTCGGTTTTACAAAGACTATTCTGCGGCGTTGGCCCCCTACTTAGCTTGCATTTATCGCAAATCTTTAATTCAGCGCAAAGTTCCTAGTGATTGGAAAAAAGCACAGGTGACTCCCGTTTGTAAGAAAGGAAAGAGAACTGACCCATACCATTACAGGCCAATATCGTTGACTTCAGTTTCATGTAGAATTTTGGAGCATATTCTCAGTTCGAATATAGTAAATTTCCTTGAAATGGGAAAGCTTCTTTCCATGAATCAGCACGGGTTTAGGAAACATCATTCATGTGAAACTCAGCTTGCCCTTTTCTCACATGACATCTTGCAAGCCATGGATGAAGGGCAACAGGTGGATTGTGGTTTTCTCGACTTCAAAAAGGCGCTGGACATGGTGCCACACTGCAGGCTGCTAATGAAGATATGAGCTTATGAAATAGGTTCACAGATTTGTGACTGGCTGGAAGACTTCCTAAGTAACAGAATGCAGTATGTTGTTCTCGACGGCGAGTGTTCATCAGAAATGAGTGTATCGTCAGGCGTGCCCCAGGGGAGTGTGATAGGACCGCTATTATTTTCTATCTATATAAATGATCTGATGGACAGAGTAAGTTGTAATTTGTGGCTGTTTGCTGATGATGCTGTGGTGTATGGGAGGGTGTCGTCTGTAACTGACTGTAATAGCATACAGGATGACTTAGACAAAATTTCTAGTTGGTGCGAAGAATGGCAGCTAGCTCTCAATGTAGAAAAATGTAAGGTGATGCACATGAGTAGAAAAAACAATCCCATAATTTTTCGAATACAGCATTAGTAGTGAGCTTCTTGATGCTGTTGCGCCATTCAAATATCTAGGCATAACATTGCAGAGCGATATGAAATGGAACAAGCATGTAAGGACAGTTGTGAGTAAGGCGGACAGCCGACTTCGGTTTATTGGGAGAATTTCGGGAAGATGTACTTCACCTGTAAAGGAGACTGCGTATAAAACACTTGTACGACCATGTCTTGAGTATTGCTCAAGTGTTTGGGACCCACAGCAGATCAGTTTAAAGGAAGACATAGAGGCGGTTCAGAGACGAGCAGCTAGATTTGTTACCGGTAGGTTCGACCATTGCGCGAGTGTCACGGAAATGCTCCGGCAACTCAATTGGGGATCGCTGGAAGAAAGACGACATTCTTTTTGTGAATTTCTGTTAAGTAAATTTAGAGGGCCGGAATTTGAAGTTCGATCTTGCTGCCGCCTACTTACATTTCGTGTAAAATTAGGGCTCGTACGGAGGCATAAAGGCATTCTTTTTTTCCTCGTTCAATTTGGGAGTGGAATAGGAAAGGAAATGCCTAGTAGTGGTACAGTGTGCCCTCCACCACACACCTTACGGTGAATTGCAGAGTATGTATGTAGATGTAGATACCTGTATTAAATTTTGTGTGAAACTCAAAAAAGTTTTTATAGAGGTACACCAAATGATGCAAGAAGCCTATGGTAATGAGTTTTTCAGCCATACTCACTGTTATGAATGCTTCACATGGTTCAAAAACGGCTGCATGGAAGTTAAAGTTGACTCTTGTTTAGAACATCATTTGATGTCTACTGAAATCAGGAATGTCAATAAAACTGTGCTTACCAATCAGAGACTGACTGCCTCAGCGATTGCAGAAGAATAAGATTTCAACTGGATCATGTCATGAACTCCTGACACAGAATCTTTGTCACGCGGTCTCTGACTCAAGATCAGAAAGACTATCATCTCTCAATCTGTGAAGACCATTTGGTTCATGCAAATGACAATGACCTGGCTCCAGAGAACTTTTTTAAAATTTCCACAGTTGAAAACCCCATTGTAAAGATGAAGATTTGCAATGATAGATGAGATAAAATTTATGAATGGTGCTTCACACAATGCAGCAAGAGGTATCCAGCAGTGGTAATAGCTTTTGGAGTGGTGTTAATTGCGAAAGAGACTATTTAAAAGAAGACCATGCACAATAAGTAAAAGGTAAGTATAGAAAAAAATTGTAGAGACATTTCCAGAAGTATTTGAACAGATCTCATATTCCACACATAATATGTATTACCATTTCCAATCTTCTGCTATGCATTTATTTCCTCTTTTCACTCCCAAATCAATGATGACTGACAATTCTTTTCTGTTATTATTGCTGAAAACTATGTGCAGAATGTAAGCTATGGTAACAGTAACTGATAAAGAACATTTCTGTGCAATAATTTATCTATTTGTTGTAAATTAGTACACAAACACTTGACACTCATTTCTGACAGTAAATTTCTGTGCACTCACAATCAGCTGACCTTCAGTAAATGTCAGTGCACATAGTTCTGCTTGAACACTGATCCTAGATGGAATACTATCCTCACTGATACAAATGCTTCTCTAAGTTGCATGACCATAGAAAACTATGGGTATGTAACCAGACAACATGAAAACTTTCTTATTGACTCACAGGACATTGTTTCTTTGTGGACATGACTAAATGAGATGGATAAATGGTGCCAAATAAAACTCATATCACATTGGAGGGGAGCAAACACCAAGCTGGACCCACATTGTCTGTGTCAAGCAGAGTCAGACTTTAGAAGACACGTCTACACAGGCCCATTACTCAGTTCACACTTGCTTCTGCTTTTTCTCAAACAAATCCAAGCATGCCACACCATTTCCAAATTTTGGCCTTTATGCACAAGTGAATGTAAGGAACTTCTAGCCTTCTGCAGCTCTATCATTCATGCATTCTGTGCTGTGCCTGTCACATTTTCACTGCTCAATGTGTATAATTAAATATTTATATTTATAAAAAAGTAGATGAAGATTACTTACTAGGCGAAGAAGCACAGGTAGTGATAGCAGCACAAATAAATAAAACACACACACATACATAAACGCTTGCTTTCGCAGCCTAGCTGCTTCTTCAGGCAGAAGGGAAGGAGAGGGAAAAGGAAATGATGAGGGTTTTAAGGGACTGGGTAAGGAGCCATTCCAATCCCGGGAGAGGAAAGACTTACTTTGGGGGAAAAAAGGAGGGAAAAGAAATACACACACACCCACACATATACACAAACACACCTAGCGTGGCCTATATCTGTGGCCTTGCAGAACCCTGTCAAGGCTGAGCAAGATAGACTAGGATCGTTGAGAGCTATTCTGTTTGCACCTGTGTGTTGTATTTAAGGCCACTGTTAAAACACAATTGATTACTGGTACTTACCCACTATCTCATCAAGATGAAATACTCGCCAGTAATTAGGGTACAGTATTTTTCAATAATAGATTTGTCTGAACCCATCATCATGTCCCTTTGGATGAAAAACCTAAGAAATCTCCAATTTTCAATACCCCTTTTGGCCTGTGTCAATATTAACACCTTCTGTTTGGTGTAATTAGTGTGCCTGCTATTTTTCAACATTTTCTAGAGCAGTTAACAGTCTATTCCTAGTTGCATAAATTATCTGGATGAGTATAATTATAGATGCTTAGTTGCTGACATATCATGCACCACAGTATTCCTGATGCCAATGGATCAGCAACTACTTCACAGCTCTTGCTATCTGGATCATTCCCACCAAACACCAGCTCTCAGCTTTTCTGCATCACATCTTTCATTACCATTATTTCCCCAGCTATTACCTTTATTATTTCCTGTCCTCATCTTTCCATTACAATCTCTACACCCCCAGCACATCAACATTAGTTTTTTTCTTCTCTGACCCCCCCCCCGCCCCCCCCCCCCCCCGCCCCAAATTGGCCCTGCCCGCACAGACTCCTGTTGCTGCACGTAACAGCTCATCAGCCTATCCCATTATGACCTTGCAAGCTTCTATACTCCTGAAGTCACTGCTATATTCCTCCCCATTTCTTTTGCATTCACAATTCCCACTCTAGCTAAGATTGCTGCTCAGTTTGTCAGGCTTCAGTAACTGGAGTCATAAGTAGAGAAGTGTGTTAGTGTTGTGCATTTACGAATGTGTGTGTGTGTGTGTGAGTGTGTTTGTGTGTGTTTTCTAATCTAGGTAATATCTTAGTCTCCTTTCTATCTTGCATGTTTGCTACTCTATATGGAGAGTAACAATCCATTTTGGATTATATTGTTATTATTCTATCCCATATTTTCTGTTTTTCAAGTAAATATTCAGTAATTTAAAAAGTTCCTTTACCAGAATCTATGGAAAGACAGAAAATTGGGAAGATTTGCCTATTTTGCACATTATGGAAAATATGTTCAAGCCAAAGAATAAGTGATACATGGAGAGTAAAGAGGCATTATTTGATTTCAACGAAAACATTACATTCCACAAACAAAAAAGAGCAAAGGTTATCTCTTTCCTGCAGATGTAATACATACTTAATGGTTCTGAAAAATTGCACTAACGTTCATGATTTCACTCTTAAAATAAGAACACATACATGCTCATTCTGTTTACACACACACACACACACACACACACACACACACACACAAACACAAACACAAACAAACAAGATGAACAATACAAATGAACATGCATGCAGCACTGACAGCACTGATGTATAAACCTGTTCTTACCTTCTTTACATCCCATCCATAGATGTATTTGAAGAATATGGGTGCATGAGTCAACAAAGTGAACTGCCCACAATTAATGGCCCAGTGAGCAATAACACACATCAGGAAAGCTTTCGACGTAAGAATTTTACCCCAAGGAATTGGTGGCTGCAAAATAAATAATATTAAATGTCATTATGCTGTTGCAGGTTGATATCTATTGTACCTCAAATAAAATGTTAGAATTAGAACATTTTGTAGTACCATATTAAGTATGTGGATGTAAAAAAAAAGTGACAAGAAATGAGGTATTTGGGAGGCTTTAAGGTGGGTGTTGGGAAACGTAGTGTTACAGGGCTGATAGACCATTGATGTGGGTGAGAGCCTCCCAAAAACCTCATTCCTTGTCAAACTTGCCAATTTCATCCTCACCCATAATTACTTCACCTTTGCGGGCCAGACATACAAACAAATCAGGAGGACAGCTATGGGTACCAGGATGGCCCCTTCCTATGCCAACCTCTTTATGGGCTGCATGAAAGAGGCATTCCTTAAGACACAGAAGTTGCACCCCCATGTTTGGTATAGATTCAAGATGATATCCTTGTGGTCTGAACTCATGGTGAAGAAACCCTTCTGAACTTCCTTCAAGACCTTAACTCCTTCTCCAACCTAAACTTTACCTGGTCCTTCTCTAAAACTCAAGCCACCTTCCTTGATGATGACCTTCACCTTGTCAAGTCCCACATCCACACTTCAGTCCATATTAAACCCACAAACAAGCAAAGGTACCTCCACTTTGACAGCTGCCATCCCTTCCATATTAAACAATCCCTTCCCTACAGCATAGGCATCTGTGGGAAAAGTATCTGATCCAGTAACGAATCTCTCATAATCTACAACAACAATCTATCCAATGCTTTCCTCTCCTGCAACTACCATACAGACCTCGTCCACAAGCAGACCTCCCGAGCAGTCCATTCCTCTCCTTCCAGTAACAATGTTCCTAACCCCAGACCACCCAGAAGCACCCCCTTAGTCACCCAGTACCAGCCTGGCCTGGAATGCCTCAACAAATTCCTCAAACAGGGCTATGACTTTCTCAAGTCATGCGCTGAAATGAGACCATCACTCCAAACTGTTCTTCCCACACCACCCAGAGTAGCCTTCTGCTGTCCTCCCAACCTCCGCAACATCCTTGTCCAACCTTACAACATCCCAAAACCACCCACCCTACCTAATGGTTCCTACCCCTGCAACCAATCCTGCTGCAAAACCTGTCCAATGCATCCTCCTACAACAACATACTTCAGCCCCACCACAGGAGAAACCTCCCTATTCAAGGCAGGGCCACATGTGAGACAACACACATCATATATCAACTGACATGTGTCCATTGTGCGACCTTTTATGTTGGTATGACAACCAACAAATTGGCTGAGCTGATGAATGGTCACAGACGGACTGTTTGCTTGGAGGACACCCAATAGCCTGTGGCAGAGCATGCTCTCCAGCATGAGTCCAGGGACCTTGGCACGTGTTACACCACACATGCTACTTGGATACTGCCACCTAACACGAATCTCTCAGAGCTACGGAGATGGGAACTTGCCCTTAAACATATCCTCTCCTCCCACGACCCTCCTGGCCTAAATCTACACTAATGTCTCCCTCCATCAGGAAAGACAATACTGGCATTGTACTGATTGGAGTGTGGAATGTTATATCACTTAATTGGGTAAGAAAATTAGAAAATTTAAAAAGGAAGATGGATATGTTGAAGTTAGATATAGTGGGGATTAGTGAAGTTTGGTGGCAGGATGAACAGGATTTCTGGTCAGGTGGCTACAGGATTATAAATAAAAAATCAGTTAGGGGTATCACAGGAGTAGGACTGAGAATGAATAAGAAAATAGGAATGCGGGTAAACTATTATGAGCAGCGCAGTGAACGCATTTTCATAGTCAAGATAGATATGAAGCCAACATCAACAACAGTAATACAAGTTTATATGTCCACTAGCTCTGACGATGATGACGAGATCGAAGAAATATATGCAGAGCTAAAGGAAATTATTCAGACAATTAAGGGAGAGGAAAACTTAATTGTCATGGGAGCCTGGAATTCGGTAGTAGGAAAAGGAAGAGAAGGGAAGATAGTAGGTGAATATGGTCTGGGCAAAAGGAATGAAAGAGGAAGCCGCCTGGTAGAATTTTGCACAGAACATGATTCAATAAGCTGAAAACCAGTTAAGTAAACAAAAATAAACTTGTAGAACACATACAAAATTGTGTTTTTTAATTTAATTGTATCAGATAGATTTTATAATGGTAAAACAGATTCAGGGACAAGGTTTTAAACTGTAAGACATACCCAGGGGCAGATATAGACTCTGACCATGACTTACTGGTCATGAACTGTAGGCTGAAACTGTAAAAAAAACTGCAGAAAGGTAGGATACTAAGGACATCGGACTTGGATAAATTGAGGGAACCTGAAGTTCTTAAGAATTTCAGAGGGAGCTTTAGGCAAGAATTGACAGAAAGAGGAGGAAATAAAACAGTAGAACAAGAGTGGGTAGCACTGAGAGATGAAATACTGGAGGCAGCAGAGGATAAAATAGGTAGAAAGGCAATACCTACAAAAATCCTTGGATATCACAGGATATACTAAACTTAATTGATGAAAGGAGAAAATATAAAAGTGCAGTAAAAGAAACAGGCAAAATGGAGTGCAGACGACTAAGAAATGAGATTGACAGGAAGTGCAAACTGGCTAAACAGGAGTGGCTAGAAGCCAAATGCAAATCTGTAGAAGAATGTATAAGAAGAGGAAAAGCAGATACTGCCTACAGGAAAATAAAAGAGACATTTGGGGACAAGAAAAACATCTCTACAAATATCAAGAATGTAGATGGAAAACCAGTTCTCAGCAAAGAAGGGAAAGCTGAAAGGTGGAAAAAGTACATAGCATAGAGGAGCACTACAAAGGAAATGAACTTAGAGACAATGTTGTAGGAAGGGAAGAAGAAGTAGATGCAGATGAAATAGGACATACTATACTGATAGATGAATTTGACAGAGCCCTGAAAGACCTAGGTTGGAACAAAGCCCCAGGAGTACATGACATTCCCTCAGAGCTACTAAAGTCTCTGGGAGAGTCAGCCATGACAAAACTGTATGAGACAGGTGAAATACCCTCAGACTTTAAGAAAAATGTAATAATCCCCATTCCAAAAAATCAGGCACAGACAGGGGCGAAAATTACAGAATGATCAATTTGATAAGTCATGGTAGCAAAATTTTGATACGAATTATCTACAGGAGAATGGAAAAGCTGGTAGAAGCTGACCTCGGGGAAGATCAGTGTGGATTTAGGAGGAATGTAGGAACACAGGAGGCTATACTCACATTACGACTTATCTTAGAAGATAGATTAAGAAAAGGCAAACCTACATTTTTAGCTTTTGTAGATTTGGAGAAAGCTTTTGACAAAGTTGATTGGAATACACTCTTTCAAATTCTGAAAACAGCAGGGGTAAAATACAGGGAAAGGAGAGTTATTTACAACTTGTACAAAAGCCAGACTGCAGTTATTAGATTCAAAGGGCATGAAAGGGAAGCATTAGTCAGGAAGGGAGTAAGACAGGGTTGTAGCCTTTCTCCGATGTTATTCAATTTGTACATCGAGCAGGCGGTGAAGGAAAAATTTGGAATAGGGATTAAAGTTCAGGGTGAAGAAATAAAAACACTGCATTTTGCTGATGACATTGTAATTCTGTCAGAGACAGCAAAGGACCTGGAAGAGCAGTTGAATGGAATGGACAGTGTGTTGAAGAGAGCATATAAAATTAACATTAACAAGAGCAAACCAAAGTTAATGGTATGCAGACTTAGAAAATCAGGTAACGCTGAAGGAATTAAATTAGGTAACGAAACAATGAAGGTGTATATGAGTTTTGTTACTTGGATACTAAAATAACATATGATGGCCGCAGCACAGAGGATATAAAATGCAAAATGGCAATGGGAAGAAAATCATTTTTGAAAAAGAGAAATTTGCTAACATCAAATGTTAAATGAAGTGTAAGGAAGTCTTTTCTGAAGGCATTTGTGTGGAGTGAAGCCTTGTATGGGAGTGAAACATGGACTATAAACAGTGTGAACAGGAAGAGAATAGAGGCTTTTGAAATGTGATGCTACAGAAGAATGCTGAAGATTAGGTGGGTAGATCACATAACTAATTAAGAGGTACTGAACAGAAATGGTGAGAAAAGGAATTTTTGGTGTACCTTGACTAAAAGAAGGGATCGCTTGGTAGGACACATTCTTAGACATCGAGGAATCGTAAATTTAGCATTGGAGGTAAGTGTGTGGCGTAAAAATCGCAGAGGGTGATCAAGAGATGTATATAGTAAGCAGATTCAAATGGATGTGTGTTGCCGTTATTATGAGGAGATGAAAAGGCTTGCTCAGCATAGAGTAGGGTGGAGAGCTGCATCAAACCAGTCTCCGGACTGAAGACCATAACAATAACAGGAAGCAGATTATTGTAAAGATGATCTGTGAATCACAGACAGACTTGTAGAATAGGCAAACACATTCACACAACTTAATTTTTGGCCACAGCCTTCATCAGAAAAATATACACATACACTCACACAATCATTCAGATATAATAACAAGCATCATTTCTGGCCGACTATCTTCTAGCATCTTGACAATGAGTGAGGAAGAGTGGGGAGGGGGGGGAGAATTCTGGGCAAGGGTGGAGCTACAATATTTAACATTGTATGGTCAAGAGTAAATGCTCTGGTAGTGTAACTGTGAGATGCAGCTTGTAATGCAGTAAATTGGGGGTGGATGGGGGCGGGGGAATTGTAGAGGTGTTTTTGAGTGTGTGTGTGTGTGTGTGTGTGTGTGTGTGTGTGTGTGTGTGAGAGAGAGAGAGAGAGAGAGAGAGAGAGAGAGAGAGAGAGAGAGAGAACAATAAATAAATAAATGATAAAATAAAAAAAAAGGTGGCTCACAGTTGGAAGAGGAACAAATTTAATGGATATATTGGATAGTGAGAAGGAGAGAACTGTTTGGCTTGTGGTGAATGGGTGATAGGTTCAGGCCAGGAATCAGGATAGTTGTGACACTGTAGAATATATTGTAGGGACAACTCTCATCTGCACAGTCAGAAGAGCTGGTGGTGAAGGAGAGCATCCAGATTCCAGATGCTCGAGTTGTAACAGTAAGACAACCATTGAAATCAGGCTTGTTGTGCTCAGCTGCATGCTGGGCCACAGGGTGGTCCATCTTGCTTTTGGTCACAGTTTGACAGAGGCCATTCATCCTCATGGACAGACACAGACACAGACACACACACACACACACACACACACACACATGCGCACTCGCACACACACACACACACACACACACACACACACACACACACAAAATTCCCTCCCTTCCCCCTTTCACTGCATTACAACCTGCATCTCACATTCCCACTTATCAGAGCCATTTCCACCATGCAGAATGGAAAATTCTATCCGCCCCCTTCCCCTCTTGTCAAGCATCCTCCTCCCCCCTCTCCCACACTCTCCTTCCCACCTTTTTCACTTACCATTAAGATGCTAGTTACATCATAGCAGCCAGACACAGTGGTTGTGTGTACATGAGTTGTATCCTAACAATTGTGAGACAGTCAACAATTTGGTGTCTCTTTGGTCTGCAGCATACATATGTCATTTAAAGACATTATGTAATAAAATTTCCACATGCTGATTTAAATTTAACTATTCTTTATTACTATAGGATCTCTTTCGGCATAACTGCCATTTTCAGGTAATGTCAGATAGTCATCACAACCTTATATATCATTGGTTTTTGTGCTGCCAATCTGTTTCGTTATCTGTCAAGTTCTAAAAATGTTTTAAGATTTTCTTACTGGTGTTTGACAGCTCCTTGAAAGATAACCAGCAATATGATATATTACTGGTTATCTGTCATGGAGCTATCAAATGTCAGTAAGAAAATCTTAAAACTTTTTAGGGACAAACATTGCTCTCATAAAACTTATGCGTAAAAATAGACTGACAGCACAAAATCAACAATATATATGGATATCACAACCATCTGACATTCCCTGAAGATGGTAGTTATGCTGAAATAGGACCTACAGTAATAAAGAATAGTTATATTTAAAGCAGCATTTTGACATTGTGTGAGAGTATGTGTATCTTCCTCTGAAGAAGGTTGTTCCTAAAAATTAAGTTGAGTGAATGTGTTTATCTATTCTACATGCCTAACTGCAGCTCAGTGACTGTCTTTATGGTTTTTTGGTACCTTTCCTCATATTATTTCCATTCAATCCTGGACTTTTCATTGAAATCTAGATATGCTATAATAATGAAAAACCAATTAGTTTGCAACTGATTGCTGAATTTCTTGTCATAGTCTACTGTAGCTGTGCATGAAAGTTTTTTAGGGAAACAAAGCTGCTTTTATAACAATAATTGTGAAAGCTAAGAATATTTTTAATCCAATTTGGTACACACATGAATTACAATCAATGAAAATATACTGTGAAGGCAGGCACCCCTATCAGTACTAAGATTGTGTGAGAGAAGGAGGCAAATAAAAAAATACAGAAAGTTCGTATTAGTGCCATGTCTGTAGTTATTGGAGTTACTAAGCTGATGCCTGACAATCTTGATGACAACTAACATGTAGAGTTGGGAGAGTAATAACCAAATATTTCAATACATAATTTGTACACTGTAATGTATTCGAGCTTTTGAAAATGACAAGGATAAACTAATATTCCTTATATTAGTGTATATATTTCAATTAGTTCCTTTCTAGAAATAAATAACAAAAGTAATTAATTGCAAAACACCAAGTAATTGGCTAATCTTAAGTAAAATAGAAATGAAATCCATTTTCTTGCATCAAATAAACTTCCATCAGTAAAATTCACACACCTTTCTCTTTACAATAGTCTGTCCTAAACTTGTCGCTATATATTCTCTCTCATCCTCACTAATGCGTGGATGTTTGGCAGGCGTATCATATGTAAGTAACATCCAGGCTACAAACCATACTAAGCCTAATCCACCTGTGCTGTAGAACGCAGCAGGCCAACCAAACCAAGCAATCAGCATACCACATACAGGGTACGTAAGGGCAGCCCCCACAGAAGTACCTGCAACAAAGTGTACTTCATGCAGCTATCTCAATATACAGGCCACTGTAATAAAGACATTGGAAACAATAAGAATGAACTTGAAAGACTTAAGATGTTAAATAAACAACACAAACAAACAAGTTGCTTACAACCTGGAAGTTGTGTTCTGCAGAACTCATAAAAACATTATTTTGGGTAGGGAGCAACAAATATGAGGGTACCAGTATGGCACCAGGCTCACTGTCGTATGTAATTAGAGGGAGTTGCATGTGATACAATTAATTTGGATCATTTTTCAGTTGTGATCATTCTTGGAAGATTGAAAGTTACTTATTCTAGTGAAACAATAAATCACAGCTATGCTGGTGATATTCTCTGCTGTATCCTTTAGAATATTAGGGATTTATTTTGTTTCTTGTTCTGGTGAACTATCGCAGGATGTGGAATATGTCAATTTTACAAGTTGTATGGTTAGTCTATAATAATACATAAAACAAAATTAAATGATTTCACATTACAGTAAACTATAGCTTAAGATTCTATAACAACAACAAATTTTACATTGAATAAATATTTAAAAAAATAATAATTGTTACAGAGAAATACCACAAAATATTTGTTTCCTACAGAAAACAGTCAAGTTTACAAATATTTATATTTGGTCATGTATTTACAGTTAACAGTACATGAAATACTAAGCACTGTAGTTCTATTGTATAAAATTGCTTTAGCAACTACCTAAGTTATTTTAGACAAGATCTCATCTTGTATCAGACACTTAATTCTTGAAGGGAAGGCATTAAAAATCTTACAGCTACTGAAATGGACTCCTTTCTATATCACACTTAGATTTCCTGTTAATGGAATGTGAATGTGAAAATACTTAGATTTGCCATCCCTATGAACCACAGACTTTGTCAAGATGTGGTGGCTTGCATGCCTCAAAAATACAGATAGCCATCTGTATGTGCAACCATAGTGAAGGGGTATACGTGGAGAGGCCAGACAAATGAGTAGTTCCTGAAGAGAACAGCAGCCTTTTCAGTAGTTGCAGGGGCAACAATCTGGATGATTGACTGAGCTGGCCTTTTAACATCAGCTTACACGACTTTGCCATGCACTTACTACAAACAGCTGAAAGCAAGGGGAAACTACAGTCGTTAATTTTCCTGAGGACATGCAGCTCTACTGTATGAATATTTGATGATGACATCCTCTTGGGTAAAATATTCTGAAGGTAAAGTAGTCCCCCATTCCAATCTCTGGGTGGGGACTACTCATGAGGATGTCATCATTGGGAAACATAACATTGGCATTCCATGGATCAGAGTGTGGAATTTTAGATCTCTTAATCGGGTAGGGAGGTTAGAAAATTTAAAAAGAGAAATAGATAGATTGAAGTTGGATACAGTAGGCATTAGTCAAGTGCATTTGAAAAAGGAGCAGGATTTCTGGTCAGGTAATTGCAGGATTATAAATACACAATCAGTTGGGGTATTACAGGAGTAGATCTAATTAAGAATAAGAAAACAGGAATGTGGGTAAACTAGTATGAGCAGCACACTGATCCCGTTACTGTAGTCATGTTGTATATGAAGCCAACAGGGACTGCAATAGTACAAGTTTATATTCCCACTATCTTTACCCTTGATGGAGAGAGTAAAGAAATATTGAATGAAGAGGTAAAGGAAATTGTTCAGACAGTCAAGGGAAAGGAAAACTTAATTGTGATAGGGGACTGGAATTCGGTAACAGGTAAAGGAAGGGGAGGTAAAATAGTAGGTGAATATGGACTGGGGAAAGGGAATAAAAGAGGGTGCCACAAAGCAGAATTTTGTATAAAACATAATTTAATCAAAACAAACACTTGTTTCAAGAATCATGAAAGAAAGTTGCATACATGGGAGAGACCAGGAAACACTGGAAGGTACCACATAGATTTTACAACAGTAAGACATAGATTTTGGAACCAGGTTTTAATCTGTAATACATATTCAGAGGCAGTTATAGACTCTGACCATAACTTATTGGTCAAGAACTGTAGACTGAAACTGCAGAAAGGCAGGAAAATGAGGAGATGGGGACCTGAATAAATTGAAGGAACCTGAAGTTCTTGAGAATTTCATATGGATCTTTAGGTAACAATTGACATAAATGGGGGAAAATAATACATCAAAAGAGGGATGGGTAGCTTTGAGAGATGAATTAGTGAAGGTAGCAGAAGATCAAACAGGTAGAAAGGCAAGACCTACAAAAAGTCCTTGGATATCACAAGAAATACTGAATTCAATTGATGAAAGGAGAAGATATTGAAACACAGTAATTGGAGCAGTTAAAATGAAGTACAGTCGGATAAGGAATGGGACTGACAGGAAGTGCAAAATTTCTAAGCAGGATAGGCTAGAAGGCAAATGCAAATCTGTAGAAGACTGTATAACAAGGGGAAAATAAATGACTTTCCCTCAGAGCTACTGAAGTCTTTGGGAGAATCAACCATGACAAAACTATTTCACCTGGTGCATAAGATGTATGAGACAGGCAAAATATGCTATGATTTTAAGAAAACTGTAATAATCCCCATTACAAAGAAAGCAGGCACAGACAGATGTCAAAATTACAGAACCATCAGTTTAATAAGATAGTTGCAAAATTTTTATACAAATTATTTACAGAAGGGTGAAAAAGCTGGTAGAAGCTGATCTTGTGGAAGATCAGTTTGGATTAAGGAGAAATGTAGGAACACGAGTCAATGTTCGCCTTACAACTTTTATAGCTGTTGTAGATTTGGAGACAGCTTTTGACAATGGTGACTGGAATACTCTCTTTCAAATCCTGAAGTCAACAAGGGTGAAATATAGGGAACAGGAAGTTATTTACAATTCGTGCAGAGACCAGAATTGAGTTATAAGAGTTGAAGGGCATGAAAGGAATGTGGTGGTAGTGAAGGGAGTAACAGGGTTTAGCCTTTCTCCAATGTTATTCAATTTGTACAGTGAAAAAGCTGTTGAGGAAAGCAAGGAGAAATCTGCAGAAGGAATTAAAGTTCAGGTGAATAAATAAGGTATCGATTGGAAGGACACATTCTTAGACATCAAGAAATCATATATTTAGCATTGGAGAGAAGTGTGTGGAGGAAAAATCACAGAGGGAGATGAAGAGACCAATGTAGGAAGCAGATCAAATGGATGTAGGGTGCCGTTCTTATGAGGAGATGAAGAGGCTTGCTCACAGTAGATTACGATGGAGATCTGCATCAAACCAGTCTCTGGACTGAAAACCACAACAGCACTTATAATATCCACTATGCACAGGCAATTCTGTTTTCTTTTAGTATCATGATCATTATGTGCAATGTTAGGCTCAAAAATTGGTTTTTCTTTCCTTATGAAGCACATCAAAGAGAATATATACTGCACAGCAGATGTAAGGATTTCAAGTTCCTTAAAAAGATTCCTGCATGTGGCTCTAGGATGGACACAACACATGACCTTACGGCTCTTCTTTGTGTACACAGAACTTTTTTAGCCAGTTGTTGATTTCCCAAACATATAATTCCATATGCATTAATGGCTTGAAAATGATCATAATATGTTGATTTCATTGTTTCCATATTTTTATTAGAAGAAACAATGTAAAATGTGTAAGTTGCAGAAGTCAAGCTTTTGCATAGATCCAAGATGTGGTTTGATCAATTCAGTCTGCTATCAATATGTGAGCCTAGGTATTTTGAGATATCCATCCTGGTTATCATCTGATCACCTTTTTGTTTTCTTTTCTTTCCCATCCTTAATGTTGTCTGGAACCGAATGAAATTTGTTTCAGTGTAATACATGAAAGACCATTAAACCAATACACCAATTCACTTAAAACACAATTTGATGGTACCTGAAGTTTACCAACTGTATTATCAATAGATAGTGTAATGTCATTAGAATAATTAGTGACTCTATAATACTCCCTACAGAGATGCAAATTGTTTACAAATATAATAAAAACTAAGAGGCCCAGAAATGAATCCTGAGGCATTCCCCATATGATGGTACTCCATTCTGATTTTACTGAGTCACCATCGTGATTCTCAAGCATAACTTTCTGCTTACTGTTTGACAGGTACAAACCAAACCATTTCCCATATCGAGATGTGTTGCTCTTATCAAAGAATTTGGTGACTGATGTGGCAAATAATTTTGTTAGTCAGCAACCTTAAGCTTTTGTTGATAAGACTCCAAGACTTTGCCAGCAAATGCAATTATTACATCTTCTGTTGAGAAACCTTCCTGAAATCCAAACAGAATTTTTCGCTGATGATCTTGTGTTCATTGAGATACGTAACTATTCTGGCATGAAAAACTTGTCAGTAGTGATACTAGCAGTAACTGCCTTATCTCACTTCTTATACAACAGTTTTACAATGGCATACTCAATTCTTTCAGGAACTATTCCTTACTTAATTGATGCATACAAATGTGCCAAAGGACTTTAGTTACATGACTGCAGTGGTATTTCAATAATTTGTTAGAAATATTGTCAAACCTAGTAGAGATTTTACTATTCAAGGCTTTAATTTCAATTTTTTGAACAGTGGCTGTTGTTACTTTAATCATTCGTATTATTCTAGGTATTCTGGCTTTCAAAAGATTCATGGTTCAGCTAATGGAGCCTTGCAAACATATTTTTTCTGTTAATGTTAAAATTGTTTGTTGGATATGTTTGCAACTATTTTTGGATTGATAACAAACGGACCATCAATTTTTATTTGGATATTTTCATTATAAACTACATTTTCCCCTCCACGTATTTTCTTTTCAATGGCGAATACTACGAACAAACGGAGGGAGTCGCCATGGGTAGCCCACTCTCCCCTGTGGTCGCAAATTTATACATGAAGAATTTCGAGGAGGAAGCCCTTGCATCATCTTTCTGGAAACCTACTTGCTTTTTCCGTTATGTGGACAACACTTTCGTCATCTGGCCACATGGTATGGATAAACTCCTTGACTTCCTTACACATCTGAACTCCATACACCCCAACATCAAATTCACTATGGAGACTGAAACGGAGGGTAAATTGCTGTTCCTTGACGTCTTGGTCAAGCGAAGAGCTGACGGCACCCTGGGTCATAGTGTATATCGGAAGACAACGCACACTGATCTGTATTTACACGCAGACAGCTGTCACCACCCTTCACAGAGGAATGGGGTACTTAAAACTCTAGTACATAGGGCGCGCACTATCTCCGACGCAGAAAGTCTACCCCAGGAATTGGAACACCTGAGAACTGTATTTCGAAAAAATGGGTACTCAGAGTGGCAGATTCAGCGGGCTCTCCGCCCAACCACTACAACACAACCTGTGGAAATGGATGAAAACGCAAGGGAGGATGTAGGCACTGCGTTCGTTCCATATACCGGCACACTCTCAGGGAAGATCGCCCGCATTTTGAGAAAACACCAGGTTGGAACTGTTTTTTGTCCGCCAAATAAAATTCGTGTACTAGTGGGGAGCGCTAAAGATGATCTCGGTTTGAGGAAGGCGGGCGTGTACCAGATTCCGTGTCAGTGTGGAAAGTCATATATTGGACAGACGATGCGTACCGTCGAGGATCGATGCGTTGAACACCAAAGGCACACACGATTGATGTATCCGAGCAAGTCGGCGGTCGCTGAACATTGTTTGTCGGAGAATCATGCCATGGAGTATGAACACACTAGGATTCTGGTACAGACGTCGAGATACTGGGACTGCGTCGTTAGAGAGGCCATTGAAATTCGCACAAGTGACGACCTCATAAACCGTGACTCTGGCTATAATCTTAGCAAAGCTTGGGAACCAGCGATTGGGTTAATTAAGAGTAAATCTAGCAAACGTAACGAAGTGACTGCCACGGCGGACAGAGCCGTCACACCGACGTCTTCTCAGACGCCGGCGCAATCGGTTCCACTGCGCGGCCGCGGCGCGGGGCGCGGACCGCGGAGGGGTCGCTCCGCGGGCCGCGGGTATTTAAATGGCCCGCTACCGGGCTAGAACTCAGTTCCCTTCGAGTAGCTGTAGCGTGCGGATCTCCGTGCCGGCGCGTTCCCAGGAGCTCAGTCCGTCAGTTCACCTGATGATGGCGACATGTATGATCGTCGAAATATTGTGCCCGTTGGACACTATAGACCGGCAGTACACCCGTGGATATTTTGATCATACATTTTCCCCTGTTTCCTTAATTACAACATTCCAAAAAGTTTTTACTTGCTACAGTTATCAATTTCTGCCTTCAAGCATATGTTCTTATTCAGAACTTTAATGTAGACCTTATTGTGCCTAATCCTACTGGGATCATTTGAACTCTTGGCTGCTGTATATCGTCTGCTTCTTGTTTTACAAGAAATTTTAATGCCTTTAGTAATCCAAGACTTGTTTCCCAATTTTAACTGGTTTCCTCTCACAATTTTTTTTGGAAATACTTCTTAAAATAGACTTGAACCTTCATTGATAAATACATTAAATAGCTGAAAACCCAGCATTGGCTGGGAATTTATTTATTTCATACTCTCACAATCCGTCTCCCCTCCAATCCTCTCTCTCTCTCTCTCTCTGTCGAACTCTTTCTCCATCTCTCTGGCCATCACCTCCTTCCTCCCTATCAGCCCATCCCCCCTCCCATCTTCTTGTCTTTTATTTATTATGAATTCTTTCCAAGTTGTACATAACATTTATTCCCTACATTTCACCTCTGCTCTTCGAAAGAGTGTATTCCAGTGAACTTTGTCAAAAGCTTTGTGGCGGAGATCGACCCGTAAGTCGACCTTCACCGAACAGTGAATCTGCCGCTTAGCTTCTTTGGACAGTGACTTCCTGTAACGGCCACCGCGCCATTTTCAGATGTGTTCTTATGCTCTAACTGTACAAATGTATATATTACCTAATACACGTGTTTTGCTAAGCTTAAATGTGGAACGTTATTCGGTACCTGACCAACAATCCCGTTCCCCATAGTGGTGACCCCTCGTTTTCTTGAATTCGCACCGTACGAAACGTACAGTGCACGTGCCTACCGCATCGCAAAACTTGTGTTTACAACCTCCGCGTCTTCCGTTACACAGAGACAATGGCTTCAAGTAACTCGCCCTTCGGTCTCAACACCGACCAGCGCAAAGAAAAAGGTGTGTTTAACCCACTGGATCTCAACAGTGCCGCTGATGTGCAACCACCTAAGACGATTTCAACAGAACCTTTTTCCTCGCCACTTCGAGGTAACAATTTTTTTAGTAACTCGTGTGACTTAGGTTTCGTTACACCACGTGTGCTTCGTGTGACTGCAGGCAGCCATCAGAACAATCCTTTTGCATCGTCTACCCCATACACAGTACAAACGGACACGAGTAGTAGCGATGCACAAACGGGTAACTCAATATTGGTGGACAGTTTATTTTGTACTGAGCGAAGTTTTCAACAGTATCCGTCCGCGCCCGCGGCGCATCGATTGTATGAACACTTTTTGAGCACTCCTGTCACCTCTCAGAACACTCGCACAGCTACTTCGATATTATCGGCTCTCCAGTGCACGTGCCCCAAAACAGTGACCTTTTTGTGCCAGTTCCTGGAACTTTTTTTTATATGCGCCAGGCGAACAATATAAACACCGTGCAAAACCTAAGAGGTAATGTACCCCTACATTCGAGTACTAGAAACATGCCAGTTAATGAACAATGTAACCTCACAGGCGAATCGGTTTCACTGCAGATCTTCCCAACCTCATACGTGCCGCTACCGCCGACATTACCAACTCAATCGCGAGCTTCTACCGCCCCGGTCGACCACTCTGTTCCGTCTAACAGCATTCCAGCAGTGACGCAAGGCCTAGTAAACGCAGCATCCACCCACGCCTGGAACCTGACGCCCCCGCTCGCACCGCGCCTACCAGCCACAACCAGATCGCTGCCATGCGAGCGTCTTCCAAAACTGCCAGCGTTCACAATTGAGCACCCCGAGTTCTGGTTTGCTCTCGTGGAGCAAACTTTTCAACACTACACATTGGATGAAGACTCATGCTTCATCTGCCTGTTAAACAATCTACATGAACAGGTAGATTTGATCTACGACCTGGTCAGCACACCACCTCTGGTAGCCAAGTGCGCAACAGCCAAGAAGACTATACTAGAGCGCGTCACCAAGTCTACCAAAGAAACAGTACTGCACCTAATCTACGAGGAACATCTGGGTAACAACTGTCCATCACAACTGCGGCGGCACCTTCGACGCCTTGCCGACAATTGAGCTATGCCCGACGTCACCCTCATGGCAATCTGGACAGAACAACTGCCCCTTCCCGTCCAAACCGCAATATCAGATCATGAGGACAGGTCGCTCAGCGAACGCATCCGCGCCACCGATAGAGTGCATGCTGCTCTCCAGCGGGAACGCCGTGCACAGCCTCATTCCACCATGACAGCTGACGACTGACACTTCGACAGTGGGAGACGCCCACCCCGCCGCTCCAGCCTGACACAAGTGGCCCAATCGCCACCTAGCAGAGCTGTCAAGTCCCAGCAGGAGAAACGACCGGACTACAATTACTGCTACTTCCACACCAAGTTTGGCAAAGCAGCGGAAAGATGCAGAGCACCGTGCGAGTACCCAAACACTGGTCGCAGGTAGACTGCGGCGCCACCTCCTGCGAAGACGTCATCGGGCGCCAACCTACCCTGCATTCAGTAGCACACAAGAACGACACCTCCGGTCGAGTGTACATAAAAGACCTAAGTTCGGGCCACCGCTTTCTGGTCGACACAGGAGCAGATGTTTCAATCCTGCCCTCCTCTTTAGCAAAAGAGAACATTAAGCCACACCGCACTTTACTACAGGCAGTAAACACTACGTGTTTGGAGTGTGCAGGTACGACCTCTTACACTGTGAACATTGCACCAGCCTGCCAACTCCAGTGGACTTTTTTAGTGGTTAACGTAGCCGATCTGATATTAGGAATCAATTTTCTTCACCATCACAAAATATGGCCTGACCTGGTGAATAATACAGTTTTTCACTATGCCACGGTAAACACTATCCGTGTGCATCGTCGAGCATTCCGTCTCCGGACAGTGACAGTAAACAACGCCTCACTGACCAGTGTTCCGCCCCCTCAGCGAATAACCAAGTGTATCAAGGCAAATCCCTTGCCGAGCAGGAATCTACCAAGAATCTCAGGTAAGAACACGACAAACTACTCCGTCGAGTGTCAGCCGACTCAGCAGAAATCGAGTCGACCCTCCGTCAACTCACTGCAGCTCGCAAGGATTTTCTGGAGATTCATAAACAGGTCAGTCAGTACAAAAACAGTGCTAATGCACCTGCGCACAGGTTAGATTGTGTCAGTGAACATTTAATACATTCCTGTTATGCTCCTCGTGTTGACATTTTGGTGTACGAAGCAGACGATTTATTGTGCTCACAGTCCAATGTTCAGTTGCGCGCTGCTAGTCAGCTACTGCAGCCAGCACCGCCCTCAGCGGCTGCGGCACCTTCCGTAAACTCTCTCTCGGAGAAGCAGTGTCCCAACCTTCGAAGCCAAAACGCCCAAGTGGAGATAGTAGGGACTTGAGACAGTTGGCAGTGCTGTAAAACCCAGACAGCAGCGCTGCAGTATACCGCTCCCGCTGCGCGACCGTCTGTGACAGCCGACGTGCGCTTACCGTCTATGGTTGCTATCGTCACGAACGGAACGGTTCACAAGCTGCTCCTAATAGACAGCTCTCCCATTTCCAGCAATCCATGCCGTCTTACGCCAGAATGCATGAAAATAGCGAGGGAGTAGATAGAAGAACTTTTGAACATTGGCATACTTGAACCGTCGTCTGGTTGCTGGTCAACACCTATTCATTTCGTGCCGAAAAGTGATGGTTTATTGTGTATGTGCAGGGACGACAGACGTTTAAATGCACGAACAATTATGGACAAATATCCGGTACCAAACATTGCGTATTTCACGCATGCACTGGCAGTCGCAACATTCTTCTGAGTAGTCGACTGCAAGCGAGAATACCACCAAATCCCTATGGCACAGATTTTTTGTCGCGCGTCAGTGCAGTTTCCACATTACTCGATTTTTCAAACCTTGCCACCCTCCAGTCAGCTGATGAAGACACAATGGCCCTTATCTCCGACCATAGTTCGTCACTTAAGCCAGTGCGGGCCTCCTTTCCAGGTGTCAATGGAGAGGTGTGGTGCGATGTATCATTGGGGACCCTTCGTCCATTCATACCCCAATCACTACGTCGTGATGTCTTTAATTCCCTTCACAACCTTGCACACTCTGGTATTCGTGGCTCTACTAGGCTGGTAACAGAACGTTTCGTTTGGCGTAACGTCCGGCGGGACTGTCAGATATGGGCAAAAATGTGTTTACAATGCCAACGCTGCAAAATCAATAGACACACATCACCCCCTCTTGGCTCATTCCCCGTGCCTAAGGGTAGGTTTCAGCACATTCACATAGACATTGTCGGCCCCCTCCCACCCTCTGACGGGTTCCGTTATATCCTCTCTATGATAGACAGAACTACCTGCTGCGTCGAAGCTGCCCCCATCTCAAATATGACAGCAGAAACAGTGCCACACGCTTTTCTTGCTAGGTTCGGGTGCCCAGCTGTTATTACCACAGACCAGGGTCAGCAGTTTGAGTCGAATTTGTTCTCCCCCCTATGCCAACTGTGCGGCATTAATAAAGTACACACCATGGCCTACCACCCTCAAAGCAATGGTTTGGTTGAGAGATGGCATAGATCCCTAACAGCCTCTCTTTGTTGCCATGGCAACATGTGGACAGAAGCTCTGCCATTCATCCTGCTTGGACTCCGAACTACTTTCAAGGAAGATTTAAATGGTTCGTGCGCAGAGTTCATCTTTGGCCAGAAGCTGGTGCTCCCCGGTGAGCTTGTCGCACCCTCCCTTCTCCCCCTCATCGAGGAACTACCTAACCTGGTAGAGAGAGTGAGGACCCACTGCGCAAACCTCAACATCAGACCTCCTGCTAGTCACACCCCTCCCCGCACATATGTGCCTCGCAGCCTGGCGGCTTACAAGTTTGTTTTCTTACATGACTACACTGTCAAGCCCCCCCCCCCCTCCAGGCATCATACACTGGCCCTTATCGGGTGGATATCCTGATTGATGACTGTGTCACCACAGTTTCCCTTCACAGAATAAAACCTGCATTCGTGGAGCTCGACCCACCACCATTATCGCCCACTGACAACGGGCCACTGCCTCCACATCACCCTGACGACAGCCCCGCACCCAACCTGAGCCGGCAGTCGTTTGACACTTCAGATGCCTCACCTTTTCGAGGGTTCAATTCTTCCTGCTCCCAGTCGAGCACATTCCTCGAGCCGCTCCCGACCCCCTCCTTATCCCTGAGCTCTCTTTCCAACCTCAATTCAAGTGGTCCATTAGGTAGCCAACACCCTAACCCGAGCCAGCACAGCAATCAACCTGCATCTGCCACCCCCACTCTAGCTCACACTCATCCAGTGTCGCCAGAACCTTCCCCCCTCTTAGGTTTCCCGGACGCAGACAATCCAGTAGTTTTCACGTGTGATGAGACGTGTGTGGAAGCTTCAACTGACATCCCAACAGAGGACATCACAAACGTGTCCATTATGGTGCAACAGCATGCACTCTTCGTGGTTTTAGTGTATGCGCGTGACGGAAGCTCCCTCCCATCCCAACAGGTTGTGCGACGTTTCCCACTGCCTCGAGGGATGGCAGCCAACCATGTGAAGGCATTTGTCTGCCCATCAGGCAAGGTTATAATCAGGTTTCTGTGTGCTCCTCGACCCTCTCACTCCCGCATCGGCTGCAGCCTCCATCGCCCACATCACTTCGCCCACTACGAGGTAGGGTGGCCCCCTCGACCAACCTGCACCAATGCTCTGCAGCCTGATGCTGAGGAGTTGCACGTTCTTAATCTCGAGGACACCACACCGCCACCACCTCCCCCTCCCCTTCCACACTCTCATTACCGGTACTCCATACTGCAAAGGGATGGCTGTGTGGCGGAGATCGGCCCGTAAGTCGACCTTCACCGAACAGTGAATCTGCCGCTTAGCTTCTTTGGACAGTGACTTCCTGTAACGGCCACCACACCATGTTCAGTTGTGTTCTTATGCTCTAACTGTACAGATGTATATATTACCTAATACACGTGTTTTGCTAAACTTAAATGTGGAACATTATTCGGTACCTAACCAATAATCCCGTTCCCCATAGCTTTCTCTAAATCTACAAAAACTATAATCATAGGTTTGCCTTTTCTTAAGTTATCCCTTTAGATTATTCATGGGGTCAGTATTGTCTTATACTAGTTTTCCATTCTGCTGTAAATACTTTCTGTTATTATTTTGCAACCATGACTCATTAAACTGATTCTCACCTTTCTGTACCTTCTTTCTTTGGAACTGAAATTATTACATTCTTCTTGAAGTCTGAGGGTATTTATCTGTCTCATACATCTTCCACAGTAAGTGCAATAGTTCTGCTATGGCTGGTTTTCCCTAATACATCAGTAGCTTGAGGTAATATTGTTTACACCGTGTTTCAACTTAGCTTTTCAGTGCCCTGTCAAATTTTTCTTGTACACTATTATATCTCCTATCTCATCTTCATCTTTCTCTTCACTTTCTGCAAAACTATCTTCAAGTTCATTTCCCTTGTATATTACTACCACTTTTTAGCTTCCTTTAGTTCCTTACCCAGGCTTCTGCACAATTTTTCTGTAACCCTCCCTATCTCCTAAATCTTTTCAGTCTTTTTCCTTCATGATTCTCCCCTTCCCTTCAAGAATAAGTAGTCGTTGGCACCAAAAGCTCATATATAGATGTTTTCTCCAGTGATTGCTTGATGAGCAAATTTATTGTATTTTCATACATCGTTTATGTTCATTGATAAGAAGTTTTAGCATACCAACATATGCAGTGACAAATTTGCTTCTTTCATTTGGAGGTATCCAGTTAGCTGTCATGGTGTGTAATGAAGGTAGAGCATGGCCCTAAAATCAAAGAAAAGAAGTGGGCATTAAACAAGCATTTTGATGAAAGATGTTAAGTTTATTATTATTGTATCATCACTATATGAACACAAAAAAGGACTGATTTTTATAGTTATTACATAAGAAGGCAAGAGAAACTTGTGTAATAATTACATAATGAGGCAGATAAAACTTTTATAATTTGAAAGGTTCTTTGTCATAGATGTGCACAAAACAGAAAAACATGTTTACATGTAGCCTTTAAGAGTGCTAAAAGGAAGTTGATGTTTTCTTATCTGTAACTCTGATGTTACTTTTTCTGTCTCACATTAAAAATAATAATACGTAAAGTATCAAAAACTGAATAGCTATCAACTTCTGTTCTATGTACAGTACTAATAAGGTGCTAGGTAGAAATGACAAATGAAATGACAATTCCTGAAATTGCATTCTAGGGATTTTCCCCTTTTAAATGACCAATTTGCAGTAACACATGCATATTGAGCAATTGCAGTGTTACAACTGATACATCATTGATGATGTCACAGTGGTAATAAAAACATTGTAGGAATGAAGTCTCAAAATAAATTTATTTATTGTCATTACTTGCATTTCCTGGTCACTTGTCACCATTTATACAAAATTTTAAATGAGTCCCTAATTTTAAATTTCTTAATTTTGGCTAGCAATGATAAGGGAGAGAAGAAATGGACTGAAGGTAGGAGGAGGAGGAGATGTTCAAATAGAGGAGGGGGTGGAGATTGAAGAGAGAGGGAAGCAAAGGAGAAAAAATAGCCTAAGAATTATCATATGCACATCACTGCATATACACAAGGGTAATTACATTTGTGGACCTGTGGAAGGTGATCTCATTTTGCAAGTATTTATTGTGTGCCTTGTTTCCCGACATGTTTTACTTCAAAGAGGGTCTCCTCACTTTGGATCAATTGAATCAGTTGGAATGAAAAGTACATCTAATCTAATATGATGGACAGAGACAGGAGATGGATAGAAGGTGAAGGAGGTGGGGGGCAGGAGGTAGATAGAGAGGAAGGAATAGGTGGACAGAGAGAAGGGATATACTAAATGGACAGAATGGAAAAGAAGATTGCTTTTCTCAGGGGCAGATTTAGATCACATGGTCAGAGGCCAGTAAACTATGTGATCTTTATGTTTATGCAGTAAAAGGACGAACAAAAAATCAGTAAACACACTTGCCTTCCAATAAATAATTTTTTGAGAAAACTTCCTTTCATTCCACACAGCTGTGACAATGCAGAGTAATGCTTTAATGTGTTTTCCTGGTGTCCCTACATTCGCTACAATTCTTTATTTTACTTTCCCATTCATTTCATATCAGACTGACCAACAGTGAAGCTTGGTTGGGTTAGGATATTCACTACTCAACACAAAAGTGAGAGAGAATGGTAGACAGAAACATTAAAAAGATAATGTTTGATATTCTTTAACTTTTGGACTACTTTCTTCATTAGAAATAGAGGAAAAGAAACATATACACACATCAAAAACTCACACACATGGCCAATTACATCTCTGGGTGTTCATGCACAACTGTGACTGTGTGTGAAGTGAGCAGAAATCTTTGTTTTGGTGGGTAGTGGCGATGCAATAGAGCTATGGTGTGGGAGAGGGTGGGATAGAAGGTAGGGGTGGGAGTAATTGCTAGTGCTGCCTGTGGCATCATGCATGGATGCGGAGTGTGGGGGATAGGTCAATAGTTTGCTTTGTGTAATATCAGGAGGCTCTGCTGGGAGGGGGGCAGAAGAGGAGAGGAGAAAAACTAGAAGGGAAAAAGGTCTAGGTGGGTATGGTTGAGAACAGAAGGTTTGTGTGAGGTTGATGTGTGAACAGAGGAGGGCACAGAGGAAGCCAAAAGGGGTTTAAAAGAACACAGGATCTGTTCCAGGGAGGGCTCCCACCTTTATAATTCCAAAAAGCTCATATGGGCAAGAAAATTCCAGGTGAATGAGCTGTTAATCAGTGACTGAAGTTGAGGGAATTGGAGTGTGCCACATGCTGTTTGTTGATCATAATTTGGCAATGGCAATTCATGTGGGTACACAGCTTGTTGCACTCAATCCAAGTTAGAATGTGGCTTATTGCTTACAAGTAATATGGTAAATCATGAGGCTGTTTTTATAGGTGGGAACGTCTTTGACAGGGTTGGAGATACCTGAGACAGGATGGAATAGATGTGAACGTATGTAGGAGACAGCTTGCACTGAGGTCTATTGCAATAACATGAACCAATGGGCAAGGGATTACGATCAGTGGTGGATTAGGGGCAAATAAGGCTTTGCGTAGGTTGTGTGTATGGTTATTTTCACTCAGTCAAGACTGGGTGCACCTTTGTGGCCAGATGGTATGTGGGGATGACAAGTGACTGGTGATACAAAGCATGGTTGATCTGTTTCTGAACAAGGTGGGGTTTGATGTATGATGCCCTCAATGGGACCTTTAGCATATCTGGAGAGTGACGGCTTATCACTGTAGATGCAATGACCATGGCTGACTAGGATGTATGCAACACATTTCTTGATGTGGATTTTGGGAGCTGTTGCGGTGGAAGTATTGTCGGAGGTTAGTAGATTTGATGTGGACAGAAATATTGTTACAACCATCCTTGAGGTGGAAGTTAACATTAAGCAAGGCAATTTGTTGAAGTAAGGAGGACCAGATGAAGTTAATGAGGAGAAGGCATCAAGATTCTGGAGTGTGCATATGTCATCAATGAATCTGAAACAGATGAGGGTCAGGGATTTAGGGTGGTTATAAAAGATTATCCTAGATGGCTCATGAAAGGTTGGCAGAATATGGTGCCATGTGGCTTTTCATTGCTGTAGCACTTATTTATTTGTACATGATGCCTTCAAATGAGATGTATGTAGTTGTGGTTGAGTATATAAATGGTCATCGTGACTAGGATGAAGGTTGTAGGTTTGGAGTCAGTCAGAGGTTGTGAAAGGTAGTGTTCATTAGTGGCAATGACATGGGCATTTGGGTTTCATTGCAGAGGGAGGTGGCAATGACAGTGATGAGCAGTGTCTGGGTAGTAAAGGCATAAGTATTGTGGAGGGTCAGTAGAGGAATTGGTTAGCATCTTGCAACTTCACGTGATCTTCAAATTTTGACCAAACCGGCTGTATTGGCCAAACACAACACACACATATTGGCAAATTATGGCTCTGTTGAGTGGTTCCTGTGGACAACCCAGCTACCTGATTGGTCACCTAGTGTCCTAAATGGGAGCTGCATGTATTGGCCTGCCTTCCATACAATTCCAGAATTAGAATAATTATGTGACATATGGAGTATCTATCCATAATGTCATAGGCTTTTATGTAGGTAGATAGGTTACAAGTAACAGGTTGAAAGTGGTGGTCCACATGGACAGATTAGGTTAGATTAATACTTGTTCCATACATCATAAATGTGGAACATGTCAGTTTAATAAACAATGTCTATATGTGACACTCAATATTTTAAGTATTTTTAATTTTTAGCAAAATTACTAAGCTTTATCTAAAAATTCATCTAACGTGTAGAAGGAGCTGCCATTCAGAAACTCTTAATTTCTTTTTAAATACTAGTTAGCTATCTGTCAGACTTTTTATTCTACTTGGTAAGTGACTAAAGACTTTTGTGGCAGCATAAAGTAAGGATTCTCTCTTTGGGGGGCAGTAACCAGCCACAATGAGGCTTCCTAAGTGGTTGTATTTATATGTATATTGTGCAGGACTGATCTGTAGCAATTTACTTCATCTTTCATATTTTTATTCTATAAGATCACTTTACTATGTTGGAAGAGCATTGCGTAATATGTAGTATGAGTAAAACATAGAGCATATGGTCTGGTGAAGAAGTATCCTGCGGGAAAACTCTGCCCACATTTCCCATCAAAATCTGGTTGGCTCCTACAAGTGATATTAGTTCACCAAAAACCTCCTGAATTTTTATTAATATTTAATATACTATGATTAATTTAAATATGTATCTTTATACAATGTAATTATCTTGTAGTAAGCTATGTTTCTGTTATTTAAAAAGTTATTTAAATATTAGTTCAATAGAAAAGTGACAGGCATAACACTCTAGAGTGTTCTGTTGGTGCCAAAATGTCACAGGTGCGGAGTGTAACTCCTACTGTAGTCAGTCGAGTGAGGGGCATCGGACAATTAACAACCACATGGGTTGAGCTAAGCATCTCACACTGTTAACACCTTAAGAGTCAAGTGACAGGCCTCAGGCAGTTACATCTGACGAGTCTTTGTAAATCATGTGCAGATTTCACAGAAAAATATTTTATATTGCAATATGTCTGTGAATTTTACATACACAATTGTGGCTTCCTGTAACAGAACAGTGAATTATAAATAAAACAAAAAAAGCCACTGGCATCCCAAAATTTTGCATGACATACTTTATTGAATCAAAGTCTAGCCACATTATACTACTATTTCAGCATCACCTCAAGAAACAATGGTTCCACGACCTGACTGCTGCTTCTGTGCAGGGGGCAGCAGCAGTGAAAGAAGAAACCAGGTTAGTGAACAGAAACTATTGTCTTCATACCCTGATGAGGTAGGAAATAATAAGGTACCTCACACGTAGTGCATTTTTCTATCACAAATAGAAACATTGGCACAAAGTGCCCTGGTTACAGGACTGAGGGTTAAATAAGGAAAAAACATAGAAACTTTTGTATTCACTTTTAAATAATTAACTTTCTGGAACTTTAAAGACAATTTACTCCATCTTTTTCTTCTTTTATCCTGACATAATATTCTCTGGAATTGGTATTATCATATACTTCTAGAAGTCTGATAGTATTTCATCTTTGATTAATGATGAAAATTCTCCTCAGAGATATTAAATATTGTTGAAACGAGATAGTATTTCATCTTTCTCATACATCTTGGTCATCAGGTGGAAGAGTTTCATCATGGCGGGGTATCAGTATTCAGAGGAAATATCATCTACTCCAGAGGCCTTATGTTGACTTAAGAGCTTTCATTGTTATGCCAAATTCTTCTCACAATATAGTATCGCCTATCTCATCTTAGTCTACTTCCTCTTCCCTTTCTGAAATACTGATATCAATTTTCTTTCACTTATACAACCTCTCCATACGTTCCTTCCTCCTTCTTTGTTTAGTTGGTTTAGTTTTCCATGTGAGTTCTTGATATTCATACAACTGCTTTTCTTATTTCCAAACATTTGTTTTATTTTCCTGCAGATAGAATCTATCTTTCCTCTTCTGCACACTTGCATTTGTCTTCTTGCTACTCCAGTTTAGCCACTTTCACTTCCTTTCATCCTCATTCTTAGCCATCTGCACTCCCTCTTGTCTGCTTCATTTGTTGAATTTTAATATTTTCCCCCTTTATTAATTAACTTCAGTATCTTTTGTGTTATCCAATGATTCTACTAGGTCTTGTTTTTCTATATATTTCCTCTCTCAAAGTTATTCATTATTCTTGTACTGTATTAGTTACCCCATTTCAGTCAGTTGCTGCTTAATGTTCCCTCTGAAACTCTAGACAATGTCAGGTTCTATTGATTTATTCAGGTTGTATCTTCATGCTTTATATTCTTTTATACTGTTTTATTACTTTTATTCATCCCTTACATTCTTCTTTTATATTACATTGTTTTATATTACTCTACAAAAGTAAAGATATTTTAAGCAATTAAAAAAAAAAAAAAAAAAAAAAAAAAGGCCTAAAAACTATAAAAATCACATTTTATCAGGATTACCTTTTAATATTTGAACATTCCAGAAGATAGTAATTTTTATTACTAATTACTTTTTAGATACAGAATCTGAACAAAGTAAGATGATCATTGCCAAGAGAAAAAATTTAATAATTCTGAAAAAGCACATGACACCCAAAACCACAGGTATTTCATTATTAAAAAAAAAAATAAAAAATAAATAAATAAATTTCTACTGTGGTCATTGGTCATCTGACTGGTTTGTTATTCACGGGACCAAACTACTCTGGTCATCGGTCCCTATTTCTATCCACAGAGCTTGAATTGAAAAACTACTTACTATTTAAAATACTGAAACAACATGTGAAACTGTGTTAATACGAAAGACATGGAACTATGGTAATACAAAATATATGAATAACTAGTCAAAATCAAAAACTAAAATGAAGGAAAGGGGAGAAAAATTAAAAATAAATTATCAGAGGGTTTAGACCAGCTGATCACAGCAATAAAAGACTAATCCAGCCACTGTGGTACATGTTAAAATCTCTTGCCTAAAATTACTAGGCAGGAGAAACACCAATAGAAACAGTATGAACACTGAAACTTATGTAGAATGATAAAAACCACTTGCATGAATAAAATTTAAAGCTTTTTCAGCCATTGAGGCATTGTCAGGAAGCACCAAAGGCCTGTGTGTCAGGAATATTGAAATTCCTCTTGCAGTCTGACTGTTCAGGACAATCCAACAATATGTGGGCTACTGACAAATATGAACCACAAAGTAATGTGGAGGGTCTTCACGGCTGAGAAGGGTCCGTGTTTCAGCTAAGTATAGCCAATGCAGAGCTGGCATAGGATGACAGATTCCCTGCAAAAGGCATGCATAGAGGTCCCCCATACATTCAAATCTTCCTTGATAACACATAATTTGTTTGGAAAAGTCAGGTGTTGCCATTCTGAGTTCCATATCACAAATTCTTTCTGGTGTAATACCAAATGAAGATCAGTTACTGGGATACCCATCTCTAGAGTTGGTTTACTGGTAGTCTGCATAGCATGCCTATCAACCAGTTCATTTCCTGGAATTCCAACATGTCCTGGTGTCCAGACAAAGATAACCAAACATCCGCATTAATCAAGGACATTGACTTCTGGATAACCTCCACCACAGGGTGTTGAGGGTAACACATGCTGTTGTAAGCTGCTCAGGGAGTCACTACTGATGAAGAAAGACTCACCAGAGCAAGAGCAGATATGCTCAAGAGTGCAAGAGATAGTTACCTGCTATGCAGTGTAAGCACTGCAGCTAACAGGTAAGGAGTGCACTTCAGTATGGTCTGCATACAAATGTACGAAGCCAACATGACCATCAACTCTCAAGATATAGGTATAGACTACTTCAAAGCTCCTGGATGTGTCTAGAATAGAGATAAATTAACGGCAGAGGGCCTCAGGGTAGTGTAAAATAGGGACGTGTAGGTGAATCGGTCCAGTATAGAGGCTGTAGAGACCAAGATTTGAGGTCAAAAAGAAGGGAACAAATGTGAATTGTGAGCATTTCTCTCTTACCTGGGCCACTGTTACAGGAATTGGATGAACATGTCTGAGAAAATGAGATGTTTATTTGGATGCTTTCATGAGCTACGGACATGTGAAATGTAGTTTGCAAGCAGTTGGTAGTGTCGGATCCGCAATGGAGGGACCCCAACCTCGACAAGTAAGCTTTTCACTATACTTGTCTGGAAAGTTCCTAATACTAGTTGAATCCCACACTGGAGTATTGGGTCTAGAATCTGCAATGTCAAGGGTTCTGAAGAATCATATGCCTGACTCCCGTAATGAAGACAGTGCTGTATTAGTGCTTTACAGAGCCACAGAAAGGTGGTACAGCCAAATTGTTTGTCTGAATACCACACATTGAATAATTTGTGTTTTAGTAAAATTCAACAGTAGGCCTACAAATATGAATGTAACGATTTAAACCTATATGAATAACCTGTATAACTATAAAGAACAAAATCATTTAAGAGTGGAATTATACCAAGTGGATCCACTCCACCATGCTATGTTTCATGGTAGTCAATATCTCTCTTATGTGTCTGTCTGGTGAATGGTGAATGAATGTCTTTTCTCATGTCAAGTAATAAAATGGTTGTTAATATCAAAAAGTCTCAGAATATCTATGAATTAACCTGCATTTTATGTATAGGTTTTTCATACATTTTAGTTTAAATGGGAAGCATTCAGTGGCTCCCATGGAGAGAAGACTCCAAGACAAGAAAAGACATTAAAACTATACACTTCACTGAAATGCATTACTGTGGCATAATTTAATGTGAGACAATAGCATTAATGAGGTAATATTAATCATATTGTAACTAAATGTTCGTTTTTAGCATTAATCTGAAGATTATCTAAAAGTGCATAGTTCAGAGTTAACTTGGACTCATTAGATCTGGGAAACTAATAAAAATGTAATAATGTCAAATAACAGTTATATTACTTACTCCAAAATACCCCTGCAAGCATCTGATTACTACAACTGCTCTGTAATCAATGGTTGCAGCCAATGGAATCAATATAGATAGAAGGCAAATAGCCAGTGTAACCAGACCAAACACTTTCTTTGTTCCAAATTTTTGGGCTAAGACACCACCGAGAACCTGAGATGACCAGTAACAAGAAAAAAATCCTCCAAGTATCATTCCTTGTTGATACTCATCCCAGTCATATCGAGTCTGAAAAGCAAGAAAAAACTTGTTGTCATAAAAGCCTAATATGAAATAAATCTCATATCATAAGAATTTTACAATGACAGGAACAACATAATACCCATTTCTCATATCACATTAGTATCTAAAAGTAAGAGATTATAAGTGAAACAAAATATTAAACTGTGAACTTGTGGGACACATGTTTGTTTCCAAGCAAGTGAGAGAGTCATCAATTTAAATTTGTGTTCAAGTGCAAGTTATTTCTTTTGTTTTCATTTCCTGTCTTTTATTCCTTCATTGCATTGTTCTTCATGTTCCTCAGACACCACCAGAAAGCTGAAAATGAGTCAAATTACATAAACTGGTGTCCCAAATTAAAGCAATAAATTTTTGCACAATTGAATTTATATTGCCACAAAACACTAACTAATACGGGTGTTAGTAAAGTAAAAAAATGTAAAGAATACAGAATGGAAGCAACTGCAACATGCATAATGTACAACAATTTTTTCTTCAATTTTTCCAACTTATAGGACTTGGACAAACATTCTGATGTTTCCAAAATTGGGAGTGACCACCTCTGTCAGCAATACAGGTCTAATAACAACGGGGCATGCTGCAAATGATGTCATTAATCTCGTGTTGAGCAATAATGCCCATTATTCCTGCAGAACTGTTTCCAAGTCTTGGAGAGAAGTTGGTGGATGCTTATGTGATGCTACCTATCTCACTAATCACCACACATGCACTTATGGGATTCAAATAAGTAGAGCAATCAGCAACACCATGCATGTAATATCTTCCACTTACATGAAAGCATCGTCCACCCATGCTCTACGAGATTGAGCATTATCGTTCATCAGTATGAAGTGTAGGCCACAGCACCTCACAACAATGAGGTTCCAAGATATTGCAACACCTGACAGCAGTGAAACCTTGCCCATTGATCCATACAATTTCATGAAGAAGTCTTCAAGTGGTCAACTTAATCCCTGTCCATACCACTAAGAACCCTCCTTAATATTGGTCTATTTACACAACATTTGGGCCTCTAAATTCTGTTCAACATTCCCTCCAGATGCAAATCAATTGGCAATCACTCTCTAGATCAATTCAGGACTTACATGTAAATTCAGAATACAGACCACTGTTCGACCATCCAGGTGGCATGTTCGACTCCACTCGAGAGGATCCATTGTATGAAGGCATGTCAAGAGTATGCATACAGTAGATCTCTGACAATAAGGGCCACTCTGCTTAAGCCATACATGCACCATTTGTCTTGATAAAATATTCCATTGGATGCTGAGAGCAGTGCTGTGCAGTACTATAGCAGTATTGACATGCCTTCGCAGCAAATAATGGTCCTCTCTTTCTGATGTTGCACATAGTAGCCCCTGCCCTGGTCTTTGGGAGGCAGTTCCAGTCTCTATAAACTGTAGCCACATCTTTGAAACAACATAATGATTCCCATTAAGTCATCGTGCCACTTCCATTTGAGACTGTCCTGCTTCTATTCTTCTTATGGGCCTCCACTACAAAGAGTACCTCACTGCACTGTCTGTGAATGTGTACACAGACACTGTGGATCTATGAAACTACCAGCAAACAATACTCCATTCATCAGGTGCCAGGATATCATCACTGGCATGGTTGTACACTGGTCAGAATGCCATCTTCTTTGAGTAACATGATTGTACAGATATCTATTGACATTTTATCTCCATATCATGAACAAGACCGAGGATAGGGAAACAGCAGTTTGTTGATTTAATTTCGGTCACCAGTGTACTTAACATAATTTTAAAAAGCTTAAGCTGAATACTATATTAACACTGAACTATCACTATAGTTATTAATAATAGGCACATTTATACGTCTAAATTCAACCATGTTTGTTCATATCATCATTTCCAGTGCCATCGCATCCACGTGCAATGTAAATAGTGTTTGTGACAATGCTCATCCTCCTCACCACTCGTACGCAGATGTTTGTAAACAGACCTGTGTAGTATTCCACATCCAACACTGCCTCCTCCGCATACCCCACGTTCGTCACTTGTTTCCGCTCCACCAGTCGAGCAGTCTGCTACCGCAATGCGCATGCTTCCACCACCTAGTGGCCACCACAGGAACTTTCATGTGATGCCATCTTGTCCCAGAGCACCAGTGGCGGACCTGAGTCCACACGTAGCTGGAACTGTAACTTACTCAGTTCTTTGCAGTTCTTTGGCTCACTCCTTTGGCCATGAGCATGGCCTCGTCAGCCCCCTCCTCACAGCCTCCACATGACGCGTGCCGGTCCATGCCCCCTCCCTCGGATCCCAACCAGCCTGTCACAACAAACTGCCAGTGTAAACACAACATTCCTGCTGCCTCTCGTAGTGTCTCAGTGGTTACAAACAAACTGTGTGTTGTTGATGGTTCTCCCAACACTAACAAACCATACCATCTCAGCCCAGAGAAATTAGCAGTGTCAAAGAGCAAATTGTTGAACTTTTAAAGTTGGGTGTCATAGAATCCTCACCTAGCAGCTGGTCCTCTACCATACATTTAGTGCCCAAGCATGATGGTTCTTGTGGTATTTGTGGAGATTACCACCAGCTTAATGCTCACACCATAATGGACAATTATCCGTTACCGAACATTGCTGACTTTACACAGACTCGGACATGTGCAAAAGTGGTCTCGGTTGTGGACTGCAAATGTGCTTACCACCAAATCCATATGGCTCCTGAAGACATTGAAAAGGCTGGCATGACTACTGCCATAGGTTTATTTCACTACCGATTCATGCCTTTCGGCCTCAAGAATGCCACTCATACTTGGCAGAGATTTAACAATGAGCTTTTATTTCCCTTGAAGTTTTGTTTTGCAGACCTCAATGGCATTTTAATATACAGTAACTCGCTCAAGGAGAATAAGAAACATTTATAAATCCTTCTTAACACACTGGCTGCAGTTGGGATCGAACTTAATGACAACAGATGCCAACTGTGTTCAGTGCTTTTCCTCAGCTTCATGGTTTTGGTCAATGGTATAAGCCCCTCCTGATAGGATTGATTTTGTTGGGAACTTGCCACCTCAAAGAATTACGTCGTTTCCTTGGCACTATTAATTACTATCAATGACACTTGCCTGATGCTGCCGAGCTGCAGGCCCTGCTCACGGACGCTCTAGCTGGCAAACACACCTCAGGCTATTGGCCTGTTTCCTGGATGGATGCTATGTCTTCATCATTCTCAGCCCTCAAATATCTGCTCGCTCAAGCTGTCACCATTGCTCACCTGTATCCAACTGCTGTACTGTTCATTACTACTGATGTGAGTAACACCACCATTGGCACAATCCTCAGCCAATCCCTCAACAATGCCACGCCTTGTTTGCAGTTTTTCTGAAAGAAACTCAATAATGCTTGCCATCAAAAACTTCCACTCTGCCACAGAAGGCCGTTCCTTCTACGTTCTCACAGAGGATAAACCTCTTGCAGCTGCCATCTGTAACCCTCCAGCATACCCTCCCCTGCATCAGTTCCGCTACTTTGATTACATTTCACAATTCACCACAAACGTCCGCTGCATCAAGAATGCAGGATTATGTCATGGCCGATTTCCTTTCGTGCACGGATGCAATTTCTTCTCCCTTGGATCTCTCTCAGCCTACCACTTGACAAGTGGCTGATAACAACACTATGCAACAGATTCGAGATTGCCACAGTAGAGCGGCCAAGAGCGAGGCCATTCCCTGTCGGGAGTTCGAATCCCCACTCGGGCATGGATGTTTGTGCCGTCTTTAGTATAAGCTAGTTCATAAGTAGTTTGTAAAGACTGATGGCCCCGCAGTTAAGTCCCATAAGCTTCACAAACATTTGAGATTCGAGATTCTTCATCTTCTTGGCCACCTATCTGTACCACTGGTTTATCGGGCGATGTTTGGTGTAATGAATCCACAAGCACCCTCCGCCCCTACATTTCTCGCTGCCTACAACACAAAGTCTTTAACAAGCTACGCAACCTTGCTCATCTGGAAGTAAAGGCCTCCACTAAGCTTGTCAAAGACCGATTCGTCTGGTGAGGCAAAGCATGATTGCTAGGTCTCAGTTCACACTTGTGTTCCCTGCCAAAAAGCTAAAGTTCATACTTACTCATCCCCTCCCCTCGGCTCTTTCCCCATCCCACCCAGCCATTTCCAACATGTTCATATTGATCTAGTCAGTCTCCGGGTGACAGTTTTCGCTATCTACTAACCTCCACCGAATACACCATGCGTTGGGTCGATGCCACGCCCATTCCCAACATCACGGCGGAAACTGATGCATGCATGTTCATGCAGTCCTGGAGCTCTCGATTTGGCTGTCCTTTCATCGTAACAACTGGCCAGGGCCACCATTTCGAATCTTCCCTCTTTCAAAACATTTACAACCTGCTCGGCATCAGACGTATTCACACAACCGCTTATCACCCCCAAGGCAATGGACTAGTTGAGTACTGGCACCGGACCCTAAAGGCAGCCTTAGTGTGTAATGACACTATGGTTGGAGGCACTGCCTTTACTGCTTCTCAGCCTGCGAGCCACATACAGGCCGGACCTCAAAGAAACAGTGGCAGAGTTTGTCTCTGGGCAGACTCTGCCACTTCTGGAGAGCTCATCCACCCTTCCCCTCCTTCCCCTTCCTCTGATCTCCCTTCTTTTGTAGACCATTTCTGCTTGTACTGTTCCAAACTCTCACTCCTCGATTCTCCATTTCCATCTAGTGACTTCCCTCCCACTCCTCACGTCCCTTCTGCCCTCAAAACATGTCTGCATGTATACCCTCACGATGTCACCGTCCACTCCCCTCTTCAGCGTCTGTACTCGGGCCGAGTCCTGAAGGGAGGTGACAACTCCCTCAACAACTCTCACACCGTCAAATCCTCTTCTCCTCCTCCTCCATCAGACTCTTCCCCCTCGCACCCCCTTCCTGACCTGACACTCTCCCTCCCCTCCCTCTGATCGCTACTTCTTCGCATCACCCTCTCCGCCTTCACCCTCATCACCATTTCATGGTTTCTACCCATCTCCTCTCCCCCCATCCCCATACCTTGTGTTCATAATTCCCGTCCCCCGTCTTGCTACTGATATCTCAATCATCCTCTGTGATTGTGCAGTTTTCATCCTCTGTCCATCTTCCTCTGATCTCTCACCCCTCCCCCCCCCCCACCCCTCTGATAACGAGTGACAGCACTTCTGCCACTTCTGCTACTGTCATGTCACATGCTATTTGGGCCTTTGTGCTTCCGTCTGCCGCGGTGCTCATCATTGTGCCTGTGGGCTCTGTCAACCAGCAGACACGCCCAGCCCACACCACCCAATGCCCTCGGCAGCTTCATTGTCAGCACTCCCATGACTCATCGTCATCCATGCACATCCCTCCCGAAGGACTCAGTCAAAATGTCTGTAACTCAGCTCCCTACGCTGCTGTTAGCTGATTATTTGGTTTCTCCACCCCCTCCCCCACTACCCCGGCCTCTCAAGATTTGCTCAATGAGTTTGAGAAGGGGTGGGGGGGACTGTGTGGCAACTGCTGGACCACTGTATCAGTAGAACCAATGTGTGAAATATCTTTGTAGCTGGTATCTTTGGGGTTTCAACCTCCTTGGGCCCGCCGGCCATGTTTAACCTAATTTCTGATGTAGCCTTTGTTTGTGTTAAAATAAAGTGTTGTATCAAGTACATGTGGATCTTATTGATACATATATATCAAACTTAACAACCTAATAATGGAAAGTCCAGGTTGGAATTAATAATATAGTAATAAGGACAGTTTACAACTCACTGAAAAGATGTGGTGACAGCTGCAACAGGCACATACAAAAGACATACACATACAACACTTTCAGCTATCGGCCATGGCCTTTTTCAGATAATAGAATATTCACGCAATCACACAGGCACACAACACAGTTGTACACCCGTCAACTCCGGCTGCCGCACTTTGAATCACACTCTGCGGCGAGTAAATCGGGGACGGGAGGGGAGAGGGGATAGGAAGGTTGTGTCATGTTGGTGGGGATAGGTACAGCATGGCCTAGATGAGAGTAACGAGATGGAGGAATGGAGTGGGGAGGTGGGTGAGGGGAGAAAAATAAAATATAATAAACAAAATAAATATAGATATAAAAAATAGACATAAAAATTAAATGTGTGCACGCCATATGCACACACACACACACACACACACAAACACACACACACACACACACACCACTCAAAATAGGAGAGGATCAAGATAGAGAGGTAGGAACTGTAAGTGTGGAAAGTTATCTCAGGTTGAGGCCTGGATGATTTCGGGATCGGAGAATATGCTGTAGGGATAACTCCCATCTGTGCAGTTCAGAAAAGCTGGTGGTGGGTGGGAGGATCCAGATGGCCTGGGTTGTGAAGCAGCCATTAAAATCAAGCATGTGGTCCGCTGCATGCTGTGCCACAGTGTGGTCCACCTTGTTTTTGGCCACAGTTTGGAGGTGGTCATTCATCCTAATGGACAGCTGGTTAGTGGTCATGCTAATATAGAAAGCTGCACAGTGATTGCAGCACAGTTGGTAAATTACATGGCTGCTTTCACAGGTGGCCCAGCCTCTGATAGGGTAGGATAAGCTTGTGACAGGACTGGAATACGAAGTGCTGGCTGGGTGGATTGACAGGTCTTGCAGCAGGATCTTTCACAAGGATGTGATCCCTGTGGCTGTGGGCTGGGTTTCAGGGTGGCATAAGGATGGACTAGGATGTTGGGCAGGTGAAGGAACACCACTTTAGGAGGGGTGGGAAGGATCTTGGGCAGGATGCCTCTTATTTCTGGGCACAAGGACAGAAAATCAAAACCTTGGTGAAGGATGCAGTTTCATTGTTCAAGTCCAGGGTAGTACTGGGTGACAAGGGAAGCACTCTTTTGTGGGCGGTTACTGGTGTTAGAGGGAGGATTTGGGATGTGTGAGGATATGGCATGGGAAATCTGTTTGTGGACTAGGTCTGTGGGGTAGTTTCTGTTTGTGAAGGCCTTTGTGAGACCCTCAGCATATTAAGAGGTGGAGTTCTTGTCACCGCAGATAGGCTGTCCATGGGTGGCCAGGCTGTAAGGGAGGGAGTGTTTGATGTGGAAGGGATGGCAACTGTCAAAGTGTAGGTACTATTGGTGGTTGGTAGGTTTAATATGGACGGAAGTGTGGAGGGAGCCATCAGTGAGGTGGAAGTTGACATCCAGGAATGTGGCATGGTAGGTTGAGGAAGACCAGTGGATGGGGGGAGAAGGAGTTGGGGTTCTGAAGGAAGGAGGATAGGTTGTCCTGGCCCTGAGTCCAGTTCATGAAAATATCATTAATAAACCTGAACCAGGCCAGAAGTTTGGAGTTTTGGGATGCTAGAAAGGATTGCTCCAGACGGCCCATAAATAGGTTGGCATAGGTGCCATGCGGGTGCCCATGGCTGTGCCATGGATTTGATGGTAAACTTTCTCCTCAAAGGAAAATTTTTAGTTAGGATAAAGTTGGTGAGGGTTACAAGACATGAAGTATCAGGCTTGAATTCAGAGGGGCGTTGGGACAGGACATGGGCCATGGGCATGTACGATGTTGGTGTATAGGGAGGTGGCATCCACTGTGACAGCTAGGGATCCAGGAGGCAAAGGGGTGGGAATTGCGGAGTCAGTGAAGGTAGTGGTTGGTATCCTTGATATGGAAAGATATATTTTGGACAATTGGCTTGAGGTGGTCAACGAGGGCTGAAATTCTTTCAGTAGGACCACAGTAACCAACCACAATTGAGCTTCCAGAATTATTAGGTTGGTGGATTTTGGGGAGCATGTAGAAGGTGTGTGTGTGGGGTGCTGTTGGGGTGAGGAGGAAGATGGATTCAGGGGAGAGCTTCTGGGAGGGGCTGTGGGATTTTAACAGGGATTGGAGATCTTGTTCGACTTTGGGGATGGGGTCATTCGGGCACAACTTGTAGGTGGACGAGTCAGAATGTTGGTGGAGCCCTTCTGCCAGGTAATCACTGTGATCCATAACTACAGTGGTAGAACCTTAATCCGCAAGAAGGATTATGTCAGGATTTGATTTGAGGTTGTGCATGGGTCTCCTTTCTTCTGTTGAAAGGTTTGAGTTATTAGGAAGGGTCAAGTTGGTGGTGAGAAACTCTTGGAGGGTAACCATCCTGTTGGATGGTGGTATAGGCAGGGTTCAATGTTGGATTATATATGGACTGTGATAATATTATATCATCTTTGCCACCTTGAGCAACGAAAAATATTCCATTACACTTATTGCAACGTTCTTAAGAAGGCACAGAAAATATGCCAAAAACATCATTTTTTTAATAAGTCATCTGTACCAGCTTAAAACAAAAGCAACTTCCTCTGTTAGTGAATTTGTCATTTTAAATTAGTCATATGATGTGTATCATTTATTTTTTCCTCTTGTATTTAATGTAAGAAGAATGTCATTTATTCGTAGATGATGCATTGTGAAGTTGACTTGCAAGCAGTATAACATAGCATGCCGTACAAAAATAGTTTCAGCTTAATCTCTTAGACCAACAATTTTAAAAGTAGTGGAATGTGTGACACTTTTGTCATTTTTGCGAGACATTTTCAGTAAATATCCCAATGCGGGACATCGAGTTCAAATACGGGGCTGTCCTGCAGAATCCGGGCCAGTTGGCCACCTTACTTATTACTATATTGGTAATTCCAAGTAGGACTTCCCATTATTAAGCCCCAACAACATTTATAGATACAATATTAAATATAAGTGATCTACTTACATATCCATCATCAACTTTGTCTGGTACAGGGCTGCTGCTACTACTGTTTGACACAGATTCAGAACCAGGTATATCATCATGGTTGAAACATTCACTAACATGGATAGTAGCATTATCCAGAGAAGCTGATGGCCGCCTGACTACCATGTCCACTATTGCAATGTTAATGTTCGTGCGGATCATGTAATTAACAGCTGTACCAACAAATATCAAATACCAAAGCACTGTCCGAGCATTGACACTACATCCTGGAAAAAAAAGAAAAGAAAAAAATCAATATGAACTTACATAAAATTACATTTGCGTAAATTTTGACTTTACACACAATAATCAATGTATTTATATTTCTTAATAATTACAGATATTTTAACATAATAAATATTTAACCTTTGGACATTATTTTCAGTTTTCTAAACAGAAATCATGCTGTAATAGTGTATAACAGCACTTACTACAAAAAACAACTCTGGCATGTACATTCATTAGTCATACCAGTTTGACTGATGCTTTTACATGCCATGTAGTTATTTCACACTATGTGCTATTATAAATATGATGATTCTGTATGACTATCTCCAATGCAAGTATAACAGCTACTCTGTCAGCATAAATCTAGATTCACAATAAATTTACAGATTTTATTAGAATCAATTTTCTGTCCTGGATTTTTCCTTGATAGCACTCATAATTGGACACATTCATTACTATATAGTAAATATAGTTGTCCAATTTGTTAGAATAGCAATGCAGAGTATCCAAATGCATAACAATTTATTTTGAACCTAAGAGGAACTGCAACTATCAGTGACTGCAGGTCCATCTCAACCATTTTTCAAATGAACAGTCTGAAGGGACTGCATGATAAGACATTTGGATACAGGTACAGTATTCACAAAAGTCTATTGTTTACAGTGGTGCATAAAGCACTACGATCCTTTGTTGTTTGTAGCAACACATAAATTGGACAGTAGCTAACTATGGGTAGGTAGTGTTCTCTAGACAGTCTCATTTTTTCCCTCTTTTTCAAAAGATTCCAGGTGCTTAAGCCCAAAGATATGATTAGAGGGTGCAGTTCAGTGTTTTAGAGGTGTTAAATGTAACAAGAATTGCTCCCACTCAGGTTAATAGTGAGTAGCATATGCTGTGGTCACACCCATCTCTGTTAACAATAGTTGTGTACACTGAGCAAGTTGTCGATTGCTCCTTGATTATCCCGCTAAATCAGCTGAGCTTAGTGCCATAGAATTTGTAGACCTATGGTTCTATTTGCAACACTGATTGAAATGTACCAATGACCATATGCTGTAGTAGAATTGACTCTGAAGTTGTATCACTTTCTAGACTAATGACTGAGGACATACAATGGAGTAACTACTTAGTTTGGCACCCAATGTGATGATCCAACTTGTCATCCCCCCCCCCTCCAACACCACCATCTCCACTCTCGCCAACCTTAGAAATAATGGGGGGGGGGGGGGGAATTTCAAGAAGAGAGGAATAAATTTTTGATACACATAATGAAATGAGCAAATTAGAAAGTTAATTAGTTTGTAAACAGTCTGTATGAAAGGAAATAAATAAAACTAGTTTTTATAAATAACATAGTTTAATCGATTATTAATCAAGCAGAACAAATAGCTAAAGACTGTCTTAATGACTGGTGACGTTCACATGCAGTTTACAATCTCACCCATCTAACTTTCTCTGCAGAAAATTATGAAATTGCATGGTCAAAGTCAATAGCTTTAGCCACATTATTTTCAGTTGACAAAATTGCAAAATTAGGGAGTCTTGCTTGGGTCATAGTAGAGCTAAGGTAATTCTTAATGAGTCTCAGCATTGAGAAACGTCTCTCTCAGGTTGCTACCGAAACACACAAAGTTAAGAAACATTTTAATGCAAAAGTGAGGTTCGGAACAGATTCAGAAATTTCATATTCAACAACAAACTGTAAAACTCTTAAAGATGTCCATCCAAGATATTCTTCTTTTGGGACACTAGCAGCCTGCAGAAATTTTCGCAGCCGTAGAATTTCTGCGAGGATATCTTCAGAAATCTCATTGCAATTGTCAATTAAACATTTTACAATCATGGGAAGTTCATTTTCTGAAGTTGTAATCAGATTTCTGGGCTCTAAAACAGCAAAATGTTCTGATATACACTACACGTTTCTGCAAAGTGTATCAATTTCTGTTGGAACTGTCAATGCATGCTAATATTGACCTTCTCATTTCCTGGTGCAAAGTCACCGTCTCGTCTGCAGCCTTTTCCCCAGGCATCATATTCTTCTTCCTAATATTTCTTATTTTTTAGGCAGGAATACCCATCTCGTCACATGTGTCCTTCGCAAATCAAAAGGCTTCATCCACAAGCAAATAGAAATCTCCATATTGATTTATAGCAAACACTTCTTAGTTGTCTTTAGATTTTTAGTTAAAAAAAAAAAAAAAAATAAAAATAAAAATAAAATAAAATAAAAAAAAAAAAAAAAGTTCAAATGTTTGTTAAGCTTATGGGACTTAACTACGGGGTCATCAGTCCCTAAACTTACAAACTCCTTATCAACTACCTTATACTAAGGACGGCACAAATATCCATGCCCGAGGGGGGATTCGAACACCCGACCGTAGAGGCCGTGCAGACCGTGACTGGAGCGCCTCAGTCCCCTCGGCCACCGCGGCCGGCTTTTAGTCAAATATTGCTTAAAAGAGCAATCTTCCTGAAATGCAATAAGTTAGTAATCAGTTGTCTGTTGTTGTATAGGGGAAAATGCTTTTATACAATTTTTACGGAGTTCAGATATTCATGTACAGCAAACAGTAAGGAGATTTGTTCTAGCCGGCCGCAGAGGCTGATCGGTCGGCGGCGCGCCAGTCACTTTCTGCACGGCCAATGCGGTCAGGGGTTCGAATCCCCCCCTCGGGCATGGATATTTGTGCCGTCCTTAGTATTAGCTAGTTCATAAGCAGTTTGTAAGTTTAGGGACTGATGACCCCATAGTTAAGTCACATAAGCTCTAAAAACATTTGAACATTTTGTTCTATTTGATGTCACAGTTGCGTCAAATAATAAACCCATATGATATTTTTTGTAATTTTCTACGATCTTTCTTACACACTATACCAGAGCTTTCCAAACTGGGGAGACCGGGGCACATTTTCCATAGGGGCAAGTTTTCCAACTAGCTTTAGTTTCGAAACATTCCGCTAGATGGTACCACCGGAGATACTGTAGGAAGCAGCAACAAAGCACGCTTCATTTACGAAAGTTTCAGTGTTGTACCAGCAGTCACATTGACGGCAGCGCTGTTTTTGTCATTTATGCAAAGGTGACTAAACTTTCACGTTTTTATTGAAACTTAAAATAAACATACTAACGTTAAACTTATTATTTTCACACTGCACGTACTAAAAATGGGTTTCTTTCTTCGCGTGACTGTGCATGGGGTTACCATATGTTCATCACCAAAAAAGAGGACAGTTCATATAAAAAAGAGGTCACTTTATCTTTAACATAATGTAATTAACGACTTTATTAATGATCCACGTAAAACTACTACAAACTAAAACAGTAACCCTGTGTGGTTCTTGGGAAACGAAATATTATGAACCTTGACCGTTTATTCCTCATTACTACTCTCGATTGTCTCATTCTTGTCTTATTCACTTTTGAACCAACTATATTTCGTGGACGACGAAATCTCTCTCAAGAGCTTTTTTTTTTTAACAAGGCATTTCAAATGTTTGAAATTATACTGTACACATACAGTATAATTACGGTATATTTTACATCTATTCCTGTCTTTTGTACACTGTGTGTTCACAAGAGAAAACACAGGTTCTGTATCGGCATTATGACCAGTTATAGAAAAAAAGAAGTCTACAATTTTCAGCAGTTCAGAATAACTAATAACACTAGATGATTGATATAAATATGCACACCACACTTCAGCTTCTGGTATGTTCTGTTTCCTTTGATAATCTTTAAAAAAAATTATAAAATTACAAAGCTGATCGGAGCACAATGTAACATTAATTCTTACATTAGTTTGATCATTCTCTTGAATGATTTGTATTTCTCGAGGAGCACTTATTTAACACTGAATTTCTCTTCGGTATTATGTTATATTTAAGTTCGTAATTTATTTTGAAGCAAAAGACTACCTACGATTTCGAACACACAATACAGCTTCAACATAAGCCACAAAGTATATCAAAAGCATAGAATGTAATGCAGAAGACAGAATGCACTGGTTGAATACAGGATAGACAACCGGGTTCCTTCGCAGAGAAGGAGTACGAAATTGTGAACGGCAATTTCACTCTGTGTATGCGCGTAGTAGTTGAGAACAGTTTGGAACTGCAGTGCGAATGATCATGTTGTCGCCAATGACACAAAAATAAATTTTCTTTCTCGCAACCCAAAAAAGAGGACATTTTGTAGAATTTTATGAATTCCGGCCGGACACATTTTCTTGCTTCAAAAAGAGGACATGTCCGGGAAAAAGAGGACGTATGGTAACCCTAACTGTGCATTTGTTTCGTAAATAGCTTCCACGGTTAATCATGGTTGTAGTGTTATAGTTCCGAATGTGGCGACGGGGTATGTTTTCCCAGAGCATACGGGGCACATATTCCTGCACGTGTCTCATTGGAAAATGTGCCTCGGCCTAGAACATCTCGTATTATTCCTTTAAATATGTATTTATTGTGTAATAAATTGTGCCAAATAGCCCTCTGTCAAATGGTTAATTGTAAAATGTGCTTTACAGACTTAAAATGGCCCGAAATTATACAGAGAAGACCGATAGAGGCTCGTACACTTCTGAAGTAATAAATGCCGCTCTATTAGCAATTAGAGGCTGTTGCAGTGTCAGAAAAGCATCCATGCATGGACTTCAGTATTCCACATAGGACTCAGAACAATTACAGGTTGAAATTCCCTACTTTACAGACAGACCAGCTCCTACTTTCTGAATGCCCTATCAGTCCTGTTCTGGATTCAAACTTGCCAGAAAAAACGACTGATCACAGCATCCATCAACTCCTACTGCACCAACACAGACTAGCATTTCCGAAGAAGCTGTTCTCTTAAGTTCTACGAATACCTTTCCTCTTGCTTGTCAAGAAGGTGTTCCTTCTACTTCCACACAATCTTGGTCAACACCAGGAAAAATGAGGCCTTTTGAGAAGGCGGCATCTAGGAAGCAAACACAATATGGAAGGAAAAAAAGAAGTCAGCTACATTGACTGATACTCCAGTTAAAAAACCTGATGAAAATCGATAAAATGTATCTAATAAAAGGAAACTTCAGAAGAAAGGAAATAACAGAAACAAGAAAAAATCCCAGCCAGAAAACTTTTTGTTCAAACGTAAAAGGCAATAAAACAAACTCTCACCAAGGTATTGAAGGTCTAAATTACACTGATGATGATTAATATGAAGATTGTTTACGCATTTCTTGCTTTGAGTCTTACTCCAAGTCTAAAGCAATTGAAAAATGGGTACAGTGCACGAAATGCAAGATATGGACACATGAAGACTGTAAGAAAGGGAATGCGGCATTTTTTGTTTGCTAACATTGTGATTCAATGAGTATGAGTATTATTGAAACAATGACTGTATTTGTAAAATATTTAAGTGAGATATTTTGTAAAACCTGTAAGTAGAATTTGTTTTTATTTAATATGGTTACTTTTGCTATCCATTTTATTTTATTTATTTTTATTTTTTATTGTAATGTGTTGAAAATTCAAATATATAAAAATACATATTCAGTGAAATCAAGATAATTATCTCTGGTTTACCATTTAAAGTATAGTTGGAAAATTTGCCCCTGTACATTTTAAGTAAGCTGGAAAACTTGCCCCGCATACGGGGCAAATTTTCCAACGCAACATGGTCAGACAAAACCATTTTCTGCCAAGAAGGATATTTGCTATTTTCAAAAATATTTCTACTAGACTGTAGATAAAAGTGTAGGAAATACAATTATCCGCTGTTTACCTCAAAACTGATAAAAATCAAAAGAACAAAAATAAAAATGTAAAAAGGTGGAAAACATGTCTCGGTCTCCCTATTCCTAGTCATGACACCATTTCGGATATATACATTTTACAAGAAACACACTGCTTTTAATTAGAACAATTTACCTATATAAATGATACTTTGAAGAAATAGTAATTTTAATGATTCACTTGTACTTAAAGTGCACACTGAACAAACTGAAGGATGTTTAGTATTTTTTGCACAATGTTCTGTCTTATTTTGTTTTAAGATTTTGCTGTTGTTGTGACACCCTTAGTGGCACTACGCGTCACCCCTTGGTGTCGTGACATCCAGCTTGGAAAGCTCTACACTGTACATTATAACGTACCACATTGATAGCCAAGGCGGAGAACATTTCTGGTTTTATGCTGGACTAGTTCATGTACGTTTGACCACTTGAACAGCCTAGCACAAAGTAAATTCGTGATATATAATTAATACGGCTGGTTTGGCTAAATGGCTGTTTATTTTAACTTTCAAATCACGAAAAAGGAACACAGTGACCGTTTATACTCTAAAAGTGGCGGCAACATCTGAATAAGTATCTTAATCACTTTTAAATCTGGGAGAAACATCTGATTCTCAAAAAATCATCAAAAAGAAAAAATTCGGGCATTTGGCATCACCGGAAAAGAAACCCCTTGTTATCTTTCTTACAACTATGGGAAGAAAAAATTGTATTAAAAAATTCATAAATAATTCCAGTGGCGGCTGGTGATAATGTGCTGCAGCACGCTAAATATATTACTAAAATTATGCCATTTCTCTTCGAAATCAAGCGAGAAAGCACTGTAAAATTACATCCTTTCTCTTGGAATACGATCCAGATATCACAATACAATTATGCCAGTTCCCTTCAAATACGTATTACAATGCTAGTAATAAGGATGAAAACGCATTTTGGAGCACTCTCGCCGCGATAGCTGCAATGGAAACCAGCTCCGTGCGCTGAAGTGCGATTCAGCTGCGCTGGTACGTGCGCAGACAGGCAGCGCAGTCGTCTGTTCGCTAGTGCGCATGCACAGGCGTGACGTCAGGCCTGGCAGCTCAAGTGTGCTGAGACCAACTGCAGCACCAGATCAATATTTCTCTTCGGACTGCGTGTAACGGTTGCGGAAGAATAGTATATGTCGACTATTGCGGCAAACAGAGTCAAATAGCACGCTGACTCAGGCGTCTTGCGCGTTGTCTCTCAAACCTACTTGTGTGAGGCTCGTATTCAAATACCTCTGAGTCCAAATTTTTAATTTCTGTAAATAAAACTTCAATCACAAACATGTATAGCCAACATGCGAGTGAAACTGCGCTTTTCAGCCAAGCAGTTTCATTGGTCACTTGTGTAGAAAGCAGGTGACATGATGGGGATATTGCTAAGCTCCGTTATTTCCATTGTCAGTCACGCTTTTTATTTTAGTATATTTTGTTTCTTGTTTATTTTTGTAATATTGTTGCACACTGGTCAAATTTTGTACGAGCCGTCACTGAATAATTCCATTTACTTACGTGCAAATGAATAAATTTTCATTCGATCTTCTGAATATTGCGGAAGAAAACTCTGGCGTCCGGTCACTCACGATAATAGACGAAGAATGGCAACAGTCCCGTCGATTCAGACCATTAACAATGGTACATTAGCGTGGAAAAAAAGAAGAAACCTCAGGCAAGTTTTGTCACCCCCTTGGAGTTGGTACCCGGTGCGGACCGCACCCCCTAGCTACGCTACTGAGGACATAGTCGTTTTTATATAGTTGTCAGTGTTAACAAACAAGCAGCCCTGAGTTAAATAACGACAGACATCAAACTGGAACGTATGACGAAAGTATTCATCCTTGGGGTGAACTCTAATACCTTTGCTAACATCATGACGTCACCTACAGCACATCTCCTCAGCTCATCACCATAGACCTATTGGTTCGACCCTATGCAACTGGAAAACCTTGGGTGGTTAGATGAATCCGATTTCACTTGGTAATCTGGTCTTGTAGGGTTTGAGTGTGGCGGATGCTGAGTTCAATAGTTAAGTATCCTGTCTGATGAATACAAGATTAATAAAAGGTTAGAGAAAAATTGTAAACAAGCTATCTAATAACCAGTGTTGTGAAGAAGGACTTTAAACATCTGGACACCGAACTCAATTTCTGCGCCACTACTGAGCATAATCCATACACATTGTCGCACGCTATAATGACATGCCCAGTAAGCGCAACAGTATGTATAAACTCATACTCCACAACAATAAGAAGCAGGGTTGCGAACAGTGTTGCCAACTCATTAAAATTTTTTCCGTCAGACCAACACCCAAAAATCCGTCAAAATCCGTCAGAATTAGATATCTCTGCATTTTCTTCCAAAATAAAGAAAAGATAAAACATACGAGTATTTTAAAACTTTGGACCCATTACTTTTGTTATGCGTCAGCAAAATATTTAATAATCCGTCAAAATTAGATATTCCCCATTTTCTTGCCAAAATAAAGATAAAAAATATACAAAACACAATACTCGTTACTTCGTGTACGAGACGGAGAAGCCGCGGTGAAGTAGCCGAGCGGTCTAAAGCATCTCGCTGCGGAGCGCGCGGTTGCTCGCCGTGGTGATTCGAGTCCTCCCTGGGGCATGGATGTGTGTGTGTTGTCCTTAGGTTAGTTTACCTAGGTTTAAGTACTTTATAAGCTACGGACTGATGACCACGCAGTTTGGTCCGATAGATTTACAAACATTTGAACATTTGAGACTGAGAAGCATATAAAAATCCTCAAACTCAGCCAACGTACTGAGCTCACTAGCCAGGATTCCCCAAACTTACTCATAAAGCAAAGCACATAATTGTTATCGTGCTGCTGCTGCTGAGACACGTGTCATAATCTTTGCATGCAGACGAATCAGACCCATATGCCACAGTAATGTTTATTTTACTTAGTTTTCCAGTCATCTGAGATGTTTATTATTAGGTTTTATGGCAACGGTTCGTTAATGTACTATGCAACTGTTTTTCAGACACAGAAATATTTGCATCCGTAATAGCTTTTTCAAAATTTTATCAATCAACAATATCCGCTAATAAAAAAGTAAATTTCTAATAATACCCGTCAAAAAATCCGCCAACCGCCAAAGCTAAATTTTATCCGTCATACAACATGAATTTCCGTCAAATTTGACGGGAAATCCGTCAAGTTGGCAACGCTGGTTGCCAATTCGTTCCTGCCGAAAGTCAATAAAAATTGTTTATGACTAACATTGCAAATTAGTGACACAATGAATGAAGAATTATTCGTTGCACTTTCGCCGCAGAAAAAACGCTTGAGAATATGTTATAGAAAAGTACATCAACAACCAGTCATTACATGGTTGTAACAGTTTATTGTAATTACGCCTATGTAGTTTTCACTGAAAAGTCCCTTTTAACTGACAACGAATAAATGCAGTACAAAAGCCCTACATTTCCTCCAAAACCTTGAAATGACCCTAAAAAAGTCGCTAATCCCAAAAATAATTTTTGTCACTAAGAGGATCTTTCAGTCCCCCAGATTTAGTGACTTATCGCTCACATTGGTAACTCTGATAACAAGTGAATAATGGTTGTTTTACAGAGTTGCTATTGCATTTAAGTAAATTGGACATTGTATGAGAATCATCTGGTGGCGATTGTTTATATTATATATAAATACATATTAACATACAGCAGAAGATAAAATTAATCTTCGATTCTCTTACTTGAAAATCGGGATATTTACTGTCCCGCCTAAGCCGTTTTGGGACATTGGGACAGGACAATGGGTTTGAAATCACGACAGTCCCGATTAACCCGGACGTATAGCAACCACAGAGGTAAGAATAAAGGGAGATGACACAACATATCCCAGTCATACTATGCTTTGAAGCCATGGCCGTCATGACACTTCAACCGATAGGGAGGGGGGGGGGGGGAGCAAGGGTCGTTCGTCCCCCCCCCCCCCCGCCCTGGCGGCCCACTACCCTTTTCTTTTGTGTGTGTGTGTGTGTGTGTGTTTACCGGTAGTAAGTTTAATTAATATTGAAACTAGGTTTTGCTTTCGATATCATTGACTTAATAAAGATAAAATTGATATTTTATTTATTCGTAAATAGTATGTTAAGTGGGGAAAATAACATTCATCTTTAGCAAATCGAAAATCATAAGAGAAAAATACGCTATATTACAAGTAAAGATGTTGTATAGGTTCGTTCACAATAAAAGTGGTAAAATCACGTGTAAGTGAGGCAATTTACACATGAAATGGTATTTCCTTCGATTTCGCGTCACAATCAGAACGATTTGTACACATAAACATCACACAAGTCACCATAACAGAGCAAAATCCTTCAAAAAACGAGCGACAAGCATATGTAAACAAGGTAAATACACCAGTGTTTTGGTCGGATCAAGATGGCTACCCTTGGCTTCACAGCTGTGGCGTCAGGGCGCCTCCGTTTATTCTTACCTCCAAGATAGCAATCCATTGTAAATCAGTGAAATTGTAAACCTTGTCACTGATGAAAAGTGTTGCCAACCGTTCGATCTGGGTAATAGATGTACAATAATTTAAGGTGGTGTACGATCATACGATCCCCACGTTGGGATTCCCTTCCGCAACTACATTTCGCTGGGTTGCACAACTCAAGTTAGCTTATTAACCGAGATGAAATATCCTGGAGTATTCACCGTAGGTACCGGTATTGACTGTGTTGCTCTCATTACAGCTAACGTCTTGAATGTGTGAGGACAATAGCCATGATGGAGTGACCGAGCGCATTGAGGCGCTATGCTCCGATGCTCGAGGCCGTTCCCCGTCGGGGGTTCGAATCCTCCCTCGGGCATGGATGTTTGTGTTGTGTTCAGTAGCCGCTGTGGAGTAGCCGAGCGGTCTAACGCGCCTCGCTGCGGAGCGCGCGGTTGCTCGCCGTCGGAGGTTCGAGTCCTCCCTGGGGCATGGGTGTGTGTTGTCCTTAGGTTAGTTTGATTTACAAACATTTGAATATTTTTGTGTTTAGTATAAGGTAGTTTATAAGTAGTTTGTAAGTTTAGGGACTGATGACCCCGCAGTTAAGTCACCTAAACTTACAAAACATTTTTTGTGAGGACCATAAGCATCGTCGGTATTTGATTTCGAGAGTGGTTTTCAGCAAACAGACACTGTAATAGCATAGACTTGTAATACAAATTTAAAAAAAAAAAAGGCACTAACAATTTATATACGAGAAGCATCCAAAAAGTTAGGACATATCCCCACTTTTTAAGCAAAGACAACATGGTTGCGTCAAAAACATTTTGGAGGCAAGTCCAGCTTTGTTTGAGCTATTTTTCTACAGACTCAGGAAACGAATTGAGGCACTTGTCATTGTGAGATCATTTTTGTGTCCCTGTGTCGCAGAATTCTGCCGCCAAATAAATGAACCAGTGTGTGACAGGAGGCAGAGCGCGAAGCAAAAAATTATCATAGACCGCTCCCCGAATTAAATTTCGGTCGTACGTTGAGATTGTCAATGGCAAAAAATAAGTGTACCCACATTTTGTTGACGAAACAGGAACCAAGGTGGAAAAAAGCAAAACACTATGCGAAATTCTAAAATCTGTCTTCAACTGTTCGTTTACAAAGGAAGATCAAGTAATACAGCCTTATTGACACACTGATGACTGACATTATAATCAGTACTAACGGTGTTGTAAAATGATTTATTCTCTGAGGCACAATATAAAGTTCTAGGGCCCGGCGGATTTTCTCCACAGAATCACCTACCGAATTAGCACCCTTCTTTACCATATTTATTGCGGGTATCTTGAGCAAGGAATTATCCACATTCATTGTAAAAGAGCAGAAGTTACACTCGTCTGTGTAAGGTAATCAAATGAAAACGAGAAAGATGGGAAAAATTATCTGAACTGCGTATTATTTTAAAAGTAATCAGCATAACTGTTGATACATTTAACCTACTGTGGGGTAAGAAGAGATCCTGTATTCGCTATTGAAACCATGATCCTTCTCAGATGTGTATAACTTGTTCTGAAGCAAACCGATAGCTACGAACTTCTATCTCCACGGCTTCAAAACCATGACAATCCCTTGGGGAGAATTCGGAGCGGAGTTTTAGTAGTTTATACGTCTGCATACTGCTGACCATAGCAGCTTGGTCCAATACGTTTACGGACACTTGAACATTTGAGAATTGGGAACTCCATCGAGGGTATATAAGGACTTCCCAGCGAGTCTTCGGTATTGTGGTCGAAATAATTTTGGTTTCAATATTTCGGGAGGGTCTTGAACCTCGAAATGTCCCTCTGGCTACGTCCATGGTGAGGACAGAGAGCGGCAGTGAGCTGTTAATAAGGAATTAATCAGTGGAAAATGGAAACATATTGATATTGGTTTTAGTACTCTCATGAAATCTGCAGCAGGCGTGTTTAAATAGAGGCGAAAACAAAACAAAAAAAAATATATATATACAAAATTCTGGGAAACAAATGCTCTATATAAACCTTTGTTGTGCGCTGATCAATTGGACACTGAAAGTTTTAGTTGTAGAGTCTGTAAAGTAGCTAACTTTTGTGTCTTACGTAATTGGGATGTGTCAAAAAAGTTGTAAAATTGAAACTGATGTCAAGAAAATGAAAGCGGTGTCATATAAAAGCCAAACAATCTTTGGGTACATGAGTGAAATCAGGTCTTTAAATAGTCAGGTCCACAGCCCGCATTTCAGAAACCCAATGGCCTTGCTGCAGTAGATACACGGGTTCCCACAAAGAAGTTAAGCGCTGTCGGGCTTGGCTAGCACTTGGATGTACATCACTGACAAATTTTTAAAATTATTTTATTTAGTTTTGACCTTTATCTTACCGAAATTTACAGATTTAAATAAGTATTTTCGCAGTGGTTAAGTTGCCATAATTGACTTACATGAAAAGATGGTAGAAGTTAACAAAGAAATGTTTCTTTGATGCATGGACCCATTCAAACATACCCACCGTTTCAGGGCGTTGAAATAAATTCAACGGCAAAAATGAAAATGTTTGCTGACTGGGATTTGAACCTGAATTTCCCGCTTCTGGGCAGCGGTCGACTTAACCCTTTATTCCCCCCCCCCTCCCCTTAGTTCTGGACCAGGATTCAAACTCGCATTCCTTGCTGCGGGCCACTGTCGCCTTAGCCAAAAAAAAAAAAAAAAAAAAAAAAAAAAAAAATTATTTTTTTAAATAGTGCCTTCTTCGGCGAGCTTCATAGATGTAATGTTGTTGGCATCCGCGTCTTGGATCTGTTACGATAAGAAGTCGCTGCAATCCAAAGGGGAAAAAAAACTGAAGTTGAATTTACATTTCGTCCAAACCTTCAAATTCAAAAATTATTCTTCTATATTTGATTGTACAAGGAAGGTTTTCTCATCGAAGAAAAAATGAAAGGGGGGGTGGGAATGGTAAGTTTTTCATTATTTTGGTATCAACACACTGGGGATAAGAACGGAAAATTCATGTCCGCAATCAATAAAACTTCAATAACGTAACCAAAAACACGACAAAAAAACATAAGGAAGTAGATCTTCTTTTCTAAAGGATATACTGAGACATATTTCTACTCGACGAAAAACCGAGCAGATATATTGAACAACACTGGAATCTATCCATTCTTACCAAAGCTCCTACTAATATAAACGAAGGGATTTTTTAAAAAGAAAGAAAGTGAAATAAGGAAATAAAACAAATGCTCAAAGTCAATTTTGGAATTCATCTTTTCAATTCGAATATGTAATTCTCAATTACGTATTGTCCTCTCGAATCCATGTTGAAGCACTTTCGGTAAGAAATTTGTGCATAGTTCACGAGAGTTGTTCAGTTTCCACAAATATGCCAAGTATGTAAAGACATCCATCATGTGGCGTTCTATGATGGCAAAAACTGTATGTCCTAAGAGTCACTTTTGCCCTGTGGAATGGTTTGTAGTCATGCGGCAAGAAGAAGTCCATTGTCACATTACATGACGTGATCCTGCTACCATCACCTGACACACTTTCCATATAGCCTTTATGTGTCGGCACTGAAAACGGTGCTTTCGTGTGTCAAAAGTACCACACTTTCCGCAGTTGGCAATGTGTTATTTATTAGTTTGCATCACTGTGTTCTGGCGACTGTGGGGAAACCGGAGTGGTTACTGTTGAGCTATACTTGCTTTCAGCTGACCGTGGGGTCTCAGAGTTCCAGGTTATGAGGTTGTGGTCATCGTAGCATGGCTGCGTAAAGGCCGTGTACAGTGCTGTTCCTGTCCAGTGCTGTCTCGAGGACGTAGCTCCTATCCAGGTAGTACTCCTTTACGTAGGCCAGCTGGTACAGAATGTGCGCTACGGCCAAGAGGGAGGGGTACAGTGGCGGCACTCTGACTGTGATCGATATGTAAAATGTAAACTTTCACGACCGGAATGGTCAAAATTACAAAAAATTTCCGGGCTATTAGGCCGTGGTCTAGTGGATTTATTATGGAAACCCAACGTTTCGTCTCCGACTGCGGACGACATTTTCAAGGGAGATCGTGGCACTTTTGAATGTCCGATGCACACCCTGGCTCACTAGTAGACTGAAGCCAAACTCCGTTTACGTGGGCTCGCGCGCAGAGGTGTGACGTCAGATGATTTTGACATGCGCGCAATTCGTCATTGCCGATTGCCTCCATCCGTTAATATCGTCCCATGGTGGAAGACTGTTACATTTCTTCTTCAAAACCGGAATCCAGATTTAATTTAGTTTCACGCTCTCCTGCCCCGCTTTTGCTGTGGGTGGCATTATAATGACGTTGGCGGACAGAGCAAGGAACATCTGCGAACCGGAATTACTCGACACGGAATTGAAACACCTGAGTAATGCTTTACTTAAGAATGGCTATTTGTATACAGAGATAAGGAGAGCTTTGAGACCGACACGTAGAGTTGAAAACGATGAAAGGGTTCCTGAGAAATGCAAAGTCTTCCTGCCTTTTATTAAGGACGTCACCGAGCGCATTGGTAAAATTTTGACGAAACGGAATGTTGCCGTTATTTACAAACCTACTCGGAAGATACAGGATCACCTGAAATCGGCAAATGATGCTCGTAAACCGCTGGAAAAAAGCAGGAATTTATAGGATCCCGTGTAGCTGTGGAGACGTATACGTGGGTACCACAAAAAGAACAGTCAGAAAACGACTAGATGAGCACAAGGGGAAATGTAGAAGGGGAGAGATTGACAGATCAGCTGTTGCTGAACATGTTTTTCGACCAGGGGACCACCTTATTCAATTCGATAAGACTCAGGTTTTAGCAGCCACAAATGGATAGCACGAAAGACTGTACAGAGAGGCTATAGTAAAACACCCCAATAATTTCAATAGGATGGAGGAGGGCGTGAAACTAAATTAAATCTGGATTCCGGTTTTGAAGAAGAAATGTAACAGTCTTCCACCATGGGACGATATTAACGGACGGAGGCAATCGGCAACGACGAATTGCGCGCGCGTCACAAAATCATCTGACGTCACACCTTTGCACCCTCGTAAACGGAGTTTGGCTTCAGTCTACTAGCAAGCTAGGGTGTGCATCGGACATTCAAAAGTGCCACGATCCTCCTTGAAAAGGTCGTCCGCAGTCGGGGACGAAACGTTGGGTTTCCACGGCCTAACAGCCCGGAAATGTTTAGTAATTTTGTGATCGGTATGCCGTGAGCAGCGTCGCCACAGCCGTCAGTCGGGGGTGCGACCGCCCCCGCCAGCCGCCCGCCTTACACACATTCCCCCCGATTAATTTTATTAAACTTGCATGATGTTGTTGTTGTTGTGGTCTTCAGTCAGCAGACTGGTTTGCATCAAGCTGCACCAGCTCTCCACGCTACCCTGTCCTGTGCAAGTCTCTTCATCTGAGAATACATTCGGCAACCTACATCCTATTGAATCTGTTTACTGTATTCGTCCCTCGGTCTCCCTCTACGATTTTTACCCCACAAACTTCCTTCTAATGCTAAGTTGATAATTCCTTCATGTCTCAGAATGTTTCAAACCAATCTATCCCTTCTCTTAGTCAGGATATGCCAGAAACTCCTTTTCTTCCCACTTCGGTAGCATCTCCTCATTAGTCACGTGATCTACCCACCTAATCTTCATCATTCGTCTGTAGCACCACATTTCAAAAGCTTCTATCATCTTTTTGTCTGAGCTCCTTATCGTCCACATTTCACTGCCATACAATGCTACACTCCAAACAAATGCTTTCAGAAAGGACTTCCTAACATTTAAATTAATATTGGATGTTAACAAGTTTCGCTTCTTTAGAAACGCTTTTCTTCCCATAGCCCTTTTGCATTTTATGTCTTCTTTACTTCGGACATGAGAAGTTATCTTGCTACCCAAATAACAAAATTCTTCTACTACTTTTATTGTCTCATTACCTAATCTAAATCCTTCAGCATCGCCTGACATTCCATTCCATTACCTTCGTTTTACTCTTGTTAATGTTCATCTTATATCTTGATCTTATATCTTCATCGGCAAACCGCAATGTTTTTATTTCTGCTCTCTGCAGTTTAATGCCCTCTCCAAATTTCTCCTTCCATTCCTTCACTGCCTGCTCAATGTACAGATTGAACAACATTTCTCCAAATCTACAAATGCTAAAAACGTAGGTTTGCCATTCCTCAGCCTATCTTCTAACATAAGTCGTAACGTATTGCCTTCCGTGTTCCTACATTTCTCCTAAATCTAAACTGAAATTTTTCCACTCGTCTGTAAATAATTCGTGTTGGTATTTTGCAACCTTGACTTATTAAACTGATAGTTCTGTAATTTTCACACTTGTCTGCACTTGCTTTCTTTGGAATTGGAATTACGTTATTCTTCTTGAAGTCGGAGGGTATTTTCCCTATCTCATACATCTTGCATACCAGGTTGAACATTTTTTTCATGACTGGCTCTCATAACGATATCAGCAGTTCAGATGGAATATAATCTACTCCAGGGGCCTTGTTTCGACTCAAGTCCTTCAGCGCTCTGTCACATTCTTATCGCAGTATCATATCCCCTATCTCATATTCCTCCTATCAATTTAATTTTGAGCAACTTAACCGCAGACCGCCACTGTCCGACCCCGCCCCCCCCCCCCCAACTTCGCCCCTTGTTCCACCGCCCCCGCCCCCATTTTGCCGGAAAATAAAAAAATAAAAAAAAATTCAAGTTGCATATCAATTTAACGACAGCTGCCTCCGCCCGTCCCCATCCCCGCCACCGCCACCGCCCCCACCTTCGTCCCCAGACAATGATGTACTTGCGTGTGAATTTGTCGCAGTGGGTTTACGGGATCCGCATCCGCTTCGTGAGAAAAGCGCACTGCTCGCCGCCTCACAGCCGTTGCGTAGGATCCAATATGCTAGGCCATTCACCAACGACCCCGATTATTAATTGCAACATCCTATGTTTTCGCATAGAACATTACGTCGGTACATACAGTTTAATACATCGAACCTTAAGTAAAAATCACAATTTTGAAGGTAAATAAATATGGTGTAATGCTATGGTTGGATGTTGTACATTTATCGACAATTCTAACCAAAGTCAAACATTTAGGGCTATTCAAAACATTGCTCCGTCTGTTCCCCTCCTAATGTGCATGGGCAAAATAAATGTATCTCTTCGTATAGACGATGCTTGCAACAGACCACGGACATGTTAAAAAAGCGCAGGTTAGATAATAAACGGAATTTAACGGTAACGACTGCCACAAACTTGTATGTCAAACACTCTTTCGGTAACACAGCTACCTTAAACAATTTCTATCGATAGACGCCACGGAAACGGTACGAACGATCATCGTTTTTAAAAATAAAAACGCCCAACAGTAACGTAACTAGATCTCCAATGCGATCGCAAACACACACACACACACACAGTGTTCTCTAGGAAAACTACATAAATTTAGCGCAACAACAAAAACACCAAAATACAGCGTACCCCGTGAAACGTGAAAGACTTTAGACGATCTTTTGATGGAAGCACTGAAAAAGAGAACGTCCATGCAAAATTTGAGAGAAATCGTGACCTTCAGCAGTCTGGGTTTCTGATTATTACTGTCATACTGTTCTATATTGACTATAAATACACTCGTGTTTCGGTTTTTTGCTAGACACTCAGCAGTTTTTGAAAAAAATCAAGGTCAAAGTTAATGACGGAAATTTTCTTTTTCAGTGCTATACATCGAAATATCGTCTAAAGATGAACATTTTTACTAATATATATGGCATCAAAAGTAAATAACGTTCGAGTAATTAACGTTTTCGTAATTATAAATTTATATACCCAGAGACTGTTTTGAGTCTCGAAAATGTCAAAGTCATTAAGGGTGAGGCATGGAGGTCCGGGTTCGAATCCCGGCCGCAGCGTATGTTTTAATTCAGTGCTTCGCCTTTAACGTTTTTGTGTTTGTATGTTGTAGCCTGGGTATTCGTAAACATGAGTGATTTTACCCTACTGGCTGTGAGAACGCTGACGAAAAGACGCCCAGTGATTGGAATTACGTAATAACATACTTTAGAAGATATTTTATTTTATTCATATCTTATCTTTATTGTTTCTGCACTGTGTACTACAAGTAAAACAGCTATAAACAGATAATACACTTAACTGAATATTAATCACACTTCCTGATGCTCTATTTCAAAATAAGGCAAGAAAGGGTATTGACATTATGAGAATATTGACAGTCGAAGTCCTGGACCGCTTTTAAATTATACATATATTTTTCTGTTGTTTGGACGGTCCTTTGCAGACGGTGGTTCATTTTGTTCCATGTCGGTCGTTGTCTGAGGTTGGTTTTTTTATTTTAATTTTATTTATATATTTATTTTTTTAAATTTATTTTTTATTTATTTTATCGGTGATGGCGCGCTAAAAGTTGCTAATGTTTAGGAGTACCCGAGCTACAGCATGAAAACACGAAAACGTAAATTACTCCAACGACATTAACTTTTGACCCTATATATATTAGCAAAAGATTCTCATCTTTAGATGGTCTTTCCATCATCAACTTTGACCTTGATTTTTTATAAACTACTGGTTATGTAGCAAAAAGCCGAAACACGTGTCTCTTTATATTCAATATAGAACGGCCATACAAGATTTGATAGAAATCGGTAACCTACATGCCAGGCCCTCTCCTTGTTAGTAAAAAGTCAAAGCTGCCTGTGACAAATGTTAGGTAAAACCCTTTAGTTACTCATTAAGAAGAGGAATTATTCATAAAATTAATCTTATCGTGTTTCTCATGAGAGGCCAAAAGAAAGGGACTTGACGTAATAATGAAGATGTCTCACTGCACTGTTAACTACGAAATCATTAACTACCCTCAAAAAGGAAAAATTCAAGTAGATTTCCATGTATTTTTGAAAATGAAATCTAATTGGAGGTAGAAAAATATATGTTCAAAAAATAAGCCAATCGAAAGAAGTAGAACTGACAACACTGGTTGGCTACTAGCCAACAAAAATGTCACCCTCCCTGTTCCCACCTCACTAGGTACGCCCATCTTCTTAGCTTGCAACACAATACAGTTGTACAACAAAATACAGTCGACAAAAGATTACTCTTTCAAATGACGGTAATGTTTGTCAGGTGCTAATTTAAATTAGTGCTGGCCGCGGTGGCCGAGGGGACTGAGGCGCTCCAGTCACGGTCTGCACGGCCACTACGGTCGGGGGTTCGAATCCCCCCTCGGGCATGGATATTTGTGCCGTCCTAGTTCGTAAGTAGTTCATAAGTAGTTTGTAAGCTTAGGGAGTGATGACCCCGTAGTTAAGTCCCATAAGTTCTACAAACATTTGAGTTTTTAAATTAGCCAATTCTGTTATGTTTCTTTTCGATTGCTGAATTGGTACTGTGCTTGTCTGTGGAAGTAGTAAGTGATCGACTGGTTTGTGGCGCTTATTGAGTAACTGCTGCACAACAGTCTTCATTTGACTAACTTCATAAACTTTATTGCAAATAAGCACCTTGTTTGAGCATGAACGTCTCAATGAGGCTCGTTTCATACTGGGACTAGGGTTGCCAACTTTTTTGTCAAAATAAGGGAGACTTCGATTCGACAAAATGAATAGGACTAACACGATTTATTTACATCTTAAAACAGTTTTACTGCATGGACCAATCACAAAACTTCTTCAAAGCAATTATAAACTGAATGACTAAAGAATTTTTTACTTAAAACTATTGTTTACACTTTTGGCAGCAGTCTGAAGTTCGCGATCGTTCTTTACAAATTTGACAAATTCATCACATGTGTAACAAAAATTGACACTTATTTGTAATTCAGCTTTCATTAAATCTTCCATTTCACGTAACTCGGATGAGGCAGAAAGACAACGAAACAAGATAATCGCAACGTGACTCTCGGCACCGTGTATGCGTTCCCTATAAACGCTGTAGAACTGTGTCGATAATACTATGCCATATCGATTAATCAATGTTGTAACGATAGTCCAGCAACGAGATTTGAAAAATATGTGGCAGGTTTAAATCTTAATCGATGTCATTTTCCTCAAATACGGGAGATACAACCTCCCGTATAAAATAAAAACGGGAAACTGGAGCTGGCTTAAATATTACGAAAAATACGTTCCCGTATAATACGGGAGAGTTGGCAACCCTAACTGGGACCCTGGTGATGGTCGCCGGTGACCGTCACCAGTGAATATGGTGAATAGTCCTGGACCACCGGTGTATCACTGCTGTATCAGCAGGTATTGCCAACTGACTAGTTAGTGAAATGAACTCGAAGGAAGAGGAACTTTTGCTAGTACTCCTAAGCAGCGGGAGGAGAGGGGTCAAGGCAAACGTTTATTACTTGTACGTCCACTACTGCCTGATCGACTGGCGATCTGAGGCAAGACGAGAAGTAGATTTTTTTATCAGTATATTGAAATATATATATATATATATATATATATATATATATATATATATATATATATATATATATATATATATATATATATATATATATATATATATATTCTTAATTCGCGCTCTAGGGGTGAGTTCATGGTTTCCGCGCTCATCTACTGTGCCAATTCTTCTCGCATTGAGACTGCGAAAGGGTTAAAGGAAAATAAAGGGGGTGAGGAATTCTAATGTCCTTAAAGGTTATTAACCGTATAGCCTTATAAGGGTAGAAACTAATCATGCTGCGAAAAATACCGTATTAAAGCGAAATAGAACGTATAACTTACCAGTTTTGTTGTTTTCATCCATGCTCTTCTTATTCAAATCAGGCACAAACTTAGTTATAATTTCTTGCCATCCATTCGTTTTCAACACTGTTACTTTGTTCGCTTTTGGTATCCCGAACAGCAGGACGACTTTCTAGTACACTTATAAAATCTTCCGCGTTAATCGAAACTAAACTCAAGCATTAATGGGTACAGAGTAATGCGTTATGAATTATTCGCTGTACCACTGTGCCCAGAAGTGGCTGCCTGTCTGTTGGCAAACCTGCAACGCCGCGCCTGATACCTGTGTTCCAGTGCGAACTCTAATCCAAACTACTGCGCGCCCGTCGGTGGGTGCTGTGAACACGGTGACCAGGTCCGTCACGTGTGGCGAGGCTGAGACACTGGTGCGTCACGGTGTCTGGTGAGTCGGTGTATTGCCCCCGTGTGGACGGCCCAGTTCAAACAAATGTATCGCCTATCAGCCAGCGTCACAGCACGCCGTCGCCACAGTCCCCGTGTGAAACGAGACCGAAGCGCAGATCGGTACAGCGCCAGTCCTTTGTTGGCAGTGAATGAAGTTCCTGCATGGCCAACAATAAGCCGATAATTTACACTGCAACCACAGTCAGTGTTGCCAACTTGGGGGTTTTGCCCCTAAATTTAGGGGGACTCTGCTGTCTTGGGGGGAATTTGGAGGGATTTGTACTTCAGGGGGAAATTCAGGGGGAAGTGTTATCTGAGGGGAATTTTTAGGGGTTTCTCAGACATGAATAACGCAGACCTATCAAAATTTGTTTAGCCCTACCTTACAATGAAATACTTCATTGTTGTGTTTTCGTTGGCACTGCCCTCCTTTACAGGCGCTTCTGCGACGTCTGCTGTACCGTACTACTTCTGTATTGGTGATTGTGAACTGAATACGCTGGAAGTGTATCTGTGTGTGTATTCAAGTGACCATGGCTTCAAGAGAGAAAGAATATTCCCAGAGATACACAAAGGCGTAAAAATCAGATCCCTTGTTGAAAGGTACGTTTACTCCCAGTTTGTTAGATTTTATTAGGAAAGCTGAACACGTTTATATAGCCTAACTTCTCCCTGCAGCCTAATATGCTGGCTTAGAATGTCAAGCAGAAACTACTGCTTTTTCTTTTAGTGACCACTAAAGAGTAGAATATCAGTAATTAGGTTTTCGTTAAGAACGAATGCATTAATTCGTCATGTAGAACTTTATTGGAATGTTTTACCACCGAAAATGAATAGTCTAGGAAAGACATTTAAGACACATAAAATAATGTGGCTTAAGAAAATGGGCAAACCCGTAAACTAGTCAGCATTTTAATAAAAAAAAAAAAAAAAAAAAAAAAAAAAAAAAAAAAAAAAAAAAAAAAAAGCAGCTTTGGTGCAATATATATTTTAGGGTTTTTTAGGGGGAATTCACATACGATTTAGGGGAAAATTGAGCTTCAGGGTTGGCAACACTGACCACAGACTAACACAGACAGTCGCGAAAGTCTATGGGGGAAAGGGTGCAACTGAAGTTATACAGCCGCGGCGGAGCGGCCGAACGCATTGAGGCGCTATGCTCCGATGCGCGAGGCCGTTCCCCCCTCGGGGGTTCGAATACCCCCTCGGACATGGATGTTTGTGCTGTCTTTAGTATAAGTTAGTTCATAAGTCGTTTCTAAGTGTAGGGACTGATGGCCCCGCAGTTAAGTCCCATAAGCTTTACAAACATTTGAAGCGGTACTAGTGCTTCAACCGGCAAGTAGATGGTGACAGAAGAAGGGCATGATACAAACTGAGAAGTTGCTATATTTAATGTTCTTACTTCCAGATTTTTATTATTCACTAAACGTGCACCGCATTGGAGTGGCCGAGCGTTCCAAGGCGCGAAGCTGCAATTGTGCAAGAGCACCGCCAGGTATTTTTTCTGGTTGGGAGCTAAAGTTTAGAGATTTAGGTGAGCTTGTCTTGAGCCCTGGAACTGCACCAGCGACCAGCATCTCTTTTTCGATTTTATGAATCCGTTTTCGTCACGCCAAGCTGTCTTGGAGCCTCAGGTGTATGATCTAGTGGTATACAGCAGAATTGCGAAATGCATATGGCTATAAAATCTCTTATTAGTCAGTTACATAGGCGGATAACATAAATATCTACACTATCATATAAAAAGTGTATTTCACTCAACATTGTCTAAAGCTTTCTCCAGATCCACAAATGCTAAAAACATAGGTTTCCCTTTCCTTTATCTATCTTCTAAGATACGCCGTAATGTCTTGCCTCGCGTGTTCCTACATTTCTCCTAAATCCAAATTGATCTTCCCCAAGGTCGAATTCCAACAGTTTTTCCCTTCGTCTGTAAGTAATTCGTGTTAGTATTTTGCAGCCATGACTTACTAAACTGATAGTTCTGTAATTTTCACGTATGTCTGCACTTGCTTTCATAGGAACTGGAATCATTATATTCTTCTTGAAGTCTGTCTCATACATATTGCATACCAGATGGAACAATTTCTTCGTTACTGGCTCTCCTAACGATCATAGCAGTTCAGACCGAAAATCATCTACTCCAGGGGCCTTGTTTCTAGTCAAATATTTCAGTGCTCTGTCAAAGTCAAACTCTTTTCGCAGTATCGTTTCTCCTATCTCATCTTCATCTACTTCGTCTCTCAGTTTTAGAATACTGCCTTCAAGTTCATTTCCTTTGTACAGCCTTCTCTATATTCCTTCCACCTTTCAGCTTTCCCTTCTTTGCTTAATACTGGTTTTCCATCTGAATTCTTGACATTCATACCGCTGCTTTTTTATCTCCAAATATTTCTTTTATTTTCCTGTAAGTGGCATCTGTCCTTACCCTAGTTATACATTCTTCTATGATCTTGAATTTCTCCTCACGTCACCCCTGCTTAGCAAGTCTGCACTTTCTGTGAACATCATTTTTCAGGCGTCTGTTCTTCCTTTTGCCTGCTTCTCTTGATGCATTTTTATATTTTCTCCTTTCATCAATTAACTTCAGTATCTCCTGTATTATCCAAGAATTTCTATTAGGCCTTGCCCTTCGGCCTATATGATCCTCTGCGGCCTTTACTACTCTATCTCTCGGAGCTACCCATTCTTCTTCTACTATATTACTTTCGCCCGTTTCAGACAATCCTCGCCTAACGCTCCAACTAGCTCATGACCAATACGTTGTGGTCAAGGTCTATATCTGCACCTGGATATGTCTTACAGTTTAGAACCTGGATTCTAAACCTTTGCCTTTCTAAAGTCAATCTGGTATCTTCAAGCGTCTCCTGGTCTCTTCCACGTATATAACCTTCTCTCATGATGATTAAACCAAGTGTTTGTGATTATTAAGTTGTGATCTGCACAAAATTCTACCAGGCGATCTCTTCTTACATTCCTTTTCCCCAGTCCATATTCACCTACTACATTTCCTTCTCTTCCCTTTCCTACTCCTCTAACAGTCTGAATAATTTCTTTTATCTCCTTATACATTTCTTCGCTCTCCTCATCGTCGGCAGAGCTAGTTGGTGGTCGGTGTTGGCTTCGTGTCTATCTTTGCTACGATGATGCTGTTCACAGTAACGTACCCGCATTTCTATTTTCTTATTCGTAATGAGACCTACTCCTGCGTTACCACCAATTGCTTTTATATTTATAACCCTGTACTCACATTGTTAAAGAAAATAAATCGTAACTTTGTGCTCTTTCCTCACTACAGTGAAACAGTTCTCTGTTTGTGATATGTCTTTGCTTTTATGTATACTCCGTGGAAATATAGTGTCTAAGTTTAGAATGTTTTTGCATCGTTAATGAAATGGTAACGTTCCTAAAAGTGTTCAGCTCTATTCGGTGCATAAAACACCACAACAGGTTACGGGCCCAGATCTTGAACGCTTCAGATTGTAAGATTTATTGCTAGACTATTTTTCAGTTTACTATAATATTCGTGAGACAGCAAAATTTGTGGATAATGCCCGGAACGACACATCGCCCGAATGAGGACACTAGTCATGCAAATATTCGCAAGTTATCAAGTGAAGATCAGTGGAAAACATGGAAATGGCGAATTCAACTCTATTTGAAGCAGCATTGACTTTATTCGATTGTGGATGGTAAACGTCAGTGTCTGCCATTAGCGGAAGGAGCAGAACCGTCGAACGAATATCGGCGCTGGCAACGGGACAATGCACGGGCAGCTCGTATCATTGGAATCGCACTTGATGAGGAACGTGCTCTTCGTGTCCGAAAGAAAGGAAATTTGGGATACGCTCATATCAGTATTTGAACAAGCTTCACTGCAACGGCTATATTTGCTCTCGATTGTTTCTTCGACTGCAGAAATCAGTTGCACTATCCACTACTGAAGCGGAGTTTCTTGCTGCTAATGAAGGAGCCAAGGAATTAGTCTGGCTTAACAGACTGTTGCTGGAGATTAGCGAAAGGAAGGACACACCGGTATTGTTCACTGACAATGCGAGCGCTATTAAATTAGTGAAAAATCCAGAGTTACAGAAACGTTCAAAGCATATCGAAATACGATATTATTTTGTTCGGGAGCGATGTCAAAAAGGGGACATCAATGTGGAATGTATATGTTCTGAAAATCAACTTGGTGACATGTTTACATAGCCTTTAAGTGCAAACAAATTTAGATCGATGTGTTCTAAAACTGGACTTCGCACATAATGTGTTTATTTTTTTCTTATTTTGTTTTTAATTCAAAAGTGTTTTGTGCACAACAGTTAGATTTAGAGGGAAGTGTAAAAGAAAATAAATAATAACTTTATGCACTTTTCTCACTACATTGACAGTTTTCTGTTTGTGAAATCTCTTTGCTTTTATGTACACTCCATGGAAATATAGTGTCTTAGTTTAGTATGTTTTTGCTTCGTTAATAAAAAGGTAACGTTCCTAAAAGTGTTGTGTTCTATTCGCTGCATAAAATATATCCTACACAACTGGCTATTAAAATTGCTACACCTCTGGCCGTAATAACGGCCTTGATACGCCAGGGCATTGAGTCAAAAAGAACTCGGATGGCGTGTATAGATACAGATGCCCATGGAGCTTCAACACTGCCAGTTCATCAAGAGTAGTGACTGGCGTATTGTTATTGTGACGAGCCAGTTGCTCAGCCACCATTGACCAGACGTTTTCAGTTGGTACGAGATCTGGAGAATGTGCTAGCCAAGGCAGCAGTCGAACATTTTACGTATCCGGAAAGGCCCGTACAGGACCTGCAACATGCGATCGTGCATTATCCTGCTGAAATGTAGGTTTCGCAGGGATCGAATGAAGGGTAGAGCCACGGGTCGTAACACAACTGAAATGTAACGGTCACTGTTCAAAGTGCCGGCGATGCGAACAAGAGGTGACCGAGACGTGTAAACAATGGCACCCCATACCATCACGCCAGGTTATACGCCAATATGGCGAGGACGAATATACTCTTCCAATGTGCCATCATGATGCTTTAAACAGAACCTGGATTCATCCGAAAAAATGACGTTTTGCCATTCGTGCACCCAGGTCCATCGTTGCGTACACCATCGCAGGCACTCCTGTCTGGGATACAGCGTCAAGGGTAACCGCAGCCATGGTCTCCGAGATGATAGTACATGCTGCTGCAAACATCGTTGAACTGTTCGTGAAGAAGGTTGTTGTCTTGCAAACGTTCCCGTCTGTTGACTTAGGGATAGAGACATGGCTGCACGATCCGTTACATCCATGAGGATAAGATGCCTGTCATTTCGACTGGTAGTGATACGAGGCCGTTGGGATCCAGCACGGCGTTCCGTATTGCCCTCCTGAAACTACGGATTCCATATTCTGCTAACAGTCATTGGATCGCGACCAACGCGAGCAGCAATGTCGCGTTACGATAAACCACAATCGCAATAGGCTACAATTCGACCTTAATCAAAGTCGGAAACGTGATGGTACGCATTTCTCCTCTTTACACGAGGCATCACAAAAACGTTTCACAAGGCAATGCCGGTCAACTGTGAATGAGAATTCGTTTGGAAACTTTCCTCATGTCAGGACGTTGTAGGTGTCGCCATTGGCGCCAACCTTGTGCGAATGCTCTGAAAAGCTAATCATTTTGCATATCACAGCATCTTCTTCCTGTCGGTTAAATTTCTCGTCTGTAGCACGTCATCTTCGTGGTAGCAATTATAATGGCCAGGAGTGTAGTTTAAACCACAACACACATGACCAAAAATCCTGCTCATCCTGCCACCGAAATTCACTAATCCCCACCATGTCTAACTTCAACCTATCTATTTCTCTTTTCAAATTTTCTAACTTAACCTACTCGATTAAGGGATGGAACATCCCACGCTCCGATCCGTAGAATTTTCTTGATGGCGACATCCTCATGAGTAGTCCCCACCTGGAGATCCGAATGGGTGACTATTTTACCTCCGGAATATTCTACCCGAGAGGATGCCATCATCATATTTTCATACAGTAGAGCTGCCTGCCCTCGGGAAAAGTAACGGCTTTAGTTCCCACCTTGCTTTCAGCCGTTCACAGTAACTGTGTGTCAAAGCCACATTAGCTGATGTTGCAAGGCCAGCTTAGTCAATCATCTAGAGTGTTGCCCCTGTAACTACTGAAAAGGCTGCAGCCCCTCTTCAGGAACCACACGTTTGTCTGACCTCTCCACAGATATCCCTCCGCTGTGGTTGCACCTACGGTACGGCTATCTGCATTGTTGAGGCATGCAAGCCAGCTCCCCCCCTCCCCCTCGGCAATGCTTGTTGTTCATGAGGATGGTTGAGGAAAGTATATGTTCTAAAATCCTGCAACAAAACGACGTCAATGATACAGGTCTGTAATTTTGCGGATCACTCCTGTCTTGAATATTGGAGTGACTTGTGCAGCTTTCTAGTCTTGGATACGAATCTTTCACTGAGCCAAAAGTTGTATATGATAACTAGGTATGGGACTATTGCTTCAGCATACTCTGAATGGAACCTAATTTGTATACAATCGGGACCGGTAGACTTTTTTCTCTTAAATGATTTAAGTTACTTCAATATTGCAGGGGTATCTACTTCTAAATTACGCATGCTGGCAGCAATTCCGCTTTAGCACAATTGTCTTCAGTAACATTATCGTTATTATCAGTGCTATTGAAGGTATTGATTGTGTTTTATCGCTAGAATACTTTACATGCGATCAGAAATTCTTAGGATTCTCTAACAAATTACGTCACAGAGTTTCGTTGTGGAATTTATTATAAGCTTCTCGCCTTGAAGTTCGAGCTAAATTTTGAGTTTCTGTAAAGGACTGCCAGTCTTGAGGATTTTGTGTCCGTTTAAATTCGGCAAGCGTTTTTCTTTGCTGTTGCAAGAGTGATCTAACCTGTTTTGTGTAGCACGGCGGATCAGACCCCTCTTCTGTTAATTTGTTTGGTATAAATCTTTCAATGGTTGTTGATACTATTTCTCTGACTGTAAGCCACATCTGATCTACAGTAACAATGTCAGTTTCGAAAGACTGGTGATTCTCAAATGTTTGTATAGCTTATGGGACTTAACTACGGGGTCATCAGTCCCTAAACTTACAAACTACTTATTAACTAGCTAATCCTAAGGACGGCACAAATATCCATGCCAGAGGGGGGATTCGAACCCCCGACCGTAGTGGTCGTGCAGACCGTGACTGGAGCGCCTCAGTCCCCTCGGCCGGCACTGGTGATTCTCACGCAGGAAAACGGTAATGGAAGTTTTATCTGCTTTCTTGAATAAATATACTTGACGTTCATTTTTGGTAGATTTGGGAAATCCAGTGTTCAGTCTCGCTATGACAACTCTGTGTGCACTAATCCCTGTGTCTGTTTTGATGCTCTTTATGAGTCCCCGATTATTTATTGCTAAGAGATCAATTATATTTTCAAAACAATTTATTATTCTAATGGTTTATGAACTAATTCCCGATATAATTCAAAATTGGCTTAATAGTAATACATTTTCAAAAACACTTTAGATCTCTTATTCCTCCCCCCCCCCCCCGCCTCCCCTCATTGGCTGAATTTCCTAAAATACAGAATTACGTATTTGTTTAATTCCAACCAAAAATCCAAGTATAAATTCTTGTAGTTCTGGCTTCAAAATTGGCTTAATAGTAACGTACTTCAAAGAAACTTTCGCGGCTTATTTCACCCTATTAATGGTTGAATGTCCAAAAATAACGAAACACTCCTGTAATCGAATAATTTCCAAAAATACCAAAATACTTATCTTTTAAATTCCAACAAAGAATCGAAATTAGAATTTTCAGTTATAACTTCAAAATTCCGTTAACAGCAACGTATTTTCAAAGACCAATTTTTTGCATCCCTTATTTCACTCCCTTAATGGTTGAAAATTAAGAAATACCAAAACACATGTTTCTTAAATTCTAACCATGAATTCAAATCCGAAATTTTGGGCGTCTAACTTAACAGTAGTCTAAGTAGCAACGTATTATCAAAATACCTTTCAGCCCCTATTTCACCCTCTTAGGGAAGGTATATCGAAAAATCGCTTCTTAAACGATGCCTACAGTGTAAGTTCCACGCTCTCTGCAAATTTAAAATATTTAACATCAGTGGTTTGGGGTGGGCGATGGTAAGTCAGTCAGTTGGTCAGGCAGTCAGTCAGTCAATCGGGACATTGTCATTTATATAAAGAGACACTAGATGAATACCTGACGTTGCCCGAGTATTTATTTATTTATTTATTTATTTACTGAAGCTGAGAATTAGTATTCTCATATCCCTTCTCTCTCTGTCCATCTCCTTTTTAATATTCAAGAAATAAGGCTGCCTTTCATAATGTAGGCCTACAAAACAATAACTGCAATATCCAAACAAATAAAGGTAGTCATCAAGATGCAAATGATATGTAACCTTAATACAGTCATTTAATTCAAAACTTGATTATAAACAATATTTCTGGTTACTTGTCCAAAATCGAATATGAATAAATTCTTTGGGAAGCCCACCCCTGAGCAAGAAAATGTGAGAAACATGGAGATGTCAAAACCACTCTGCCGTATTTAATAGGTTACCCTGTAATTTATTATTCGTAATAGAAAATTGCACGCGACGGTCGCAGTACACAGGATATAAAATGCAGAATGGCAATAGGAAGAAAAGCGTTTTTGAAAAAGAGAAATTTGTTGACATCGAATATTAATTTAAGCATAAGGAAGTCCTTTGTGAAGTCATTTGTGTAGAGTGCTGCTTTGTATGGGAGTGAAACATGGACGGTAAACAGTGCGGATAGGAAGAGGATAGAGGCTTTTGGTGCTACAGAAGAATGCTGAAGATTAGGTGGGTGGATCGCGTGAGTAATGAGGAGGTACTAAACAGAATTGGGGAGAAAAGGAATTTCTGACATACTTTGACTAAAAGAAGGGATCGATTGGTAGGACACATCCTTAGACATCGAGAAATTGTGAATTTAGCATTGGAGGGAAGTGTGTGGGATAAAAATCGCAGAGGGAGACCAAGAAATGAATATAGAAACCAAATTCAAATGGATATAGGTTGCCGTTCTTGTGAGGAGATGAAGAGGCTTGCTCAGGATAGAAGTAGGTTGGAGAGCTGCATCAAAAAAATCTCCGGGCTGAAGACCAGAACAACAACAACAACAACAACAATAGAAAATGCAAGTCTTACTGGAAAATATAGTCTATTGAACTTAAAGTGTAGATCTGCCGGAAATAATGTGTATTCGTTGGATGTACACTGTTTCAATCTCTTCCCTTCCCTGTAGTTGTATAGAAGTCTCTTGCTTTCGCCTATAACCGGGGACGCTTCACAGTTGGTTCACGGTTGTCAACAACACTGTCAGCTTTCAGGAATTTCTTTCAGTTGACTGGAATAAAGGAGTGTCATAGTAGTAAATACGTAAATGTATTAAAATGTGGTGCATGATGTGAAAGGTTTTTACCCATCGCAGTATATACGATCTCATATTTATTGATTATATGATGTAAAATTGTATAATTTTGTAGGTATATATTAATTTGTTTAAGTGCTGCATGTCAGTAAAATCTGTTACGAATACAGTTAGTAGTAAAGAAGTAATAGATTAGAACCTAGTGCGTGATATCCTCCTATCTCATGAACAGCGTGTCGTACGATGATACAATTTCGAAGGCACTTTCAGCTATATGTGTGTATAACTGCCTGTAAAATTTTCTGCGGCTACAATTTCTAGTGTAGAAATTATAAATTGTAACGTCAGACCGAATGCCGTAGTTTATTTCACGAACAGCGGAAACGTAGTAAGCGAGAAACTTTTTTCTTTCATCGTTTGCTGTGGTTGTCAACGAGAAAAGGTGTAATAAAGGTTTGCTATTATGTCTAATGTGTTTTGCAAGTCGCTAAGTACTCTCATTCTCATACAGTGTATGAATAAAGTCTCATCATACGGTATGGCAGTTTTTTGTTCTTCCTATTGTTTATGACGTCATATCTCCTGGACCATGTGTGTATGTGGTTCTTCCCCCAACAGAAATTGTTACCTCACGGTAATGAATATGTGTACCAATTTTGGTTGAAATCTTTCCATTTGTTTAGAAAACAATGAGCAGCATTGTAGCTAATGTAGCAGTTTTCCGCGTATCTCATTGTTTATGACGTCATATCTCGTGAACTATGTGTTGTACACTTATGGCGACCGTCCTCGTGGATTGAAGCTTACTTGTACAAAATTTCATAAAGACCGGAACAAAACTGTAGATTTGTATTCAATACGTACACAACAATATATAAAGATGTTTCCAGACTTGCCTCCTCTCCATGACTGTATACTAGATGAGGCGAAATTCGGGCACTCGGGCTTCGAAGCGCCATTCCTCATATGCCAACAATAAAAAAGTCTCCCACAAAATTTCCTCCTACACATATTTCCGGCAGTAAATAGACGTCGAAGGCAGATGGGTGTGTGTTAGGTACGTTAATGTGTTCCAGAATTACGTAACTACTGCAAGAATATTCTAGGGGATGTGGCGTCTTGAGCATGAAAATCCATGCCCGGAAACATCATCCAAAGACGCTACAGAGCGTCGACGTTGCTGGAGGGGATGTCTAGCGCGCCGGCCGCAGTGGCCGAGTGGTCTGCGGCGCGCCAGTCACAGTCTGCACGGCCGCTACGGTCGGGGATTCGAATCCCCCCTCGGTCATGCATGTTTGTGTCATCTTTAGTATAAGGTAGTTCATAAGTAGTTTGTAAGTTTAGGGACTGATGACCCCGAAGTTAAGTCCCTTAAGCTTAACAAACATTTGAACATTTGGATGTCTAGCGGTAGGCGACGGTGCCTGTAACTGGGACTCTCCGTAGCGTCGGGCTTGGGTTTCTATGCTCATTGTGTTCGTCAACACGCCTTCTATATCTCCGAAAAGTTTGTTGGTGTAATTGTTTAGTTCTGAAACACACTGACGTAGGGAACACACACACACACACACACACACACACACACACACACACATACACATACATCTCAGTCTTCGACGTCCATTTACTGCCGGAAATATGCGCAAACGAAATTTTCTCAGATAAATTTTTTCATTGCTGGCATTTGAGGAAGCCCGAATGCGCGAATTTCGCTTCACCCTGTCGAGTCGCCAGTTCTCATTGCAAGCCGAGTACGGCATTAACTATCCAGGAATTTGATCGGTATGGCATAAAGAGATGGTAACTAATTAGTGATTGACAATTAATGAGACAATAATGGGTTTTTGTCGTAGGTTCATAATTAGTCTCAATCCCTTAGGAGTCACAAGGCGTGCCTATGCTCCTACGCTTCTTTCCTGTGATAGGTCCTGGATGTTTCAGTTTCCAAACATAGGAAAGGAAAGAAAAAAAATTGATTGACAGTCATCAAGGCCTGGCTAGACAGAACGCGGCCTTCCTCTCGCGAAGGCAGGAAGATTATGATTTAGTGTCTCGTCGACATTTTGATCACGAGAGACGCCACACAGGCTGAAGCGGCTGCTGCTCCTGCCACAGCGCCCACATTATCGAAGCAGGCGAAGCCTCTTTGTTAGCAGCCTGCACGTGTAGTGCGCCACGAAATATCTGCCTCACGCCTTTGTAAAATGCGCCAGCGAGTGCAAACTGCTGCTCTGGGTTGCGCGAATCTGTTTGCATTTTGAGATATCTTGATGTCAGCCTGTGCGGTTGACATCACCGAAAGAGAAGGTCGCGGCACTCTGGTTTCACGTCATACCGCGGAGGACGCACTCACGTAGCTCACTGGCTGGCCGCTAGGGCACTGCCAACACCACCTACAGCAGAGGTCGGCATCTTTGATGGGTCCGGAGAACTTTGAAAATCTTTATCGAGGTCCAGATGTTCCTTATTAATTGTCCATTTTAATTTTCACTCACAAAATAATACGAAACACAACTGACATGCATATTTGTATTCAAAAATCCAGAAAAAGTCGCATTATTTAAAATTTAGTATTTTAATTTTCATTCTCAAACTAATATGAAATACAACAGATGTAAAATAATAGTGTATAAAAAATCCAGAAAAACTTATATTATTTGCTATTTATTTACTTTACTCACAAAAAGTATGAAACAAAATGGAAACAGTTCGTGCATTATACATACTTTTTTTTCACTAAGAAAGTATGAAATGCCGCGGTGGAGCAGCCGAGCGATCTAAAGCGTCTCGGTGCGGAGCGCGCGGTTGCTCGCCGTGGACATGGGTGTGTGTGTTGTCCGTAGGTTAGCTTACCTAGGTTTAAGTAGTTTGTAAGCTACGGACCGATGACCACGCAGTTTGGTCCGATAGATCTACAAACATTTGAACATTTGAAAGTGTGAAATACAATGAAATGTACTTATATCTGTTAAAAATTCGTGGGAAAAATTTCATTTTCGGTCTTGAGTAGGGTTCTTCACGTGCGGAGCTGCTTATACGAATAGTGTCTTCAAAGTGCGCGATCGTTAGTCTTGAGGCATACTTATACTCCAAGGTATTCATTTTTGAAAATGAAATTTCACAAATATATGTGGAGCCAAACATAGCAGCCAGGTAGAGCATATATGTCTCCTTGCTACTTGGAGTAAAGGCGCTGAAATGTGGAACAACTTCGCAGCCACATCCGTCCATTCTCCTACAAGAAAAACTTTAAAAGGTGATTTTAAAAATCGTGACGACTCATATTTCTTTCAATCTTACTGCAAATTTTTTCTTAAGATCTGCCAAAAAATTTGATAATATGGTAATGTCTATTTCGGGATTATTTTTATATTCAAAAATTGTTACGAAATGAAGAAATTTTTTACTTAAAACTTATCTTTCAAAGAACCAGCTTGCAACGGAACGATGATACACTTACACGTACACTTTCAAAATACTCTCGGCGGTCCAGTTTTTGACCTTCCGCGGTCCGGACGTGGACCGCTGTCCGCCAGTTGCCGACGGCTGACCTAGAGAGAAGGCCGCGGCGCTCTCGTGTGACGTCATGCAACATAGGCTGCCCGCGCGTAGCTGAATGGGTGGCTGCGTCAGCATAGTGCGCCGCGGCCTTCGCTCTAGTTGGTGTTGGCACAGCCCACTGTGCGAGTAACCACTGAGCTGCGCGATCGCGGCCTACTCCGTGAACCACGATAAATACTGGCCTAAGCGTAGGAGACTTAGCCGTCCGCGGAGTGGAGCCCGATAGCGTCAGGCGTCTTTGTGACTGATGCACTTTGTATCGGAGACGAAAGAGACCTTCTACACAGCTGAACTGCAGTTGTCTGATTTACGCTCAAATTCCTCGATACACGGCCTACCTCTTCTAGACAGCCTCGCCCTTAAACTTTTGGAATGAATTACTGCATCAATATCGAAAAACTGAACAACAAACGGAAACATTATCGCAGCTTTATGGTTGCTGGCCCCTAGCAAGAATACTTTTTTAATGTCTTTCAGGCTTTCCTTTAAACTCCGCGGAGCAGAAACCCTTTTACTAAGGCTGATTTATTTCTTGCTAAACTGTTTTGCAATGGAAGAATAATCGAACGTAACGCTGTTAAGCTTATTAGTACAAATTTTCTGAAATTTTACCGTGTTTAGGCGAGTGTAAGCTCGGTCGCTAGAACTTTTCTCTCCATTTTCTTGTGATTTTACAAAATTATTTCGTAGAGATTTAGTACAGCTCTCTGCATCAAATCTGTTAATGTGTTTATTCTACTTCAGATGTTAACTATGTCAGAACGCCCACCTAAAGTTATTCCACAAAGTCCAAACTTTGTGTAACTAAGGGACCAAACAATTAAGGTCATCGATCCCTAAACATACACACTACTTAAAGTTACTTAAACTAGCTTATGCTAAAGACAACATACTCCATGCCTGAAAGAGGACTCGAACCTCCGCCGAGAGCAGCCGCGCAATTCGTGACATGGCGACTTAGACCGCCCAGATAATACGACGAGGATGATTTTAATAAGACAGTTGAAAACTGAACGCTGGGACACATGGTACGGACCACCCCAAAGATCGCAACACAAAGAAATAGGCTCGACACAACAGGACATCATCAGCGACCGGGCGCACTGATCAACGCAGCGATGAATCCCAACAGTAGATCCCTCCTGCGGGACTGATCACCTTCACAGTTTTGTCCCCCTAAACATCCAGTTAACAACAACAACAGATCCCTCCTCCACAAGAACATTACACCTCATTATAAATCAAATATGCTTTTCTCAAACCCAGCTCTTACAATAATTTCCATAAATATAGAAAGAAAGAAGGGATCGCTTGGTAGGACATATTCTTAGACATCGAGGATTCGTAAATTTAGCATTGGAGGGTAGTGTGTGGGGTAAAAATCGCAGAGGGAGACCAAGAGACGCGTATAGTAAGCAGATTCAAGTGGATGTGGGTTGCCGTTCTTATGAGGAGATGAAAAGGCTTGCTCAGGATAGAGTAGGGTGGAGAGCTGCATCAAACCAGTCTCCGGACTGAAGACCATAACAACAACAACAGAAAGAATATCACCAGAGTAAGAAATATTACTATTCAATATGTGTAAGGTAAAGAACTGTGACCTCCTGCTCATCCAGAAAATGAAAGAAGCCCAGAGATTAGCGGAATTACCTTAATCGTTGAGAGCTCCAGTGCACAATACGGCAGTGCAATGTTTGCTAAACTAGGCCTGAATATCTCGTTCGCAAACTGTAGATAACGACACAGAAATACTCACTGTAGCAACACAGTAACATCCAAGGACAAACCTCCGAACCAGATAATGTCTATTCGCAACCAGTAAATTTAGTATTTGAGTTTGTAATTGCTACAGTGTGTCATGGAGTTATAGAGAAACAGAGCAAAGTGGAGAAGACCCTGAAAACTGGGTAGAACACACAGGTCTGAAGATAAAAGACGTTCATCCCCTGGCATGATATAAGCAATGAACCTACGTTAGACTCTAAAGTTCGGGAATTATGTCGCAGAATTATTGCACTGTATGGCGAATATGCCGTCGGCCGCAGTGGCCGAGCGGTCTGCGGCGCGCTAGTCACAGTCTGCACGGCCGCTACGGTCGGGGGTTCGAATCTCCTCTAGGGCATACAAGTTTGTGTCGTCTTTAGTGTAAAGTACAGTACGCAAGGCGATTATGAGAGTCCCTAGTGAGGCTGTAGGAAATGACTGAGTGAGTGTAGTCATGACAAAAAACTTTGTACACGCTATTATTCCAGTTCTCACACACATCTTCAACGTCTCTCTTGTTAGCAGTACATATACTACTCAGTGGAAGCAAATTGTAATTCAACCTATACCCAAGACTGGTAAAACAAAGTCGCCAGGAGATCTCCCTATTACTTGCAATGTCTAAAGTCTTAGAATACATTGTTCACGAGTAAACGACCCGGTGAGCTTCGTATCACTTACATCTTAATATAAACCATCTTAATTTAAATCGTCTGTATTTTAGATCTAGTAGCTTTATAAACGCATCATCAGATAGTCTAAGTATCGGCTCGATAGTGGGCGTAAAGAGTGGGCAGATCTCTAGGATAATGTTCATGTTACATTCGTGGAAGTTCAGGGAAGGTTTAAACGGTGATAAAATATTGAAAAATTTAGATTTAAAACATGTAAAGTAATGACTTGGTTGCTGTGTTATCTACTCGACCCAGCAATTCTTTGCAATTGCTAATATGTATGTACTCTTGCTTTGAAAGTAGAATGTGCAAAATTTTTGTCGCAATCGTACGAATAACATTGATATCCCAAAGAGAAGAGCTCTTTCAGTTTTCCACAAATTTTCCTGTTTCCTGGTCAACTATTCCGAACTTTTACTTCACTCAAACCTTCCTCTCGTTTTGAACGTCGAACGTGCAAATTTTTATCGCAATCAGATGTATGGTATAGACATTTCATAGAAAAATCTCATTCAATTTCATTCTGAATTTTCCCATTTTCCGGAAACTTTTCCACCTTTTTATTTCATAATAACGTTATTCTTCCTTTGAACGTCAAATATGCAAAATATTATTGGAATCAGACGAAGGATATTGATATCCCATTGATAAAAGCTGTTTCAGTTTCTAGCAAATTTTCAAATCTTCCGGGTAACTTTCCCAAATTTTTAGTTCATAAGAACGTTTACCTTTCGTTAAACGTCAAATGGTGAAAATTTTATCGCAATCGGAAGAACGGTTCTCAGCTTATAGTGTTGAGTACATTTAGAAACACAATGAAAAAGGAACTTGGTTCGAATTTTGCGACTTTCTTTTTTAACTGTCCTTAATTTTTTACTGATAATTTTTCCAAGACCATAAAGAACAAAACAAAAAAAATTAGGCTGAATTCAATTAAAAATGCATTGAAAAACCAATATTCAGTTTTCTCAAATTTTCCAATTTTCCGGTAGATTTTCCAAAAACTTTATTTCATAAAAACTTTGTCCTGTCAAGCCTTACGGAAATGATGCTCTCACAATCATGTGGCAATTTATTTTTTTATAGAAAAAATCGCTTTCGGTTTTCCTAAATTTTCCTATTTTCCGGTTGACTTTTCCAAATTTTTATTTTATGCTTTCAACATTAAAAGTAGAAAATTTTATCGCAATTGGACGATCGGTATTGTTAGCGCACTGGAGAAAGCTGTTTCAGTTTTACCAGATTTTCCTCTTTTCCGGATAACTTTTCCATATTTTATCATCGTTTATACCTTCCCCGGAGTTTCACTAATATTTCAAGACAGTCAAATAGGTTCTGCCGTTCTCGAGTTTTAGCGAGACAGCAATTCATTTATATATATACAGACAGATGAACAGCCGACAGATTACCTCAAAACGTATAACATCCATGATAAATATCAACCAGGCTTCCGAAAGCACCACAGCACGGCAGCTGCGTTAATCAAACTAACTGATCAGATTAAGCATGCAATGGTTGTCAAACTACCACCTTAACACTGCTTGACTTTAGCAAGGTTTTTGATACGGTTGACTTTGATATACTACTTATTAAAATGAAACAGCTGAATTTCTCAAACAGTGAAATACATTGGTTCGACAGCTACCTCAAAAACATAATTCGTGGGTCGAAGGACTCATCAAAGAAAAACATGTGCTCTGGAGTTCCCGAAGGCTCCGTTCTCGCTCCATTACTCTTCTCACTGTACATCAATGATATTTCTTTAGTGATTCACTCCTGCAACTACCATCTATATGCCGACGACATCCAACTGTACATAAGTGCCAGCCCTAAGAACATTGCTGATGCAGTAGCTGGTGTGAATGCAGAGCTTTGCTCTGTTTCACGATGGGCACGAAACCTAGGTCTTACACTAAACCCCAAGAAATGCCAGGTTATTCTCATATCTCATCCGATCACCAGGTATTTTCGTGAAATAATCCCTCAATGATATCTAATTACCATCTCAAAAAACAGTAAAACATCTTGAAATAATCTTGGACGGACTCCTAAACTGGGAAGAAGAAATAGTTGCAGCTTGCAGGAAATCGCTCTCATCCCTATATACACCAAACAATTTAGAACAATATTTCAAATCCAGGTTAAACAAACATTTAAATAGCGAAAATTCGAGACGTCTCGAGCTAGTGATGAATGCTTGAGTTAGGCAGGTGTGCAATATACGGCTGTAGGATCATATCAGTCCCTCATATACCCAGCTAGGTTGGACGCGCCCACATAAGTGGCGCGATTTTTAAACGCTGTGCTTACTTCACCGATTTCTTAGCCACCAGTGACCCCCAATATATTTTCTCTAATTAAACACTTATCATCATTCCTCAAACGCAATACCAGATCGGATACGTCTAGTATCTTGGCTGTATTTTTACAGAATACACAACAGAAAACCTTTCTCCGGGTCGTTCTCCATATCAGCCATACGGCTACGGAACACACTGGCCTACGATCTACGTCTTATCCTAAAGCACTCTACATTCTAGAGGAAAATCAAAATTTTCTTATTATCGACCGCATAGCGTCCATTGTGTGCTCCTCTCATTTCTTTCTCTCTTCTTTCCGTCACAATTGAATCTTACCATTCTATATCTCTTCCTCTGAACAATCTACCTCTTCTATCTCTCTTTCACCACATTCTATGGTTTTATGTCTCTGCTCGGTGTGAAAAACTCACTATCTGCAAGAACATAACAAGGCAATTCCTAATGGTAAAAGGACTTACGTTCACAATATGAAACATGCTTACTGTCTTATTAAGGTCGTTATTATTATTATTGTTATCAGTTTTTATTCTTATAATTATCTCTATATTATTGTTACAATTATATTCTAGTAATAATTTTCTTTACTTAAATACTTCTATTACACATGGTACGTGTGTATTGTCATACACAATCTGAGTAAACCTGGTTAGGTGCAAGAGAAGACCTGAAGGCCCTAATCTTGCCAGGTAAAATAAATGCATAAATTAATAATAAGTGATCAAAAGCTATTAGCTTCTTCAGAAAAAGAATATGGAGCCGTGGATGTAATCCGCACTTTGCGCATGAAAATGTTGACCACCAAGTGAATAAAGAAACGGGAGAGACAATTCCAAGGACGCAACACCTAGCTATTGTCTGCACTGTAGAAGCACTCATCAAGTAAAAATACACCACCCTCAAAGGAAAGTTTAAAAGAGAACAATGGGGTGAACTTGCTGAGGAACTTGACTAAAAAATCCTTGAACTCGATCCTTCTCCAGACAAACATGAGTCTATTATAAAGTTGGTCAAAACTGTCTGATGTAGGCACATACTTCGGGATGTAGTTGTTGTGATCTTCAGTCCGGAGACTGGTTTATGCAGCTCTCCACCCTACTTCATCCTGAGCAAGCCTCTTCATCTCCTCATAAGAACGGATACCCATACCCTTTTGAATCTGTTTAATGTATTAGTCTCTTGGTCTCCCTATGCGCTTTTTACTCCATATACTTCCCTCAAATGCTAAATTCACGATTCCTTGATATCTAAGAATGTGTCCTACCAATCGTTCAGTTCTTTTAGTCAAGGTATGCCAGAAATTCCTTTCTCCCCAATTCTGTTCAATACCTCCTCACTAGTTACGCAATCTGCCCACCTAATCTTCAGCATTATTCTGAAGCACCACATTTCAAAAGCTTCTGTCCTCTTCAAAAATGTTCAAATGTTTGTTAAGCTTATGGGACTTAACTACGGGGTCATCAGTCCCTAAACTTACAAACTGCTTATGAACTACTTACGAACTAGGACGGCACAAATATCCATGCCCGAGGGGGGATTCGAACCCCCGACCGTAGTGGCCATGCAGACCGTGACTGAAGCGCCTCAGTCCCTTCGGCCACCGCGGCCGGCCTGTCCTCTTCCTCTCTATTTATTGTCCATGTTTCACTCCAATATAAAAGACTTACTTACGCCTAAATTAGTATTCGATGTTAAAAACTTTTTCAGAAACGCTTTTCTTCCCATTGCCATTCTGGATTTTATATCCTCTGTACAACGACAATCATATTTATTTTACTGCCCAAGTAACTAAGCTCATCTACCTTTTATTTCGTTACCTATCTAATTCCTTCAGCATCACCTGACTTTCTTAGACTGCACTCCATTACCCTAGTTTTGCTCTTGTTAATGTTCATCTTACAAGCACCTTAACGTATATACTGGGACTGACCAGAAATACAAAAGCACTACTGAATGAATACGAACACCTCTGCGAAGACGATCCATTTTCTATAGAAACAATACAGGTTGGTGAAGACCTGATGCTAACCATATCTACTACAAAGAGAGAAAAATGATGCAACCTTATGATGTAGACATATATGAAACAAAATAATAGGAAAGCATGGCAGTTGCTGAAGAACTTTTAAATGACCCGACAGCTACTACCTCAGTCATTCCCGATATAAACCTAACTAGACAGCGCAGCAGTTACTGTTGAATGATAATGTTAATAAAACATCAAATAGAAAATCCAAACAGTTATTTAGGATAACAATTATATTGGCACACCTTTCTCTCTGGAAGAATTAAAAACCGCAATATGCTCCATGAAGATAGTTAATGCCTACATCTACATAAGTACTCGGCAAGTCACATTGAAGTTCATGGCAGAGGGTTCGTCGAACCGCTTTCATGATGTTTCTGTACAGTTCCATTCTCTATTAGCTTTCGGAAAAAAGGAACAAGTAAATCTTTGCGTTTTCGATCTGATTTATCTCGTTTTGATGATCATATCTTCCTTTGTAGGTGAGTATTAACAAAATCTGTTCATATTCGGAAGAGAAAATGGTGAAATAAATTTCGCAAATAGATCTCGTCGCAACGAGTAACGCCTTTCTTTTAATGATGATTTCCAACCAATTCGTGCATCATTTCCGTGACACTCCCTCCCCTATAACGCGATAATACAAAATGAGCTGCCCTTGTCTGTACTTTTGCTAAATCGTCTGTCAGTCCCACTTGGTGGGAATCCCAGAATGCGCAGCAATACTACAAAATAGGACACACAAGTGTAATGTAGGCAGTTTCTTTAGTAGAGGTGTTGCCTCTTCTAAGTGTTCAGTCAACGAAACGTAGTCTTTGGTTCGGTTTCCCTGCAATATTTTCTATGTGTACTTTCTAATTTAAGTTGTTTGTATTTGTTACTCCTGTAGTTTAAAGTGATTTATCGTGTAAATGAAGTTTAACGGGTTTCTTTTAGTGGTCATATGGATAACTTCACACTTCTAATTTTTAAGGGTCAATTGCCATTTTTGCACCAAGCTGATATCTTATCTAAATCATTTTGCAGTTACTTTTCATCTTCTGATGACTATACTAACCGATAAGAGACAGCATCATCCGCGAACAGTGTTACGAGACCACTCAGACTGTCTTCTAAATCGTTTATAAAAATAAGGACCAGTACGGGCCCTAGAACACTCCCCTGGGGAACGCCAGATATCACTTCAGTTGTACTCGATGACTTTCCGTCAGTTACAATGTACTGTGTCCTTTCTGATAGGAAAACAGGAATCCAATCGCACAGTTGTGGCGATATTCGATAAGCACGAAATTTATTTAGAAGACGCTTGTGAGGTACAATGTCGAAAGCCTTCCGGAAATCTAGAAATACGGAATCTATTTGACATCCCTTGTCGATAGGACTCATCACATCATGTGAGTAAAGGGATAGCTGTGTTTCACAAGAATGATACTTTGTGATTAGTTGAATTGAGAACGGAACAAATAAAAATGTTAGAACCAGCAACAAGAAGTGGATTCTTGATATTATGAACACTTGTGCTTCAAGGTTGCAAATACCAAAGATCTAGAGACAAACGAAAGTTGTGGCCTTATTAAAACTTGGGAAACAGACAACAGGTGCTAACATCTATAAAGTTTTAGAGAGAATGATCTTCACTCGTATCTCAGACTATGTTGACCAAACACTGATTAGAGAACAATCGGGTTCCCGTCCCGGCAGATTATGTTGTGGACAGATCTTGAATTTCAACGCATAGTAGATGGATTTGAACACGGGCGGACCACCGACGCTGCCTTTGTTCGTTTTACTGTGTTGTATGCATGTCCAACATCTACGGCATAATAGCCCGGAAATTTTTAGTAATATTTTTAAAAAGTCGCACTGAAAATATGTGCAATATTCGGTGTTTAGCAGAAAAGTTATAAAACTTTTTTATACGAATAGATTCACTCTATAAAGTCTCGTTAACTGTGATTTTGTGATCTTGATGTGATGTCTACATTTAGTAAAAAGTAAAAAACAATTGCCTGGACCTATATGACGCTTGTATATCTAGTTGGAGTTTCATGTTTATAAAACAGACTATATAATAATTATGTATAGGCTTCGTAACAGTAATTTCTAGAATCTAACAATTTATTTCTAAAAATAATAAATCACTTCGCCATACTCATGAGCGTAGTTTTGTTCTGTGATTATAGAACACCTGTGTAGCCAGCATTGTCATTAAAAATTGTTTAGCGTTCTGGTCGTGCGTTCTGGGGCGCTACGTTACGGATCGCGCAGGCGTCCGTGTCGGAGTTTCTAGTCCTCCCTCGGGCATGGGTGTGAGTGTTGTCCTTAGTTAAAGCAGTTTGCAAGTCTAGGGACCGACGACCTCAGCAGCTTGGTCACTTCTGTTTACAAGCATTTGAAGATTTTATCAAAAAGTGTTTCATGTTAGAACATTGCGTCTAGCAGTAAACTGGTAATTATTCTGCAGTACTTAATTTTCATTCTAAGTTGTACAAAAATTCTAAAAATTCCGTAGACAGTTTTCCTGGCCTGATAACAGTTATGTATGTATCTATGCTTGCATTTTGCATACGCAGGGATAGGGTTGCCATACGCGCCGTTTAATCGGGGGATGTTCCGATTTTTTCCACTTTGTCCCGGTGTTCCTAAATGATTCAGTTGGGACGCTAAATGTCCCTGTTTTAATCGTTTCGGTCCTGGCATCCTCATATGAAGACATACTAAATAAATGCTTAGTATTTTAAAATCCGTTGCATTTCAGCATTTGCGATTGTTGGCCTCATACTGTCACAATCAGAGCGTTCATTTGAGAACAGTGTCATCTCCTGTCAATCTGTGGCACCACAAAACAAAAGTGAGTGTGCACAGTCACGTGGACGCTTGCCAGTAATCTTTGTACCTCACATCAGGCAGTTAATATCGTCTGAGTTGAGGTAAAAAAAAAAAAAAAAAAAAAAAAAAAAAAAAAAAAAAAAAAAAAAATTAATAAATAAAATATTTGTGTGTAAAAAGGTGCATTCGTGAAGGTGATAACTAAACGTGTCTTTCAGAACGAAAGGTGACATATTTATAACTTTATACATGTCTCCGTATGAGGACATTGAGATCGTAAGGTTGTAATCAAAGAAATTAAGGAAATTGTTTCGCTGTACTTTTAGCCATCTTACTGTGATTTCACAATACCCCGAGTCAAGGATAGACGAAAATTGCAAATAAGTGTATGTTGTCTATGCAAAGCCCGCTAAAAACCCAATAGGCATGGCTGTCGCCCAGCCATGAGCGGATGCAAAGCATGTGAAAAGACATCAGACTTACGGATTTGGACATTCAAAGGTACCTTTCATTCTGTTATGATAAGAATGGATATTTTTATATCCAGCTTTAGGCTGGCTGCGTTGTAACAAATTCGTACGCAACAACAACATTCTCGCTGCCATTGCTTTGTCGTTTGGATGGGAGGAGTGTTTCGTGATTATCTCAGTGTCACTTATCTATCGTGCAGTTAACGGGCTTTGCGTCTAGGCTACCTATTTTACAATATACCGTATGATATAAAATGTCTACATCAAATAGATCGTCAGTTTCACTCTTCTGTAAGTGACATTCATCATTTGGGAATCTTACATCAGTCAGTGACAAAAAATAATTTACCTGGTGCAAGAAACCGGGCTGGAAAGGCAAAACCAAATTTTATTGTGTAAAATGTAACATTCACTTATGTATGGATAGAAAACAATTGTTTCTTTGATTATCATTCTTCACAAGTGTAAAGCCATAGCTTTCTGTAATTTATGAATTTTGGTGAAATAAAGTCAAATAAAATGCTTTGACTTTTCGACTTATACTGCACCCACTTGAACACAATGTCCTCATTTGGGGACACGTTGTATCCCTTCTTGGGGGGCAACTTGGAATATTTTATACATATGAAAAATCATAATTTAATATGAAGAACCGTAAAGCCATGATATATTTTTTCAGGGAACAAATAGTTCGTGACCAAAGGGGTTAAAGTAACAGAATAAAACATTTATAGTTTACTATGAAAACAACCGCATGCGGCTGACTCTCGTATATGTGCAGTTTATGTAGGTATGAGGTCCGCCTGATACACATACACTATTTCTTATTCTGATGATACAAACATGTTTCGGCCCTACAGTCTATTTTCGCCAAAGTGTAAAGTTAATTGTGACAGTAATAAGTGTGCAGAATATGTGTTTTGTTCTTGGGTGTTTGACAAAAACGCAAAAGAAGAAGCATATGCCAAAACCACCCATAACAATGCTACCAATATTGGAAGTTGTAAAAATGGTCCTACATGATCTCACAATATAAAACCAAGCTGTAATCAAATAAAAACCACTGATGATGGAACGGAGGTCCCAAAACATATTTGGGTAATCAGAAAAAAACAGTGTTTTGAATATCAGGCGAACTTCATTACCAATATTTTGCTGCAAACACAATAGCTGCAAGTCCAAAATAATGAATATGTCCAGCTTACTTGATTTCAGTTAGCAATGCTGTAACAACCACTATTCACTTGTTATTGTTGCTGAGTATTTTGAGTTCCATAAATTAGTTTACCGTCGCGGTTGCTGTGTGCGTTATTATAGTGTGAGACAGTGTAAGTACTCATAGTTTTGTGATATCAAGTGTATGTCCTTTGGTTGAAATCGGTCCAGTAATTTAGGAAGAGATATGGAACGAAAACAAACACACATGCAAACATCAATTTTTATAGTTATGTATGGATTATGCTCATTAGTGACACGTGAGTGTATTTTTCCAGACGTTTCAAGTCCCTCCTCACCCTCATCTTATGACTGAATTTCTGTTGATTTTATCCTGATTTTAATAACAGCACTTATGGCAAACCTACGTCTCCACGCTTGGTGTAGACAGGAAACCTTCGTTAAGTCGATAATAAAGTGTCAGTAGACGATACTAACACGAATTATTTACAGACGAATGGAAAAACTGGTGGAATCCGACGTTGGGGATGATCAAGTTAGCAGAAATATTCATATTCCGACTTATCTTAGAAGATAAATTAAGGAAAGGGAAACCTACGTTTTTAGCATTTGTGGATCTGGAGAAAGATTTGGACAATGCTGACTGGAATACATTCTTTCAAATTCTGAAGGTAGCATAGGTAAAATATAGGGAGCGGAAAGTTGAACTTGTACAAAAACCAGACAGCAATTATTAGAGTCCAAGTGCATAAAAATGGGCTCATTGGTTGGGAACGGAGTAAGGGTTGTAGCCTTTCCCCAAAGTTTTTCAATCAGTACACTGAGAAATCTGTGAAGGGATGCAAGAGAACTTTGGAGAACTTCAAGGTGAATAAATAAAATCATTGCGTTTTGCCGATGACATTGTAATTTTGTCAGAGACAGCAAAGGACCTGGAAGAGCAGTTGAATGGGATGGACAGTATGTTGTATGGTACATATAAGATGAAGATTAACAAGAGCAAAAGAAGGGTAATTGACTGCAGTCTAAGAAAATCAGGCCACGCTGAAGGAATTAGGTAACGAAACAATAACGGTGGTGGATGAGTTTTGTTACTTGGGCAGTAAAATAACACACGATGGACGCGGTACAGAGGATATAAAATACAGAATGGCGATGGGAACAAAAGCGTTTTTGAAAAAGAGAAATTTGTTAACATCGAATATTAATTTAAGCGTAAGGAAGTGTTGCCTTGTATGGGAATGATACATGGACGTTAAACAGTGCGGACAGGAAGAGGATAGGGGCGTTTGAAATGTGGTGTTACAGAAGAATGCAAACTTCAAAGTCGGTTTTCTGGGGAATTTTTAGAGTTGCGTCGAATAACTTAGGCGGATTGTTCTGAAATTCACGTACAATAAATAAAAAAAAATATATAAAATCCGATACCCATGTCGTCTCGTTGTGAGAGCTGTAGTATCTCGGTAGAAGGCAAACATGAATGGGGATACATTATTAGAGTCCAAATAAATGTTTGTAGAGCTTATGGGACTTAACTACGGAGTCATCAGTCCCTAAACTTACAAACTACTTATGAACTATCTTATACTAAAGACGGCACAAACACCCATGCCCGAGGGGGCATTCGAACCCTCGACCGCAGCGGCCGTGCAGCCCGTGACTGACACGTCGCAGACCGCTCGGCCACTGCGGCCGGCCTATTAGAGTCCAAGGGCATAAAAATGGGCGCATTGGTTGGGAAGAGAGCAAGGGTTGTAGCCTTTCCCAATGTTTATCGATCAGTACATTGAGAAAGCTGTGAAGGAATGCAGGAGAACTTTGGAGAAGAAATTACAGTTAGGGAGAAGAAATGAAAATTTTGCGGTTTGTCGTTGACATAGTAATTCTGTCAGAAAGAGTAAAGGACCGAGAAGAGCAAATGAACAGGCTGGACAACGTCTTGAAAGGAAGATATACGATGAGCATTAACAAGGGTAATACTAGGGTAATGGAATGTAGTGTCAGAAAATCAGGGTATGCTTAGGGAATTATATTTGGTAATGAGACAATAAAAGTAGTAGAAAAGTTTTGTTATTTGGGCAGCAAAATAACTTTAGATGGCAGAAATAAATATAGTACAAAATGCAGAATGGCTATAGGAAGAAAAGCATTTCTGAAGAAACGAATTTTGTTGACATCCAGTATTAGTTTAAATGTTAGGGAGTTCTTTCTGAAAGCATTTGACTGGATTGGTGCATTGTATGAGAGTGAAAAATGGACAATAAGGAGCCCAGACAAAAAGATGATAGAATCTTTTGAAATGTGGTGCTACAGACGAATGATGAAGATTACACTGGTAGGTCATAGTACTAATGAGGAGGTGCTTAGCATAATTGGCGAGAAATAGAGTTTCTGGTATATCCTGACTAATAGAAGGGATAGGTTCGAGTGGGACATTCTGAGACATCGAGGAATCGTCAGCTTAGTGTTAGAAGGAAGAATGTGGGGTAAAAACCGTAGAGGAAGACCGAGAGACGAATACAGTAAGCAGATTCAAAAGGATGTAGGTTGTCGTTCGTATTCTCAGATGAATAGGTTACCACAAGACAGGGTAGAGTGGAGAGCTGCATCAAACCATTGTGCGGACTGAAGACCACAACATTACACTCTTCTGGTTTCGTCTGAACTCGTTAATCCGTAAAACTAGTGGATAATGTTTCATAGTGAGCAAATCTTGGTGGAATCATAGAGCTTCATTCCATTAAAATTGTATCAAGTAAACAAAAGATATTTTATTTAAAATTTATCCTTAATCGTTTTCTCAATTTATTTGTCTCTTTCAAACTCTAATTTCAGAAACAGCGAGACGAATTTGCGTTGGATTCTCACAGGTAGTTGAGTGTATCTTTGGGCAGCTCATAGGCTTAGTTTCATTATAGTGGGATTAGTTTTAAAAACGTTATTTAAATGTTTATGAGTCAGCTCTGTTTGGTAGGACTAGTATGGCATAGAACACCAATCAGTACAGGGTGCTGTTAATTGCGTAGTACACTAAAGAACCTATAGATGGAGCTGTTATTTCTTTTAGCTTACAATTAGTGACAACAGTATATCTGAGAGCTAATGTCGACGACAGAATTAAGCACCACGATCTTATCATTCAAATGTTCAAATGTTTGTACAACTTATGGGACTTAACTACGGGGTCATCAGTCCCTAAGCTTACAAACTACTTATGAACTAGCTAAGACTAAAGACGGCACAAATATCCATGCCCGAGGGGGGATTCGAACCCGCGACCGTAGTGACCGTGCTGACCGTGACTGGAGCGCCTCAGTCACCTCGGCCACCGCGGCCAGTGATCTTATCATTACGAATACACTGAATTTACTTGGCTACGATATATAGATTAACTGATGCCGCTGTGTACACAAAAAACTTGCCGATGTGCTATTTCTTTACTTCTTATCAGGAAAACCGAATTTATTGATTAACCCAGTGTTATTCCTGGGCAACAACGTATTAAAAGTTGATTTACACCGTATTTAGTGCATCAATCCTTAAAGTTGTATTTTTGTTGATGAGCAACATGCTTTTAGTACGACTTTTTGCCGCTTGGTGCGGCGTGTAGCCACTTCTGAGGCATTAATCTGTCCACCTTGAAGGTTGTGTTGCGTTACCGTCTGTACGTGGCTGAGAGTGTGTGCGTGAGTGTGGTTCCTTTAATTTTATTCCAGCAGTGAATTGTCTTGTCTTTGGTGTTGTGGCGAAGATTATGCTAGCATTATTGATCTGGCAATGTCAACTATCCAAGTAATAAAATACTCGATACAAACGTCTGTGCCGCGGTGGAGTAGCCGAGCGGTCTAAAGTGTCTCGCTGCGGAGCGCGCGGTTGCTCGCCGTGGAGGTTCAAGTCCTCCCTGGGGCATGGGTGTGTGTGTTTGTCCGTAGGTTAGTTTACCTAGGTTTAAGTAGTTTGTAAGCTACGGACTGATGACCACGCAGTTTGGTCCGATAGATTTACAAACATGTGAACATGTGTGTGTGAACAAACGTCTGTGCTGTGCATGAAATACATGACATAAAAATCAATAGATCGACCAAAAATTTTAAAACACGTTATTTTGATGTTTACTGCACTGTATTGATACAGAAAACGCTGAATTTTAATTTTTTCCAAAGCTGATTTCATAATGTGGAACTGAAAGGGTTAAGTGGACCTGTAATGGCTCCATGTTTAAGATTTAAGGTACGAAATCCATAAAAAGCGACAGTATTCGAAACCGTTCTTCAACTTTAGTTACAAAGTACGGGCGTAGAGTCAGTGGCTTATGTAAGGGCGAGGACAAGGGGTCGTGGGCACCTCCCGAATAATGAATATAAGGAAAAAAAATACAGTATGCGAATTATGTTAATGAATGATCCGTGGCATCGCCGTGGTAGATAGTCATACTTCCGTGTACTCGTTATGGGAGTGGGGTGTTACTGGTTTGAAGTTAGCGCCAATTAAAAAAAAGCAGTGTTTTTTATGATTTAATGTCAACAATAGAATAGCTAGATCTCAGTGAAGTAAAGCGGGCTTCGACGCAAATTATCCTGAATGTTTGCAGCAAAACTGGTACAAAATATCATGGGGTGCCTACTTAAAATTACTTATCTTCAGATTACTCTTGGTGCCCCGAAAATATACGCTATATTCGCCACTGCGTAGAGCTCTGTTTTTCAATGACGGTGAGAATATCGTATTCGTGCACAGAGCTACAATAATCCAGAGAGCAAGCCTACCTTCGGTGGCCATGGTGCGAACGTTGTTCCTGCGAGCATGCGAGACGAACTGAGCAGCGCGGAGGCCGGACTGCGGATGAGTACCCAGCAGAAGTGACGAGTGGCGTGCTCCTGCCTAATCTCTGCAAATGATTTGCAGGCGCCTGTTCTCTCTTCCCGTACAACACTATTCCCTGAGTAGCTGCCATAAATAACAGGGATCACGGGTTGTCAGCCGTGGCCTAGACAGATATGCACAGACGCGGCCGACTTTGCACCTATCTGCTCTAGTGAAACGCCGAGCTCGGGGTTCCACGCCTAGCGAAGTGGGACAGTGTTTGTGAGACTGGTGTCTTTAGGGGAGTGGCGGGACTCGAACCGTCGTCCAATCTGTAACTATAAATGTGAATGTCTGTTCGGTGTACGTTTATCACGTCTGAACCACAAGACATAAAGAGCTAAACATTTGTACAGTTACTAATGTCTAACCTGGAAAGGCTTTAGGCATGGTTTATATATATATATATATATATATATATATATATATATATATATATATATATATATATATATATATATATTAATGTGAATGTCTGTTCGGTGTACGCTTATCACGTCCGAATGACAAGTCGCAGAGACTTAAATATTTGTACAGTTACTAATTTATACCTGAGGAAGGTTTTAGGCACTGTTTTATAGCGATCTGATAGATATTTAGTAATTTGAAGAATGTAACGCTAAATGAGGAACAATAATTACACTATGAAAATTATATTTACTCTTTGAAAATGGTTTTATTGGTTGCATTGTTGCTTGAGGGTGGAGGATTGGGATGGAAAGTTATCGGTGTACATAAAATTATACCCGTGTGTGTGTTAATATTTCTCTCTGCAGCGAAAACTACAGAACGCAAACGAATGGTCTGAGTATAATTGTTGTCCGAAGTCTCCCGTTGTACAGCATAGCAGTTCCATAGTTCCATGCCGATAGCTATAAGGGGGTGGAAGATATGGTGGCTGAAAGTCGTCAAATTATAAAAAAAAAATTCGGACTGAAGGCCAGCGATGACGTTTGCGACTCTATAGCAAGGAGGTTACGTACAGCGAAACGTGATGCCACAGACCATATTTTTGATCTATGCGTGCTACAATGTCTTCAGCTCTTTCTCTGTAAGGATACGCATACGAATAGGAAAATATAAGAATAAATAAATAAAGTAGTAAAATAGAACTTTATTTTAATACAGACATACAGCACTTTTACAAATGAATTCATACCTGCAAAATTATACAATTGTACAACATATAACTGAATAAATATGAGATCGTACGCATTTTATATCATTTGCGTTTTGATTACTATCTTTCTTTGTTTCGATACTGCATTTATAATTTTGTACATTATGCGAGACAGCCTTATTTCTTATTTATTCTCCGATAAATAGAACACGTTTTTAGAAAAAAAGGAGATGGACAGAGAGAGAAAGGATAGGAGAAGTACTAACTCAAAGCAGAAATAAATAAATAAATACCCGGGCAAAGCGGGGTTTTCAGCTAGTTATAAATATTTTGATTTCATGTGGATTGCCTGAACCGGACGAATAGGTGGTTCAGCCTTTTTTCTGTACCATTATTATACGGGGAGATGTTTTTCCACCGTGTACAACCTCTAGGAATTGATAGAGGAGAGAATACGAGAATGCATGGTTTTTATGTTAGAGGCCATTTATGCAATCATTTACTATGTGATCAAAGGTATCCGGACATCTGACTGAAAATGACTTATAAGTTCATGGCGCCCTCCATCGATAATGCTGGACTTCAATGTGGTGTTTGGCCATCCTTAGCCTCGATGACAGCTTCCACTCTCGCAGGCATACGTACAATCAGCTGCTGGAAGGTTTCTTGGGGAATGGCAGCTCATGATTCATGTTGTGCTGCACTGAGAAGAGGTATCGATGTAGGTCGGCGAGGCCTGCCGTGAAGTCTGCTTACCAAAACATCCCAAAGGAAGATGATCAGGTGGGGCTTAACAGGTTTGACATAATTGAAAAACGACGTATTGACCATAGCTGTTTATTTTTTATCTCAGTGCTGCCGGTTCCGGTTAGTTAACCATTTTCAAGCGTTGGCAGAGTTTAGCTAATATCTTAACATGTCGTAACACAAAATGAAAAATTGTAAAATAAATATTTGTCATCATTACTCTACTCCTTATCGATATCTCCAGTCATCCACTGTGGAAATATCGATAAGGAGTCCAGTAATTATGACAAATACTTGTGATTCTTGAGTTTCTCCCGGCGTATTTGATACTCAAAATATCCACGGGTGTACTGCCGGTCTATAGTGCCCGTTGGACACTCTAGACCGGCAGTACATCCGTGGATATTTTGATGACAAATACTTATTTTACAATTTTGCATTTTTGTGTTGCGACATGTTAAGCTATTAGCTAAACTCTGCTAACGCTTGAAAATGGTTAACTAACCGAAACCGGTAGCACTGAGATAAAAAAATATAAACAGCTATGGTCAATATGTCGTTTTGCAAACATCCCAAAGGGGTGCCAATGGATTAAGACAGGACTCTGTGCAGGTCAGTCCATTACGGGGATGTTAGTGTCATGTAACACTCGGCCACAGGCCGTGCATTCTGAAGAGGTGCTCGATCGTGTTGAAAGATGCAGTCGCCATACGCGAATTATTCTTCAACAGCGGGAAGCAACAAGTTGATTAAAACATCAATATAGGCCTTTCTGTGATAGTCCTACGCAAAACAACAAGGGGTGCAAGCGCCCTCCATGAAAATCACGACCACTCCATACCACCACCTCCTCCGAAGTTTAATCTGGCACTACTCGCACCGGCATAGGACGTTCACCAGGCATTCGTCATACCCACACACTACTAGCGAATCGCCACATTGTGTACCGCGGTTCGTCACACGTTTGTCCATTGTTTACGCTTCTTTACACCAAGCACTTACCTGCGTGATGTGTGGCTCATGGGCAGCCGCTCGACCATGAAATCCACGTTTTCTCACCTCCCACCTGTCATAGTATTTGAAATGGACACTGGTGCAGGTTGTAATTCCTGTGTGATGGTCTGGATAGATGTCTGCCTCACTGTGAGCGGTCTCTGTCAGTCGACAGTAGAAATCGCCCTGTACACTTTCGTGCAGCATGTGTCCCTTCACTTTTCCACTTCACTATCACATCAGAAACAGTGGATTTTAGGCGTGTGGAAATCTCGCGTACATGCTTCTGACACGGTACAAAAAAATAAAATAAATGTTTGTTAAGCTTAAGGAACTTAACTGCAGGGTCATCAGTCCCTAAAGTTACCAACTACTTATAAACCACTTTACTCTAAAGACAGCACAGACATCCATGCCCGAGGGGGGATTCGAACCCCCAACGGGAACGGCCTCACGCGTCGTTGCATAGCACCTCGATGCGCTTGGCCACTCCGCCGCGGTACACAAGTTACACCCAATCACCTGATCACGTTCGAAGTCCCTGTGTTTCGCGGAGTGCCTTATTCTGCTCTCTCACAATGTCTATATATTATTTATATGGTGTCTGTTCTTTTAGGACATGTCCAAAAGAACAGACACCATTTGTTGACATTAACGGCCGTAATTTTACGAATTCGAAGTATTTAAACATTTCGATCGTTTTTGGGCATTGAAATACATCCTATAGCAAAGATGAAAATTTGAGCTGGACCGGGATTCGAACGAGGATATCTCGCTTTGGGCCAGCGGTCGCCTTAACCAATATCCAGACACGCTTAACTAATATCCAGGCACGCTTCCCTTCCAATCCAAAATTCTCATCTTGTAGCACACTATGATTGTAGTGCCCCCTGCCAAGTGATTCTACTTGCTCACAGCCGACATTGGATTCCCGCAAGGGGTCGAGAGTATTAATGCATCCGCATTGACAACAAAATTCTTTCGGACATGTCCTAAAAGAACAGACAGCATATAAATAATTGTATATCTGCCCCAACAGGCAACTGACAATTTCAATGCGGACGCATTAATATGCTCGATCCCTTACGGGAATCCAGTATAGGCTGCGAGCAAGTGGAATCAAATGGGCAGGGGGCACTACAATCGTAGTGTGTTACAAGTTTGCTGCGGTGGAGTAGCCGAGCGGTCTAAAGCATCTCGCTGCGGAGCGTGCGGTTGCTCGCCGTGGAGGTTCGAGTCCTCCCTGGGGCATGGGTGTGTATGTTGTCCGAAGGTTAGTTTACCTAGGTTTAAGTAGTTTGTAAGCTACGGACTGATGACCACGCAGTTTGGTCCGATACATTTGAACATTTGATTTGTTACAAGTTGAAAATGTGGGTTGGAAGGGAAGCGTGTCTGGATATTGGTTAAGGCGACCGCTCACCCAAAGAGAGAAATCCGCGTTCGAATCCCTGTCCAGCTCAAATTTTCATCTTTGCTATTGGATGTATTTCAATGCCCTAAAACGATCGAAATGTTTAAATATTTCGAATTCGTAAAATTACGGCCGTTAATGTCAACAAATGGTGTCTGTTCTTTTGGACATGTCCTACAAGAACAGACACCATATAAATAAATTGGTTAACGCAACCGCTGGCCCAAAGCGGGAAATACGGGTTGGAATCCCGGTAAAGCACAAATTTTCATCTTTGCCATTGGATGTATTTCAATGCCCTGAAACGGTCGAAATGTTTCAATATTTCGAATTCGTAATGTCTAATAACTACTGAGGTCGTTGATATGGAGTGTGTGGCAGTAGGTGGCAGTACAATGCACCTAATATGAAAAACGTATGTTTTTGGGGATGTCAGGATACTTTCTATCACATAGCGTACTTTGTTACAGAGGCTGCGCTCTACCATGTAGCCACAGTTACAGTGTACGTTGTATTCAAAATGTTCAAATGTTTGTAGAACTTATGGGACTTAACTACGTGGTCATCAGTCCCTAAGCTTACAAACTACTTATGAACTAGCTAAGACTAAGGACGGCACAAATATCCATGCCCGAGGAAGGATTCGAACCCCCGACCGTAGTGGCCGTGCAGACCATGACTGAAGCGCCTCAGTCCCCTCGGCCACCGCGGCCTGCAGTGTACGTTGTACGTGACTTCCGTGTGCCCCAGCGCACGGGTACTCATTCTGCATTTGCCACACGAACACTAAATCGCAGTGGTGACAACGCTGCATGAATACGCTGCTCCGGTGTGTCCACATCTGCAATGGCCTTTGCATACGCGGTACTTTTGGGGTAACCCCGTAACCAGTAATCGCACGAGTTGAGATTCGGTGAAAGAGCAGGCCATGCAACTGGACCTGCTCGTCCGATAAATCGACCAAAAGGGAACAACACACGATTGAAATACGTCCGACTTTAACAGCGAAGTGGGTTGGAGCACCACATGTAGCAGCCACATAACCTTTCGAATCATCAGCGGCACAGTACGAGGAACAGTACCACCCTCTAGGAGGAAAGCATGCATACTGCTCCGCGTGGGAGTATGCGAGCGGTCTGGAGCACCACGTTGCGCATCGTGCGACCTCCTGCGTCGGAGGTTCGAATCCTCCCTCCGACATGGATGTTTGTGCTGCCTTTAGTATAAGTTAGTTTATAAGTAGTTTGTAAGTTTAGGGACTGATGTCCCCTCAGTTAAGTCCCATAAGCTATACAAAAATTAATTTTTTTTTAATTTATTTGTTTTTTTCTTTTTCTCCTTTTTGGACATGCATACTGGAACTGTGACAGAATGGAACAGCGCGCCGCCCAGAAATGACCGTGCGGTACTAGGCGCCATGTCAGGGACTGCGGGGCAGCTTCCGTCGGAGGTTCGAGTTCTCCCTCTGGCACGACTGTGTGTGTTGTCCTTAGGACAGGTTCAAGTTAGTTTCAGTTCGAAGGCTTCCACAGCCCAAACAACAGTGTTCGTATGTTGGCGTATTTGTTTGTGTGTACGTATTGTATTCAAATCTACAGTTTTGTTCCAATCTTTATGAAATTCTGCACACGTATGCTTCAATCCATGTGGACGGTCCCCGTAAGTGTAAGGATCACGTACAACACATAGTTCACGAGATATGACGTAATAAGGCACGCGAAAAAAACTGCTGCATTACGCGACAATGTTGCACACTTCCTCCTAAACAACTGGACCGATTTCAACCAAATTTGCTACACATCTTCCTTACCGTGAGGTAGCAATTCTGTAATGGTAAGAACCACATATGGCACATGGTTCAGGAGATATAAGGTCATAAACAATGGGAGTCGCAAAAAAACTGCCACATAATGCGATGAGACTGTATGAGATAATGAGAACGAGATTACTTAGCGACTTGCAACAAACTTTAAACTTAATTTCAAACCTTTATTGAAATATTTCTCGCTGACAACCATAGCAAAATTAAAAAAATGAAAAAAGTTTCTCGCTTACTACTTTTCGCTGTTCATGGGGGTAAAACTACAGCATTCGGTATGACGTTGCAATTTATAATTTCTACGCTACAAATTGTAGCCGCAGGAAATTTTATAAACAGAATACACAAATATAGTTAAATGTACCTTTTAAATTGTATCGCCGGCCGCGGTGGCAAGCGGTCTGCGGCGCGCTAGTCACGGTCTGCACGGCCACAACGGTTGGGGGTTCGAATCCCCCCTAGGGGAAGGATATTTGTGCCGTCCTTAGTATTAGCTAGTTCATAAGTAGTTTGTAAGTTTAGGGACTGATGACCCCGTAGTTAAGTCCCATAAGCTCTACAAACATTTGAATTTTTTAAATTGTATCACAGTACGACACGTAGTTCTTGAGGATATAAACAGTAACGTTAATGAAAACCGCCCCATCACGCACCAAGTTTTAATCTATTACTTCTTTACTACTAATTGTATTCACAAGAGATTTTATAGACATACAGCACTCACACAAATGGATATATACCTAATAAATTATACAATTGTACAACATATAATTCAATAAATATGAGGTCGTACGAATTTTATATGTCATTTATATTTTGACTACTATCTTTCTTTGTTGGATACTACACTTATAATTTTGTACATTATGCAAGACAGCGTTATTTCTTATATATTCTCCAAACAATATAACACGGTTTTAGAAAAAAAAAGAATAGGACAGGGAGAGAGGGGATAGGAGAAGTACTAACTCAAGGCAGGAATAAATAAATAAATACCCGGGCAACGCCGAGTTTTCAGCTAGTTTTGAATAAAACATTCTGGGTATTAGACGGCGTAATTTTTTTAACACTTAGCAAAGGAATTTCCGACGTTTCGACCACTGTGCTGTGGTCCTTTTCAGGACGGTCAACTGTTGGATAATACTAAACGTATACCCTTGTATACTGTGCATTTTTCCGGTACTCTGATACCGACGTCATGCATCTAAGATGGCGATGGTTGGCAGTAGCGTATCAGCAAGCTCTTACTTTTGCTACTCTGTAAGTGATTGGTTGGCAAAATCTTATATCTGATTGGAAGGCAACAAACAACCAGCAACTAGCACCTAGGGGATAGTGTTTGCTGCTGCCAACGTTCAGGCCGCGCGTAAGTTCTACTGTGGCCGCTGTTTAAGCTGCAGAACTCGGGTCAAGTGGAGCCGCCGGCTGGTGCACAGACGCAGTCCAATGGGCAGGGATTACCAGCAGCCACGTTGAAGGTAATTTGTAGCCATCCTCCCTACTCATGTTGTTAGGTCGTTTAATTATTTGGATGGCTTCTCTAATTTTGCATTGTTGCATCTACGGCTCCCGGGCAAACACGCGAGGTTCTCGGAAGTTAATAGTACCGCCGCATTCCTTCTGGTGTTCTGCCACAGCTGACTTATTGAGTCACGCGGGAGTAGCCGAGAGATCTGGAGCGTCATGTTACGGATCGCGCGGCCTCACGCGTCGGAGGCTCGAATTCTCCCTCGGGCATGGATGTTTGTGTCGTCTTCAGTATAAGATAGTTTCATAAGTAGTTTGTAAGTTTAGGGACTGGTGACACCGCAGTTAAGTCCCATAAGCTTTATATACATTTGAACATATTTTTGCTTGTCGACTTGTGCCAGTCATATGTAACGTTCATGTTCTGAAACCCGAGTGCTGATGGGTCTCCCGCTTTCACCAACATAAATTTCGTCGCATTCACATTGGAGTTCATACACGCCTACAGTGTGGAGGGAGTTTATGGGATCCTTCGTGGGCTTCAACTGGTCACGGATCTTGCGGCCGCACTCGAAAATCGGTTTAATTCTTCCTCGGATAAGAACCGTAGTTTGTAAGTCTAGGGACAAATTCAGTGGTTTGGTCCCATAGGTTTACGAACATTTGAACATTTTTAATTTTAATTTTTTCAACAAAGTGTAATGGAATTAGTGGTCTCTAGCATGGAAACCATGCATTTCCGAGCATGATCATAAGGCTTTTCTGTTCCACATCCTCTCCTCGATCAATCCCTAGAGTTTGAACACGGTGAAAAATCACCCAATATAAGACCTTCTCGATGTCATGGGACGTTAAAGTTCAAACTCTCTTTTTACGATTGTCCTAAGTGCCAGTCGCAAGCATCAACCATGTGTTTACTGCATAGGATATTCGCAATAATACGGTCGCCCGAATTACCAGATATATCGCCTAGTAGGTTCACAGATCAAAATTGGTGGACAGAGGTGTTACTATTACTCTGTTAGCTTTGACAGGAAGAATACGAACGATCCTGCACTCTTAAATATGTCCATGAAGTAATTTCGGCTTTATCGGGAAAGCGCACTGAAAGGAAATGAAAATTATGTTTGAATTACTAACAAAAAGTAGAAACCTGATCAAACGAAATAGGTGAGAACATTTAGCACAAATAACGGGTACTTCCAATAAATGATCAGCAACACAATAAGTTTCGAGAAAGGCTGTTCACCTTTAAAAGATGGATGAAATATCACGGTTTCACGCTTTCCTCAGCAGAGTCTTTTTTTGGGTAAATTGGTTCTTTGCGGATGTGGAGTCTTGGTCGATCTGTGTTGACCAATGAGTGTGGACTTTTTTTTTTTTTTTTGGAGAACGCGTTGATCTGCCTCGCCGAAAAATTAAATATTTTCGAGGTAATTTTCCCTTTAAGGAGGAGGAAGGTGATCGGCCGTGGCCTTTGAAAAGCACCACCCCGGGCATTTGCGTGGAAATCACGCAAAATCCAAATCTGGAAGGTCGGAGACGGATTTGAACACTATCACCTAGAGACAAGGCTTCACAACAGTTCGTGCCAAGTCAAACTGACCAGGCCACGACCGTCAGCTGACTGGCTGGCCACTGGGGCACAGCCCACTGCCTTGTAGCTGCCAGCCAGTAAGCTCGTGCACACAGCGTGGTCGGTGTGACGTGACACCGGCTGTTGTGAGGCCTTGTCTCTAGGTGGTGTTGATCTGAACCGCAGTTCTCCCGAATGTGTGTCCACTGCGCGAACCAATGCGCCTATTTGCTCCGTTTTACAGCCTTCTAAACCTGATGATGTATATAAAATAAGATGAAACTAAAGGCATGGAACTATTACATAAAAGTTATTTATTTATTGACTCATCATTCATTCCTTAATACACTATTTGATATTTGAACATTATTTAAATAATGTGATAGAATGACACCTGCAGTAGAAATGGTCTTTTAAGTTACTGACGATTTTTCTACCCATCATGGATAGTATATAAGCAAATACGAAATGAGAAATAAACTAGTGAAATTTCACCTGTCATGTTGTTTCCACTCTTGGGTTATATTCGCGTAAAAATATCAGATACATCAACAGAACGAATGTTTATAGAAAATTAAACAACAAAGAAAGTCCTTATTTCCATTACAGCATGCAGAACTCATATTTTTCTTATTTTCGTACTTCTACATGGGACCTTGGACAATAAATAATTCGAGTGATTTCTTACCTGTATTTGAAAGAAACTGTGGCGGTACCACCAAAGCTAAAACCGTAGCCGCGGCGGAACGACCGAGCGCATTGAGGCGCTATGCTACGATGCGCGAGGCCGTTCCCCGTCGGGGCTTCGAATGACCCTCCCCCCCCACCCCCCATGCATGGATGTTTGTGCCCCTCTTTAGTATAAGCTAGTTCATGAGTAGTTTGTAAGTTTAGGGACTGACGACCCCGCAGTTAAGTCCCATAATCTTTACAAACATTTGAACATTTTTGTAAAACCGTAGGCTATGTGCAATTGTTGTCGTGCTTACATTTTTATTTATTTTCTGCCTAAAATTATTTGGTACATGTGATTGTTTATGGTGATCTTCAGTATTATGTAAACTGTAACTTGGCGTGTGTACTTCGTAGTTTTGATCGGTAGAGCGGGTGGAGGGGCAGAGCTCATAGAATATTTGTGTCACTGTGCCGTCTTCAATTTCCTACAGTTCGCAGAGTTCTCGGCAGCCACTCAATCTCTCTTCAATATTTTTTCGCATCTTTTGTTCAAAATGTTAAATGTTTGTCAAGCGACTTAACTGTGTGGTTATCAATCCCTAAACTTACAAACTACTTATGAACTACCTTATACTAAAGACGACACAAACTGCCATGCCCGAGGGGATTCGAACCCCCGACGGGGAACAGCCTCGCGCATAGTAGCATAGCGCCTCAATGCGCTCGGCCGCAACCGCATCTTTTGGAGTATTTACGTCAGATTAATCGAATATTTATCACTTTCCTTAGACCTTCAACATGCTTACGTGGGATATTACGGCTTAAAGTTAAAATAATTTACAGTATTTCTTCTTTGGAGATGCTTCTTAATGAGAGGGTCGATTTGTGCTTAATCTAGGATATTTGTAATATGTATCAATTTCGTATAGAAGATAGGCTTTCCCTTAGAGGTTTTGTTCATTCCTTATGGCAGATTTTGTGAAAGTGCCACTTATACACACACATTGTTTGTAGTGTTTCTGCAGAAACTTCGCAAAGCAATTTATACATATTTCTTCCTCCAAAAATTATTTAAAAATATTCATCATTTTCTCTACTCATGGTCTAGATATAGACGCTTAATTCTCTCCATGCTCTATGGATTGCTACAACAGCTGAATAAAGTATTAATTAGATTGAGAAAAATTCTAGCAGCTATGTTTATATCTTTTAATTAGCCTTGTACGCGTAGACTGGATGGTCTGCATTGGATGTTTCTACTTCTAAATATAAATTTTCATAGATTTAGCTTTAAAAATGAATTCCTAATCAAGTATTTTGATACAACTTGCCACCCCCTATTGCACCGTTGATGGCAGATTTCAAAACATCCCGAAACACATTTTTATTTTTAATTCTGTCCATAGTTATCAAATCCAAATTTTCGCATTTCTAGCATAAAAATAGTCTTAGTAGCATCCTTAAAAGATTTTTCCTTATTTCACCCGCTTAATGGTTGAATTTCATAAAATATCGAAACACGTGTTTTTAAAATTCCAATCATAAATCTAAATCCGAAGTTTTGTATTTCTTGCTTCAAAATTAGCTTAATAGCAACGTATTTTCTAAAAAACAGTTTATCCCCTATTTCACTCCTTTACGGATGGGAATATAAAAAAATCGCTGATGCCTACAAATTTCAAGTTTCTATCTTCTGTAGATTCACTTTTCATCGCTGTTTTCTGTCCTTTAGAAACGGGTCGAGAACCCGAAATTTCTTTCTTACGCTTGGCATCTTTACTTTTCAAACTGCAATTTTCTTTATCCTTACGCTTGTTGCAGAAAAACAACTGAAGAATGCGCATCACGTTTCGCTGTGTATAACCTCTTGCTATTATAGTATCAAAACCCATCGCTGCTTTTCAGTCTGTGTTATATATATATATATATATATATATATTCCACCCTCTTATAGCTATCGACACGAAACTGCTATGGTGTACAATGGGAGACTTTGTACTACAACAACACAGAGAGATCGTTCTCTCCATTGTGTAGAGAAGAGCAAAATATTGACAACCACACGTAGAATTTTGTATAAGTCTTATTCGAAGTGCGGCAGCCGGAGGTGATGGTTGTATGACTGTGTTGTGTGCCTGTGTGATTGCGTGAGTGTTCTATTTTCTGAAGAAGGCCATAGCCGATAGCTGAAGGTGTTGTATGTATGTGTCTTATATATGTGCCTGTCGCAGCTCGTCGCCACGTCTTTGCGGTGAGTTGTATACTATATTATTAACTTTCAACTCCCATATCTACCACTCCCTTAATGTTATCAACCCTCTACCACCATGATCTGATGGACAGAGTAAGTTGTAATTTGCGGCTGTTTGCTGATGATGCTGTGGTGTATGGGAGGGTGTCGTCTGTAACTGACTGTAATAGCATACAGGTTGACTTAGACAAAATTTCTAGTTGGTGCGAAGAATGGCAGCTAGCTCTCAATGTAGAAAAATGTAAGGTGATGCGCATGAGTAGAAAAAACAATCCTATAATGTTCGAATACAGCATCAGTAGTGAGCTTCTTGATGCGGTCGCGTCGTTCAAATATCTAGGCGTAACATTGCAGAGCGATATGAAATGGAACGAGCATGTAAGGACAGTTGTGAGTAAGGCAGACAGCCGACTTCGGTTTATTGGGAGAATTTTGGGAAGATGTACTTCACCTGAAAAGGAGACCGCGTATAAAACGCTTGTACGACCACGTCTTGAGTATTGCTCAAGTATTTGGGACCCGCAGCAGATCGGTTTGAAGGAAGACATAGAGGCGGTTCAGAGACGAGCAGCTAGATTTGTTACCGGTAGGTTCGACCAATGCGCGAGTGTCTCGGAAATGCTCCGGCAACTCAATTGGGGATCGCTGGAAGAAAGACGACGTTCTTTTCGTGAATTTCTGTTAAGTAAATTTAGAGGGCCGGAATTTGAAGCTGAGTGTAGTACGATCTTGCTGCCGCCTACTTACATTTCGCGTAAAGATCACAAAGACAAGATAAGAGAAATTAGGGCTCGTACGGAGGCATATAGGCATTCTTTTTTTCCTCGTTCAATTTGGGAGTGGAATAGGAAAGGAAATGCCTAGTAGTGGTACGGTGTACCCTCCGCCACGCACCTTACGGTGAATTGCGGAGTATGTATGTAGATGTAGATGTAGATAGTGCACAATGGGAGATTGATACTTACTACCACGTACAAACACTATTCATTTGCGATGAGTAGTTTTTGCTGCAGAGTGAAATATAGGCATGAACACCTCAATTTTTGTATATATTAAGATTAATAAAGCTACCGGTTCAGGTTCTTCGCTAGCACCATTCTCAGGTCGCCAGTATATACCTGTTGCAAGTTATAGTGCATTCAAAATGGGTGGCCGTTGTCTCCGGTATCCGAAACTTGTTGTGTCCGTGCATGACAGATATCAAACAACAACTCATTGTCGTTTGATACCTATCATGCATGGACACAACAAGTTTACGGATACCGGAGACAACGGTCACTCCTTTTGAATGAACTTGCAACAGATACATAATGGCGGCCTTAGGATGGTGCTAGCGAATCACCGAACCGGTCGTTTTATTAATTACAATGATTTAGAAACCGCTGCTGGAATTTTCCTGATTCTACTAGGTATATTCGTGGTGTATAATGAGCACATGGGAACTTCAGTTTCATAAACAAGCGTGATTACACGTAATTTCACTATTCAGTGCATTCTTTCAATCATTGAACATTGGATATCATAATCACTTTATCTTTGTTTTTAAGGGCAACTGAAGGGAGTGACTGATTGGACGAGAAATATAAACATGCAGTAGAAATGAAGAGTTTCTCGCGAACTAAATAAAATTTTGCAAGCAGGGATCGCAGTGGGTCTGATGGCTGGGATTTTCAAGCAAAATCCTTTCAAAAATAGGGATGAGTAGAGAGCGCCAAGGAGAAACGAGAAAATGAACAAATGAATTTGTAAATGGACTACGCATAGTTAACTGCGTGTGAATATGATATAAAAGAGACGAATGCTTGGAAAAGGGAGCGAAGAAATTTCTTCCTGGATGCCAAAAGACATGAAAAGACGAGTGCATTACTTAATGGTAGGAAGGAAGAAAGCATCAGAATATATTAGAACAGAATCGATATGCATTGCTGAATATCGAATGTATCAAAAACTTGTGAGGAGGGCTCAATCCATCAGTGGATGTCAAATAATTCATAATGATAGCGATAATTATAGTATTAGTAATGATGGTGATGAAAATATTTTTAAAAAATTGATATCTCGTCATCTTTGGGTTTCATAATCATCCGTCAGCATCGTGCCGTATATTACCGAATACGCAAGTTGACAAATGGCCTTCTGACCTCGGTTTCCATTGTGTAATATCTCTTATCTCTAGTGTGATTTAGTATGTGCCTCCATTATTCACCAATAGTAGCAACAGCAAGCAAAAGCCATAATCTATTATAACTGACGGGAAAGAATTCCCACGTGACGTAGGATCTCCCTGTCCGTACGTAAAACTGACTTCATCGTAAGGGCACTTAGGGAATGTAGTAAATACGGAGCAGAAATGTTAGCTGTGGCTGTCTAGACAGGTAAGTATACATAAACACACACACACACACACACACACACACACAAACTCACACACACGCGTCCTTGCAGCTTCCTCGTTTTGGGAGAACGCGTTATCGGGGTTACTTACGCAACACTCATCTCGTAACGAGTTCTTTAGAGCCTGTGATGTTGTTGCTTTACTTGTCTCAGCGTAGAACTCCTACAAGTAAAATAATAAACACATTTTTGCAGTTGTGGCGAAATATCAGTGGTAGGTCACAGTGCACTGTTGTTTCTATTTCGGAGGTATACCAAACGGTGGGCATTGAGAAAGCTTTTAATTGTCACCCCAAAAAAGACAAGTAGCAACTATGAAACTTGGTGCTGCCGTTGGGTTTTCTCTACACACTCGCCCTTCACTGTGACAAAATGTTGCTCAACGATGGATGATTCACAAAGAAAGCGTACGACCTCCTCTCACCAATCCGGTTCATATTGACAGGGTGTTATGCGGACGACAAGGCTTCAACATGTGTAAATGATGAACAGTAATCAGTCCAAATATCTGTTGTACATATAGATTTCGTCCGCTATCCAAACATGATTAAAAATATATAAAACTTTTATTAAAATTGGAAAAACCAGCTTTGTCCGCATTGAAACCTTATATCGATTTCAGTCAATGTCTGGCCATCTTCAGTGCTAGAGTCACTTCCTGTCTTATGTTAACATGCGAAGTGCAAGTTTTTGTGGGCCCACAGGGCTTGGACTCTAACACTGAAGATGGTCAGACACTGACTGATTATATATATTAAAATCCCCATTCCAAAGAAATCAGGCGCAGTCAGCAGTCAGGTGTGAAAATTACAGAACCATCAGTTTGATAAGTCATGGTTGCAAAATTTTAACACGAATTATCTACAGGAGAATGGAAAAGCTGGTAGAAGCTGACCTCGGGGAAGATCAGTTTGGATTCAGGAGGAACGTAGGAACCCGGGAGGCAATACTCACTTTACGTCTTATCTTAGAAGATAGATTAAGGAAAGGCAAACCTACATTTTTAGCTTTTGTAGATTTGGAGAAAGCGTTTGACAATGTTGACCGGAATACACTCTTTCAAATTCTGAAGTCGGCAGGGGTAAAATACAGGGAAAGGAGAGTTATTTACAACTTGTACAAAAGCCAGACCGCAGTTATTAGACTCGAAGGGCATGAAAGGGAAGCATCAGTTGGGAAGGGAGTAAGACAGGGTTGTAGTCTTTCTCCGATGTTATTCAATTTCTACATCGAGCAGGCGGTGAAGGAAAGCAAGGAAAAATTTGGAATAGGGATTATAGTCCAGGGGGAAGAAATAAAAACATTGCGTTTAGCTGATGACATTGTAATTCTGTCAGAGACAGCAAAGGACCTGGAAGAGCAGTTGAATGGAATGGACAGTGTGTTGAAGAGAGCGTACAAAATGAACATTAACAAGACCAAAACAAAATTAATGGAATGCGGTCTTAGAAAATCAGGCGATGCTGAAGGAATTAGATTAGGTAACGAAACAATGAAGATGGTAGATGAGTTTTGTTACTTGGGTAGTAAAATAACATGCAATGGTGGCAGTACAGAGGATATAAAATGCAGAATGGCAATGGGAAGAAAAGCGTTTTCGAAAAAGACAAATTTGTTAACATCGAATATTAATTTAAGTGTAAGGAAGTCTTTTCTGAAGGCATTTGTGTGTAGTGTTGCCTTGTACGGGAGTGAAACATGGACGATAAGCAGTGCAGACAGGAAGAGAATAGAGGCTTTTGAAATGTGTTGCCGCGGTGGAGTAGCCGAGCGGTCTAAAGCACCTCGCTGCGGAGCGCGCGGTTGCTCGCCGTGAAGGTTCGAGTCCTCCCCGGGGCATGGGTGTGTGTGTTTGTCCGTAGGTTAGTTTACCTAGGTTTAAGTAGTTTGTAAGCTACGGACTGATGACCACGCAGTTTGGTCCGATAGATTTACAGACATATGAACATATGAAATGTGGTGCTACAGAAGAATGCTGAAGATTAGGTGGGTAGATCGCATAACTAATGAAGAGGTACTGAATAGAATTGGTGAGAAAATGAATCTTTGGCATACCCTGACTAAAAGAAGGGATCGCTTGGTAGGACACATTCTTAGACATCGAGGAATCGTAAATTTAGCACTAGAGGGAAGTGTGTGGGGTAAAAATCGCAGAGGGAGACCAAGAGACGCATATAGTAAGCAGATTCAAGTAGATGTGGGTTGCCGTTCTTATGAGGAGATTAAAAGGCTTGCTCAGGATAGAGTAGGGTGGAGAGCTGCATCAAACCAGTCTCCGGACTGAAGACCATAACAACAACATTAACGTTTGTCGAGTTATGGCAAAAAAAATTAAATAAATAAATAAATCAACAATCCGAGGATTGGTTTGAACAACACATTACTTTACTAGGCATGGTCCTATTTAGAGGTGGTATGCCGTTGCCTTTTTCCAACCTTAGAACTGACTAACCCAGCCAGGTATAGGGGACCTACAGTTTAATGTGCGTTCCGAACCACGGTGCTACTCGATATTTTTCACATCAGCAACAGATGTGGAAAAGTGGAAAGTGACAGATAAAAAACCTAGGACCTGTCGGGGATCGAACTCATTACCTTTGGATTAGTCTGACACTCTACCACTATGCTACCGAGCCGATTATCTAACGTCAACCTAAATTTGGCATGTACTGGGACTATTTGGTTTAGCAGAGAATGGTGCACCTAAAACCTAGTACTTCGTCAGTTCAAGATGATTTTAATAAAGTATCGCTACAGCTATATATAACTTTTTTTTTTAATCAACACGAACAGTTTTATATGTTGACGTCCGTCTTCCAAACTTTTTTATATTTCGTCAGTTTCGTTGATTATACATTAATTGCTGTAACTTTGTAAGTGAGTGCAGGAGATTAATCTTAAAAATGGCATTCTTTTATTGTTCCTGAGGAAAATCTGAAGAGCTTCTAATTCACTATCTCTATACTATTGGCTACAACAGCTAATCATCTGTGGTACAAGGAAGGTAGGAAACTCCTATCACAGCACAACAAAAGGCGAATCTGTCATTGGCAGAGTCAAAGATGTCAAAGAGTGGAACTAGCTTCATGACTTATCTGACAGCAAAATCTTGAACATTAAAAGTAGGCCAATGTACGAAATAAAAGCTTAATTCTCGTAGGAAGTACCCAGATAAGAGTTTGCTGTTATAAAAAAACTTAATTTTAGCAGTAAAATTAACAAAAGGTCCGTGTGAACTACCGGTTACTCCCTGCTGCAAAACCTTGTTCCCTGGCCCAAATTGAGAACTGACTTGGTTCAAATTACTCTAATAACCGGAAGTTAGCGTTACAATGGCCAATATACGTAGCAGCTCACACGAAATTACACACACAGGCATTAATAAACAGGCCACCACAATTAAAGTTTTTCATAAAGGTGGCTAAGAAAAACATTTATGGCGCAATGGAACTTAAACATGAAATATTTGCATCTGAGCTTGTTCTCAGCACTGGTGAAAGATAATATTCGATAAAAAGGAAGAAGGTGTTCTAAAACTACAATTTATATGCAAGTCAAAATTATACTGATCTTCACTTGTTTATTCAGGTCGAATGCAAGCAAAATGGGGAACCAATTTTGTTAATACAATAAAATGCATCTCCTTTATATGTTCTATTACTGACGATTCCCAGCATTGAATTTAAGCTAAATTACACAGAACTTAACGCTACTGGGGGGAAGGATATACAAACAACACTCACTCGCTCACACACAAGCAATGCACACGTTATCAAATTGCAACTAGTAACACATACACCGTGTAAATCACTGGATTGAAAAACTACGACACATTTCTGCGCACTATCGGAAAAAATCTTCCGAAAAATGAATCTAAGTTCAAGAGTCTAAGTTAAACATGCTAGACAACGAATCGCTACCATCTCCGCAGACACAAGAGCAGAACCAATCTTACCTCACCACGGTCCCAGCGCAAAGTGAAGATCGAGTGGCCAGGAGGCAGGGAAGCTACCGGAAACTGGGTAACCCAAGGAAGAGAAGATCGTGAGACTTGCCATGGGGAGGGCTCGTCGACTGGCTTCTAACCAAAGTGTGTAGAAACCTCTTTGGTCGCATCACCAGCAGCAGTTGGTAACGACTAACTATCGACTCTGAGCCAGAGAGAACCATGCAAAGCCAGCTATCACTACCCACATTCAGACAGCCATAAATTCTCGCACATCCACTTAAAAGTAAAACAAGTACACATTCTCACAAGGACAATAATAAATTATTAAAATAACAAAATCCCAGCAATGTTAACTAACTTTTCAGAAACTAATATTTTAAAACATGAAATAAAAATGCTATTCCTCATGCCTTGAAAAGAGTGGGGTTCTAGTTTTAACAAACTGCTAATCTAGCAACTGTAGAATGTATAAATGTTTAGAATAAATATTTGACAGCTTCGAAAACGCATATAAAAACAATCTTGATGTATTCGCGCTTTCTTGCGAGTTAACGCTAATTCCCCATGGTAGTGATCACACGACAGGGGGGCGGGGGCAGAGGAATCTGATATAGCAAGTAATAATGAATGGGGGTGCAAGAATCGTAAGCTTCAATAGCATGTAGTATCATACTGCACAACATGAGAAATGCCATATTAGATGAAATTATGCCATGTGCCCTGTTTAACGACATGATGTCATGAATAACATTATTTAAAACTAGCTTAATTCTCATTGCTTCACACGCGTAGACTGGCATTGGTTGTTTCTACTTCTAAATATAAATTTTCATAGATGTAGCTTTAAAATGCTTTCCTAATCAAGTATTCTGATACAACTTGCCAACCCCTATTGCACCATTGACGGCAGACTTCAAAACATTCCGAAACGCATTTTTCTTTCTAATTCTAACCATGGTTCCAAATCCAAATTTTCGCATTTTTAGCATAAAAACAGTCTTAGTATCACGCTTGAAAGATTTTCCCTTATTTCACCCGCTTAATGGTTGAACTTCCAAAAATATCGAAACATGTGATTTTTAAAATTCCAATCAAAAACCTAAATCCGAGGTTTTGTATTTCTTGCTTCAAAATTGCCTTAATAGCAAAGTATTTTCAAGAAACCGCCCATCCCCTATGTCACCTCCTTAGGGATGGAAATATCGAAAAATCGCTGATGTCTACAGTGTAAGATGAACAACGTCTACAAATTTCAAGTTTCTATCGTCTGTAGATTCACTTTTCACCGCTGTTTTCTGTCTTTTAGAAACGGATCGAAAACACGAAATTTCTTTCTTGCGCTTTAGTATCTCTCTTGTTAGTTTTTCTTTTCAAACTGCAATATGCGCCTATTTTTCTTTAATCGTAAGCTTGTTGCAGAAAAAGAACTGAAGAATGTGCATCACGTTTCGCTGTATATAACCTCTTTGCTATTATAGTGTCAAAAGTCATCGCTCGTCTTCAGTTCTAATTTTACATAAGCTGACGACTTTCAACTACTATATCTTCCACCCTCTTGTAGCTATCGACACGGAACTGCTATGGTGTTCAACGGGAGACTTTGTGTACTAGAACAACACAGAGAGATCGTTCGTCTCCATTGTGTAGTTTTTCTGAAGAGCAAAATATTGAGACCCATACGTAGAATTTAATATAATTTCGTAACTTTCAACTCCCATCTCTTCCACCCCCTTATCGTTATCATTCCCTTAACACTATAGTGCACAATGGAGAGTGATACCTACTACCACATACAAACACTATTCGTTTAGGATGTGTAGTTTTGGCTGCAGACTGAAATATAGGCACAAACACTTCAATTATTAGATATATTACCATGGTAGTTTGTGACATGTTGAGAAATTGCACAGAGTGGTAAGCGAACCTGGAGAGGCACTGCCCCGAAGAAGGACGGAAATCTCGAAAAAAAAAAAAAAAAAAAAAAAAAAAAAAAAAATGGAAAGACCAGATCACTGCTAAAGAAAATAGAAGTAAAATCACCATTCTGACGATTACTTGTCATGCCTGAATCAAATGACTCGGTCATGAACCTTGACATTCAAGCAAATAAACCCTGCATTACCAGCTTGTTATCAAAATAGACTGTCGGGGGGAAAAGTGTACTTGCGTTGTAAGGAGGCAGGAAATTTCACCACCTTACATGTTATTTTTACGTGTTAATAATTGATAATTAATTTATTTATAATGCTATTACTGGTATCAGTTCGATTCCGGATAATCTGAAAGGAAAAAAGGTTGGAAGAGTGGGAATATTAAAGTTGACAAGGTCACTGAGAAAACTGGTAGATGCTGGTAGGGAACATTTAATATTAACATTATTTGTATGCAGTACTTTTCTTGGTTGGAAACGGAAAGGCAGCCAAGTCAGTGAGGGAGGCTGACAAGCGATGAGAGGAGTCGTAAAGGTACCTCGAGGACGTGGCCTGTTGACCAGGTGGTGCGAAGTCACAGGTTACTGACTGGCCGATGCCACTTCGGGCCAAAAATATCAGGCGATGCTACGATTTGGAGTTGATTTCATCCACCATACGGCCGAAACGTTCTAGAAGCCTCTCTTTCGCGGGAGAGATGTTTGGAAGGAAGTATAGATGGGGGAGAGAGATTTAAAGCTATAGCTGTGATTGGCTCTTGAGAAAATTGTCTGCAGATACTTGTGGCTTGCCGAAAAGTAAGACGGGAATTCAGCTAGCTGCGCTCGTGGTACGAGGACGCATGTTGGCAGTTGCTGTCAAAGCATCCACTGACTTAACTCACAGTCAGTTGAAAGTGCAGATCGCATTGCTTGAAGTATTCAACAGTGCATTGTATTTGCATTTCGAAGCACTCATTTACAAGCTTACGATTGAGCTTCTTTTCTGATTCTGGCCAGTGAGGCAAGCAGTTTGAGAGAACCTGTTGTTTGACTTTGATACTTTAGTGAATTCAACTTAGGATTTTTCTCTTGAACGAAGTAGCCATCGTCATACAGCTTTAGCTGCACGTCAAACCGATCCACCCACGGTGGCTAGCCGCCGTTCGTCTTATCAGAGCAGTATTGGGAATTGGTGATATACGCACATTGCATTTGCTACAGCGCAGTTAAAGATAAATATAACTTCCACTAGTTGGTTGTGTTCTTGAGCTTCTGGTTGTATTGTCTATCGAGGTGGATACTGATTTTTAATTTCCTTTAAAACAATTAACACGTTCTCAGTATCAAACATTTTTCATAATAGGTAGACATTATGCCATCCTAGTTACAGATTCATTACTTTTGCATCATAATTCATTCCTGAATTTGTGCACCAACCTTTTTTATGAGTAAATAACTATATTGAACATTGAATCTTCCGATTTTTTTCTTACACTCCTGGGCATTAAAATTGCTACACCACGAAGATGACATGCTACAGACGCACAATTTAACCGACAAAAAGAAGATGCTGTGATATGCAAATGATTAGCTTTTCAGAGCAATCACACAAGGTTGGTGCCGGTGGCGACACCTACAACATGCTGACACGAGGAAAGTTTCCAATCTATTTCTCATACACAAACAGCAGTTGACCGGCGTTGCCTGGTGAAACGTTGTTGAAACATTGTTGTGATGCCTCGTGTAAGGAGGAGAAATGCGTACCATCACGTTGTAGCCTATCGTGATTGCGGTTTATCGTATCGCGACATTGCTACTCCCGTTAGTGGCGATCCAATGACTGTTAGCAGAATATGGAGTCGGTGAGTTCAGGAGGGCAATACGGAATGCCGTGCTGAATCCCAACGGCCTCGTATCACTAGCAGTCGAGATGACTGGCATCTTATCCGACGACTTGTTAATTAAGCGACTTAACAGCGTTTGTGTAGTGCTCCTACATTTATCTTCAATGGTTGCAATCTCCTTGTATGAATCTCACTTGTTATGTCAGAAAAGACAAAGATCACCAAAGTCTAACATATCAGTCACGACACTCAAGCGAATTTTTGTTGCCCACGCGACAGCAGTGCACCAAGCGGCCAGAAGGGGACACTACTGAGTTGGCGGTATTTCGTGCGTTGTACGTCGGATTACTCGTAGCTTATATTTGTTTTCGTGATGCTTTCCGGAACGGGGAACGCTTGTAGCGTAATAAAATGGAGCAACATCCAGAAAAAAATGCCTCATTTGTCTGTTTTCAAATTTCCTAAGGACACTGAGAGGTATGTAACAATCATTCTGCTGAAAAGTATCCGTTACGATTCACCTAAAAATTGCATATATTTATGTATAATGGTGATTGTTTGACAGATCCACCGGCCTAGTGTCGCAAGGCAGCTAGGCAAACGAGAAAAGGCGATCCTTGATAATCGCGCTTTTGTCGTTTATAGGGCAAATTGCAGCGAGATCCCGGACGTCCTGCCGCCGCCGCAGCAAAAGCCACCGCCGTTGTCGCAGCCCCATCGTCGCCGAAGGTATCCTTGCCCTGGACTGTGCCCCCGCAGCACGTGGCAACTATGGCATCCCCAACTTCATCTTCTTCGTCGTCCTCCCCTCCAACAGCACCACCACCTCCACCACCGCCGCCACCTTATCTTCAATTATAATCACCAACCGTCCCTACAATAACCCTACACCCTGTGGAGCCCCTCTACCCTTCCCCAAACAACCATCCCGCTCCATGTCATCCTCTCTGCTTCCCCATCCCGTATGGACCCCCCTCCTCCTCCTCCCACCTTCCTCTCACCTCTCCCTACAACGTACTGGTCAACCCCACTCGTGTCACACACCGCAGAGCTATGGTGGCAGATACACCGCAGTCGCCCCCACCCCACCTCCTACCCCACTATCCACCTCTGGTTGAAATCCCACTGGACCCCATTTCCCTCCCGGCCACTCCTACCTATACATCCGTCACTGCCTCCACCACCTCCAAAGGCATCATCCCCAAGCACACCCAGAAACGGGGAAGCATGGACACTGCTCCCACCTCAACCAAGTCCAAGAAAGCTCCCCCCACAACCCCTCCTCTCCCCCTCCTGTCGACCCTATGGACCCCACTCCCATCCCCACAAACCCTCAACCCGAACTGTTCACATATGTATTGTCCCATCCTGATCCCAGATTCCTATCCATCGAAATCCGGTGTGGAAACACCGCCCCCATCTCCGAAAGTATACACCGCCAAGACTCTGTCCTCCTAAAATCCCCCAGCCCCACACTTCACACAGACATCCTCACTCACATCCCCAAGGTCCTTTTCGGCCCCCACGCCACCTCACCCCCTACTATACCGCATCCTCTGCCCGTCAACCACCTCCTCCCCCGCCCTCCGACCCTCACCACTGTGATCACAAGGCTTAGTCCTTTGATCACGGAGGAAGAGGTGTTGGAACAGCTAAATTCCCATCCAGAACATTCCATCAGGTCCGCCAAGAGGATCCACAACGATTCTGGCCCCACCCGTTTGATGCGGATTTTTAAAGAATCCGCATCTTCCATTGACCGCCTCTTCCTTGAGGGTGCGCTGATCTACGATCGCCGCCACACGGTAGAACCCTCCCAATCCTCCCCACATTACTATCGCTGCACCAGGTGCCTCGTTTATAACGATCACGCTGGCCGCGGTGGCCGAGGGGACTGAAGCGCGCCAGTCACGGTCTGCATGGACACGACAGTCAGGGGTTCGAATCCTCCCTCGGGAATGGATATTTGTGCCGTCCTCAGTGTTAGCTAGTTCATAAGTAGTTTATAAGTTTAGGGACTGTTGACCCTATACTTAAGTCCCATAAGCTCTACAAACATTTGAACATTTTAGAATAACAATCACCTGATGCAGCACTGCAGAAACCCTCCCACATGTCCCCACTGCAAAGACTTCCATCTCCACAAACACTGCCCACACCTCACTTCTCCTCCCACCTGCAATACCTGTGGCAGTCCCCACCAAACCCGAACTCACCGTCCCCATCTGCTCCATAGATCCTCCAATGCACCCCAATCAATCCTTGGTTCCTCCCCCCACCACCGAAGACATTATCTAGTTCGTAACCATCGTCCTCGCCAACATCCACCCCTTCCAACGTCTCCACAGACTCCACCAGATTGCACTGGCTGCCAGGTCAGTGTTCAATCTAGACACTTTGCCATCTTCTCCTGTGCCCACTCCCACTTCGCCTTCTTCCGCCTAGAGACCAGAGTTTAGACCTTTCTCGTCCCACTCTCCCCTTCCTTTCCCCTCCCCACCCTTCCCTTTTTTTACCCATTATGGCAAGCCCATCCTATATCCTCCTCTACCACAACATCCGTTCACTCCCTGCCAACAAGAACCTCTTCCTACACAATCTCTCCCAACACCGCGTGGACTGCTTCCTGCTCAACGAGACCTTCCTCCAACCCCGCCGTCCCGTCAACACAAATCCTTACCTTCTCCACCACACGGACCCCCACCCCAAGCCTGAGGCGGATTGGCGACTGGCCATCTCTGCCACCACCCCATCCCGCTCCACCATCTCCTCAATGATCCTACTGAACTTCTGATCCTCAGCCTCTTTGTCCCCTCCATCACTGTCACCCTTGCTACTATTTACATCCGCCCCTACTCTCCCGTATGCTTTCCTATCCCACATCGACCACACCTTCCCAACCTATGTGATTGCTGCAGACCTCAACCTTCATTCCTGTCACCCACTGAACTCCCGCTTCTCCATGATAACCATCCTTTTCCAATCGATGCTACTAAGGCAGAACACTGCCTCCTACCTCTCTGAAGTCTTTTCCATTCCTGATGATCCTCTCTTTGACTACTCTCTATTCCCAGACATCTATGAGTGAACCGATGCCTCCTCTCCTCCACTTGCCCCTGACTTCCAGTACTTGGACCACATCCCTCCCTCAGAATTTTACACTCCTATTACCGCCCATAACATAATCGACACTCTTCACACTAAATGCAACACCGCCCCTGGTGACAACCAGTTGACCTACCGCCATCTCCACGCCAGCCCCCTCTCCTTCCACGAAGCTCTTGCCACCCTATACAATGTCATCCTTTTGACTGGTTTTTACCCCGACCTGTGGAAGACCTCTCATATTCTCATGTCCCTTGAACCTGACAATCCCCTGTCCCAGACCTCATCCTACTGTCCCATCAGTCTTACCTCCGTGTTCAACAAGGTCCTGGAAATCATCCTTTCCCGTCGTATCAATCACCACCTCCACCGCCACCAGTTCCTCCCTCTTTCCCCATGTGATTTCCGACCCTCCTTCTCTTCCGATGACCAGCTCCTTTGCCTGACTCATCTCTTATCCTTACAGCTAAATTCCCATCACTCCACAAATTTTGTATCCCTAGATATCCAAAAAGTCTACACCGCCTTCCTAGCCCTTGCCCCCTCCCTTGCCCATTCCCAGTTTTTGCTCCAGTCCCACCTCACCGAGTTCGCCTCATGGTGTAACTGGTGGCTCCTATCCGTCAATCCATACAAATTCCAGGCCATCGTCAAGGTCGTACCACCCCCTCCTTCCATCTCCATGATTTCTATCTTACCCTCCACAACCATCAACCATCCCATCTGTCACACCCCCACCCTCAAATACCTTAGCCTGACCCTTGACTGTCAACTATCTTGGACCCCATACCTCAAATCCCTCGGTGAGAAAGCAATGTCCCACTGAACCTCCTTAAACTTCTTACCGATCGGACGTGGGGCGTCAATCCTTCCACTGTCCTTCACACCTATAACTCCATCATGCATTCCGTCCTTTGTTCCTTCCACCCTGCCTGGATGTCAGCTCTCCTACCTTCTACAAATCCTTGCAAATCCTGGGATGCCACGCCCTCCGCCTTGCATACCGTATCAGACTCCCTTCTCCCATGCAGATCCTATATGACTTCATCCCTTTCCCCCCTGCACAACACTTTGAACATCTCCGACTCCTCTACACTACCCAAAAGATAGAATCTTGTAACACCTTCACCGCAATACCCCTCCCGGCCTTCACCTGCACATGCTCAATATCCTTTCCCAGGGCAACTTCCGAACCCTTTCCTTGCCGGATGATGATCTTCGTCCCGATATATACCCCTCCTATCAACCCTGATCCCTTCCCTGTAGCATCAGCGCCCCTCCCCTCTCTCCCGTCCTTTTCTTTCCCCCCGATTGGCTACCCCCCTCCCACGCCCAGAGTCTCGTCAATCCCTCTTTCCCCTCCTTCTCTCCCTCTCCCATTACCTCCCCCATCCCCCGCGCTTCCTCCATCCCTGTCCCACCTCCTTCCCCCCCTGGGGGCGTCTCGACCTTTTCAACATGCACAGTGCTAGTGTGTTCAGTGACATCTGTGTGGTTTTTAATCAGTGCCTCTACGGTCAGTGTCAACGAGTTTTACCGTGTGCTCCATCAACTGTCTCCGTGTATCTTCCAAAGAACTTTTAAACTACCGCCATGGCCTTGGGCAGTTTTACTGAATATGTGTGCTTTTATTACCGCTTGATTGTACCTGTTTCGTTCTCCCATATATGTCTGTCTCATTGTTCACTTACATGTTGTTCTTCAACAACTCAACTTGTCTATTGTTTTTAAAATCTCCCAATTTTTATTCATCTGCCTTATTTATTCACTTCATTTCATGACATGTATTTCGCAGGGCTGAAGAGCAGCCAACGCGGCTGCTGCCAGCCTGCTGACTGTAACTACTTGGCTTTAAAATGACAATAAAGAAAAAAAATTGTTTGACCTTTTTAGATGTAGAAAATCGCTCATAGTGTATATAGGTGACTATGTACTGCAGTCTGGATGTCCAAAGATACAGAAAAAAGCGTATGATAGGCCTAAGATATAAAGTAACATTCTGAAGACTATGCTACAAAACACTGAAACCTTATATTTTCGTAAAAAATTGAAAGTTCGGAAAATAAGATGAAAACCATCTAGGAAAATAGGCAAATAGGCCCTACCCAATATTTGTAGAAGACATTAACACCAAACTCGAATCTGGACGTCAGTGGTGATACACTTCCTTTCTTTCGGAAATATGCGTGTAAATCTAGGAAGGAGAATTCCTAACTTTCAACTATAAACCAGTTTTCTACGTATTTCAAATGTTAGTTCGAAGCATCTCGTCAGGAACAGAGCAATAAGAAAGACGAAAGTCATAGTTCTGCTAACAGTTGCCCTAAAAACAACAACACAAAAGGAAATAAAAAGAAATTACATGCGTGTTATACACATTTACTTTGGAGCTACACGGTACACTTCTTAGGCTTACCCCTGTCTCGCGCCAACAGTTCGCTACACCGTAAGCTCTGTGTGTGCTTCAACGACCATCGTTCGGCGCGACGGAGGAACGTTGTACGTTTCAGAGCCCGGGGATCTTGGCTTAATCGCCCGGTTCGTGAGGACGGTACAAACCTCTATAAAAAAACAATCTCAAGGTGTGCTACGTGCCGAGGAGATGCATGGCTGTTGAGGTTGAACAGCCTCTAGCGAGCAACCTCTGAGGAACCTGCCGCACCTCAGTTGTATAAGGCTTACCCAGGCAAGCGGGGCTCTGCCTGGGTGGACCTTTAGTTCCCTAGCTGCTCGTGGGACGAACATGAAACGAGCAAATAAAAGCGTGGCCCGTCGCGAAAACGGTGTCTCTAAGAGAGGTAGAAGTGCATACAATGCCGCACAGTATGACCCCCAATCGTTCCCTTCCCTGGCTACCCCATGGGAGGAACGACGGGCGAAAGACAGGGTTGTGCCATACTCCCCTAAATTTCTTGTCTGTGCTAGAACCGATGGGGATACGTTCAGTAACACTAAGCCACTCTTCTTTGTGGAAACCTTAGAAGATAAGTTTGGCGAAGTTTCAGGGATGGCTAAGATGAGAAGCGGTGCAGTCCTCATAGAAACAGCATCCCCAGCACAGTCACGGGCACTTCTGGCCTGTGAAAAGCTGGGTGTTGTTCCTGTGACCATCACCCCTCACAAGAGTCTCAACATGATTCAGAGGATAATTTACCACCGTGATCTCCTGCTGCAGTCAGACGACGAATTACGCGCCAACCTTGAACGATGGGGTGTCCACTTCGTTATGCGCGTATATAGTGGGCCTAAGGACAACAAGGTAGCCACCGGTGCCTTCATCCTGGCCTTTGAGGGCCATTCTTTACCCGAAAAGGTCAAGGTTATGGTATACCGGTGCGATGTAAAGCCATATATTCCTCCTCCGATGCGGTGCGTCAAATGCTGGAAATTTGGGCACATGTCCTCCAGGTGCAATTCCAGCTCCACCTGTCGAGAATGTGGGCGTCCATCCCATCAGGACGCTCCTTGTGTTCCTCCTCCTATTTGTGTAAACTTCGGACAGCACCACCCCCCTTGCTCGCCAAACTGCACAGTGCTCCATAAAGAGAGAAAAATTATGGAGTATAATACCATGGACAAACTGTCGTACAATGAGGCCAAAAAGAAGTTCGAGCGACTGCACCCTGTAGCACTAAAGACGTCATTTGCAACTGTCACGTCGTCACCTTTTCCTTCGGTGATGATGGTCCCCACATCTGTGTCAACATCTGTGGGCCCTCAGGGCCATAAAGCTCCATCAGCCCCCTCGATGGTCAGGGGATCTCCACCATGTGCTCCCCCCACTACACCTCCTAGGGGAGCACATCCCCCCACACCGTCAGGGACAACGGTCCCCGTCACTCAGCCGGAGAAGCAACAACTTCCTCCGGCTCCTCTCGCTCGGAAGGGGTCCCTTGGGACGCTCCCTTCCGAGGCCTCTCAGAGTAACACAGAGGGTCCCAGCCCATGGCTGTTGGACTCGCTCGCCCTTGGTCAAAGGGCTTCGCAGTCTACGTCAGGCCCTGACACTGTCTCTGAGAAGCCCTCTCAGTCCTTAAAACCAAAAGGACAGCGAGAGGAAAAAAGCTGAAGAAAAAGGAATCTTCTGTGGCTCTAAAGCCACGCCTTGTCACATCTCCCGCTTCTGATGACGACTTGGAGGCCCTTGCATCCACCAAGGATCTCGCTCTCCTGGACTATCCAGAACCAATGGTTCTGGATCCAGTCGGAACACATTCGACAGCAGCAGGTAGTGAACCTATGGACAAATCATCCCTATCCTATCATGGCCTTTCCAGTCAGCAATAACTAAATTCTCCAGTGGAATTGTGGTGGTTTTTTCTCCCATTTAGCAGAGTTACGGCAGCCTCTCAACACTTTACCTGCACTGTGCGTTGCCCTGCAGGAAACCTGGTTTCCCCCGACGCAATGCCCTGCCTTACGAGGCTATCGGGGATATTACTGGAATCGCACAGTTTATGACAGGGTTTCAGGTGGAGTCTGTATTTTTGTCTTTTCATCTGCATACATTGAATCTATTGCTCTCCAAGCACCTTTAGAAGCTGTGGCAGTCAGGGGTGAAGACTACAATTGACCTCACCATTTGCAGTGTATACCTGCCCCCAGACGATGTAGTACCCCAACATGTCTTGGCGGCACTGATTTCTTAGCTCCCCTCACCTTTCTTACTTTTGGGAGATTTTAACGCCCACAACCCCCTGTGGGGGGTACTACGATTACTGGCTGTGGCAGAGACATTGAGAGTTTACTATCTCAGCTTCACCTGTATGGATACCATAGTGCTACATGTGTGCCAGGGATTTCTATGAATGGAGTAGTTTGTACGGATCCAGATGCAATTGCTGAACATCTCGCTGAGCACTATGCTCGTAGTTCTGCATCTGTGACTTACACGCCATCTTTCCGTATCGTGAAAGAGCGGGAAGAACGGAAGCGACTGTCCTTCTCAACCCGCCGAATGGAATCCTACAATGCTCCATTCAGTGAATGGGAATTCCTCGGTGTCCTTGCACATAGTTCCGATACCAGCACCAGGCCAGGTCGCATTCATAAACAGATGCTGAAACACCTGTCGGTGCAGTCTACACGAAACATTTTATCTGTGTTCAATCATATCTGGAACGATGGTGTCGTCACAGTGGCGAGAAAGTATCATTGTGCCAGTGCTTAAGCCAGGTAAAAACCCCTGCGATTTGGACAGCTACTGACCCAACAGCCTCACCAACGTTCTTTGCAAACTGCTGGAACATATGGTGAGCCGGCGGCTGTGCTGGGAATTAGAGTCTAGAGGCCTGCTGGCTCCATGCCAGGGCGGTTTCCGTCAAGGCCGCTCCACTACAGACAACCTCGTTTACTTGCAGTCCTGTATTCGTACAGCCTTTGCTCAACGTCAACATCTTGTTGCGGTGTTTTTTGATTTGAGAAAGGCTTGCGATACAACATGGAGACATCACATCCTTCAGATGTTACATGAATGGGGTCTTAGAGGCCAGCTCCCTATTTTTATCCAAAACTTGTTATCTGTCCGTACGTTTCGTGTCCAAGTTGGTGCTTCTCGTAGCACCCCTCATGTGCAGGAAAATGGGGTTCCTCAGGGCTCTGTTTTGAGTGTCCCCTTATTTTTAGTAGCCATAAATGGCTTAGCGACAGCTCTCTATGCTGACAACTTCTGCATCTCTTTTAGCTCTTCCAACACCCAAGTTGCTGAACGTAGGTTACAAGTAGCCATTTGGAAGGCACAGTCCTGGGCTCTAGCACATGGCTTTCAGTTCTCTCCTGCAAAGACCAGAGTTATGCACTTCTGTTGGCGTCGGACGGTTCATCCACAGCCCGAACTTTATCTTAACAACCACCTCTTAGATGTTGTTGACACTCACAGGTTTTTAGGGCTCGTATTTGACTCTCGGCTGACAAGGCTCCCCCACATTTGTCAGCTGAAACAGAAGTGCTGGCGCCAACTGAATGTTCTCCGCCATCTGGGCCATACGACCTGGGGTGCCGATCGGTCCACACTGTTGCAGATATACCAAGCTTTGGTGCAGTCCCATCTGGACTTTGGATGCCTTGCCTATGGCTCCACATCCCCCTCGGCATTGTGCTTGCTGGACCCAATTCACCACTGTGGGGTTCGCATCGCGACGGGTGCCTTCCGCACCAGTCCCACGGACAGTTTACTTGCAGAGGCCAGGTTCCCACCTCTGTGGATCCGCCGCCAGCAACTGCTTGCGGCCTATGCTGCTCATGTCCATAGCTCGCCAGGACATCCGAACCAACGTTTGCTTTTCTCCCGCATGGTCGTCCATCTTCAACAATGGCGACCCCGTTCCGGTCACACGATCACCTTCCGTGTCCAGTCCCTTCTGTTGGAACTAGAGTCTTTCCCTGTCCCATCTCCGTATCGGGCCCGTACGCGTACATGGTGTGTACCGAGGCCATGCTCTAGGCTGGACTTGGCCGGTAGACCCAAACACTCAGTTCCTCCAAAGGCACTCCGCTGTCAGTTCTTCACTGTTGTTGCAGAGTACACTGGACACGACATAGTCTATACGGACGGTCTGTTGGTTTGTGGCCATGTTGGCTTTGCCTATGTCCATGGCGATCACACCGAGCAGCGGACTCTGCTGGATGGCTGCAGTGTGTACACTGCCGAGCTGGTGGCCATTCTCCGTGCTCTTGAGCATATGCGCTCCTGCTCAGGTGAGTCTTTTCTGCTCTGCAGTGACTCCCTGAGCAGTCTTTGTGCTCTCGATCAATGTTACTCACGTTCCTCCTTGGTGAAGGCTATCAATGAGACACTTTTTGCTCTCGATCAGTCAGAACGCTCTGTGGTCTTCATTTGGTCTCCTGGTCACATCGGCATCCTGAACAACGAATGAGCCGATACGATTGCCAAACAGGCTGTCCATGTGTCCGTGTTAGAGATTGGCCTCCTGGCCTCAGATTTCCAGTCTGTGTTGCGCCATAGAGTACGTGAGCTTTGGGCCGCCGAGTGGCGTAGCCTTAGCCATCCCAACAAACTCTGGGCAATAAAGGAGACCACGGCTGTGTGGCACTCCTCCATGCGGGCCTCTCGCCGGGACTCAGTAGTCCTGTGCCGGCTCCGCATTGGCCACACTTGGTTGACCCATGGCCATCTCCTTCGCGGTGAGGACCCGCCTCGTTGTCGTTGTGGCTCTTCCTTGACGGTGGTCCACATTTTGATGGACTGCCGTCTTTTAGCCGTCCTGCGGCGGGATTTTAATTTTCCTGTAATTTTATCTGACGTTCTACGTAACGATGCCATAATGGCTGACACCGTTTCAGGTTTTATTCGCGACAGCAGTTTTTACAACTCTATATGAAGCTTTGCTTCAGCGCATTGTATTCGTTTCTCTTATCAGTATGTCGTCCGCTTGAGGGTTTCCTTGTGTTGCTCTGTGGCTGACCCTTACTATTTTAATTTTACGGTCGGTCAACCACGAAATTTGGCTTTGTCATTTCATTCCCACACTTGTTTGCATTTTCCATGTGATTGTCTCCTTTCGTGTTGTCTCCTGCCATGTTGTCCCTTGTAGAACTTGTTGATATTTTATTGATTGAGTGGGGTTTTCCTCCCGTTGCAGTTTGGGCGAATTTTTCAGTATTTCCACACTTATCTCGCCCTTTGATGGAATGGGGGACTGATGACCTCCGCACTTTTGTCCCCCTAAAACACCAAACCAACCAATCTTAGGCTTACATTACCTCCGTTTCAATGGGGAAAGCTGCAAAAATATTCGGAGGCACGTGTTTCCACGTTGAGTAGCTTCTATCTTTCATCGTTTCATTCATCTGTTTTGCTTCCATTACTGTTTATTTATGCATCATCAGTTTCGTCAGGTATTAGACAAACCTCTATATCTAAAATAAAACAGTCGTATCGTGAATTACGTAGAAAAGGGTGCGGAAATAGATTGTTATTCATACGATATATGTATGACGTTAACAGGCGGCTCCCTAGCAACCGCTTGGAGCGCTAGTGTCGTCTTAGCTGTCAGGCGGTAACAGCTTTTACACGAGTGAGTGTCGCGACTGATATGTTAGACTGTGATATCACTAACACAAATGTTCAAATGCTTTTAAAGCTAATGGGACTTAACTGCGGTGTTGTCAGGCCCTAAACTTACAAACTACTTATGAACGAACTGATACTAAAGACAACACAAACATCCATGCCCAAGGGAGGATTCGAATCTCCCAAGCGGGAGGTTTTTATTTGCCTGTACAAAAATATGACCTCTTTTAAATAGTCATTTACATTGGCAAGATTTAAAAGTCTTTTCACTAATTATTTCGCATTATAATGGTGGAGTGCCTTTTTCTGTGAAGATGGAATGTATCCGCAGTTTTTGTTTTGTTTTAGGACGCTCGTATTTATGGGAAACTCGTAATTCCGGGATTAGAAACATCTAGACTCTACTGTATCGAGTTCAGTTTACTTATTGTCTAACTTCCTTCAATTTTCATTTATTTATTTTTAGGTAGAAAATGTTACAACGAGGAGAACAGAATCCAGTTTGGAAGTATTTTATTAAAAGTACAGTCGATTTATCTAAACCTGTTTACCTTCCATGTCATCTTATACGGGCTCCTGATTAGGCATTCACACACTCAAGAAGGCTTAATACAGGGAGGGGATCTTGAAAAATGAGGAAAAACTTGTGATTTGTGATGTAACGTAAATATACAGAAATTTTAACTTAATCACGCAAGTTTCGGTTACGGTTTTTGTTTCGGCCGAATATTCGGTTGCTGTTTCGGTTTCGGCCACAAATCATGTTTCATTCGGACTCTAATTTTCTGCTTTTTGTGTATTTCCATTTTTCCAGAAGTAGTCAGTTAATTCTAGTTTTTCTGAAGGCTGCTGTAACTGATTACAACCTCCTCAGTTCTATGTAACTGGCAAGACAATGCCGTCTTGGCCTTAAAGGCGACGTGGAGCAATTACCGTGTTATCATCTGCTGAAAACAATGTCTGTGGGACTCGCAAAGTTTTACAGCTTAGCAGTCGCACGAGATTTCCAGTAATTACCAACCAACTCTACCGTTTTCACACGTGTCTTGATAATCTGAACAGATTAGTCCAAAAACGTCCAGGGAGGAAGATTAAGCACTATTTGAATCTAGTCTCGACATAAATCGCCACCTTCTCATATCATCGATGTGTGTGTGTATCTTTTTTGCGAAACACTTCTCAAGAAAGTTACATAATGAACTTATGCACTAAGTTGATAACTTTCTGCACCGAGAAGTAATATAATGAAGATAAATCAGTTGCGACGAATTCTAATAATAAGATGAACTAGGTGATGTGTGCACCATTAGTGACCAGTCATGTGAAATGGAAATAAGTAAAATTAAATATTTATCATTTAAAAATATTTTATTATAAGTAGTGTAGCAATGGGCGTTTCGCCCCACTGAGATTGCCCTCTTTTGTTTGTCATCAGCGTCACTGGCCGCCATCTTGGATGAGGTCACTCCCCCCAGGAAATCGGAAATTTTTTTTGAACCTAATTTTTTTAACTTATAATTTCCACCACTAGAGGTCAGCACAACAACCCACCACCCCTCCCCCCAGCACCCTCCCCTCCCCCCCTCTCCGCCCTCCTCCCCCCTGCCCCTACTTGACCACCATTGCCTTCGAGCTGCATCTGGCACTGCCGCCAGCCTGACGCCACCCCTGACCTGTCCAGACCTGCCAGTCCGGCAAAGCCGGACCATCAGGGAGGCAGCGAGTGGCTAGCTTTTCTCATAGTGCAGTCTCCATAAATGCACTGTAACAATTCTTTCGGGTATGCACTCTATCACAACTATGTGATCATCAGGAGTGGTGGTGGTGGTGCCAGGCTGGTGGGGGTGGACAGGTCTGGACATGTTGGGGGTGGCATCAGGCTGGCAGTAGAGTCGGGGGCTAAACGCCCATTGCTACACTACTATTATAGATAGTAACAGTATACAATATTATATAACCTTGTATTTTCTTAAATTCATTTCATAACACTTATTTAAAAATCAATTGTAATTATAAAACGTTGTATATTTTGTGTCTCGTTTTCGTTGTAGGTGTCGGTGGCCGAGTAGAAAGAGACCGACACAGGAATATAGGATGCACCCGTGTGCAGGTACAGAGGTGACCAGCCAGTGGGACAGCAGAAACTAGAAACACTAGAGTAAATTAGTACGAGATATATATTTCATAGAGACTTACTAATACTTACCTTTTACATAGTTCTTGACTTCAGAATGCTGATACATAGATTAGATAGAGGCCTGCCTACTGATAATTCCTAGTACTTATCCGATAGCCAAGTCTTAACTGGTGCCTATCTGATTCCCAAGTGTTAACTGGTTCCTATCTCAGTCCCAAGTGGACGATGCAGCAGTGGTGGCCACGAGCGGAGTTGCAGCAGAGGGCGCACATGGCTGACGTCGTAAGAACGCCGTGCCGTGCGTGCATGGCGGCGCGCGGCGATAGTAGGTGGTGCGCACTTTAGACTGGTGCGACACTACAGTATAGTCTCTGAAATTAAGTTCACAACACTTCCTTCCACACAATATAAGCTGTGCGTTGGCCCTTATATTTTATTTCCACTTTAACATTTTTGAATTACCAAAAAAACGAAGGAAATAGGCCCAGTAGTTTGGTTTGGTTTGGTCTGGTCTTTAGTTTCCATAGATTCTTTTAATATATAAGAAAGATGAAGGACCAGTGCGAATAGCACCGTGCGAATACATTGCACCGTTAGTGGAATGACAAAAAAGTTGGAATAAATTGAAGTAAAGTTGAATGTTTACACATAGCTTTCTTCAGAATCAATCAATGCAACTGTTTAAAAGCGCAAATGAAAGAGCTTGAACCGCCGAGTGTTGTTGGATAAAAAAAAACTGCGTACCTTAATCAGAACCGAAGAATCGTAAAACAAACCGATTAAATTATTCAATGCAAGAACAGAAGGATACCGCATTTGAATAAAAATAAGGGATGGAGGGATTTAAGATAATTATGATACTTGATGAGAAATCTGCGAATGAACACCTTTCGTTTAAAGCAAAAAATGAAGGAAATTGGTCTGATAGAATCGCCTGACTGACTGACTATTTTACAGCAAGGACACCCCTATAAGAAATATAGAAAAGGAAATCACGTTTGAGTATAGAAAAAGGAAGGCGAGAGTTATGTATATTCTGATACTTGCTGACAAATCTATGGATGAATACCTTTCGTTTAAAACAAAAAGGAAGGAAATTGGGCAGGTAGTTTGTTCTGGTCGACTAATTTCAGTTTTTGTAGATTGTTTTGATATATAAGATCAATTATTTGAAGAGAAACGCACTATGTTCCATCACATTCTGCAGATGGGAAGGGACAATTTTCGCCACGCTGGAGTGGCACAGAGTTCTTAGGGTCCTTGTTGTGGATATAGAGTTTACTTGTGGTTGGAGGTTCAAATCCTCCCTCGGGCATGGATATGTGTGTTGTCCTTATCGTAAGTTAGTTTAAGTAGTTTGTAAGCCTAGGGACTCATAATGGCAGCAGTTAAGCCCCTTGGATTTACAAACATTTGAAACTTTTTTGAACAATTTTCTATATACATATTGAGAACATCATTATTATCAAAAAATGCTATAGATCTTTATGTATATTTAAAATGAATGTCCGCTTTGCAGTGAATACTGGTCTTTTGTGACAGGGCATGGCTACCAAAAATCCTTGACCAATTTCGCCAGCTAACTAAATTTCTTTATTTTGTTTTATTTTGAATCTACCGGTAGTGGCAGGCTGGCAGCAGCTTGAGTGCTGCTCTACAGCTGAACGAATTCACAAAATCTCACAATTTGTCATAAAAAATATTGAACAGTGAATAAAAATGCAGAATTTAGAAACTACAGAAGATAAAAAAGTGGAGAAAATAGACATACAGCAGAGATGAACAATACAAAGTCAGAATTGAAAGGCCATGGTGGTTAAAATCACATTTAAGCATATGTTTAAAATCCATGGTGGTTAAAAGCACAAAGGCGGAGTACACAAGACGACAACAAAGGCACTCATTAAAACACACAGCAATACAAATATTCTACAAATTCGATGGTTGCTTGAGATTTAAAGGACACTCCTATCACTATACATGGACACTGGCACAACACTGACAGTGCACTGTTAAAATTGTAGAGCACAGGTACCGTGCAGTGGATAAGGAAGGGAGGGGAGGCACAGAGGGATGGAACGGGAGGTGAAGGAGTGGGGAAGGATGGGGGAGGATGGTGGAGAGGCATAAGGACCCGAGGATGGGGAAGGAGGGGAAAGCCAAGTGTGGGAGGAAGTGGGATGGGAGGGGGAAGGAGAGGGGGCATACAAATATGGGGAAGGACTAAAGTTGATAGGATGAGTAGAAGTTGGAATGGAGAGCGTCATCCAGGAGGGAAAGGTGACAGAAGCTACCCTCAGAGAGGTTGTGGAGAGTGTGAAGGTGAAGGGAGGGAGGAATAAAAAGGTAACGGCGTGGCAGAGGCCTGGGATGCAACAACAGGTGGGATACAAGCAGGTGGTGGGAATCGAGTTTTTAGGAGATATATCTGAGGCGGAGGTATTCGAGGAACTTGAGCAGGTGTGGGAAAGAAATAAGGTCATACAGGATCCACATAGGGGGTGGGAGGCAGATATGGTAAATGAGGCAGAGGGCATGGCGTTCAAGGATCTGGAGGGATTGGTAGTGGGCAAGGGGAGCTGAAACCCAAGAGGGGTGGAAGCAGCAAGGACAGGACGTATTAAGGAACGGTAGAAGAATAGGATGGTGGAGAGGTTGAGGCACCAAGGTCTGGCTGGAAAGGAGTTTGAGGAGGTTGAGGCAGGAGAGGGCTTTTTCTTGGACTGTTTGAAGTTGGGGTTTCCAGGAGAAGGATCGGTTGAGAGTTAGGCCTAGATATTTGACGGTTTTGGTTTGTGGGATAGGATGGTCATGGAGTGTAAGTTCGCAGTGCCGGAAGGAAGGGGAAGTGTGACCTATCCCTATGATGATTGCCTTGAATTTTGTCTAACTAAATCATCCTTGGTCAGTTTATAACAGGCTCGTCATCTGCTGGCACTGTGGGAACATCTTACAATCGTCAAAAGTGATATTGCCACACTGATTACGAGTCATCACCTTTTATGTTGTTGCTGAACAGAACTGAACTTAGAGCCAGTGTGTGTCAGACGCAATGAATACACTACACCGTGGTGAAAATACATTCAGCTGTCATCACAACATCAACATAATCTTTGAAACCACAAAAGGAAGGATGGTATAAGTTCTTATGTAGTGTACTAATCGACAGTAGTTGAGTGACAAATTAAAATGTCATTAAGACATCCAGAGACTGGTGACAAAACTTAAACGTAGCAGGTTTTACATACACAGATAGGCTTCACTGTCTGTCTCTCAAAATAAAAAGTCTAACATATTACGCATGATTCGTGCTATTATGTGTAGTTGTCTGACTCAACACAAGCCAAGGTCCAGAAAGTATTTATTCTGAAAACGTGAGCAATATTATGAAGTCAGTAAGTCTTGCAAATTTTCCTCTAATCACATAATTATTTAATTCCCTCACACAGTTGACAGGTGCCAAACATTTCGACAGACGTACTGGACAGATAACACGCGGATTTCCGTGTCACTCACAATTTTATCCGCAAAGTCAGAAATATTACAGATATCCGCATCCACGCAGCCCTTTTGCTATAACGCATTAATAATGGTAAGTAATGAAAAATATGTACAAATATTTAATATTTATGAACTATTTACGGATATTAATGAATCCTGTACTTAAGCAGTAAAGTTATAAAACTCACCTAGAACATTCTTTTCGCTTGCTGGTCTCTCCTCGATATTTGAAGTGAACTTCCTTAAAATATTGCACCAAGCACCCAGTTTCTCACTTTTGTCGGAATATGCTTCGGTCGTGACATCCCAAAGCGCTGGTTTGTTTTGTACCTCAGCAATTAATTCTTCGTTATTTATTTTACTTTCGAAGAGCTTATTCAGCTCCTTGAACTCTCGATCTCAGTCAACCATATTTGCTGTTTCACTATTCATAACAATACGGTAACACAGTGCAAATACAGCGCACACAGTGCTGCAGTTGAGAAGCTACTGAATGACAGCTGACAGAGCGATACACCATATGCGCGTGAAAAGTGGCGTGCTAGTTCCCCACGGCTAATAGGCTCCAAATGCCACAATGACCCGTGACAGCTCTGGGCAATCCGAGTGTCCTGGCAGTCACCGGGCCCCAACACCAGTGTCTCGTCCTAGCCACTGGTGTCTGCCGGCTATTAAGGCAGGGGCTCACGAATGTAAATATTTTGAAACGAAAGTATATGTTTGTTAAAAAAAAAAAAAAAAGAAACCTTGTTTTCCAGGTATTTGGAGGCCCCCAAGACCGAAGGTCCGGGTCGGTCCGCCCCCCCCCCCCTCTCCCCTTAGTCCGCCACTGGGCCTGGCTCACAATTGAGGCAGCACAGGCAGAGGAGAGACAGAGAACAGGTGGCCAGCCATCTATAACGCATGATTTCTTTAGCCGTCGGCACACGGAGCGTGAGCGTGTGTCTGAACATGTGTGGTTGATGTGCGGAGTCCAACGAACGGCTCAACGCTCGGAGACGGCGCGCTTGTGCATATGAGACGTGTGCCTTAAAGACCTACGAGCGAGCGCAGCGCACTGCAGCGACAGTTGTCGGCAGCATCAGGTTCTGGAATCACACTGTTTACCAAATCAAAAGAGTGGAATTCCTGCTTTAACTCTATTAAATCGATATTTTTTTCCCTTAAACATGACTGCGTCTCAGCAACGGTTATAGGATAGCAAATTAATAAGCAGCCAACCAGTTGCAGTAATAGTTGTTTAATAAACTTTTGACCATGGTTTCGACAGATATAAACCCGTCTTCTTCAGAAATACATGTAAACCTATAGACAATGTGACATCATAAATTAAAATTTCTAATCGATATGCCTGAAATATGTGTCATACCAAGCATTGTGAAACATTGTGAAATACAAATCAGAATGAAACTGTTACTTACTATACTTGCATATCACAGAAATTTGACATCCCTATTCATCTCATTTGCGTCACCATAGTATAAGCTACGTACTAACCCAGTTCATTTTATTCATCTGAGAGGTACACATTTCTATTATTATCGTTCGTTTACGCAATGTATTTCAACAGTATTTGTTAGTCAGCATATTTTCACAATTGACCTTTATAATATTTGTTTCCACAGCTTCACTCAAACTTCTCACCCTCTTTTTATCCAAGATTCCATTTATTGACATCGTTATAAACTCAATGTACATTCTGCCAATAGCTACTTAACCCACTGAAAGATCCACGGCGCATGCGCCACCGGTCCTGGTATGCACGTTCCTTGCTTCAAATTAGTAAGTGTGAATGTCTGCAGATGCGCTGACGCATCTTTCAGTCTAAACCACATTCCCTACACCATAGGGATATCAAATTCCTGTGATATGCAAGTATAGTAAGTAACAGTTTTATTATAATTTGTATTTCACAATGTTTTAGACAATAGGCTTGATATGACGCATATTTCAGGCATAACGATTAGAAATTTTAATTCATGATGTCACATTGTCTAAAGGTTTACATGTATTTCTGAAGAAGACGGGTTTATATCTGTCGAAACCGTGGTCAAAAGTTTATTTAACAACTATTACTGCTACTGGTTGGCTGCTTATTAATTTGTTATCTATTAAATCGCTTATTTCCGCGCTTGTGCATATGTTCGTTATGTTCTTTGATAAAGGCCTTAATAAGCAACAATAAAATACCTATGAAGATAAGACTCTCATAAAAGTTGCATGTTATGTCAGTTAACGCAGCGAATTATAAAAGCTTCAATACGTGAAACAATAACTCCAGTACCCCATCTGGAAGAAAATTGGCAACTAAAACAGAATGTGCCTCGCCATAGTGGGAAAATAACTGTATATATGACGTCACTTCCGGCATGCTTCATCATTCGAGGCATATCGTAACTTAAAGGCATATAATGTAAACTAAACTGAGATCTCCTCTGTTAAGTGCTCACCATCCAGTCGGTGTTCCTGGGTGATCTTCTAGAACTTATTATGTCTGATCCGTTCAACTGGTCGGTATTTTCTTTAAACTATCACTAAATCATCTTCTCGTACCCAGTACACCCCACCCAGGAAGCGGGTCAGCAAACACTACGACTTAACTGCCTACACTACAGCCAGTAACGTATCAGTGTGTCCTCAACAAAGGTATTAGATATGTTGTATACAATACTGGGAGATATGTTGGTTGCTGACATGTAATTACAACAAATGATGCAAGGAACAATTCGTTTTGATAGGTTTTATAGCCCGCCTTGCCTTGAAACGGAGGATTACTGTAATACGTAATTTTTTAACCACATATAAGACGTTTCCAGTCATTTATTCCAACAAATAGTTCCTTAACTACCGGTTTTCGAAAGATTCTCAATTTACTCAGTTACTTTTACTTGCTTTGAAATGACGTACAATCGTAAGACCAAAGTTATGTATACAAAACCCATGAAATACGACGGCCAATATAGCGTCTTCGTCTCTCTACTGAAAAGAGCTGTGCCCCTCCCCGGATAGCCACGTGGTGTGACGTCGGTAGCGTTCTCCCACCTTATTGGTGATCGCTCAGACGCTCGTTGAGAATATCTGGCATGCTCGATACGGCCCCAAACATTGGGAAGGCTTCACTACGTGCGGTTCGCACCGTGGTCTACGAGAAAGACAGGCTCCAGAACGTTGTCATGCCACGTAAGCACGGTAGTTCTGAGCCGACACGATCGCTAGCCGATTGGCCGCCCGCTGGGGCACACCCCACTGCCTCATAGCGGGTAGCCACTGAGCTAGCGATCGTTCCAGCTTGGAACTACCTTGCTTATGTGGCATGACGACTGCGCTGGGGCCTGTCTTTCCCACTGGACGCGGTTCGCACCGTGGCCAACGGGAAATACAGGCCTCAGCGCGCACTTCATGCCATGTAAGCAAGGTAGTTCCGAGCCAGCACGATCGCTAGCTCAATGGTTGCCCGCTATGGGTGGCCAATCGGCTAGCGATGGCGCCGGCTCGGAACTACCTTGCTTACATGGCACGAGGTGCGCGCTGAGGCCAGTCTTTCTCGCTGACCATGGGTTCGCACATTGTGACGTCACACTCGCCACAATGGCAACACTCGTTCAGACAGTCGCTCAGTATACCGACGGCTTAATGAGACAGCGCACACGTACCGCAGCCGAAGCTGTGGGCAGGCGTTTCTTCCGTCAGACCCATGTCTGGCTTTCCAAGGCGCTCAGTTTTCCTGCGCCTCTGTTCCACCCAATGAGGTTAGGTTCCACCTCTGTCGCAAAGTGAAATTTTAAGTCATCCGCTACACTTCGAAAAAAATGTTTTATCTAGACGAATATAAGCTACATCCTTCTCTGTATTTAGTTTCTTTGTAACATTTTTAATTTTCGCGTAGAAAAAGAAAAAAACCAGTATTTTTGAATTCGTGCATGTTCTGCGCTAACGCAGCTTCCTCAGTTGATTTTGCGGAAACTATTTGGTACAAAAAATTATTTTTCTTATAGCCAGAAGCCACTGCGTGATATTGGACTGGTTTTCTTTTAGTTATTGTCCATAGTTATTGCTATAATAAAATACAAAGTTCAATGCCATGCATATTTTGAAGAGTTTGCAGTGAAAAATGTACTCGCTGGCTACTTTGCGTTTGGTGCGTTTTTCACCACACATTACTGTGTACGAAGTGTAGCTAACATATCGAAATTGTTTTTAACGATGGAAGGAGAGCCATACCTCTTTCCATTCTCGAGAAAATACGTTAAGATACGTTTGACGTGATGCGGTCGGCAGCTACGCGGCACACGTGCAGCTCTTGCCGCCTGCTATGCTGAGTGCAGAGCTGCCGCGTGTCTCTCTTCTTCGTATGCTGCCGATACATATCCGAGCTAGAAATCAAGAACTTACTGAAATAGAAAGACACTGAGATTCATAAACTGACGATGCTGAATGTGTATTTTTACAATCTATAGTCTCTGGTTTCAGTAAACTTTGTGACATGCATGACAGTACTATGTAAGCTAAGATTCCCGTTACTACTGAATGATAAGTTCGGCGAAGCCAGATGGGACGCGCAACGATTTTTTTTTACCATCAGGGATCTTCCATTTCTTGAAACACAATGTCCATTCCTTCGTGGAGTTTTAGCCCACTACTAAACCAAAGATGATAATAGGAACGTCTCTCGTCAGTATTACTCAACCTGAATTCTATACTACTTTCAGAAATTCAACAATTGCAAAAATACTAGCATGGCTTTACTAATTACTAACAAATATGATAACCGCTGATGGTTAGAAATAATGACAGAGACAAAATAGGAGTGCAGAGTAATAAAACACTAGACATACAACCCACAGCAGCCGTCAAAGAAGAAGAAAAAAGCAGACTCCGGATCATCTTTTAATCTAAGACATATGAAAAACATTCCAGGTGTCACAGAGAAGAAAAGTGTTTCTGATCGTGTATACTGCACCACAAACACAATTAAATACATTGGTTGTATAAAGGTTCTTTAAATTACTGAATTTGCAGTGACGCTTGTTTCTCTGATTTATAAAAGAAATGAGAGAAAAATAAATCTGATTTTAATTACATTCCTAAAACACATCCCTAATTTTTCTTTAGTGGGTATGACATGTCACACACTGTTTTTCTTCTGTGTTAAGTCCTTCTTACTCAGCGTGTGATTCTCTCTGAACTGTCGTCTGTTTAGTCGGAATAGCTCAAGAGCTCATAATGAACTTCCATAGACCACACAAGTTCGCCATATATTCGCCACTTTTGCCTGTTGCTCAGTAGGCCTTCCATTGCTCTTATACAGACTTTATTAGAATACAGGCATACACACACACACATACACATACACACACACACACACACAGATTAAATTGAGTTTTTAAGGTGATTGAGGAATTAAATCTAATTGCATCGAGAGGTGTGCAGTGGACATGCAGCACGTGCTGCATGAGCGTAACAAGCTCTCTTCCGCCCGTGCTGCGTGAAGTGTGTGCTGAACTGCAGAGGCCCTGCTCCTCATCTCTGCCTCTGCTCTGCCACAGAGGTGCAGCGCCTCTGCAGGTCAGCACACACTTCACGCAGCACGGGCGGAAGAGAGCTTGTTACGCTCATGCAGCACGTGCTGCATGTCCACTGCACACCTCTCGATGCAATTAGATTTAACTAGCTGCTCCCCGCGGTGTTGCCCGAGGTTCAATATTCAGACATTAAAGTGCCAAGAAACGGCATAAACAACTACTTGACTGTTTGCGACATTGTTAGCACGGAATATATAATTGTCTTGGAACGGACGGAGAGCCAAAAATCTATTGCAATACGTCCCTGTAAACAACGTTTCGAGACTTTTTTTTTTTTTTTTAATCCCTTTATTGGATTTTTAAGCCAACTGCGGGAAACAGTTGGCAGGCTGGCAGCAGCTGCGATGGCTGCTCTTCAGCCATGTGACATACATGACATGACAGAATGGTGAAAACAATATAAAATAGAGGAATAAAATTGCGGAATTTAAAAACAATCGACACACTGAGTTTTTGATGGACTAAAACGTACATGGACAAACGGGACAAACATATATCAGAGAAACGAGAACAGACGAGTAGTAATAAAACACACATAGTCAGTAAAAACAGTTGGCCACGGCGACGATTTAAAAGTACATCGCAGAAACACTAAGGACAAACACGAAGACAGTGGACGGCTCACAGAAAAAAACTTGGGGACGGCGATCACGGATGCATTGATTAAAAACACACGACACTGGAAACACTGGCACTGTACACGTTGGTAAACAGTCGAGACGCCCCCGCGAGGGGTGGGGAGGGGGGGAGGTGGGACAGGGATGGGGGATTCGCGGGGGAGGGGGCGAAGGGGAGGGAAGAGAGAGAAAGGAGGGGAGAGATGGAGTGACGAGACTCTGGACATGGGAGAGGGGAAGCCCAGCGGGTGGGAAGGAAAAGGGGCGGGAGAGAGGGGAGGGGTGCTGATGCTACGGGGAAGGGATCAGAGTTGGTAGGAGGGGTAGATAGCAGGACGAAGTTCGGTATCCGGTAGAGGAAGGGTGCGGAAATTGCCCTGGGAGAGGATACGGAGCGTATTTAGGTGGATGCCGGGAGAATTGCTTTGGCGGAGGCGTGGCAGAGGCCTGGGATTGGTAAGAATAGGGTATACCAGATAGTTTTGGGACTCTATTTTGCGGGCTGTGTAAAGGAGTCGGAGATGTTCGAGGTGTTGTAGGAGAGGAGGGAAGGGGTGCTACTTGGTATTTTTCACATGAGCAATACTGCCAGGGGTGAAAGAAGTGGAAAGTGACAGATAAAAATCCTAGGACCTGGCGGGGATCGAACCCGCGTCCTTAGGATTTGTAGTCTGGTACTCTACCACTGTGCAACCGAGGCGCACCCTGATAAGGTAGTAAAAGGAAAAAAGAATCGTCGAATTTAGAATATTAACATGAAGGGGGAAGGGAGTCTGATACGGTATGCGAGGCGGAGGGCGTGGCGTTCTAGGATCTGGAGGGATTTGTAGATAGTAGGAGGGGCTAATATCCAGGCGGGGTGGAAGGAGCGAAGGACGGGGCGCATGATTGATTTATATGTGTGAAGGACAGTGGTAGGGTTGAGGCCCCACGTCCGGCCGGTAAGGAGTTTAAGGAGGTTGAGGCGGGACAGAGCTTTCTCACGGAGGGATGTGAGGTATGGGGTCCATAATATTAACATGATGCATTCACACTAATCCCGCCACCTAGGGCAGTTTTATTGTTGTCTCTACTTTTCCTTTAACGGGACAATAGTGTTGAATACCACGGCAGTCTTACGTCACGTGAACCAGCGACAATACACATTTCGATTTGTCACCCCAGTAAATCTATCGGACGCAACTGCTTTGTTATTAGTCCGTAGCTTACAAACTACTTAAACTAAGGTAAACTAACCTAAGGACAACACAAACACCCATGCCCGAGGGGGACTCGAACCCTCGACAGCGAACGGCTGCGCGCACCGAAGCACGGCGCCCCAATGCGCACAGCTAATCCGCCGCGGCCCGCCGATTTCTGTCGAAACACTAGAAACGTTTGATGTCGCCGAAAGGCGCAATTAGCCTTTATGCGTACAACGCGGCGCTTTAGGCCCACATCAGTGGGTAGTGTCTGCAGAAGCTGCCCTCAGCCGGTGCAACACCTGCAGTTCCCTCCGTTTCTACGAATAATTTGCACGTAACCTTATGTTATTATATGAAAAAGTTTGCATATTCCTATTTTCCGTGAAATTATTATCAACTTATAGAAACACTACATCAGACATTACGATATCAAATATTGCAACAATGAACAGAGGGGACTTCAGAATCATGCGAAAAATATTATATCAGATGTATGGAAGGCCTATCTTAAGAATTTGGAAACGTGTTTACCAGGTTACTTTACGGCCATAAGCAAGATGGATATAGAATAGCTTTAGTGTCACTGTAATATTAAAAACACCTAATACATTATTACATTCCTATTTCTCCAGTATTATGTTGTGTTAGCTTTAGGTACAAGTTCGTTGTTTTTAAGCTCATATTGGTATTGGTTTATGTTGTTGAATATTTTCCTTGTTTTAGCTTAAATTTCCCGCATTTTGTGCATATTTGAACCAAAGCAAATTGGTGAACTATCCGGGCGGTAGTACTGTCGTGATTAAATGCAGAGGAAACATAAACGAAGGTTATATGAAATTAATTTATCAAGTCTTCTGAAAAGTACAGCTTAACACGTTATACGCCATTTAAAAATCGTTTTACACTGGAAGGATCGAGAGGCCGAATTGGCCCCAATACCAATTTTTCCATATGTCCTAATCAAATCGTTAAATGAAATAAGTTGACTTCTGTGTTTTTTCATCTTTTAAATAAAGTACTAGCTGAAAACCTGGCGCTGCCCGGGTATTTATTTATTCTTGCCGGTTTTGGGTATATGTTCATTTATATAAGGGCTGTATGTCTAAAATCTCAATTAGTAGTAAAGAAGTAATAGATTAAAACTTGGTGCGTGATGTGGCGGTTTCCTATGAACGTTACTGTTTATGTGCTCATATCTCATGAACTACATGTCGTACTGTGATACAATTTAGAGGGTATACTAAACTATATGTTTTATACTGTCTGTAAAATTTCTTGCGGCTACAATTTGTAGTGTAGAAATTATAAATTGTAACCTCATACTGAATGCTGTAGCTTTAGTACCTGAATATCGGAACGTTACTGTTTATGTGATCATATCTCACAAACCACATGTCGGAATGTGATACAATTTAAAAGCTACATTCAACTATATATGTGTATACTGTCTGTAAAATTTTCTGGCGCTACAATTTGTAGTGTTCAAATTATAAATTGTACCGTCATACCGAGAGCCGTAGTTTTACTCCATAAAAGGCCTAAAAGTAGTAAGCGAGAAACCTTTTTTTTTTTTTTGCTTTCATCATTTTACTATGGTTGCCAGCGAGAAAAAGTTTAATAAAGGTTTGAAATTATGTTTAAAATTTGTTGCAAGTCGCTAAGTACTGTCATTCTCATACACTGTATTTCGAAATCTCGCCGGATTATATGACATTTTTTGCGATTTCTATTGGTTATGACGTAATATCTTTTGAACCATGTGCCGTAAGTGATTCTTAACCGTGTAGCAATTGTTACCTCACGGTAAGAAATGTGTATACCAAATTTGGTTGAAATCGGTCCAATGGTTTAGGAGAAAATGAGCAGCGTTGTCGCAAAATGTAGCAGTTTTTCGCGCATGTCATTGTTTATGGCGTCATATCTCGTGAACTATATATCGTATGTGATTCTTACACTTACGGCGACCGTCCTCATGGATTGGAGCTTTGCTGGCCGCGGTGGCCGAGGGGACTGAGGCGCTACAGTCACGGTCTGCACGGCCACTACGGCCTGGGGTTCGAATCTCCCCTCGGGCAGGGATATTTGTGCCGTCCTTAGTGTTAGCTAGTTTGTAAGTAGTTTGTAAGTTTAGGGACTGATGACCCCGTAGTTAAGTCCCATAAGCTCTACAAACATTTGAACATTTTGATTGAAGCTTATGTGTGCAAAATTTCATAAAGATTGGAACAAAACTGTAGATTTGTATGCAACACGTACAAATATACGGACATTCTGCTTTATATATTAAATTGTGCACCCTCCTTTAGATTGTTCTACTTCAAATAGATACCTAAATATTAAGATTACTACCTAGAAGGACTGCAGGGCCAATTTGGCACTTCATACTGTTTCTCTTTATTTTCGGCATGTTTCCTTGTAATACTGCGTATGAAATAAAACTAATTGTTGTCTCCTTGTTGTTTCAATATGCGACAACAATGCCATACATTCCAGCACTGATTGCGGTAGGGCAGCTGGCGATGGCGGTCATGTAGGGATGAGTTATGCCTGAGTGATTGATTGTGTGAGTGAGTGTGATCTTTTCTGACGAAGGTCATGGCCGAGAATTTACAAGTTGTATGAATGTGAATATGAGTTTGTTCGCAGCTCAGCGATCATCTTTATGGTGAGTTTCTAGCTATCCTCATATTATCAATATTCCAATCGGGACCTTCCATAGTTAAAAATCAATAAAAATACACGTGATGGTTACACTGAATTATCTTTCACAATCTAACCGTATAAGCAATAAAACTGCATGGGACCAATTTGGCCCCAGAGGTTCTTATACGGAGTAGCTTGCATGCGATCCTTCTAGTATTAAATATCAAGTAGACTATAGTCGAGCCGAAGTATGATGATCCCTGGTGCTTGCGCCATTCGGCTTTGAGCGCCGGCTGCGGCAGCAGAACATTGAAGAAGTCAAACGCGAACTTTGTTCTGCGCATGCGCGCGTCCAGCTGTGCTTTGCACTTTTGCCAGTTGTCAGACAACAGCGTCCGTTATAACTATGCTGCCCGGCAGCAAACTATTTGGCAACATGGTTGCATTCCGTTTCTCCGAGTAGGGCAATCTTCCCAGTCCAGTAGGCGGAGCTGGGGATCACCGTGTTTCTGCCCGACTAAAGATAGCAGCTATAAAAACATGATATAATTAGTTTATTGCCCATTTTACTCTGGTTGTCATACCGCTTAGGGATTCGTTCTCGAGTCATGGTGTTGGCGCAGCCGTTTGACGTTACTTCAGGTGTGGCTTGAAAAGGAATTGATGGATCACCTTTCGGTGTAATGTAGGGATAGATTTTATTTTCGCCAAATTCCTGCGAAGATGAGATTTTCATGTGTGTACAGCAATTCCGCCTTACTTGGCGCAGCATCTGCCAGAAGTACGAACAAGTGTCCTGTTAAGCTAAACTAGGGCTTACTGTGGCCCAGGTCCGAAGCCAATTCCTGATAAAGTAATTCAAAAGTCTGCTGAAGTTGTTCATTCGAGATTTGTATTGAATAAAATTTCATATTGTCTCTATTGAAATACATTGCGCCTTTAGTTCAATTTATGTTGTAAAGCTTCACAAGTAGAGCTCCTAAATACCCAGGCTGAATCGTACGCCATGTTTTCCCCAACATGATTGGAATCGCGCTGCACTAACAGCGTAGATGCGCATGCCCTGATATCTTTCACAAACGATTTCGCAAAAACTAATTGGTAGAAATATTTAATTTTTCCGCTACTTAAATCTTTGTATGTCAGCATTGTGACGAAATGCTCGTCATTTCGTTAATAGTCATAGTTAATAAGATATTGGCTTCGAAATAAGAGACTGCGCTACATAAGGAAAAGTTTGCAGTAAAAAATAGGGGCTGCTATGATATTCCGTTTGGTGCTTGTTGCACCATATGTTGATGCGGAAGAAACTTTCCTAATGGATTGAATTTTATTTTCGACGTAGGAGGAGATCTTTACCTTCCACTCATATCGCTAAACTTTATTTTATTTAGCGCACTCATTCCCGATGGCGATAAGGCCAGAATGAATCATTGCGTATCTCATACACGGTTAGAGGTAACAAAATAATATTTTGACAAATGATAACATGCAAAGAGGGGAGTATTTTGCCATATGGTTACTACGCAAAACTTCGTTAACTGTCGAGTTATTCAAGGAAACACATAGTTGTAGAATGAAAAAGGATAAAGTTAGTGATTTATTATTCGATTTGCAGATATCCCTTCGTCACTCACAAATGTTTATTTCTTTGTTTCTTGTCCATTGTGTTTCAGAGCTTTCACTCAGTTTCCAAAACCTAATAGGAGTTACATTTCCTTCAGTTTAAAGCCTAACAGTAACAAAACGGAAGTTACTAGATCTAATGAGGATTTTATGTGAGAATACTTGAAAATGACAGCTAGCAAGGATCTCTTCACTAGCTAACGAACTGACTTGTTCTCATTTTCTCACATAATAAAGCACTCTGTATTGAGATATTTAGAATACCCTTTTCATATAACTGAAAAATTGAAATTGCATATTACATAGAGACACAGCACTTTTGAAGTGTAAAACTATTAAATTTAATGGGTTACAAGAAGTCAGTACCAGTATCTTCAAGTATGGATGTTAAGCAGAAACAAGATGTGCCTAATTATTAGGAGCTCTAATACGGAAGACATGTTACTACTAGACGGGCGGCGGTTTCGAGTGCTTCATATTTAACTGACATTATCTCAAGTTATACATTTCTCACAGAGTTTCTGTTTGAAGAGTATGAAAATTTAATGTATATTGAACATTTCATTCTCTTAATGTGTTCACCTAACTTCAACAGAAAAAAGTTCCTCGCATGTCGAAAATTCCGTAACGTCGTCAGAAAGTGCATGCATCTGTATATGCTGTTTATAAATTACTGCCATAAATAAAACTAAAATGAAAATGTAGTGTAGTTCTTAACGAAAACATTGATAAAAATTCCACGTTCATTCAGTGAGTAGTTTGCGAGTGTAAGCGAGTTGAATGAAACGCGAGGCCGGCCGCGGTGGCCGAGGTGGCTGAGGCACTCCAGTCACGGTCAGCACGGCCACTACGGTCGGGGGTTCGAATCCCCCCTCGGGCATGGATATTTGTGCCGTCCTAGTTCGTAAGTAGTTCATAAGTAGTTTGTAAGTTTAGGGACTGATGACCCCGTATTTAAGTCCCATAAGCTTTACAAACATTTGATTTTGAAACGCGAGATAACGCCTGAGCTCGTCCGGAACTCCTACAGCTTGGGGAAAAAATGGCTGATAGTTCAGCTCGGGTTTAAAGGGGCCATATTCACAAGTTAGAATATACGTCACAATTGGCTGATCCCCCCAAGGGATAGATCTCCGGGCGGGGACTACTCGGGAGTAAGGCTCCTATAAGTACGAGCTCTACTCAGGAGGATGTCGTCATCAAGAAAAACAAAACAGGTATTCTACGGGAGGGAGCTTGGAATGTTCTAACCCTTAAACGCGTAGGTAAGCTAGAAAATTTGAAAAGAGAAATAGATAGCTTAAAGTTCGATATGGTAGGGATTAGTGAAGTTCGGTGGCAGGATGAACAGGATTTCTGGTCAGGTGAGTACAGGGTTATCAATACAAAATCAGTTGGTTGTAACGCAGGAGTAGATCTGATAATGAATAAGAAAATAGGAATGCAGATAAGTTACAGTGAAGATTGACACGAAGCCAACACCGACCACAGTAGTGCAAGTTTATATGCCTACTAGCACGGCCGATGATGAGGATATCAAAAAAATGTATGAGGAGATAAAAGAAATCATTCAGAAAGTTAAGGGAGACGAAAACTTGATTGTAATGGGGGACTGGAACTCGGTAGTAGGAAAGAGAAGAGAAGAAAATGTAGTAGGTGAATATGGACTGGGAAAAAAGAATGAAAGAGGAGATCGCTTGGTACAATTTTGCGCAGAGCCCAATTTAATGATCACCAACACTTGGTTTAATCATCATGAAAGAAGGCTGTATACGTGGAAGAGACCAGGAGACAGTGGAAGGTACCAGATTGACTTTATAATGGTAAGGAATAGATTTAGAAACCAGGTTCTAAACTGTATGACATATCCAGGGGTAGATATAGACTCTGAACATAACTTATTGGTTATGAACTGCAGATTCAAACTTAAGAGACTGCAAAAAGGTAGAAAAGTTAGGAAATGGAACCTGGACAAATTGAAGGAACCAGAGGTAGTTGAGAGTTTCCGAGGGAGTATTAGGCAAGGATTAGCTGAAACGGGGGAAAGTAATACAGTAGAAGAAGAATGGGTAGCTCTGAGAGATAGGGTGGTGAAGGCAGCAGAAGACCATATAGGCAGAAGGACAAGGCCTAATATAAATCCCTGGATAACACAGGAAATACTGAACTTAATTGATGAGAGGAGAAAATATAAAAATTCAGCAAGTGAAACAAAAAAAGGGAGTACAAACGTCTGAAAAATGAGTTTGGCAGGAAGTTCAGACTGGCTAAGCAGGAGTGGCTACAGGACAAATGCAGAACCGTAGAAGAATGCATACCTAACGGAAAGATAGATACCGCCTACAGGAAAATAAAAGAGATATTTGGAGACAAGAAAAACAGCTATATGAATATCAAGAACTCAGATGGAAAGCCAGTACTAAGCAAAGATGGGAAAGCGGAATTGTGGAAGGAATATATAGAGGGCCTATACAAAGGAAATAAACTTGAAGGCAGTATTCTAGAAATGGAAGACGAAGTGGAGGAATATGAGATGGGAGACATGATACTGCGAGAAGAATTTGTCAGAGCGCTGAGGAACTTGAATCGAAACAAGGCCCTTGGAGTAGATGATATTCTGTCTGAACTGGTGATATCGTTAGGAGAGCCAGTCCTGAAAAAATTGTATCACCTGGTATGCAAGATGTACCCTCCGACTTCAAGAAGAATATCGTAATTCCAATTCCAAAGAAAGCAAGTGCGGAATAGTGTGAAAATTACAGAACTATCAGTTTAATAAATCATGTTTGCAAAATACTAACACCAATTATTTACAGATGAATGGAAACCAACCCAGGGGAAGATCAATTTGGATTTGGGAGAATTGTAGGCACACGGGAGGCAATACTCACATTACGACTTATCTTTAGAAGATAATCTAAGGAAAGGCAAACCTACGGTTTTAGCATTTGTAAATTTGGAGAAAGCTTTCGACAATGTCGACTGGGATACACTATTTCAAATTCTGAAGGTAGGAGGGGTAAAATATATGGAGCAAACAGTTATATTCAACCTATACAAAAACCAGACAGCAGTTATCAGAGTCGAGGGGCAAGAAAGGCATGCAGAGGTTGGGAAGGGAGTAAGACAGGGTTGTAGCCTTTCCCTAATGGTGTTCAATATGTACATTGAGCAGGCAGTGAAGGAATTCAAGGAGAAATTTGGAGAGGGCATTAAAATGCAGGGAGAAGAAATAAAAGGTTTGCGGTTTGCCAATGACATAGTAATTCTGTCAGAGACCGCAAAAGATCTGGAAGAGCAATTGAATGGAATGAACAGTGTTTTGAAAGGGAGATATAAGATGAACATTAACAAGAGTAAAACGAAGGTAATGGAATGCAATGTCAGAAAATCAGGCGATACTGAAGAAATTAGATTAGGTAATGAGACAATAAAAGTAGTAGATGAATTTTGTTATTTGGGTAGCAAAATAACTTCTGACGGTCGAAGTAAAGAAGATATAAAATGCAGAATGGCTATGGGAAGAAAAGCGTTTCTAAAGAAGCAAAACTTGTTAACATGCAATATTAATTTAAATGTTAGGAAGTCCTTTCTGAAATCATTTGTCTGGAGTGTAGCTTTGTATGTGAGTGAAACGTGGACGATAAGGAATTCAGATAAAAAGATGTTAGAAGCTTTTGAAATGTGGTGCTACAGACGAATGATGAAAATTAGATGCGTAGATCACGTAACAAATGAGGAGGTGCTTAACCGTATCTGGGAGAAAAGGAGTTTCTGGCATATCCTGACCAAGAGAAGGGATAGATTGGTTGGATACATTCTGAGGCATCACGGAATTGTCAGCTTAGCATTAGAAGGAAGCGTGTTGGGTAAAAATCGTAGAGGGAGACCGAGGGACGAATATAGTAAGCAGATTCAAAAGGATGTAGGTTGCCGAACATATTCTCAATGAAGAGACTTGCACAGGACAGGGTAGCGTGGAGAGCTGCATCAAACCAGTCTACGGACTGAAGACCACAGCAACAACAACCCCTGCTGTGGCCATTGTAAGTAAAGACATTATTTTAAGTAAAATAATTTTATAAATGAAGCTTGCCATATCAAATTTATACCTTGTTATACCAAGTTAAAGTACTTCTTAAGAAGAGCATGTTAAGATAAAAACTTGCACACAACACTACTGCACAAAACAGTAAAAAAAAGAAGACAGGGGGGAGGGCCCGTCTCTGATTTTGGGTCCAGGGTCCACGATTGAATGTGGGGGCCATGCCTGTGGAACGCCCGATTTCACCTCTGTTTTAGTCAATGCCTTACCATCGATTACTACAAACTGTGTCCTCTCTGACAGGAAATCCCCTATCCAGTCGTAAATTTGGGGGATATACCATATATACTGCGCGGTCATCAGCTTACAAACTACTTAAACTAAGGTAAATAAACTAAGGACAACACACACACTCATGTCCCATGGAGGACTCGAACCTCCGACGGCGAGAACCGCGCGCTCCGCAGCGAGGCGCTTTAGACCGCTCGGCTACACCACCGCGGCGATATAACATAACTACGCAATTTGATTAAAAGCCTTTTGTGAGGTACGGTGTCAAACGCCTTCTGGAAATCAAGAAATACGGAATCAATTTGAGAACCCTTGTCTATAGCACTCATTACTTCGTGTGAGTAATGAGCTAGTTGTGTTTCGCATGAACGATATTGTCTAAATCCGTGTGGACATTGGGTCAATAGATCATTTTGTTCGAGATAATTCATAATATTTGAACACAGGATACGTTCCAAAACCCTGCTGCAAATTGTAATAGGCATGTAGTTTAATGGGTTACTCCTACTGCCTTTCTTGAATATAGGTGTGACCTGTACAACTTTCCAGTCTTTGAGAGAATGGTTGTATGTGGCTGTTAACTAAGGAGCTATCGCTTCGGCACAATCAGAAAGAAATCTAATGAGTATACAGTCCGGACCAGAAGACTTGTTCTTGTTAAGAGATTTAAGTTGCTTCACTACTCCGAGGATATCTATTTCAATGTCATTCATTATAGCCTCTGTTTGTAATTCGAAATCTGGAATATTGGTTTCGTCTTCTTTGGTGAATGAGTTTCTAAAAGCTATGTTTATTAACTGTGCTTTAGTAGCGCTATCATCGGCAGGATCGCCATTACTATCACGTAGTGAGGCTATTGTTTGTGTTTTGCCACTAGTATATTTAACATATGACCAAAATATCTTAGGGTTTTCAGTCAAATTTCGAAAAAGAGTTTCTTTGTGAAAAGTATTATAGGCATCTCGCATTGAAATGCTCGCTAAATTTCGAGCTTCTGTGTAGGACTGCTAATCCTGGGGATTTTGTGTTCGTTTAAATTTAGCATGCCTTTCCCGTAGCTTTTGCAACAGTGTCCTGACGTGTTTTGTGTACCAAGGGCGATCACCTCCTTCTTTTATTAATTTATTTGGTATAAAACTAGCGAACTCGGCAACGCTTCGCAGTCGCTAATGTGTATGGGAGATATGCTCTAATCTCTTATCTTCTTCCCTTCCTACCTCCTCTACTTCTCCAACGCCTCCTCCCACCTTCCTTTGTCCATCTCCTCCTTCCCGTATCTTCACACCACTTCCTCTTAGCCCACACCATATCCATCTCCTCCCCCCTCCTATCATCCCCCCTTTTTAAATCCATTTCATTTCCCCATTCTCTATCTCCTCCTCTCCCTCTTTCTGATCTTATTTATTATTGTTGCAATTGGGACCCGGATTCGGAATAGAAGTGAAAAAGGATGGATAAAACAATTGGAAATGGGTTATTTCAAATGTTCAAATGTTTGTAAAGTCTATGGGACTTAACTACGGGGCTATCAGTCCCTAAACTTACAAACTACTTATGAACTACTTACGAACTAGGACGGCACAAATATCCATGCCCGAGGGGGGATTCGAACCCCCGACCGTAGTGGCCGTGCGGACCGTGACTGGAGCGCCTTAGTCCCCTCGGCCACCGCGGCCGGCGAAATGGGTTATTAGAGAGAACTTTCGAGCTGCTCTATCTGTGAGGTTAGTAGCTTTAATGTCCGTACTCTTTAGCAGTTTTATTGCACGAATATACATATCAACGACGAACTGATGAAACAATCAGTATGTGATTGTTCTCATTTCGGTGAATCATCAAACGGTAGGCATAAAAATTCATACAGTTGATCTACTTGTTAGTTACTTTACCTGTAAGTGAATTATGAACTCTTATTAGGAATTTAATTGAAACACAATTAACAACATTGCTATATACCGGTAAAATTTTACATTCCGCGACACAGGCAACAGCTGTTGGATCGTGGGAATGAAGCCGACCAATTGTGGCAAAGCTTGAGAGCCAATGAAATTTTAGTTGGCGACTGTTGTTTTCTCTTCATATTAAACGGTATTATTTTGCGAATCCGCTTAATAATTTAGTTTCAGACACATTAAAATTACTGACGAAGATGATGTTTTTCATGTATAAGAGTGAAATGGACTTCGCTCATGGAAAGTCTTACAAATACTAATCACATAACCACGAGAACAATCAATAGTGTTTCCATGAACGAAAAACGTAATCCTGGTAAGAAATCGGCAAATCTCATTGGATATTGTATACTATCACCCGAGTGGCTAACAGCGACGTAACGCAATTTCCCGGAATCAACGACTGTTGCCAACATTGCCCGCTAAGTCTGCGTAGCGTATTTAAAATTAAACCCTACATACCAGTTAATCCCTGGCTTCAAGCAATGCACTCCCTTTCTTCTAACCTCCTTGGTGTATTTGTTTGCTCCGTTACAACGTATTTGGTCGCTAGGCGAGTAGCGAATGAATAAGGTGATTATTGGAGAATCCAGAAAATGATCCGGGCTGGAACCGTACATTCAGTTATTCTCAAATTCTAATATTATCCGTTAGATTTTCCAAAAATTTTCTTTCATAGAAACCTTGTCCTGAGAATTTTGAACAGAACAAGGAAAAGATCAGCCAAATTGGCGAAGCCATTCTCAAGTGATGCGCTTTCATACATGCGGCAGTTCATTTTTGATAGAATTAGCGCAGCGGAATAAGTAAAATTGATAATTTATTTTGCATCAGTATTACACTGATCATTCGAGGATAAAATTCAAGGAACAACTGAAAAACCATGACAAGCAAATAATATATATAAAATTACAAGGAATACAAAAGCCAGAGAGTATGTTTTATACGCACTTGTTAACTTCATACACGGACTATAATGTTCATAGATCCAACACCCCCCACCCCCTTCGAATAATTATTTCGAGTGCTACTTTCTCAAAACCAGTCCTCCATAAGAGAGTCCATATAGTTGTACAATCTTCTCAAACTTTTTCTTATCCAAGGGTTTTGTCAAGAGGTCAGCCAACATTTCTTCAGTACACACGTAGTCCACTTCAATGTTCTGCTGCTCAATGTGGTCTGGAATGAAATGGTGTCGTATATCAATATGTTTTGTCCTGGCACTAGTAATCAGTACCGGCGGAAGGGTCGGGCGAGCCGGGCGACCGCCCGGAGCGCCAAATTTAAGGGGGGCGCCAAAATCCTTGCTAAATTTATACTACTGTAAACAGTGAAAAAATTGTGTAGCAACATTGGTCATTGGTTACTACCTCATGCCGTAGGCCTCACAACCCCGGTTTCTTCTTGAATCTCCTATAAAGAAAATCCCTTCACCTTATTTGTCTATAAAAAAATCTCCGCTGACAAAGCTAAAGGCTACTGTTGAGAGTTGGGAGTTTTGAGCAACAATAACACGCTCCGACAATTACAACCGCCGCGGTGCCGACAATTGCACTCCTTGCGACAAAGCTATGTCGGCAGCTCTTAACAATACACACAAACAATATTGAGTTATCAGCAACCAAAAAGAAATTAGTCCTGTTTGTACTGTCAAATGTCTCGTGAAAGAAAATTATAAATCATAAGTCATGTACATATAGTGCAGGCTTCATGGTGTGCGTGTTCTTCTTTTGTCTCACTGAATTTTTACTCTTAGTAGAAGAATGTGTTCTTTATCAACATGTCGGAAAAAAGAAGTCTTCTGGAAATTTATACAGAAAAAGAGCACAATTAGCGGCTGATAATGATAAACAGGCAGCAGCATTAAAGAAATTCTTTCGTACTCCTGAAACAGAGAATGATGGAAATGAAAACGTAGAACCAGAGAATGAGGAAACCAGCAAGAAATCAACAAATATTCCAGAAGATAACACAGTACAGGTAAGTAGGCCCACATTACGTAACGTATTTTCGTTTTGTTACGTTTAATAGAGGTGTTTACACACGTAGCGTCTAAGCAGACTAGGGTAGGTCGGGTGGCGCCCTCTCCGATTGGCGGCGAACTTCAGGCTCAAAGAAAGTTCTTTTCCCATTGATGTAAGTAGCAACAATTACATTCTATACCAACACTGATGCTTGATACATGTACCAACGCGATAACTCTCTTACTCGTTAGATGTGTATTAACCAACTTTAATTAAAGACTTTGCAGAGAAAAAGGCACGAAAAGTTAACTTTACTTAGCTTTGTAAACAACTCAAACGACAATTTGCATTAAAACTGTATAAAGATATAAAATTATATTACTGGTTGTATTATTTGTATTACGAAATCTTTGTACAATGCTGTTACAAAATATATTTGTATATTCTTTTGTTCATATATGTGTTCTCTTTCGCGCGCGCGCGCGCGCGCGCGCGCGCGTGTGTGTGTATGTGTGTGTGTGTGTGTGTGTGTGTGTGTGTGTGTAAATAAATGCTGTATCGCAACATCAATCTTAATTTTATATAAATCGTTGTTTCTTGAATCGTTCTGTAAATTTCTAATCAGTGACGTAGAATATTCTGCATGCTCATGTGTAAATAATTGTTCCGTATATCGCTAACCAAAACGTAGTCTGTGTATTTAACTGACAAATGTTAAGATCTTACTCAGTTTGATAATTGATTCTTATAGAGTTCAAGGAGTTATCCTTTAAAAGCAGCTATCTGTAAGGGAGCATAGCAAATTTAAAGTCAGTAATATCAGTGGGTTGTAGGGGGCGCCATAGAGATTCTTTGCCCGGGTGATATTTTCCCCTTCCGCCGGCCCTGCTAGTAACGTCATTATTTGCCAAGTAAATAGCTCCCTCGTTGTTCTGCACTGGATATAGGTTCAATTTCATCCATTATTAAGTACTCAGCTACAATGCTTCTTGTGTGGTATAAGATAATGCCATGTACTCGGCCTCCACAGTACTTACTGCAACAGTTCCTTGTCTTTGACAGGGCCATGAATCGAGGCCTCCCATTAATTTCAAACAGCAGCCGGTGGTAGAGTTTCTGTCTCCTAAGTCACTTCCCCAATCTGCATCATTGTAGCCCTCTAGTCTTGCATTACCTTCTTTACGATATATTAATTCATAATTTGAGGTTCCTCTTAAATACCGGAATATTCTCTTTACTGCTTTCCAATGCTTTTGCTTTGGGTTCTTACAATATCTGCTCACTGCATTGGTGGCAAACGCAATATCTAGTCCTGATGTTTGAGACAAATATAACAGACGTCCTACTGCTTCTAGGGAAGGTACATCCTTGTCACAATCCACATCTGTTTCATTTACAGTTAATGTTGCTCCTACTTCCATTGGAGTAGCTATGGGCTTACAATCACTAATACAAAATTTCTCTAGAATTATTTCTGTGTATGATGACAGATTTATGCTCAGATCTTGTGTATCTTCATCCTTATTAATCTTCATGCCTAAATATCTTTAACTTCTCCAGAATCATGCATCTTAAACTTGGTTTGCAGTTGCTTGTTAAAACTGCTCATTTGTCTTTAATTTTCTCACAGGATAAAAAGGTCATCCACCCATATTGCCAATATTATAAGTCCTTCTCCTCTTTTGTAATAAATGCTAGGATCGGCCTTGGATTGCTTCTTATTCATATTCATTAAAGTTTCATGTAGACATCGATTCCAGCAACGTCCGCTTTGTTTACGTCCATAAATACTTTTTTCGTAAACGCCATATCTTTTTCCCTTCTGCCGGTCGCGGGGGCCAAGCGGTCTGCGGCGCGCCAGTCACGGTCTGCACGGCCACTACGGTCGGTGGTTCGAATCCCCCCTCGGGCATGGATATTTGTGCCGTCCTTAGTATTAGCTAGTTCATATGTGGTTTGTAAGTTTAGGGACTGGTGGCCCCGTCCCATAGGCTCCATAGTCCCACAAGCTCGGCAAACATTTGATTTTTTCCTCCCCTTTCTGATCTTGTCTTCACAACCTCTCTTGGTGGTATGACATATATCTCTTCCTCTAATTTCCCATTTAAATATGCTGGTTTTACATCCATCTGGTGGATTATTAAATTTTGTTTCACTGCCAGAGCCAGAAGATATCTTAATGATGCATATTTCACAACTCGGGAAAAAGTTTCTTTATAGTCAACACCTTCTTTTTGAAAATAACCTTTTACTACAAGACTTGCTTTACATTTTGGGGAAGAGCTCTCAGGATCCTTTAAATTGAACATCCATCTTGTCTGTAATGGTTTCTTATCCCCTGATGTATTTACCCATTCAAATGTTTCATTCTAAGATAAAGATTCGAATTCTCTTTCCATTGCTTCTTTCCAAAATTCAGAATCTGGTCCATTGATTGCCTCCTCTGCTGTTATTGGCTCATCATTAAGAGATTGGGCTGCATATTACTCATAATCTGGATACTCTTTCTGTTTTGGTATGCGAGAAGAATGTCTTACATTACTTTCTTCCGTTTCATTTTCTAGCTCACTGTCTTCACAGATTGTCTCTTGTTGTCCTTGACTTTTTCCTTCCTCTTCTTGACTCTCTATTTGTTCATCCAAACATCTAAACATCCAAATATCTAAATTAAGGAACAGTTAACTTAGAGTCTATACTCTCTCGGTGGTTGTTTCTAATTTCAAAGAACACAACATCTCTGGATCTATTAATCGGTAGCACTTTGAATTCTCACATTATCCCAAAAGGCCACTTGTGCAAAGTTTCATAAAGATTGGAACAGAGCTGTAGATTTGTATACAGTACGTACATTCTATATACAGTATAAGGAAAAAGAAGACTACATACTCCACCTCCTCCTAGAAAATGCCATATGGACGCCCTTTGTGAGCCAGTAAGCCATCACCAGACTCGATGCACCAGCTCCTCTTTTGAGATAATGCAATAAAGGGAAGTTGATGATAGTTCCACCCATATCGTGTGAATTACGAAGTTGAGTATTCATTTACGACAAGTTTAATAATTCGTTTAACGTACCATTACGCCAATGAGTTATTCTAACCTCCTTGCTTTAGGCACTTACGTTATATTTTATTATTATTAGACAAATGGTAAGCAATTATGAGCTATATCTTCTCTTCATCTCCTTCAGTGACATTAGATAGAAGCTGTTTGGTCTATAGTTACGTTGTATTTACGAGCTCAAGAAACCTCGAGCTCTTTCAAAAATTGTGAAGAAGAAGAAGAAGAATATTTAGAGTTCGCTACGAGAATTTCCGATAAACTTTATATCAGCCATCAACAATACATTTATGTCCAAGTTCATACAGTATTTCGACTTGTAATTTCCGTTTATTACATGCCATATGTCATTCTTTTATTTCACTAAGAAAGCTACTACTGTTTTATAAAGCGATATGTGAATTTTTATCTTTAGCTACTCATAAAAATGTTTTTAATCTGCAAAATGCATCATCAGTTACAACAGCGAGGCATAGTGTCTGAAATTGGAACTACTTGAAGTGTTGTGTCGTCTGACCGCTAGAGGGCAATAACATCAACCTGCCGTTGAAGTAGTACATGCAGTGATCTCTAGAGATCTCTGAGTACATGCGACATGGCCATTGCCAATTGCCATCTAATTCGCAGATGTACATTCACTGCCGAGTGCCGACTCGTCGAGTGCCAACTTCTGGGAGACATCAAAGAAACATACGTAGTGTATACAAGTGTACTGCTTTATACTTACCTGAATACATCCTCTTTGCGCTAATGACACTACAAATTTCAAACAAATATGAATACAGACCAGTCAAGCGATAGTGGGGAAATTAATTAGAAGAATTACTGCATAAAGTGTATTTTACCGACTCAACGCCTGCATAGGACCGCTCTACCTGAAGAACAAAAATAAAATAAAAGTAGCATTGCCGGCTCGGCGTGTTCGGAGAGGGCAGACATCGCATATTGTTATGCTTGTGCCAATTTTTGATAGCTTTTCTTACACAAGACAAAGTTGCATATAATGCTTCTGAATTTGAGGTAATTTTCTTATAAAATAAATACAATAAAAAAATAAAGGGCTTACGTTTTTTTGTACTTTTTATTTTTTACCTGACCACTTCGAGTTCAACTCTCAACAGTGCAGCATACTCTTGTTACACCCAACAGTGCAACTAATTCTTTCCTACTCCATGACACTGCCAAATCATCTTGAATTAACTTCTGTAATTGCAAAGACATTTTTGTTTGGATTAAACACAGTACTAAAAACTATGCTTTTGGAAAGTAGGCTACATAGGTTCCGTAAGTATCAAAATAATAACTCATTAGATTTTTTATTAATTACGTACCCCAACTATCTTTACAATTTTACTTACATCGGCATACTTACTGTTCCCCCCCCCCCTCTCTCTCTCTCTCTCTCTCTCTCTCTCTCTCTCTCACACACACACACACACACACAGCATCGGTAGATCGGTACACTCTGCAAACAACTGAAGTAGCCTATATCAGTTATTTTGGCATTTTTCTGTTCTGTTATAAAATAAAGCATGGGTAGAATTGTTGCCTGATCTGTAAGCACCGTATATGCTGCAAATTATTCTAATCTTGTCATTGTGATTTGTATATTTCTTGGTTCATCACGTAAAGTTGGTTCTAGAGATGGTCTGTCATGGGATATAGTTTGCATATATCATGAGGCATTTGACAGTTCAGTTTATTTTCCAACACTCTCCCATGAATTCTGTGACCATTTGTACTGCTTTCCTTTTTAGACGTTTTGTTCCCCCATTAATTCTACTTTGTTTGGGCCCCGACATATTTGATAAATATTCTAGAATAGGTCACATGGGGGACGTTCAATGTTGCAGTAAAATAGACTAGGTCTACTATTTCAAGCACAGGTCAACAAAATGTACATCAAGCTAATGTACCAATAGTTTTAGCTAGTGTAAATATTCAATGCCTGTGAACAAAATATGTGTTATCTGTATTTGTAGAAGATGTGCAGCCAGAAGTGTTGTGTGTATGTGACCACTGGCTTGACAAAGAAGAGGATGAATATACAGACATATAGAATACCTGGAGACAGTGAGTTCATGTTATCAAGAAACTACCACAAATCGATGTGTGGCTGTGTATGCCAACAAAATCTCAATATGAGGAAAGTGTATTTGAGAAATTACTGCACCAACCGGGGTTTAGAACTGGCTGGTATAGAGTTTGTAGATACATATATGATTATTGTTTCGGTGTACATTTCACCAAATGGAATTCTGAAACTTTTATCACAAACTCAGAAAAATGCTTATGTCACCCAACATGCCTCGAATCAAAATATGCACTCTGTGGTGATTTCAATATACACATAGTCTATGTGAAAATGGTACAACAGAGAGAATTCCCTTGAACTTAGTAAACAGTTATACTAGTCTCTTTACAGCAAAGTCTTCCAACAAGAAATAATTCATGCCTCAACATCATAATCACAAACTTAGATGCTGTTTTGTAAAAAAAACTGACATTTTGAGCCCGTGGTTATCTATGAAATACATGTGAGTCTTGTAATAAAGAACAGCAACCAGTAACTTTTGTTTATGCCATTTATTAACTAAATAGTGCCGTTACCGGTTTCAAACCTTTTGGTTCATCATCAGACGGCTGTTCACGTCCACACAAATATCATTTTCTTTTATTCAGATAAAGTTTTCTTGGGGCGAAAAGTCTTTGGTTGTGTGGTGCCCTACAACACAAAACCTGATTGTAATGACTTTCTCTACCATAAATGTGACTTATGCTACCAACAAATATTGTAAACAAACTTTTATGATATAATTTTTCTTGTTATTTATTTACTTACGTTGAAAAGTCGGTTTCCTTAGGGTGTGTCGCTGATTACTGCAGCTGTTGCTGCAATAAGCACAACCTAATGGGACCGACTTTTCAAGTAAGTCATTATAATCAGGTTTTGTGTTGTAGGGCACCACATAACCAAAGACTTTTCGCCACAAGAAAATTTAGATGCATAAAAGAAAAATGTAAGTGACACGTGTGGACGTGAACATCCATCTGATAATGAAATGAAAGGTTTGGAATTGGTAACGGTGCTATTTATCATAGCATAGCATAGCATAAACAAAAGTGGTTGGTTGCTGTCTTCTTTATTACAAGAATCGCCCAGTATTACAAACTTAGATAGTTGAAATTACAGAGTAAATGTAGTTGATGCAGTGGTAGCAGATGACAGTGTATAGTCATGGAGCTATAAGTGAAAACAATGAGAAATCAGCAGACAAACACATCACAGTCTAATTATGTGTTTTACCAAAGAGCAGTGTTGAAAGAAAAGCTACATACATTCAGTGCTTCAGTATCTGGTATTAACTGGAAACACACAACCACAGATGCAAAACCCAGTGATGGCTTAAATGCCTTTTTCCAGACACTGAAAACCAAATAAGTAAATTCCTAAACAAACAGAAAATATTAAATACAAAACAGGAACACACCTGAGCTAGCCAGTCTAAAAGGCACTGTCCTAATCTTGAATGATGATCCCAATGCAGCCGCAGATGTAGACAGTAAACAATTGTTACACAATAACTACTTAGAGACCTAGAAACTGTATGAAAAAAAAAGGAAGAAGAACAATAGATACATAAGAGAAGCCTATAATCCACAAAAGCAGCTTGGACTCAAGTTAATGAACATAGGAAAAAGATGACTTCCTCTTCAAGTACTTGCAGTCTTGATAACTTCAATAAGTACTTTATTAAAGTTATAGAAGGCTTAGCTTAGGGTTTAACGTCTCGTCGACAGCTTGGTCATTAAGGTTATAGAAGGCACTGTTGATGAAATCTCAGACTCGGTTATTATGGATCTTACTGTTTACTTACTAAATAAAACCCACAGCAAAATAGAAACCTGAAAGAAAGTACTTCCAAATGATGTAATGAAAACTTGTAAAACTTCAAAGTGTCCAGATATTTATGGGATGTCCTGTATTTATACTGAAGAAAATTATTGGTGTATTAGTACAGCCATTAACAACTGCCTATCGGCAAGAATTTTCCCAAATCTCTTGAACCTTGCAGGGACAGTGCCAGTTTAGAAGAAAGAAAATAATATGTCAGGCTTTAGGCCAGTCTCAATCATCCTGGTACTAGTAAAAGTGATTGAAACTATAGTGAAGAACCATCGAAGAAAATAATCTCTTCCATGACACACAACATGGTTTCCAGAAGGAAAAGTTCTGTACCACTGTTGCACTGGAAAATAAAAATAAAGCAGTCATTTGAGGAAAGAGAGTCTGTGGCACTTACACTAAGCAATCTAAGTAAAGAATTTGAATGTGTTTGCCACAATATTTTGCTCAAAAAATTAAACACTATAGTGTGGGGGATATAGTCCTAGCTATGATTCAATTTAGATTAGATTAATACTTGTTCCATAGATCATATATATGACATTTCATTGTGATGTGGAATGCGTCAGTTTAGTAAATGTTGTCTACACATGACAATCAATATATTAAAGATGTTTTATTTACTTTTTTTTCTTTTTACCTGGAAGACAGAAGGCAAATTGTTTCAGTACAAGGAGCAACACCCCAAGAACAGAAGATGGAACAGGATTGCTACAAGGTTCCATCATAGCCCTGTTCCCCTTTCTTGTTTTTGTATTTAAACCAATTTTGTCACGCACTACAGTTTTCTGATGACACCAATCTCATTGCCAACGGGAAAGTTCTCTCCAAGCTGTCATGAAGTCTGGTGTACTATTCAAAAATTATAAAGAATGGTTCATCACCAATAAGATGAAAATAAATGAATAAAAAGCCTCAATGTATGGTATGTAGCCTCAGCAGAAACACATATAGAAACAGTGAAACTGTTAGGCTTTACAATAGACCACAAACTTTCTGAAATGGTCACACTTAGTAAGTATGCAAGAAACTTTTTCATGATTAAAGTGATTCATGTCATTATTTGAAAACTGTCTATCATGCATTGTTCCATAGCCACTTTGTTTATTAATTACACCAGTGGGGTCAATCAGCAGGCTGTAAGGGTGTGCTACTGCTGCAGAAGAAGGCAGTAAGAATTATTACATCCAGCAGAATACAGGAACACTGCAGACTGTTATTTACAAAACTGGGAATAATGACTGGCTATAGCCATTATGTATTACCGTGCCTAATCTGACATGTAAGGGAAAACCCCGATACCTACAGCAAGAGGAGTGATATCTACAAATATAATACCTGCAACAAAGAAAATATAAATTTACCAATCTGTCAACTGTCCAAAAGAACAAATAGTTTTCCAATAACTGCTGTGAGAATGTTCAACACACTACCCATAGAAGGACAGACCCTGCCACTGGGGAGGTTCAAGAAGCAAAGACAGAAGACCTAAAACAACATCCACTATACTCAATACAAAAATTCTTTGACCGTGAAGGAAGTGAATGGACTCAGAGATCAGTACTAAATGTAATTACATTATCCTACTTATATTCTTTAAATCAGATGTAATTCTGTAAATTATTGTATTAATATTGTATCTTTGATGCAGGCTGTCCAGCATAGCTGGTTAATTATGCATACCTGGTAATAAATGGTAATTACAAAGGTTTATTGTATTTGCCTAGAGGCCTATAATACCAATGATATGCAGTCAGCTGTCTGCTTTAACTATGACTGGACCTATGTGATTGTTCTGTTTCATACCCATACAATTATTGCAACCAAATGCTTGCATGGGATGACGGATTCCAGTTGTGAGGTAGTGACTCATTGATTCTGTATACATAATATAATATGCTTCCACCTGTCCTCCACCCCTCTCCCATTATTTGAATTGCAAAATTTTACAGTCCTTACCCTTAACATTTATAGTGAATTGCCAATCATTGCAACACTCTTAAATATTATGAAGATCTGATTGACTATTTCAGCTACTCTTTTTCAGACAGTAATTCATTAAGTCTTAGTTTACTATACATATTGCTTCCAATGTCAGCCATGTAAAACATTATCAGTAAGGGTCCCAACACACTTCCCTATAGAAGTCCTGAAAGTATTTAGACATCTTCCTCTTAATATCTTTAAAAATAAAACTCAAAAATGGTTGGAATAAACAGAGAATTTGTGGCCTTATTTAAGAAATAAGTGTTATTGTCATTATTATTATTATTTTGTAGCTTCTACTTTTTTGTCCTGTCTGCAACTTTTCAACTAACTAACCAATATTTAGTTCCTTAAATCATTATGTATTATCTTTGTGTAGGTACTTATTTTGTTTGTTCATTTCTTATGTGTATCTTAGTTGTATGTTGTACCACAGTGTACGATAAAAACATGTCAGTCATGCTGTATAAAATTGTTTTGCACACAATTCATAATGATAATGGTTGCATGTAAATGCTTAAAGATGGGTGAATAAATAAATTACTTTCCATCCAAAGCAACATGTTGTCCCCCACACCATAAAATCCTCAATCTAGCAACAAATCTCACAGGATTTGATACTCCACCTAATCATGCATACTTCCAATAATAAGCATCCAAGTGGCATAAAGTGAAATGCTATTCAGAAGTCAAGAAAAACACCTTTTTCTGTCTGCCTTTATCCGTGTCTTTCAAGACATTATGCAAGAAAAACATGGCTTTGGTGGCACATAATTGATATTTTAGAAGATTATTCTGCTCGAGACATGGGCGTTACATTTAAGTTCAGAATACTTTCATAGTATTCTACAACACATGGACATCAATAATAATGGTTGGATCACTTCTTATTGGTTTATATGATGTGTTTTTTTCTGGCTACTGGACACAATTTTTTTGTTAAAGGGATACTCAATAGATTATAGTTAGTGCAGGGAGTAGCTTAAGTGGCAGTTCAGTATAGAATTTGTTAGAGATTCTGTGAGGCTTTGGAACTGTATTAAATTTTAATGATTTCAAGACATGAAGGAATTTATGAAATTTTGAGATCAATGGGGTAAATTGAAAATTTGTGCTGAGAGAGAGAGAGAGAGAGAGAGAGAGAGAGAGAGAGAGAGAGAGAGAGAGTGTGTGTGTGTGTGTGTGTGTGTGTGTGTGTGTGTCCAAATGCTGTACGCGTTGCCTGCACTTTAGAGTATGTCAAATATAACACCAGCTGTTTTTCATTAATTCCAGCAGTGATGTAAGAATATAATAGGTGCAATAATCCTGGGTTTTCCTCTGTAAAGCAAAATTTGTCAGTGGAGAACAAGATTTCTGCTTTTGTGTTGCTACTATCATTTTACCTCCTGACTTGTCCACATGTATCAGGAGCACAAACAGCTTTCACATAAAAACTTTTCTTTTCTGACTTTTGTAACTTTCATGTATTTTATGGTGTGGTAGTTACTGAAAGCTTTACTCATTGTTCTCTTGAGAGCTAAACATGTTTCATTCAGCCTCTTATCTTTTTTGTCTCTCTTTCTTTTACAGTTTCTCCATAATGACTGTATATGATAAATTGTCACCTCCCCCCATTACAAACTTTTTTACAAGGTGCATGTGTAATCAGAACTGTGCTCCTGTCCAGAACAAACAATGTTTCAAGTTCATCACGAGTATGACACTACTGTCACTTTTTCTACTTTTATTTCATTTGGAGCCTCTAAAAGTGGTGAGCTGAGCTATTTGGAAATTATAATAGAAGCAAATGACACAACATATCTCATTAATATATTATATTCAGTATGTAATACCCCCATTTCTCGATTTTATTTATTAACAGAATAGATCAGCATTGCCCTAATGAACTTGTGCCAGATCATCTGATTCCAAAAGAAAGAGTGACAGATATTATAATCTCTCTGACATCAAGTACATTAGAAATGGATCAGAAGGACCAGGGCTGGCCTTAGGCATGTGCAAATGGTGCAATCGCAAAATATTAGAACATAATATGAAAACTGTCATCCATAATATTGTTTCTGAAACTATTTTCAATGTAATGTAATTAAAGTATATACCCATTGTGACATGACCAAGGCCACTGGAGTATATCGTTGGTTTAGAAAATTACCCCTGTATCGAAGTTGAAGCACCAGAGGTTAGATACTGGTACGCTATAGTGATATCAAGTGTGAACATGTGGCTATTGCTCATGCTATTATGAGGTACCTCTCCACACCCTTTCGACTCAATGTTGTGACTATATAATAAACAAGCAATACATTTGTCCATTACCAGATTTCCCAGAAGACACACTGTTCCAGCTTCAGCTGAGCATCTCAAAAGTTCAACCTATTGGACCAAACTGCTATGATCATCAGTTCCTAGACTTACAAATTACCTAATCCACAAACAGATTTCCCATGGCATATCCCCACACACCACCAACCCTCCCCCCAACCCCAGTAACCAGTCACAACGGAGTGTCCACCTTGTCACCCAATACCACCCCAGACTGGAACAACTTAATCACATACTTCATCAGGGCTTCGATTATCTGTCATCATGCCTTGAAATGAGAGACAGCCTACCCAAGATCCTTCCAAGCCCTCCTAAAGTGGTATTCTGTTGCCCACCCAGCTGCACAACATCCTCGCCCAGTCCTATGCCACTCCCAACCCTGACTCCTTTCCTTATCCCTGTGGAAGACCCTGATGCAAAAGCTGCCCAATCCACCCACTGAACACTTCCTACCCCCACCCATTATCCTGTATCCATATCCTCCTTACAACTGTGTATCACCACTTGCAATATCCCCTTAATTTATTACTTTTTCCCCCCAATTTTACTTTTTCCTTTTTTTCCCCAACTTTATTTTTTTCCTTTTTTCCTAACTTTATTTTTCCTTCTTTCTTCCCATTTTTATTTTTCCTTTTTTTCTATTTTTATTTTTCCTTATTATTCTTATCATTTAAAATACCCCCACAACCTCCCCACACTCCTCTACACCTTCCTTTTATCCTTCCCCGCCCCTTCCCTTCATTGTATTCATTGCCACAATTCAAATTCCCACCTATCAGAACCTTTAAATTCCATCATGCAATGCGGAACTTTCCATCCGTACCTTTACCCTGCATCCTTCCCCCTCCATTCCCCACCTCACTCACAGTTTAGCTTGGTTGCTGGAGTAGCTGGACATGATAGGCTTGTGTGGATAGTTGTCTGAGTGATTGCGTGAATGTATGTTTCTTTTTCTGATGCAGGCCATGGCCGAAAATTTGTTGTGTGAATGTGATTATCTATTTTCATGTCTGTCAGCAGCTCAGTGAGCCTCTTTATGGTGAGTTGTTACCTATCCCCCATTATTGATATTCCTATCAGATTTTCCATTGTTAAAACTAACTTACACTAAGAACGTCACACACATCCATGCCTGAGGAAGGTTTCGAATCTCTCATGGTGAGCAACTGCGCACTTTGCAGCAAGGCACCTTAGAGCGCAAAGCCACTCAATGCGGCAGCTGAGGTGTGCAGCATTCGCTGCTCCGCTCACTGTGGACGGACAAATGGCACTTGGCACAAGACCACCAGGCAACTGTCACAGATACTTTTTCCATCTATCTGCTTTGCTTTATATGAGCACTAAACTCCTACTTGTAACTGCTATGATCTAGCAACATTCTACCTCAGGGAAAATGATCTTATGGCTTTTATTGGCCGAGATATTCCTATCAGGATTCGACTATCTACTGCAAGTCTTTTGATTGTGTGTCGATGATGATAAAAGTAATGATGATGACAAACACACAACACCCAGTCCCCTGCCTGAAATTTAACCTGGGCCTCTTGCTTTGGTGGTCAGTTATGCTACCTTTGAGCTATGGAGGTGGACAGGATGAAGAACTGTAAATGTTTTGTACAAATCTTAAGGAAGAGCCAAGTGTGAACATAAATTGTACTTTGAAAGACACTGTTGAATCAGACTTTTTGACAAAAATTAAAGTGTTCAGAGAAAAGTTGACTGGGGAGTCAAAATGCCTATTTCAAAGCTGAATCACTTGAATAACATTGGAAATCCATTTCCCAACATTTACATTGCCTATAGAATTTTGTTAACCATGCCAGTGACTGTTGCCTCCACTGAGAGGAGCTTTTCATGTTTAAAAATTATCAAGAATTATTTCGGAAGCAGCATCTCGCAAGAATCCGTCTTCTCTGGCCATGTTTGAATGGGACATGACATGGTTTAAAAATTGAGTTTTGAAGATATTATTGATGAATTTGTTTGTCAAAAAGCAAGTTAAATATGTTTGTGTCAAGTGTTTAAAGCAGAAAACCCTTAGTACTTATAACCTACAACTAATTTAATTTATTATAAATACAGAGCATGTCAAGTGCTGAAAACACGCAAGTGTAAATTCCAACTTTCACTGAATTGAAAGGATTTGAATAGCTAATTTATTTTTTATTAGTAACAGTGTAATAATTACCTTACTTATCAAGATGCCTTCTCCAGTTAGTTATTTACTTATCATAACAGCAGGCTGAATTAAGTCTTTTGATATATTGGTAGTATGTCAATGACAAAACATGGGATTTTTGAATGTGACAAAGCTGTATAATCTCTGCTGGAGGGGTGCAGGAAGGGGTGGACGTACATTGAGCTGTGACAGGCACATAAAAACAGACACTCATACACACAGGACTAAAGCTTACAGCCACTTTTCTTGTCAGAGAAAAGATGTCATTCACACATCCACACTTCACAGACAAAACCTTCATCTTTGGAGTGTGGTGGCTGGATACGACATGTTAGTGTGATTGTGTCTTTTTTCTGGCGAAGAAAGGCTAATGACTGAAAGCTTTAGTTTTGCATGTATGAGCATATTTTTTTCTGGGCCTGTCATTTTGGAGCGTACCACCGCAAACTGTGGTTTATGCAACCATGGCGTAATCAAATAGGCAACAAGTTTGTGTCCACTATGGGATGGTGCCATCTCTGTAGACAGGCAGCGCCGTCACCTTCCGGAGAGCAGGTGGTGTGCCAGGTCACAGCGTCAGTCATGAAACAGCTCTCACCAGTGACGAATGGGACTCTCTTCTGTATTTGTGTTTCAGTGTCTAATGTATAAGTTCACCGTCAAATACAATTGCCTCTGAGTAATAAAGTTATACTATACTATACAACAGTATATTTGGCAACAAGGTTCATTCTTACACGTGTTTTGGATTTGGTTGTGATGGGTCCAGCATCGGTACAGTTACTTCAACATCAGTAGCAACAGCTAGATTTGATTAGGGAATTGATTGCATCCTCTCTGGCCACTGCAACTCCTTCTCCACCACCCCCAGGCCTACCCCTCCCCTATCACTTCCAGCTTTACTGCCTTTTCAAGAGTCTGAGGAAGACTGGGACTTCTACATGTAGTGACTGCAGCACCAATTTTCAGTGTTTGATGTAGTAGATCTCAAATTGCAAAAACCTTTTTTCTTGTCGTGGATAACCCTCATACTTTTCGCCTACTTCAGAAACTTGCTCCAATGTTGAAGCCTGCGGAATTGTCCTTTTCCTGTATGTCGTAATTGCTTACCACTTACTATTGTCACCAAATACACAATGTGATCTCCTGTATAGACTTTCATCAGAGCAAAAACAAACAGGGTCAGTCACATCAATTGTGGGTGGCAGATCTCAGAGGCTCGAGTCCTAAATGTGGTTTTTGTCTGTGCAAATTGTCACCAGTTGTATGCCAACTCATTATTTCACGATGTCGTAGTCTGTTCTGCTCTGGATAGGGTGGTGCATCACAAGGCCTGGTAATTACAGGATGCCACCCTCGATGAGGTTCTGTTCTTTGCACAGGTATTTGAGGTCTCTCGAGTGAAAGTAGATCAATTAGAGGAAATGGTAGAGGGGGCAGCATTATGTGACGTGCGTTCTCGCAGGAGTCATTCTTCACTCTCCACATCATTGTCTTCTTGTTCTTTGTGGTTGCCCTCTCCATTTCAATTACAATGGAACGTTCTTCTCTCTTGTCCTTATTTTTTCACATGTATGATCACTGCCCACTCCAATGAGTGCAGTGCGCTTTGTGCCGTAAACAAGACCAGGTGGCGGCTGTTTGTCATAGTTTGGCATGTGGTCAGCCTCCGTATTTTGACTTGGACGTTATGGAACTAAACTTTCTTTCTCCTGCACCAGGAAAGGAACACATCACCCCTGCAAAGCTTTATATCACACTCCATATCCAAAACTAGGCATTCTGTTTTCAAATTGATAGTGGGACCCCTGTGTCTCTTGTTAATTTGGATACATATTTAGCACTTGGTAAGCCATCTCTTGCTAAAACTTATCATCATCTGGTCAGCTATGGTGACCAGACAGTTCCAGTTCTCAGTCACTTTATGAATGATGTGGAGTTCCAGCACGTTATGCTGTCGTTATGCCAGTCGTTCTTGCTCATGTTACCAGTTATGTAAAGTTCCCAGACATGTGCACACTCCCAAAGGGGAGTTTCCGGATGACAGTGCATGTTTCGCTCACATGCACTTGAATTAATAGGACTATTGTCCCCCACTCAAATGGCCTCTGCTATCTAATAACGATAATTGATAGTATACACATTGGACACAAGAAGTACCTATCAATGAAATTTCGGCAGAAACATTTACGGCAGCCTTCAAGTCAACACGGATTGCCAGATTTGGTTTTCTTCTTCATGTAACACCTACAGGGGGAGGCAGTTAGAGTCCGAATTGTAGACACAATTAGACAAATTCTGCAGGTAGTCAGAAATTAAGACCATGGCATACCACTCAGCTAGTAATGATATGCTGGAAAGATGGCACCACTCATTGAAGGCAGCATTAATGTGCTACAGACTGACATGGACTTTTGCACTGCCCATCGTCCTACTTGGTCTAAGGACTACATTAAAATGAGACATTGGGGCCTCAGCAGAACTTGCATATGGAGTCACTGAGCTTTCCAGGGGAATTCGTTGAAACCACGAAACTACGTGAGGTTAATGATCAACCACAGTTCCTACAGACACTAAATGACATAGTGGACTGAATGAAACCAGTGAGAGCGTTTGGGCATAAACAGAGCAAGACTTTCGTATGCAAGTATTTGGACTCGTGCAAATATGTTATGCTTTGCAGACAAAACGCCACTGCAACCATCATACACGATCCAAAGCATGTTGTATGCAGGAGCTTGCGTACCATGGACATTCTCTTAAGGGCAAGCAAACTACAGTTTCTATCAGTAGGGTTAAACTGGTCAAAAAATTCGAAAAGGCGCTGACTACATTGTCGAAGGGCACAAGAGAGAAGAATGGAGGATCAATAACCCAACCACCCACTCCACCTCAGTCTCACAAGAAGAACGATGGTGTATTACTCATTCAGGAAGGCATGTTCTTTTCCCTGTGCAGTACTGAGAAGACATACCAAGCTCTGCTCTTGGCAAGGGGGCTCCTAAAGTGATATACTGCGGGGATCGCGCATGTCAGTCTTTCGCGCCAAGTTCACGACTGAAGACAGAAGAGTGTTGCTCAATATTAGTGTTTTCACCACTTGGAACACGGTGATACACTTACAACGACATGCCACATTTATTCCTTGGATGAGCAATCATTTACTTGTATTGTATTCTTTGTATTTATTATTCATAGCAGTGTTATGTTTTAGCAACACTTGTAACTGTGAAGTTTTTGTCTCGCTCAAAAGTCGATAAAGCTTGTTCATTGCTATCTCCTGTTTATTTGAATGAGATATAAGTACGGAAGATGAGAACCTACATATAACTATTCCGTCAAACTACTACTTTTTTTACTTAAGTTCAGAAATTATTTAAGACTAGATGACCCGG